>OV277857.1:34823733-36023733 GCA_922989275.2 Gari tellinella | reverse complement strand
TACCACAGTAAAGTCTTTCTTGCACAACATACAGTCAAACTTCGATATCTCAAACTCGCTTAACTCTAACTATCCGATAGGTTGACACAAGAACTTCATTATTTCATGCTCGGTTATGTCAAACATACCCGTCTTTTAAAGTTAAAACGTATCTCAGTCAAGTTTTAACTATGAAATACTGATATGTTCGACTTAACAGAGTTCGAGATATCGAAGTTCGATTGTAACTGTAAAAGGACTGAAAGCAGACATCTGCTTAATGTAGGATTAAAATATTGCAGATTCTGCACTACTTTTGTCCTGCATAAAGCTGCCATATGTCTATCTTTAAATTGAAAAAACCTGCAACAAACGCATTTTAATATCCATTTTATACGAATGTGAATACATTTGTGCTAACAAATATACTCTTCATTAACAAACAGAGTGCATGTGAAGAGTACACTTGTCTAATGCAAACAGTGTTTACCCTGTTCAAAGGGTTCCTGAAGGAGCCCTCTAATCAAGGTCTACACTGATTGTCACCTTACAGTTTACATTGTATTGTTAGATTAAACCGTACTTAGTCAAAAATGGACTAGATTTCACTGGAAATCAAAGTCTCCATAAACATGTTACAACTTAAAGCATATAAGAAGAAAAGCTGAAAGCTCTCACAGGAACTTCTACTTATTTTTCATATTGCTTTAAGTAACCAACTGTCTTAGGCAATAAAGCATAGCCCGAGTACGTGGTATTACAACTTTAACTGTTTATAATTTTGCAGCAGTGCAATATAACTGGAAATTGTGTATTCATTTCACTGTAAGAACATTTCTCTTCGCTCCGATGCTGGCATGCTATAAACACTAAAAAGATGCAAACTTTAATCTCTAAACAGGTGTGAACATTCTGTAAACCAAGAAAGCACAGAGCTTTTTTCTGTAAGGCTTAAGCATTCCTTTTTTGGGGCACTTTTTCATTTTCTGTGAATATTATGTGAACAGAGCAAATTGACTGCTTAACCCATTGAACCCTAGTCCCGCATATAGGCGTCCTTTTCAAACAGTATACATGTGAAAAGTGTACTTGTCCTATGCAAACAGTGAATACCCAGATCAGAGGGCTCCTTACAGAGCCCTCTGTTCTGGGTCTTCACTGTTTGTCATAATGAAAAACATTGACAAAAACAACCCTTAAAAGTCAGAAATGGACTATACTCAAATGGAAACTGGGGTTGTCCATTTTAAGTTTCAGGGAGGAAAAGGTTAACCCATTTCCAAATAGATACACATTTTTACGCATTGGATTTATAGTTCAACTAAAAAAAATAGTTCAAATTTATACAGTCTATATCCTATCAGATAGCTTAAAGCAGGCTGCAAATAAACAGAATGTGCCTTAAGGCGCCCACTTTCAATGACCTGATGGATTTATAGTTCAACTAAAGAAAATAGTTCAAATTTATACAGTCTATATCCTATCAGATAGCTTAAAGCTGGCTGCAAATAAACAGAATGTGCCTTAAGGCGCCCACTTTCAATGACCTGATGGGTTAAACAGGATTATATGGTACGCAGGCTTTCTAGGTTTACAGAAGAAAAAAAAAAATTCAGTGCAGCGCTGTTTCACTATAAAGTCAAACTTGTATTACACAAACACTGAAAATAAAATATGGTGGCAGCATAATGCAGGACAAAATACTGAATACACCGATAGAAGCATATTGCTTACTGCAATACCCTTGCATTAAGCTCTACTTCATTGCCTATTTCTAGTTAGAAAGATAGTTAGCCAAAGCAGGTTGAAAGTCAAGCAGAATGCACCTTTAAGGCGCATTCTGCTTTACTGTCAGCCAACCTTAAGCTAGCATTACCTGGGTTATTGAAACAATCTCTTATGGTGCATATGAATAACTATATAAAGTGGAACTATTTTCTTCAATGGAGGATTAAATTAAGGGCATAAAAAGGCATATCTATGGAGAAATGGGTTAGCTGTTAGTAACCATGCTTTTTTATACAAGTCATTTTTTTTTTATTCAACTTGTAAGCTAGTTTAAATCCTACTGTCAAACATGTATTAAGATTTATTTTTTATATTGTCAGGGCTGCCATTTCTTCAGGTTTTTCTGATTAATCCTAGCAGATGGTAGCTTAACTCTTTCCTCCCTGAAACTTTAAATGGACAATTCCAGTTTTCATTTTAGTCTAGTCCATTTCTGACTTTAAAGGGTTGTTTTTGTCAATGTTTGGCATTATGACAAACAGTGAAGACCCTGATCAGAGGGCTCCTTTCGGAGCCCTCTGATCTGGGTCTTCACTGTTTGCCCAGGACAAGTGCACTTTTCACATGTACACTGTTTGAAAAGGACGCCTATATGCGGGACTAGGGTTCAAAGGGTTAAAGCAGGCTGAAAGTAAATTTACTTTCAACCTGCTTTAAGTAATTGCACTTGCAAAATAGAAAATTTGGAAATCTTGGGATTTTTCATGATCAAATTATGGAAGCCCTGTTGTTTATTTGATTTTCATTTTAGATGATGAAGCCAACACACATCTCTAGAGACAAGTGGCTGCCAATTACAGGACAAAGGTAGATCTAGTTATATACAGAATGCTCTTACAGAAGATCCTAACATTAATTTTGTCCTGCACTGAACAGCCATGTGTCTCAACGCATGGCTATAGGCATCTGCTTTTTAACACATTCAACCCTAGCAACAACTATACTTTTCATTCACGAACAGTGTACCTGTGAAGAGTACACTTGTCCCACACAATCAGTGTAGACCCTGATCAGAGGGTTCCTTGAGGAGCCTTCTGATCAGGGTCTGCTCTGTTTGTCATACTGAAATATATTGCAAAAACAACAACTATTAATGGCCAAAAATGGAATAACAACAACCATTAATGGCCAAAAATGGAATATACTTCATTAGAAACTGGATTTGTCCATTAAAAGTTTCAGGGGTGAATGAGTTCAAGGTTCACAATACAAGTTTGACTATAGTTTTTTACCAGTAGCATCATTATCATCATCGTCATCATCATCATCACAGCAAGAACATGGTATGTGCACTTAACAGCAGAGTGGCAAACTTAACAACTAAATATTACATATCATGGATGCCACTCAAAGGCAAAACTAGGCCTAAAGTTAGTAGATGATGGCAGACAGTAAACAGGGCTCCAGATAAGGGGAGTATTTCAAAAACTAAAATCCTTAGTTTTGCATTAAACCCTATGGTGTCACTACTCATAAGAATCATCTCGAAGAGACGATTCTATGAGTAGTAACAACATAAGATTTGGTGCTGAAATAAGTGAGAAAATACTGGTTTTGTTTACTCCCTTTTATCTGGAGCACTGAGTATAACAATCAAACTTGTACTAAGCAGCATTTAAAAAGAGAGTCTCTCAAACAAGTGGCAGTTTAATGTAGGACAAAAGTAATGCAGTAATTGGGAACTATTTTTGTCCTGGCTTAACCCTCCACCCCATAGCCTGTGTCTTGTTCTGAAGACAGGTGATCACTTAAAGCAGGTTGACAGTAAAACAGAATGCGCCTTAAGGCGCATTCTGCTTTACTTTCAGCCTACTTTTAAGCTACTGTCTGCTAGGATATAGAAAATATGTCTTATGGTGCATATACAAGACTGTATTAGTTATTCATGACTGTATATGTTGGAACTTTTTTCTTCAGTGGAAGAGTAATTCAAAGGCATAAAAAGGCATATTTATGGAGTAATGAGTTAAGCAGTCACCCGTGATTAGAGATCCCCATAATTCTTAGATCACTTAATGGCTGCTTGTAACACAACTTTGATTGTATTCTACACTAACCACATTATTTCTTCACTAAATACTTCTTTCATTAACTCTTTGCATGACTAGCGGCAAAACCAAGGTGATGATGACCTTTGTAAACAGTTTTAATCCGGATGAGATGCAGTGTTACACAGCATCTAGTAAGGATCCAAACTGTTTGACACCCTTACCCGGTTTTGAAAATAAATTTTGAACATTCTATTTTTAGAACAGTAGTAGTTGACAATTATTGCAGATAAAAATATTATCCAGCAAGCAAAGAGTTGAGGAGAAACAAATATTTCAGTCAGAGAAAAGCTAATCAAGTCGTAATTATTGTTTACCAGACACACATTACATTGCATTAAATCTAGAGTCGGGTGAAAACAGAGCATTTTCTTCATTGAACAGAGTATGTAACTAGAGGACTGCGTCTTAAGGTGCATTCTGCTTTACTTCCAGTCTGATTTAAGCTACCATCAGCTAGAATATAGAATATAATAATAATAACGGTGCATACTCATGACTGTATAACAGGAAATAATTTTCTTTAGTGGAGGAACGAAAAGGTGTATCTATGGAGTAAAGGGTTACGCCTGAAGCCTACGTGGATCTCTAGTTTTATGCTTTACACTAACATCTACCAGCAGTAGTTCTTTGACTGCTCTGGATCAGTTTCAGTGAGAAAATGTTGAATTTGTTCAGTTTACTCCTTCTTATCTGGAGCCATGAGTTTGTTTGCAGAAGCTACCAGAGTGAATCTTAGTTCTGTATTGGTTATGTTAGCTGAATAATATTGCAGAATCCATTACTTTCTTCAAGAATCTTGAAATTGAATTCATAGCTAACTTGTCATAGCAAATGCCATGCATTTTTGGCATAATTCAGTCAGTGTGATTCAAGGTAGATAATCCATGCATTTTTTGGCACAATTCAGTCTGGGTGATTCAAGGTAGATAATCCCTTGCTCATATGAGAAGGGTCAAGGGTTGTAGAACTTCCAACATGCTTGTAAATCCATTTCGATCACTTGAAAATAATTTCACTGTTAGTAACTTTGACCATGCAACTTTTAAACATGCTCAATGTTTTGAATGGAAGCTTTGATTTTACTTGTTGGAGAGGTTTATTACGATCTCTTCTCATACTAATTTTTTAAAATACAGTTAAACCCCCCTTTCACAACCATGCAATATTTCAGGTTACAGGCAGGTGGCCGCTTAAAGCAAGATGAAAGTAAAGCAGAAAGCTCCTTCAGTAGCTTTCTGCTAAACTTTAATCTTGCTGTAAGCTGTCACCTGTGTCTTAATATATGTCAGAATGGACTAGTCTTAATTTGAAACTCGGGTGAATGAGTAAATATAATTATGCTATTAGCAAGAGACAGAATAATAATGTTCATTTTACCGGTATATTCTTGTTATTACATGTTGCCTAAGTCTAGTTTCACGGACCTATTGCATTCACAAGTTAACCCATTACCCCATAGCCAGTTTCTAGTTTTGAAGACTAGTGACCACTTAAAGCAGTGATCACTTAAAGCAGGTTGAAAGTAAAGTAGAATGTGCCTTAAGGCACATTCTGCTTTACTTTCAGCCTGCTTTAAGCTACTATCTTCTAGAATATAGAAAATATTTCTTACAGCACACTTTCATGAGTCACTGTATACAGTTGAACTGTTTTCTTTAGTGGCGGAAGAAACTTAATGTGCAAAAGGGCTTATCTATGGAGTAATGGGTTAATGCCATGTTGTTCGATCATCTCCAAAATCAGGTAGGGAGGTTGTATCAGTTTTGGAGGGGAAAGGGTTAGATTAGTATCGATCAGTCCATGCTAAAGACTGAAACCGTGACCTACGTTTTCCGAATGTTCTATAATGGAGCCGGCTGCTCCAAGGGCCAGCACCCTTTTCAGTGTACGCCTTGATTTGGAATACATAGTCGGTATTCGTAAACAGATTTGCTAGGTCATACTGAGTCTCAGTTATGTTGATTTCATCGACATTTATTGAATCAGCAAGCTCGTAATAAATCAATTGATACATGACAATTCGTCCATTGCGTAATTTTTGGGCGGGGAGATCCCAAGCAAGGCGTACACTGGTTTCAGTTAGTCCGACTGCAGAGATATTTTGTGGAGCACCCATGGGAACTGTAAAAAGTTTAAACATTTCATATACAATCATAATCTATATAGTTCACTGAAGAAGTGGGCTAAATTGAACCATAAAGACAACAATAGACATCTATAGGCAAGGCTCAAGATAAAGGAGATATTTCAAAAAATAAAATCTTTATTTCTGTTTTAACCCTATGGTGTCACTACTCATTAGATCGTTTATTTGAGACAATTCTAATGAGTTGTAACAGCGTAGAATTTGATGATGAAAGAAGTGACAAATGGTTGGATTTGTGCACTTTACTCCCTCTTATCTGGAGCCCTGAGTAGTACTTTATCCTTGTCAGCAGCAAATAACAAGTACAGTAAAAACCTCTCTACTACCATCACTTAAATGAAGCTTATTTATTTTTAGTATAAGACAGGTGAAAGCTTAAAGCAAGGTGACAGTAAAACAGAAAGCTCCCAAAGGAGCTTTCAGCTCCCAAAGGAGCTTTCTGTTTTACACTGTCACCTTCCTTTTAGCAGTCACCTGTCGTGAATACCTAATAAATAACACAATTTAGTGGTCCTAATTAGTAATAGAGAGGTGTCACTGTACATTATAAAATATGCAGGGCTCCAGGTAAGAAGGAGTAAACTCAAGTTCTCCAACAGTTTCTTTAAGTCTGAACTAAACTCTATGGTGTGACTACTCATTAAAACTGTCTCCAAGAGACGATTCTAATGAGTAGTTACAGCATATAGTTTGGTGCAGACAAAAAGATTTTAGTTTTTGGTGGAGCCCTGAATATGACTTGTAACTTAATGACAGTCAAAATGGTGTTAAGTAGCCATTTTCTTTCAGGTTGAGAACCCCTAATGAGATTGGACCATATGTACAGCAATAGACCTATTACGTCAATTGCCCTACATTTGAACGGGCCAATCGCCCGTAGATTTCAGATATTGACCAACATTGGCCCAATCACATTAGTGATCTTCAACCTTAACCCATAGCCAAATTCTAGATTTGAAAATAAGTGACCACTAAAAGCAGGTTGAAAGTAAAGCAGAATGTGCCTTAAAGCACATTCTGCTTTACTTTCAGCCTGCTTTAATCTACCATATGCTAGAATATAGAAAATAGTTTGTATTATACATGGTCATACTTGTACAAATTGGAACTATTTTCCTCAGTGGAGAAATGAATTAAAGGCGTAAAAAGGTGTATTTATGGGGTAATACTTAAGGAGCTTTCGTTTTTACTCTGTATAACAGGGAAACCAGGCACAAATTCCTCTTCTTAAGAATGACTGTTTTACACAAGTTTGACTGTCACTAAAAATAAATATCTGTATCATCTGATTGGCTGCTAAATACAGTCATACCTGTATTAAGCGACCACTGAATGAAGATGCATGGTGATCTTTAAAGACAGGTGACTGCTTAATGCAGGGCAAAAGTCATGCAGAAGGCTCCTATAGGAGCCTTGTGCATGACTTTTAGCCTGCATTAAGCTGCAATCTGTCATGGATACAACAAATGAATTGGCTGTTTTAGTAGTCTTTCAACACAGGTTTGACAGACGCTATACTGAAAAGGTATTGGTGCTTTCAATGTAATCAAAGAAAATAATTATTTAGTGTAAATTCTGTTTGCAAAATATTCACTGCAATAAACAATTCTGCTTGAATATAATCAGACAATAAGAGTGATAAATTTTAAACTAATCTGTATAAATCTTTCTTATTTAAAACAGACACAATGTCATGATAACCTGAACAAGCTGATCTAGACTAGCTCTAAAGCAGTTTTCTGCATTTAATACTTGTAACAGAGAATACAAGCAGTATTTTAGGCGACTGTTACAATTTGTTGTTGTTGGTATTTTTTATTACAGTTGCTCTTTGGTATATAACTATTTTGCAAACAGAAAAAGAGGATTTGGTGGTGCAAATTGTGATATCACAGATTTATACAGCAAAGC
The DNA here is from genome assembly GCA_922989275.2 of Gari tellinella. NCBI lineage: Eukaryota > Metazoa > Mollusca > Bivalvia > Cardiida > Psammobiidae > Gari > Gari tellinella. The sequence continues at coordinate 36,015,858 of OV277857.1, read as the reverse complement.
TGAGTAGGGTAAAGCTATCTCCTATATAAGCGTTGACCTCTAATAAGATCCCCATACCTCCATCTGGAGTTTCCTTCTCCGCGATTGCTCTGGCACCATAGTTGATATCATTCTTTGCCATAACTCGGAACTCATATAAAGTACCTTGTACTGAAAACACAAAATAAAAACATGTTATGTCTTATCAGTAAGAACCTGTATTAACTCACTATACCAGAAATGCGCCTTTTTTGCCTGTAATCTATTCCTCCGCTAAAGAAAAAAATCTAACTTCATACAGTCCTATTTTCTGTATCCTAGCAGATGTAGGACACATTGTTGTTGTTGTTGCTGCTAAGGTTTATAGTCCTGCATATTAAGCTTTATCAGATGCGTCATCCCATTGTCTCAGGATTGGGACGATGGTCAGCATCATGCCTACATTCTGCTTTATTTCAAACCTGCTTTAAGTGTTTGCCTGCTTTGATGAGCTAAAAAGAGAATTTCTTTTGGGGAAAGGTTAACACTATCAAAGAATATTTTGTCAAACCAGTATTCCGCAGCCCCTTGATTAGCGAATATTTCAAATGAAAGATTTGAATAAAGACAAATGGAGTTGATACTTCAGGAATGTGATGATACACAGGGCTCCAGATAAGAGAGAGTTAACTGAACAAATCCAACATTTTCTCACTCATTCCAGCACCAAATCCTATGGTGTAACTACTCATTAGTATCGTCTCGAAGAGATGATTCTAATGAGTAGTGACACCATAGGGTTTAATGCAGAAATAAAGAATTTAGTTTTTTAAATACTCCCGTCATCTTAAGCCCAGGTTAATACATCTATGTTTCCATACATTTGTAACAGAGTTATTTAAATGCATTTTGCGCATTTAAATTATTGCATAATATTTCCTAATGAAAATTAAGTTTTTATGGTAAATTCTATTTTCAATAATTTCAGAATATTTTAAGTTAGTCATTTCTTGGTTTCTGTTGATAAGCATGGTTGCCTAGATATGCATCTTATCAATAATCAGCTTAGATTGTAAACCTGTCACTAAGGACTATGGCTTTCAGTCGTCTGATAGGAACCCAGCATTAATTGGCTTACCTGTCACATGTTTATTTTAGTGATGATAATAATCAAACTGGACAACTGTCATTTCATCCCAGATAAGATCTAGATATGTTAATTAAGAATTTAAGATAATTGGTATAAACTTTTTCATTGGTTAAAAAGTCTTGATTACTTATAGATTCTGATTGGTCAGGATAATGATCTAGTCCTGCCCCTAAGAAATCTATGTTGTAATTTGATATTAGAATAAGATAGAAACACTTGACTTTTGAGATACTTTAGGATAGAAGAAGTCTTCTTGTAACTTTGAATTAGAGAACAGTCTTCTTTATAGAACTTGGTGTTAGTCTTTAGATGTTTGTCATCATCTTACTTGGATGTTATTAGAAGTATAATTTGGACTTGAATAAAAGCTTGAACTGCAATCATGGACTTGAGTGAATCTGGCTGCTCCCAGACCGGGAGCAGGCCCCTAAGTTAAAACAATTAATTGAAAGCATGCTGACCGGTGGCGAAAAAAGGAAAAGGGCTGGCCCCAGCCGCTTGAGTTAACAATTCCCCACAGACATTGCTCGAATGGGGGCCGCCCACTGACAACCATCGGTCACAGCTTTTAGTGGCGGAGAACATCCGAGGTAATGATCACCGGAAAACCTACGCAAATGCAAAGTAAATGTGCTAAACGAGTTTTGAAGCTAAACTGGAACTTAATAATGACAAAATGGAATTTGAACTTTCAATAGACGTTTGTGCATGAGCAACCGGATGCCATATAAACTTTAGCCAGGAGCCTGAAACAGTGCTGTTTCGGACGTGCTAAACCAACCAAAGCCGGAAAACAGAGCCATCCAACAGACGAGAAGCCAAGAAGTTATAGACAGTTTAAATCTATGGAGATTGCAGAACTTTCGTGACATTTTAGCCTAAAAGTGAAGAAAGTGCTAACATTAATTTGGTAAGTGAAATTACAACATTTAGTGCTACTATTGTTTTGCTTGCATTGTGAACAGTTGTACAAATTTATTAATTATTATTTGAAACTAATTTGTGTAAACAGCATTGCGTTTGGAAAATTCATTTATTTGGAAAATAGTCTAATCTATGCAATATTTCCTGTATAGATTTTATAACACAGTCAGAAAATTTTTGTTACAAAATTTGAGTAAAAACTTGAATGTGCTAGAAAAATATCTATAATTCGCAAATTTTACATGTTACAAAATTTTGAATCTATAATCTGTTCACTGTTGTTTCACTTACCTATATAAAGAAGTAGTTTTATAAGTTAACACTTTGTAAATTTTAAAAATTAATTTACATTCAAATATGGCTTCGTCAAAATACCAGGCTCCTTGGCAGTGCTCTAAACAGACTTGCTCTTGCATTAAACATGATTGTAAGACCATATCCCCAATTTCTTTAGTGTCTTCACTTGATAAGAATTGTAGATCTGAGAGAGCCGTAGCTTTCAAACAAATGACGCAAAAGCTACAGTTTGTCAGTCAGTCAGACCATCAGTCTAAGGATTCTGGCAGCTGTAACTCTTGTGTATAGGTAGCTTTCAAACAAGTGACGCAAAAGCTACAGTTTGTCAGTCAGTCAGACCATCAGTCTAAGGATTCTGGCAGCTGTAACTCTTGTGTATAGTCACGAGTAAGCTCCTTCTACATTCACTGAGACAGCACCAAATAAAGAAGACATAAAGCAAAATAAAGAAGATTCAAAGCAAAATATGGTTAATGTAGAAGACCCAATAAAACAAAATTTAGATTTTTTAGTTCTGCAAAGGGAGGATAAGCTTTACAAAAACATTTTTGAATTATAAATTAAGGAATACACTCCCAGATGATATCAATCAGGCTAAACTTATAGTCACGCAATCAGAGCAATATGAGCTCTCTAAATTCAACATTCTCCTGCATTTGTACACTCCTAGAACAAAGGGTGTACCAAAAGATGAAAAACTTATGCACGTATATGTGTGTGAACAACTCCTTCATAAATTTTTTGTTTTTATTTAGATTTCTAAGTTACAGCACAATTCAAGGTTTGTTTTACTCAAAAAGATTTGCTTAAACTGTTCACGAATCATACAATTTTACGTTAGTTTGAAAAAAAAAATATTTCAAAGTTTCTGCAACTTTAAAATTTATGTATTTAAGTTAACAATGTTGTTTTCAGAAATGGTTTTCAAAAACAAAGTTTCTAAAGTAAAATTCTAGAAAAATTGCCTGTTAAGTACAACTGTGTCATATATTGCATGTGAGACGTACGGTCCCACTGAATAGTAGTAATTTCACTTTCAGCTCATACATTGATTTAAAAGTGTTGAAATTTCTACAATATGAGTATCCATGGAAGAAGATGAACTGCGTAACACTATTACATGTGTGTTATAGACAATGGACACTGTGCAGAGTGAATATATACATTAAGGTATACAGACTGTAAAACAGATAATATACAGATTTAGTTTTGATATGAATGTGATATTATAGGACAGTACCATATCTCTTAATTTGGTACTAAATAGTGAAGATATATTGAATGTCCATTCAGCTAATACATTGATTTATTAATAAGCTTTAAATCACATTTGTTCAATGAGACTTGTTATAAGCAGTGGAAAAGTCTTAACTCATATCAAAGATTAGAAGTACATGTACATATTATAGAGAAATGTACAGGTACATTGGATATTTGATATAATTTTATGATTGTGCATTAATTAATGCAATTGGGCATTGAAAATTATGCATTATTTAATGCAACTGGGCATTAAAGAGTTTACTAATTAGTCTGTTCAATTGGAACAAAAAGTTACATTTTAGATTACATGCTAAGAATTTGGTCATAGCATGTATAGTATTTAAATTGGGAACAGCTGGTTCGCCAATGTTTACTACATTCAATGTGGCTGAGCAGTGTACAAAGTTGTAGAACGTTTTTAAAGTCAGTTCACACTAACAGTTAAACGTAAAGATTTATCCGTACAGGTGATATAGTGTAATTCCTGACGGAGGGTGTTTTATAGTGGATAGAATAAAGTGTAAGTTTAATACGATTTCTGAGATCTATCTACAAAAATAAAGTAGCATTTGCATATATATATATAATATACAGTAGTGGTTAAATGGTACCACCTGTATGGCTTATTATCGAACAGTTACATTAAAGGATAAGAATAAAGCCAAAACAAAAATATATTACTTGTAAGTATATGATTATGAATCCATCAGTTCATTGAGACTGTTGTTACATTTAATGTTCGAGGTATTGAGTAAAGTTTGCTTACATAGCAAATTCAATATATTTCTATTTTTAATGTACTAATTATCAGTTAAGATATAAGTCATTAATATAGAAGTTAAAAACAAAATTAAATGTCATTTTTCATAATCATTATGCGAACTAGTAGGAAGAGCTCTCTTGTTAATTTTATATTGTCATTTACATGAATTGTTTATTTATATCAGTAAGGATATAAATAGGAAATAAATACTAATAATGTGTGTATGTATTTGAAATGAGTGATTGCAAACATATTGCAGACGTGCATTATAGTTTGTGTTTGAGTGTGTTTACAACTGTTATTTGTTACAAAAAAAAAAATATAACCATACCGCTGAATTTTTTTCCTTACCTTAAATACTTATTATGATTGAGGACAATCATTTTTCCAAGGGGAGGTAAAGTGTAACAGAGTTATTTAAATGCATTTTGCGCATTTAAATTATTGCATAATATTTCCTAATGAAAATTAAGTTTTTATGGTAAATTCTATTTTCAATAATTTCAGAATATTTTAAGTTAGTCATTTCTTGGTTTCTGTTGATAAGCATGGTTGCCTAGATATGCATCTTATCAATAATCAGCTTAGATTGTAAACCTGTCACTAAGGACTATGGCTTTCAGTCGTCTGATAGGAACCCAGCATTAATTGGCTTACCTGTCACATGTTTATTTTAGTGATGATAATAATCAAACTGGACAACTGTCATTTCATCCCAGATAAGATCTAGATATGTTAATTAAGAATTTAAGATAATTGGTATAAACTTTTTCATTGGTTAAAAAGTCTTGATTGCTTATAGATTCTGATTGGTCAGGATAATGATCTAGTCCTGCCCCTAAGAAATCTATGTTGTAATTTGATATTAGAATAAGATAGAAACACTTGACTTTTGAGATACTTTAGGATAGAAGAAGTCTTCTTGTAACTTTGAATTAGAGAACAGTCTTCTTTATAGAACTTGGTGTTAGTCTTTAGATGTTTGTCATCATCTTACTTGGATGTTATTAGAAGTATAATTTGGACTTGAATAAAAGCTTGAACTGCAATCATGGACTTGAGTGAATCTGGCTGCTCCCAGACCGGGAGCAGGCCCCTAAGTTAAAACAATTAATTGAAAGCATGCTGACCGGTGGCGAAAAAAGGAAAAGGGCTGGCCCCAGCCGCTTGAGTTAACAATTCCCCACAGACATTGCTCGAATGGGGGCCGCCCACTGACAACCATCGGTCACACATTGAACAGCTTACTGCAGGGCAAAAGAAATGCAGAAAAGCTTTATTGGAGCTTTCTGCATGACGTTTGGTTCAGCATTGAGCAATTACATGTTTGTCTTTCTTGGTCTTAATTCTTCTGTATATAACACAGATTATACTGTATATTTAGTAACTATATTTGCCATTGGCAAAATTGGAAAATTTTCATCTATGTAAATACGAAAAAGGTTTTTCCGTGAATCCACCAATTTGTCATATTCTACCTTTGCAAAACAGGGCTAATAGTCTTTTTGGTAATAATCTTTATCCCAAATTCCCTGCTAGCATCATTTAAAGCTTATTTCCAAGTACCAGTTTTACGATTGAAACATTTTAGGATTGACTCCATGCCCTAGGGAAATGGTAATATAAATGCATTTAGCAAAACACATTTTACAGTAAAACCTCTCTATTACGACACCTAATACACAGGCTGATTGATAGTATACAAGACAGGTGACAGCTTAAAGCAAGCTGACAGTAAAACAGAAAGCTCCTAAAGGAGCTTTCTGTTTTACTGTCACCTTGCTTTAAGCAGTCACCTGACATAAACATATTATAATTGACACAATTTAGTGGTTTTTACTGTATGTGCTATCTGCCTAGATACAAGAACAAACAAGTAGGTTATAGCAGAATCAATACATATGCCCCGAACTGGCAAATGGTGAGCCATTACTAAAGGTAACAGACTGACGGATGGACAGCCAGATGGACGTACCCACAATCTTCATTTAAGTGGCCATTTCGTTCTTTATTGTATCTATTTTATGTGGTTTAAATGTGTGTGGTTAGCCACATAATGAAATCTAACTTTGTTATAGAATGATCTTAAGGCTAACCCTACCCCTAACCCTATGCCCCACAACTGGCCAGGTTAATGTTACAAGAAAATGCCAGGTTAATGTTTTTCAATTATGTGTCTGGTTATGGAAGCCACTTTTAGCCACGTAACTATCATTTTGTGAGCATGGACAGACAGACAGACAGACAGACATAGACAAATCTACAGCAATCCCCCATCCTTACTTCCCCCTCAAAGAAATGCTTGTTATGTTTCTGCCATGTCCTGATAACCATTGAACCCATTACCCCTTAAATACACCTTTTAACGCCTTTAATTATTCTTCCATTGAAGAAAATAGTTCAAATTTATACAATGATTCTGGAGCCCTGATAACCAATTTCTACACTAAACTATGTCTTACCTAGAATTGGTGTGATGAACACCATACGTCCTGGGGGCAGTATCTGTTCATGATATACCTGCCCCTTGGGTCCCCAGTATAGTTTGTAGTTGACAATCTCTCCGTGACTCTCCTCTGGCTTCTGCCAGGAGACACATATGATTGGCGGGTCAACTTGGTGGAACTCCATATCCAAATGCCGCGGTGCCGAAGGCACTATGAAAATAAAATAAAATAAAACGTTTTTAAGATTGCAACACAGAAAGCAGGTGGCTACTTAACCCATTACAACTAAATACCACTTTTTACGCCTCTAATTTATTCCTTCCTTGAAGAAAATAGCTCCAAATTTTCCAGTCATCATGAATATTGATATATCATAAAATATTTTCTATTTTCTAACTTATCAGAGCTTAAAGCATGCTGAAAGCAAAGCAAAATGTGCATTAAGGCCCAATCTGCTTTACTTTCAACCTGCTTTAAGTGGTCACCTATATTCAATAATAGAAACAGGCTATAGGGTAATGGGTTAAAGCAATATAAAAGTGAAGCAGAAGGCTCCAATAGGAGCTTTAGTTTCATAATCAGCCTTCAATATTATCATCAAGTCTTCTGATTGGTTGTAATAGTGGTACTATATATAATTCATTGCTGCAACCGAAATAACATTTTAACCCATTTACCTATAAATTACGCCTTTTTTCACCTTTCATAATTATATTTCTTCACAGAAGAAAATAATTTCAATTTATACAGTCATGAAAATCTATTGTAAAATATGTTTACTATATCCTAGCAGATGATAGTAAAGCTGAAAGTAGAGCATAATGCACATTTTGCTATACATGTACTTTCAACCTGCTTGAAGTTGTAACTAGTTTTCAAAACCAGAAACAGGCTTTGGGGTTATGGTTTAAATGCATCACACTCTTTTCTAACACGCCCACTCAAAATATTTTTACAAATGTAGGACTTTCAAAACCTTATTTTAAGATAGGGTCAGAGTGTCAAATAGTTTATGAGTGTCAAACCATTTGTATCTGGAAGAGAGTCAAACAGTTTGTGTCCGGATGAGACAGAATGTTTTGTGGAGTCTCAGTGGTAATACTGTTTTGTAATCAAAGAGTTAAATACAGAGACAATAACTAATGCTGGACTTTGCACAGCCCCCAGAGATGTTTAAATGGAATTATATGATAAACAATTATATATCAATAACTCCTACACAGGTCATTAATTTGGGATTTAATATACATTTATGCCATTCAGAGCTCCAGATAAGGGGAGTATTTCAAAAACTGAAATCTTTATTTCTGCTTAAAACCCTATGGTGTCACTACTCATTAGAATCGCCTCTTTAATGAGTAGTAATATCATAGGATTTGATGCTCAATTAAGTGAGAAAATTTTGGATTTGTGCAGTTTACTCCCTCTTATCTGGAGCCCTGGTCATTTTACCAGTATTTCAGTCATATCTCCCTGCACTGGTGAGGACATAATGATTAGCATATTCAAACAGTTATTACATTAACCCATTACCCCATAAATATTCCTTTTTACGCCTTTAATTTATTCCTCCCATCAAGAAAATAGTTCTAATTTATAATATTCAGGCATATTTATCATCAGAATGCACTTTCTATATTCTAGCAGAAAACAGCTTAAAGCATGATAAAAAGTAAAGCAGAAGGCGCTTCTGCTGTACTTTCAAACCTGCTTTCAGTGGACACCTATTTTCAAAACTAGAATCAGGCTATGGGGTAAAATATATTCTATATCCTAGCAGATGGGCAGCTCAAAGCAGGCTGAAAGTTAAGCAGACTGCACCTTAAGGTACCTTCTGCTTTTCTTTCAACCTGCTTGAAATGGTCACCTGTATTCGAAACTAGAAACAGACTATGTTTAAAGTAGGGATGATAACGATTAATCGGTTAACCGGTTAACCGTAAGAAGCGCGGTTAATCGGTTACACTTTTCCTTCAAAAGGTTAACCTGAAAAAACAAAAATTTGTAAGTTGGATCATAAAATCTGCTGCACGTAATCAGCGGACGACATCTTCTTTGCTCGTTTCAACTGCCTTTACCACAGGGGGCCAACGAGGTATCACGAAGACCAGTTTCGCACAGAAGTCCCGTATATGTTTCGCACCTACAATCCATGTAAACACACACATTTGTGTAAGATTTTTATACGCTGACATCGCATTAACCACTTGTGTCTATAGACACACATTATCAATTGAATTATTTCTTTGCAAATTACAGTATAGGTTCGTGAATAAACTGTTTACATACCATTTCTTGTATTATTTATAGAAAACAAGTATGTTTATCAAGCAAAGACGTCAATTTGTCACTCTTAAATGAATATTACCGGGCGATTATCGAACAAAAACATTGGAATGATCCACTATATTTACAAATATTCAGGAACCCCATCTCAGACATGATGTATGTTTATTAATAGCTTCATTTTTCCATAATTTTTCAACTTATTTTTCACAATAATGTATACAACTTTGAATCAATCACAGTACCCTGAAGGGTTTATGACTGTGTATGTGCCCTCCTGAAGTCGCATTTACGTGTATACGTTACCAACAGAAGGTGTATGTGTTACCTCCTGAAGTCAATTAATTGATTTCTGTTGCAGTGACAAAAATGGATTGGAAAAATGTATCGTTTATGCCTAGCTCTCATTTGCTGCGGCGGCCGTACGGCAGTCGCACGGATTATTATTTCTACGGCGAGTAGCAATTTCCCGGGCCGCCGTAGATTTCCTACGACCGCCGTATGTTGTGCTTATATTTGCTGTGGCCGCCGCAAGGCGAGATTTGATGTTTTGGGGTTAAAAAACTTGCGGCAGTGCGGTCTCCGTTCGGCAGCCGTACGGAGCCTCTGCGGCGACCGCGATTTCTAATAAAACCCACGGCGACCGCACGATGGCCGTACGGCGGCCGTTGCTGCTACATATACTTCTGCTACACACATTGGCTTGCTATATGTGCACATAACTCATATCAGTACAACTACACCGAGAACTCAAAGGCCATATATGGACAGCATTATGTCTCATAAGAACATCCAAACCCACTTTTATATCATTAGACACATATGAACAAAAGTGCAAATGCCCAATTGTAAAATTAACCATTGATTCCCGGCGGCCGCAAGGTGGCCGTACGGCAGTCGCAGAACCGCTCTACGGCATGTCGGTTTCTACGGCCATCGTAGAAATGAACTTATTTTTATACTTCCACGTTATAAAACTGCGGCGACCTCTACGGCCTGTAAAACTTTGGGATTTGCCGTGCGGTCGCCACACTGCAGCCGTAAGCCTGTTTCTAGTTTTGAAGACGGATAGTCACTTATTAAAGCAAATTGAAAGTAAAGCAGAATTAGCATCAAGGTACTTTTACTCCGTTTGCTTTAAGCTACCATCTGCTGGTATATAGATAATTATTAGATTATTGTTTCATAAATAGAATATATATAGGAAACAACCTGTGCAGCTTCTCATACACTTATCTTAACACTTTCCCATCTGGACAATATATATATATATATATAGACAATATTGATTTTAAATGGGGAAAGTGGTGTCATAATTGACGTCACCAGTATTTGTATATTTACGTCATAAGTGAAAAAAAACCACGATAAATAGTACATAATTATCACCAGCCTGGCAGATCGAGTAGAACCCTGTTTCAAGTTTCAACGTCATGTGTAACGCCGTGGGTCATGAGCTTTTGACGTTACGTCAGAGTAATTGCTTATATATATGAAGGTGTTCGTGTAGTTTGGAATATTGGCTGTTTCTGTTTTACAAAATTATAGCCCTTTGAATATTTTCCTATAAAGAACATGCTGCAAACTTTCACAGATTAATTAATTACATAGACGAAGGTGTTCATGAGGTTTTCAATTCGGGATGCAACATTTTTAAAGAAGTTATGTCACTTTGAATTTGTTTCCAGTTGCTCGGACAAATCAACCACCCTGTCAGCTTCATCTGCTTCCGCAACAGTTGATTGATCTAATTCATTTCCTAGTCCTGCACTTTTAACTGCTTCTGAAATTACATGAAATGGACCGGTTTTTTGTGTGTTAACCTTTAAAATATTTCTCACTGGACTGTCACTATCAACAGATTTGGTGGAGGTCATTTATTTTCGAGATAAACGGGAGGCCGCAACAGTAAGTGCATGATACGTGGCGGTTTGTATCCACGTGATCCTATAAATTCAAAGATGACTTCAGTTGGTAACATATACGTATAAAATGGACTTCGTTTAGTAACATATACATACTCTGTGCGGCACCTATACACGATTAACTTTGTTAAACTCCATTTAAAATCCATTTATTGCATTACTACATATTCTTTATAACCCAAATAATATTGCATTGATACAATCAATCTAAAAATGTAATGTTCATATCATGTTTATAGCATTGTTTACCAATTCGTGTTTTACTTTCGTTTTGGGTACACAAAATATGCACTTTATCGGTGCGGAACATATACAGGACTTCTGTGCGAAACAATCCTCGTGATACTCCGTTGGCCCCCAGTGTTTACACCTTGTCGAATAACACGCCGCGGGCGTGTACTACCCCGTCTACAGAGGTTGCCAGGTAACCCTGATATAAAACCAGTGGGATGAGACAAGTGACAGGTCGCCAATTAACTGACGTTATTGTTGTGATTTTAGTTGATTAAGATTAGTGTCCTGTTATTAAGAAATGTGTAGAAAACGTTTGAACTGAATCCAATATCATATGGATAATATAAATCCAGCAATAAAATACAGTACTTGAAATTTCGGAGAAAACAGATTTACACATAACTGCTGCAAGCTGAAAATGACATGTTTATTCGTTCAGCAGCGAAGCGGTTTGGATCTAGATGAGACACCTATTAACTCGGCGTATTTTATTATTCAGAATAACTTGCAAAAAAGTCAAAAAGTGTATTCCGGTGCGTTTCCGATTCGATTGTCAAGTTGATTAATTTTCATACTGTACCATTCACAAACCCGTCGTGTAAAAGCCTTTATAGGATTCTACACGTATTGATACAGAAACAGGTTAGGTAACTAACGCTCCGTACTGTCGTCTGCTACTTTTCGTAGGAGTGACAAAATGTAATCTGCTGAAAATGTCTTCGTCTTACAAGTATGTATGTTAAACTGGTTCTGTTTGGCTTTATTCAGTTCAAAATGCCATAATAAGGGTTTAACGCTTTCATATTTACTTTAAAATCGAGTGTAACAATGAATGACTAAAGATCCAGATCGGATGCTTAACAGTGCATGTATATTCTTTGTATCAAACACAAATTTAGCGTGTAGATGAAAACATATAGCACTTCAGAACTGGAACATACTCTTTGAAATTCAGTTTCGAATTAGATCTAAAGCCTAATAGAACATCGCCGAATATGTCATACACGCATGTAAAGTCGGAGATTTTTAATGATTTTGAAAGCAGCCTGGATCCAGATCGGACGCAGTTTCACTCGGCGTCTGATCAGAAATCAGACTATTCGACATTTGTCAATAGGATTCTTCAAAGATTGGATGGCTTTCATTAACATTCAGAACTAACAGTAGGTAGACTTATTTTTTTCTCGGCAATACAATGGTTTAAGTTAATGTCAGGTTAACCGGTCGGTTAACCGGTGTTTGCTTACGATTAACCGGTTACAATATCCGTAACCGTTAACATCCCTAGTTTAAAGGGTTAGAGTAGACGGAATATTAGACAGACATACAGTACTTTGAACTTCGATATCTCAAACTCGTTCAACTTGAACTATCCAATATATTGACACATGACTGCCATTAAATCATACTCAGTTATGTCAAACATAAGCTAAGCCACATTTTAACTTAGAAATACAGTTATGTTCGACTTAACAGAGTTTGAGATATCGATGCTCTTCTGTACATACCTGCTCCTTTTGTTGTGACGAGCTTGGGTCTACTTCTGACTCCATCACCTTTTCTTGTATATGCAGCAACTGTCACTGAGTATGTAGTGTCGGGATCTAGCCCAACTATAACATTTTCATTGGTGTTGGGATCATCAACATCAATAGTTTTCTCAGTTTTTAAAATTGCATCTCCATTATTGTCAAGCTTTACATAGTAGATGTAATAGCCTCGAATAACTCCGTGCTGCTCATTTGGCTTCACTGGTCGCCATTCCACATACAGCGTTGTTGAATTGACCACAGTAACGCGCACACGCTTTGGTTCCCCAGGAACTAAGAAAAGATGGCAACTATAAATATGGGCGACCAAGGCCGTTAAGTTTTTAGAATCTTTAGCAAAAATAAAATAAAACTTTAGAAAGCCTTGAATTTGTTTTTATCTACAATTTAAAAAAATTCCATTTCAGATTATTACTAATGAAATAAATAAGCAATTTACAATAACAAAGATACTGTATACTCTCACTTTAAGCGATATAATTGGTTAAATTACATGACATCTATGAGCAATTCGGAAACCTGCCAACGATTCAAGCACACAAGCACTGCCTTCATGCAGCCAGAACTGATCCGAACATTGGAAGAAATTAGGACTATTGATATAGCCCATTACCCTATTTCTAATTTTGAAGACTGGTGATCACTTAAAGCAGGTTGAAAGTAAAGCAGAATGTGCATTAAGGCACATTCTGCTTTACTTTCAGCCTGCTTTTACCCATTAAGCCATACTGTCACATTGCGCAATATTCTCATACTGACTCATTTTGACACACTTTAATCCACTAGCTTGTATTGAGATAAGCAACTATTTATCGCTTATGAGTTAATGGCTTAAGCTACCATCTGCTAGGATATAGAAACTATTTCTTATGGTACATGTTTATGACTGTATAAATTGGAACTATTTTCTTCAATGGAGGAATAAATTAAGGGCGTACAAAGGCATATTAATGTGGCAATTGGATAACACTACTCTACAGGCTGTTCTTTGTGTCACAGAGCACAGGTACGGATCAACTGGTTCTAGATAATGAGTCTTCATGATTCCATCATTCATGAAGTTATACTTTTCGTACTGGTATTTTTTGCAACAAATTTACTTGTTTTCAGGCTTGCATAGTGACATAAACTCATAACTCATTAGATACGAATTATTACGCCTTTAACTTTAATAATGCCTCCACAGAAGAAATTAGTTCCACTTTATACAGTCATAAGTATAATATTCATGGTGGGAAATATTTTCTATGCTATAGCAGATAATAGCTTAAAGCAGGCTTTACTTTCAACTTGCTTTAAGTGGTCACTTGTCTTCAAAAACTAGAAACAGGCTATATGGTTAAGGGGTTAAGATAACCTTTACAAACATTTTACTTCCTAATGAAATATAGATAAACAGAACCTCTATCAAGGTCCCAACACTTTACTGTTTGACATTTTTGATATATTGAGGTATTGGCAAAATAGATCTTCACATACAGAATTGTCATACAGTCTTTTGCAGGAATAAAACAAGAGTACCAGAAGTTGGTGAAATGTTTCATATAAATTTTACATATCTCAAGATACCATGTATTTGTTGTTTTTGTAACGCTCGAGGCTTCAAGTAAGTCAAATTGTTCCAGAGCTAAAGTCCTTATGTCTGCACTAAACCCTATGGTGTGACCACTCGTTAGAATCATCTCAAAGAGATGATTCTAACGAGTGGTCACACAATAGGGTTTATTATTGACGCAAAGCAGAAAAAGTTGGAAAACGTTTGTTTCCTCAGACTAATATTGAAACCTGAACATAGGAGACAAAAAAACCTCTGTACTGTACAAGATAACAAGAGAATTCTGCAGCATAAAGAAGTACAGCACACACATGTTAAGATTTAATGTTAGTGAATCAAATAAATATCAGTAACTAACAGTAATATTATACTAGTTTCAGGCTCTACAATTTTGAAACAGATCTATAGAGGGTGGGAGGGAAGAGTGATTTAATTGGCAGTTGGTAGTGGTTGTGTTAACGACGAAAGCAGACAGATGTATAGTACATGCAACAACTAGAGTTCCCAATCATGGTGACATTTCTTTGAGAAAAGGAGTCTCATCTCTTAACATTTCAACAAATTAAACATTAAAATTTGTAAAAAAAATATTTGTTTCCAACAAAACCTACATGACCACTCATGAGAATTGTCTCCTCCAACTTAGAGGCAATCCAAATGAGTGACCACATCATAAGGTTTCAGAGCTCCAGATAAGGTGTGTAATTCAAAAACTAAAATCCTTATGCTTAAACTAAATCCTATGTTGTGCTACTCATTAGAATCGTCGCAAACGATTCTATTAGACTAATGAGTAGTCACAACATAGGGTTTGGGGAGGCTCAAAGGAGAAAAGGATGGAAAATAGCAAATTACACACCCTTATCTTTTGTGAAAGACTTTCCCGTATCTGGAGCTAAGTAGAAAACTCCTTATTAATGCTAGGAGTGGACTTTACATCTTATACTAGGAAAATTGTTTTGAAATTAAAACAATTAGACCTAGATCCAAAACAAGGCCAAAATATCACCACACTTAGGCTACGTTTACAACAAAGAGGTTAATTTTTTTGTAATGATTTAATGAGAATGATGAGGATGAATGATTATGATGATGAAAATTAGCTTTATTAATAATTAATTCTTCAGTTACTTTTTCCACAAGTTAACTTGGTAAAGTATTTATTAATGAGAAAAAATATAATTTTGTTAATTGTATCAATAGACAATCGATCTACACAGCTAAGGAGGGCAGACAGCAAAACTGCAACACTGAAATATAAAAGCCAGCTTTGTCATGAGATAATGTAACCCCTGCTAGCTGGGGTGGCTCAGTGACTGCCCGCCCGGCATCACTCTGTCACATAACATAGGGTACACCTGTAGCCGACCCGCACCTGACGGGCTTAGCCCAAGCCATCCACGGGGGTCCCTCGCAATGCGTGCAGACATGAGGTACTCTGGCTACTTGCTGGAAGTTGGTCAGAAATGGCTTTAAACCAGCATCCATGGACATTTTCTCATGAGTAAGCCATTCCCATACAGAGATAAAAGGTTGGGAAGTGGTGGGGGAGTCATGTTAGGAGTACAGGCACAGTTAATGCAGACTTGGTTAGGAGTCTAGGTCAATGCTAACAGGAGATAAAAAATGACTCATATATCACCACTGCTGCCATACATACCATACTCATCCGTCTTGACTAGTATGAAGGGAGACATTGGGCTGCTACCTGCTTCAGTGAAGGCCAGCACCCAGATCTTATACTCCATCCAGATATCCAGGTTGTCTATTGTAGCTTCCAACTTGTCAGAGCCCACTTCCAGACTCTCTGCATCTTTTTCAGTTAATCCTCCTTCATTTTTTACATACAAGATTTTATATCCTTTGATATTTCCGTTTGCTAAATCCAGGGGAGGAGGTTTCCATTGTACGTATACAGACTTGTGATTGTATGGACGGCCACTAACTGCTTGAGGTGGTGCACTTGGGGCTAAATGATTAGACAACATGGTGAAATAACAGAATAGAAATGATACACTAAGAATGGAACATACTCATGTAAAACTTCATTTTCTACCCTTAAAATATGGTGTGCCCTTTTAACCCATTACTCCATTAATACTTCTTTTTACGCCTTATTTATCATTACACTGAAGAAAATAGTTCCGCATTATGCAGTCATGAATATGTAGCATAAGAAATATTTGTTGAATTCTAGTAGAAGGCAGCTTAAAACAAGTTGAAAGCTTTACTTTCAATCTGCTTTAAGTGGTCACTGCTTTTCAAAACTAGAAACAGGTTATGGGGTAATGGGTTAATGTTTCATTGTTTTCTTTACCAATTTTTTTTTAATGTTTCATCAATTTTTAACCAGAGCATTCACAATATTGTGTAAAATGACCATTCTTTTATCCTTTACCCCATAGCCTGTTTTTAGTTTAGATAGGTGACCATTTAAAGCAGACTGAAAGTAAAGCAGAATGCACCTTATAAGGCACATTCTGCGGGACTTTCTGCCTGCTTTTAGCTACCATCTGCTCGTATATAGAAAATAGTTCTCATGGTGCATATTCTTGACTGCATCAAGCAGAACTATTTTCTTCAGTAACCGATTAAATGAAAGATGGAGTAATGGATTAAAGAAGCATGGTATCATCAAAGCATCAATTTATCTAATAAATTTCATTCTTTAACTAAATTGTACCTTTAAATAAATTTACTGCTCTGCATTTTTCTCACCTGGGCAAAAAATCAAGTTTTACCATAGAGAAACATAAGACAACTCATAAAAAGATTGTACGAAGGTAACTCAACATCATGAAGTTGTGACGAAACAATCAAACAAAGGAATCACAGAAAGGAAACATGATGGTTCACATCGTAATACAGTGATCTAGTGATAGTCCTGCCTATACATCAACAATCGCCCTGCCTTTACCAAGCTACTTGAACAATTATATCCTTTTCCTACAGATTCGTGGGCTTAATATTCTTTCTTGGTGCCTATGTGTTAAAACTATGAGATCAACTTTTTGACCCATTGTGTGATTAACTCTTAGTCATTCAAACTCACTTCAGCGATTTCTCTGATATTCTTCAATTATGCCGAGCACATATTCCTATGCCATGTCTCAGGGTTCCAGATAGGGGGAGTAACCTTAACAAATCCAAAATTTTCTCACTCAATTCAGCACAAAATCCTATGGTGTTACTACTCATTAGAATCTGGACTGTCTGTGGTGTCCATCTGTCATTTAATTTGTACAAAATTTGTATGGACATGGACGCAAACTTCAACTTTTGCTTGATCTTCTTTCGTGAATAATAGCACCAGAAATACAATTCATAATTGACAATATTTCTGAATCCATTAACTCATAAGCGATAACCAATTATCAATGCTTATCTTAATACAAGCTAGTGGATTAAAGTGTGTCAAAATGAGTCAGTATGAGGCTAGGGTACCACGAATCTATAGGAAAGAACCATAATAATCTTGTAGCAACTCAAATAAAATTAGGACTTTTTTTAATTGAGTTTGTTGTTTCAATAGGACAATGCTCAGTCTCTTCTTGCAATCTTATTTAACTACCAGTCGTTTATAAATGAGGCAAAAAGCAATTAATTTCGAAGGTTTAACCAATAAGTATAAGTGCCTTTATTTGAAACCCTACTAATTCCATATTTGTCCTGGGGAAGATTAAGTGTTCTTGTTCAGTAATTGAAAGGAGATTATATAAAACAGTAACCGTTTTTTCCCTAACCCTTTCAACACCATGGACCGGTTTTAAGTATACTCATATCATTTGCAAACAGTGTAGACCAAGATCAGAGGGTTACTCTAGGAGCCCTCTGATCAGGGTCTACACTGTTTGCTAATATAGAACAGTATGAAAAATAACCAGAATCCCATGTAGACTGCTTCATGTTTTTGAAACTAAAAAGATCCACAAGAGAACATAACCCAAAGAACTTAGTGTTGAATGAGTTAAAACATGCAAAAGAGGCCATATAACCCTAACATCATAATTGACTTGTGCTTGGGTATTATAGATCTGCTAGATGTTAGGGCCCCAAAGTGACAGGCACCAAACAATACAATAAACCAGGTAATTAACAAAGCTGTGCATTTGAAGTACTTTCTCATTCTTTGAAAAACAGTGCACAAGTACTTTACAAGTACTTCACTCATTTGTTGAAAAACATCTTCGTAATTGTTTCTGAACAATGTTTTTTTTGGCAATTAAAATTAACTCAATTAGCCAATTCACTAGAAGTAGAGCTCAGTCACTTCTAACAAGACTGCGTTAACCCTTTACCCCATAGAACTGTCTTTTAGGCATATTTTATTTATTCCTCCACTGAAAAAAAATGATTCCAATTGATACAGTTGTTGTAAAACTGGAGTTGACCCGACATGCTTGAGCAGATTTCTGCTCAGATAGCAAATTGCTTATTTTGATTCTTAAGACTTGTAGACCAAATATAGTTATGATTTTGGTCACGGTAGCTGCGAGATATGTTTCCGCAACTACCGGTGCAAATATTTTAGGTTGATATTGCGTTTTTAGTGTTTTAATAGAGATTTTCTATCTTGGCCATTTTCTACTATATAACCATATAGAGGGAATTGGCTCAGGTGTGAAATCTTATTAAATAAACATAAATTCAGTAGAAACTCAGCCTGATTAGGCATTTATACTTTATTTCTACCTTTTCTAATAGTTTTTGATGGATGACATTGTTTGGATCCTGAGTTACCTGCTCAAATGTAGATCTGTTTACATTTGACAGGTGACCCAAGTCTCCCATTCAGACTCTAATAAATGCAATATCTCCTTGTACAGGGATGTTTTTCACACATTTAAATGCCTACTATGTAGACTTTTGTTGTCTTAAGGTTTTTCACATGTTTATTTGTTTGAGTAGAGCCAGGTAATTCTGTAATTTAGATTTATTGTGTTGAGGAGCTAGATCCTTAGTAAAGATAGGCATTCAAAATGGCCGCCAGCTGAAAAAGCAATGATTTGCTCTTACAATTGGGGCTTTATCTCTGTCAATAAATTACTATAAATTCTAGATTTATACTCATAATGTGTCTAAAGGTTTGAAGTTCATGATAGATATTTTTAGGGAACTTGATAAAGTAGGATTTTTGTGTATTTGATGATTTTCGGCTGATATCTGGGTCTAGAAATTCTAGACCCTTCACTGCTCATATTTTGAAACATCACTTATATATTGTATTTGGCCACTCTGAATATAGATTTGATAGTTTTGATTTAATAGCTGTTATTTGAGCTACTTTTTAGTAATTTAGAATGTGTCTTTATAATAATAAGTAATTATTTTGTATTTAGCCCTAAAAACAGGAAGGGCTATTATTTGCCCTCAGCCAATCAGAAGGCTTGATTAGGGTCATGTGATTGAAGGCTCTCTCAAAGGCTATATATTGAGGGAAATTTCTCAGTCACAACACACTAACTCAGACCAGCAACTAGAAAGATGCATTCTACCCTGCCTTACACTGGCAGGTTAGGATTAGTTCTTCTAGGTGAAACTTATTTATTATTTAAATACACTTAGGAACATTTTCTGCTTTATTTAACTACATTTCTAAATTGAGTGTGTCACTTTTAAAGCCATTTAACTTAGCACCATTTTTGGTCTTTACTTCTTGCTTTAAGCATTTTGGCTGTTTGCTATTTTAGATCCTTTTGCTAAATTATTGTTTGCATTTAAAGCAGCACATTTTAACTTTATCTGGCTTTAGTCATTTGTGTAAATAAAGCTTTTATTCTTTAGATTAGATTAGATTAGAACTGTTTGATATAAAATACAAGTGGTTAACACTGATTTTATTCTTTTGTTTTACTTATTTAGTTTTTTTTTACCATTTGGTCAGTGCTGTCCATCCTGACAACTGTTTATCTCACTAATGTTATGTAAAACACCACATCTCTTTACGTAACATTGGCAAGGTAAACAACCTTAGTTAAAACCCAGTTTTTGGGTTTGCCTTCCGCTCGTTAAATACCCGTTTTAAAACCCAGCCATTTAACACAGTCAGGAACACTGTACCAAAATAAATGTTTTCTATACCCTAGCTTAAAGCAGGCTGGAAGTAAAGCAGACGTGCCTTGAGGCACATTCTGCTTTACTTTCAACCTGCTTTAAGTGCACATCTTCCTTCAAAACAGGCTATGGGGTAAAGGATTTAAAGAATCAATGCAGTCAAACACATTTCAACTGGTACTTTTTGAACTTAGTTTTATAATCTAGAAACTTTCTAAGATAGTCAAAACCTAATATCGATAGTTTTGCAATGGGCATTGGAGGAAGTTTGTCAATTCATTCTAAAAACACTAACACTTTTGGTTTGCCTTTTTTTGTTTCTGCTAACCCTATGCTTGTCATTCAAATATTAATCTCTAAGACACTAGTTTGGTACCCAGCTTCTACCAAGCTGGAAGCCAAACAGAGGTGTAATGAGATAATTCCTAAATTCTCAACCCTAACAATGTGTTTTCGAATTCGTGCAGCATTTCAATGTTGTGGGTTTACCGTTCTGTCCTGTACCTTAGTGAGGTGTGATAAACCCTACATAGTCAAAAAAAAAAATTCCATAAAAAAAATCAGGGTTGACAGAGTTAATACAGAAGAATTTCCACAATGAATTTCTGGCAGATTAAAAGTTTACAGCAGCCAAACTTGTGTTAACCCATTACCCCATAAAAACGCCTTTTTACGCCCCTTATTTATTCCTCCCCTGAAGAAAGAAATTCCATTTTTTACCATTTTTAATTAAGTATGATAATATTAATATATATGTTTTATATTATAGCTGATGGTAGCTTCAGGCGCATTCTGCTTTACTTTCAACCTGTTTTAAGTGGTCTCAAGTTTTCAAAACTAGAAACAAGCTATAGAGTAATGTGTTAAACAGCCATACAGAAGCTTCCTGCTTTACTTTTGTACTGTAACATGTACTACAGACTGTCATTTCATACTCTTTAATTAACTTCAACTTGAGACCGTGTCAAAGCGGTTCAATAAACAAGAGCCCCATGGGGCATATTCGCTCACCTGAGAATAATTGGAAAAATGGAGATATTGATTTATGTCCAGGACTGACCTAGATATGCAACAGACCAGAATAATTTGAACAAAATATGTAAAGTATATTTAAAAGTGTCACCACACAGAATATAAAAGCTCTGGCCATATTAGAGTCAGAGAAGAAGACGTTTGAAATTTTCTCTATATAACTCTATGTAAAACAGTGACCCCCGGGGCGGGGCCAATTTTGACCCTAGGGGCATAATTTGAACAAACTTAATAGAGGACCTGTAGGCGATGATATGTGCCATATATCTAAGCTCTGGCCCTTGTAGTTTTAGACAAGAAGATTTTTTTAAGTTTTCATTGTAAAAAATCTATTTTTAGCTCCTGTGACCTAGTTATGCAACGGACCAGAACCGTTTGTACAATTTTGGTATAGGACATCTAGAAGTGTCACTATGCCAAACATCAAAGCTCTGGCCATATTAGTTTCAGAGAAGAAGACGTATGAAAATTTCACTATATAACTCTATGTAAAACCGTGATCCCCGGGGCGGGGCCAATTTTGACCCCAGGGGCATAATTTGAACAAACTTGATAGAGGACCTGTAGGCGATTCTATGTGCCAAATGTCTAAGCTCTGGCCCTTGTAGTTTCAGACAAGAAGATTTTTTAAATTTTTCATTGAAAAAATCTATTTTTAGCTCCTGTGACCTAGTTATGCAACCTACCACAACCATTTGAACGATTTTGGTAAAGGACATCTAGAAGTGTCACCATGCCAAATATCAAAGCTCTGGCCACATTGGTTTCAGAGAAGAAGACGTTTGAAAATTTCACTATATAACTCTATGTAAAACTGTGACCCCCGGGGCGGGGCCAATTTTGACCCCAGGGGCATAATTTGAACAAACTTAATAGAGGACCTGTAGATGATGCTATGTGCCAAATATCTAAGCTCTGGCCCTTGCAGTTTTTGACAAGAAGATTTTTTAAGATTTCCTTATATTTTCACTTTGGTTGCCATGGCAACCAGAGTTCTGCATTGTTTTTAATTCTTTGAACAAATTTGAAAGAGCTTGACCCAAGGAACATTTCTGTAAAGTTTGGTTGAATTCTGTCAAGCGGTATAGGAGGAGATGTCATTTGAAGCAATTGTTAACGACGACGCACGACACACGACGGACGACGACGGACACAGGGCCATCCCAATAGCTCACCTTGAGCCTTTGGCTCAGGTGAGCTAAAAATACTGTTAGGTTTACAACATATTTAACCCTTTACCCTATAACCTGTTTCTAGTTACCATTTAAAGCAGGTTGAAAGTAAGGCAGATTGTGACTTGAGGCACATTCTGCTTTACTATCAGTCTGCTTTATGCTACACTTTTCTAAGATAAAATCTTTCTTTTGGTACATATTCATGACTTTACAAAAGTGGATCTATTTTCTTCAGTTGTGGAATAAATCAAAGGTGTTCAAAAGAGTATCTATGGGATAATGGGTAAAAGAAGTAGAAAATAGAGAAAGTTCAAAGATTAACACAAAATTGAAATTCCTACAGACATCTACTAACAAAAAGTTCCTATCTCTAAAACAACTTGAGGAATATGTTAATTTTTTGATGGTGTGGAATTTTTGCACTGCCTTTTGTAAAACAAATTTCTATTGGCTGATTTTAGGAAAGACACATGCACAAAGGACCAATGAGAGATGACATGATTGCTGATGAGGTATGAAGTCACAATACAATATGTAGTAGCATCACTATACACGGCTGTAAAAATAAAACACACTTTTTCCTACATGTTCATCGGTGGTTACATCAGCTTTCACCAGCTAGTTGCAGCGGTAAAACTTGCAATACTCAAGGCAAGAAGTCCAGGAGTAGATGAGACGAGGCAAGAAGAGAGGAAAACTGTCCCAGTCTTCATTGAGTCTTAACCCATAAAGTCTTACTGAGCAGAAGCAGTATGTATGCCAATGGCTGCACACTTTAACAAGAATTGTGCAGGGCTCCAGATTAAAGGAGTAAACTGAACAAATCAAACATTTTCTCACTCATTTCAGCACCAAATCCGATGGTGTTACTACTCATTAGAATTGTCTCTTCGAGAAGATTATAATGAGTGACACAATAGGGTTTAAAGCAGAAATAAAGATTTTGTTTTTGAAATACTCCCCTTATCTGGAGCTCTTAATTTGAACAACATCATGAACTTTTTTTTTCTCACTTTTCTGATTTTTTTTACAGTGCCTTCTTAATTCAGGACAAAAGACAAAAGCAATCCAGAAAACTCACATAGGAGGGATTCTGCCCCACTTTGGTCCTGAATTAAGTTACTACCCATGTACAGGGCCCCAGATAAGAGGCAGAAAACAGAACAAATCCAACATTTTCTACTTCAGACCCAAATCTTATGGTGTTACTACTCATTATAATCGTCTCGAAGAAACAATTCTAATGAGTAGTGACACCATAGGGTTTAATGCAGAAATAAAGATTTTAGTTTTTGAAATACTCCCCTTATCTGGAGCCCTGGATGTAGTTTAAACTTTAAATCTTTTTGATGCAATAAAAGAGCTGTTTGCAATAGAAAGAATGAAAATGTAATTGGCACGACAATGCATTCTGTCATACAATGAAAACTGTTGTTGGTTTTCCTCTGGTCTTACCATATGTAATATAAATGACAACATTTAATTTTGAGTATATGGATACAAAGATATTGCTGTCTCACACACGAATTGTGAAAAAAACCAAGGTCATAAACCAACTAGGAGTAACAATGACCAATAGGACCGAGGGCTTACTGAATTCAGGTGTCCGAGCTTGGACCAGCCAGGACTTTGGACCTTCTCCCTTTCTGCTTGTGTCGGACAGCTGTATATGGTAAACGGTGTCTGGAATAAGGTCGGTCAACTTGTACTTGGTTGTCGGTGGAGGGATCCGGATCTGTCCAGTCTGGTGCTGACTCGAGTCATTGTAGTATAGAGTGTAGCTAGTGATATCTTGGACATCTATAGGATTGTCCCATGTGATCTCGATTTCTGACGAGCTGACCGCATTGGCTACAAGATTTCTTGGCTGCAAGGGTACTGAAAACCAAAGGGAATAAGCACAATGTGAATGTTGCTCAAATAAAGTTTCATTTTGCAAAGCATGATGGTTACGTGTACATGTATTTAAACTCTCTGCATGCCACTAGGGAAGTAACTCTTTAATTCTTCCATTGACTCCATATTAGCAGGGCTTTTTTTAATCAATTACAACAAAACCTCTCTATAAAGACTACTAAATTAAGTTCACTACAAGTATTACATTTTTAGGCAGGTGGTCCCTTAAAGCAAGGTTAAAGTAAAACAGAAAGCTCCTATAGGAGCTTTCTGTTTTACTTTCACCATGCTTTAAGCCGTCACCTGCCTTCTATACAATCAATTAGCATTATTTTGATTGCTGTAATAGAGAGATTTTACTGTAATAGGTTTAACTGTATATCTTTACCTTACCCGTTTTGTGACTACTCACTGGAATCGTCTGAAAGAGCTAATTCAAATGAGCAGTCACAACATAGAGTCTGGTGGACTCCACATTAGAATTTTAGATTTTGAAATAATCACACTCCTCCCCCATTATTATGGAACAATGGATTCAACGGTTTATAAGTAAAGGGAACAGGTATGGTGTGGGCAAGTATGCAGAAGTTCCAACTGTCAGAGCAAACAATGCACACCCGAAGAAGACAGCAAACATTTGTAAACTGATCAGGGTCTATATTGTTTACACATATTTGTTAATACAGTAGTTAGTAGGAACACCATGCAAAGAGTTAGAATATTTCAATATACAGTCAAACTGAAGTTCAGCAGTCATTAAGCCATTACCCCATAAATACTCCTTTTTACACCTGTAAATTAATCATCCACTCAAGAAAATAGTCCCTGGCAGTTTAAACAGTAATAAATATGCACAAGAAATATTTCCTATATCCTTGCAGGATGGTAGCTTAAATCAGGCTGAAAGTAAAGCAGAACTTGCCCTAAGGCACATTCTGCTTGATTTTCAACCTGCTTTAAGCTGTCATATATCTTTTATACCAGAAACAAGCTATGGAGTAATGGGTTAAATACATTCTGAACACATTTCTGCTGTACGTAGGATAAACACGGTGTATAAACCTGTATGCGTACTTTGAGCTTTGTACGGATACTTTGAGCTCTGTACTGGTTGTTTTTGAGCCTCGAAGCGACGCAACGGAGGACAACAACAGGTATGTGACATGAGTTCCTATTTATTTTCCTCTCTTTAAATGAAAAGTCTTGTCGGTAAGCATGATTTTCAAATACCGGAGAGAATGATAAACCAATCGCGACCGTCTTTGGTACAATATATACATCTACATATCTATTTCGAGGCATAAATCAACTGGTGGCTCACTCGGAATTCTTTTGGATGTCGTCAAAACATTGCATTTTATACAACATCTATCCTTGTTTATACTGTTTTATCAAAACAAATATGCTTTCCAGAGTAAATCCAATTGATGAGATGTCATAGCTTTATTCCTTTTTTGAAAGCATGGTCGCAATTTGCATTTTTGATCAGAAGAATCGATGCTGTTTTGTACGGTCAGCTATTTCAAACACGGCTGACACTGTATCATCAGCTGCGAGCATATGTGTACCGTCAGCTCAAAATCAGAATTTTCTGTTTATGTGTTCTTCTGTTAAAAATGCCTTAAATTTCAAATCATGAAGTCAATATAAAGAAAATGTACCAAACTATTATATATATATTTATTAAAACACAGATATTGCGTATAAATAATCTTTTCCCACTTCATTCTATTTCGAACAGATATACATTGATCTACTGTCAAAAACCATCCATTATTCCGTAGACGACATTAAAGTGTTTTTCAAGAATATTTCTAATTCTATGGTAATTTAAGTCGTTTGCAATTAAAAATATTAAAAATACCTTCTTGGGTGCACAATTTGTAAAACAATGAGTCCCTTGGGCAAAACATTTAGTTTTATTTCGTAAATAAACTTACCTGACAGTACTATGTGGATTTCTCTTTTCGTTCATTTCTCTCAATTCGCTCCCTTACTACCGGAAGTAAACTTTTTATCTCCCCTGAGTGTATCAACTTCCGGTACATGTGCTATAACGTCAGTTTCTTTTTTTCGGCGACCGAGTAAGGTCGTTTTCTCATAGCTCTCAGCTTAGCGGATTCGCATTATGGCAGAAGCCGAAGTGCAGAAAGTTAAGGAAGTTGAAATGGGTCTTTCAGACTCAGACAGTGTTACGGTTATGCCTAAAACAAGTAAGCGTAGGTCTCGCTACGACATTTTGGAGGAACAGTGGAACACAAAGTTCTCTGCCGTGAATACTAAACTGGATTCACTACTTACGCACGTGGTGCGTGACACTCAAGCCAGTTCGACACAAAGTCGTTCTGAGTCACAAAACCGTTTGACACAAAGTCATAAACGGAATTGGAAATCGACACAACGTCTCAGTGACTCTGACAGTTCTGATAATGAAGACGTTGTATCCTTGTGTGCAGATAGCCACTTGTCAGAGGATGAACCTTGTGATGAAAATAATAATTCAACGGGTAGCAAATGTCAAGATTCAGAGTTGTCTGAAAATACAAGGAAGTGTTTGTTTGACATTTTTGGAGAGGATGCCACGGTCAAAAAGACAGTAAAAAAGGATGGCATTTGTATCGACAAATCACAAAAGGAAGTGTTAGAGAATGGGTTCAGATGTAATAAGCCCAATGAAGTTTCTGCTTTTGCAGAGGAAAATTTTGATTTGTTTCCTGTTGATGAGGATACGGACAAGTATTTGGAAGTTCCAACCTTGGATCCATTAGTGGAATCCTGTTTAGTAAATCGCTTTGGTGCCAAGGCTTCTTTTAAAAAATCTAAAGCTAAGACTTTGTACACACAACCATGCAAAATGGTGGAGAAGATGGCCTACAGGGGTCAACAGGCAGCAAAGCTTGGTATTACTGTGCAATTGTACATCCAACAAAGTTTGGGAAACCTTGTGGAATTTATGAGTTCTAGTGACTATGACAAGGACAAGGGTATTCAACAGGTGAAGGACATTTTTGCAATGTCGACAAAGGGATTGGATCAAGTAAGCAGATCTGGTGCCTTTCATCACATAATAAGGCGTACTGTTTCCATGTCTGACACAGCCTTACATGAGTTGCAAGACTCTAACGACTTCGCAAACTTGCCTCTCTCTGGTGAGGGTGTTTTTGGATCAGGGCTGGAACAGCTTCTTAAGTCCAGAAAGGAGAAGAAGAAGCAGTTAGATGAAATGTTACCTGAATTGAAAAAGAAAGACAATAAACGCAAAATGTCTCCAGTCCGTCAACAGAATAATGCTAAACGGGTTCATACAGACAATAACAGGGAATACAACAATTTTCGTATTCCAAAGTTGCCAAGAACACGGGAGCGTTATAATGACTCATACCAATCAAGAAATCCCAGATCGTTCAGGTCTAGGAATGACACCGATTCATATCAAAGGGGATCAGCCTCTTCACGAGGGAAGTTGGGAAGACCAACTAAGCAATGACAAGGTGAGTACCATTGCCAAGTTTCCTCAGATACCTGTTGGGGCTCGTCTCTCCCATTTTCTGAACAACTGGAAACAAATAACTTCAGATCAATGGGTTCTAGATGTTATAAAGGAAGGGTACAAATTGGAGTTCGAAAAGAAACCTCCTTTTTTGGGCATAAAGCATACAAAAGTTCCTTCAAATCAACAGCTTTTAGTAGAAAAAGAGATAAAAGAGCTTTTAGTAAAAAATGCAATAGAAATTGTAGATTCAAACCAGTGTCACAGCGGTTTTTACAGTACGTTGTTTCTAGTTCCCAAGAAATCGGGAGAGATGAGACCTGTCATAAATTTAAAACCTCTGAATGGGTATCTGAGGAAGAAGCATTTCAAAATGGAGAATATGTCAAAAGTATTAAACCTAGTTCAAAAGGCAGATTTTGGAATAAGTCTAGATTTAAAGGACGGCTACTTTCACATAAAATTTTTCAAAAAACACCGCAAATACCTGAGATTTTGCTATCAGGGAGTAGTGTACCAATTTCGTGCTCTGTGTTTTGGCCCAACAGTAGCACCAAGAGTTTTCAGCAAGGTCCTGTCAGTTGTGGTAGCTTTCCTCAGGAAACAGGGTCTTCGATTGTCGATTTATCTCGACGATTGGCTCGGTCTAAACCAAATCAGAATGAAACTTCTAGAGGATCGCAATCTGATTCTAACCCTACTGTTTCAATTGGGTTTCATAATAAACAAGAAAAAGTCTTGTCTAATTCCATCTCAAGATTTTGTATACATAGGGGGTCAGTTCAGCATGAAAGAGGGTCTTGTTTTTCCAACAGTGGAAAGAATAACAAAGCTAAAGAAGGCAGCTCTAAATCTGTTAAAAGGCAGAATTACAGCAAAGGACTATCTAATTCTATTAGGTATGATAGCGTCGTGTCTGGACTTGATTCCCAATGCAAGGTTGTTCATGAGACCAATTCAGCTCCATTTACTTCAAAACTGGAGTCCAATCAGAATGCCATTAACCCACAAGGTGGTAGTTACTCAATGTCTAAAGGGTCATTTGTCTTGGTGGTTACAGGATCAGAACATTCTCAAGGGCAGGTCTGTTCTTCCAATGTATTTTCCTGTGACAATAACCACAGATGCAAGTGGAACATGGGGCTGGGGTGGTCACATGAACAACCAAACAGTGCAAGGTCGGTGGTCAATTTCAGAGAAATTACTCCATATCAATGTTCTGGAAATGAAGGCAGTAATATTGACAGTGCAACATTTTTTGCCAACACTGAAAAATCAGAATGTTTTGATAAGGTCGGACAATACGTCTGTTTGCCAATACATCAATCGCCAGGGCGGAACAAGGTCTGTTCAACTACATCAGTTGACCTGGGATCTGTGGGGACTAGCATTGAGGAACAATATGTCTCTCAAGGCAGTTCACATACTGGGGAAACTGAATGTACTAGCAGATTCATTGAGCAGGCATACAGTAAGGGAGGCCGAGTGGTCCCTGAACAAAACAGTGGTTTGCAAAATATTTTATCTCTGGGATCGGCCTTTGATAGATCTTTTTGCAACGGCCGAGAACAAACAGACTCCACTGTTTTGCTCATGGATTCCTCATCCTCAAGCTTTAGCATTGGATGCCCTGTCAATTGCATGGCTGAACATGTATGCGTATGCATTCCCACCTATTCAATTGATTCCCAAAGTTCTGAATCACATGAAGTTGTTTCCATGCAAATTAATTCTGATTGCTCCGAACTGGCCGAGGCAACATTGGTTCCCTCTTCTGTTAGAAATGTTGATAGCATGTCCAATCAAGTTGCCAAAAATGCACAATCTTCTGGTTCAAGGGAAAGGGAAAATTCTTCACCCAAAGCCAGAAGCTCTTTGTTTGACTGCATGGCTACTATCGACCGAAATTTCAGCTCAAAGGGGTTTTCAGAAAACACTAGGAAGTTGTTATCAGCTTCCTGGAGGTCAGGCACACAAAAGGACTACAACTGCAAATTTCGAAAATTTAGTTGTTGGTGTAGTGAACGGGAAATCGATCCCTATACAACATCTTTGAAAGATTGTGCTCATTTTCTGACTTATCTCTTTGACCAAGGTCTCAAATATAAGACAATAACAGGTTACAGGTCTATGCTATCTTCAGTTCTTGCACCTATTGACAATTTGCCTATAGGTCAGCATCCCTTCATTATTCGTCTTTTACGAGGTGTATTTAACAAAAGACCACCCATTAAGAAACTTATTCCAGAATGGGATCTTCCTCTTGTTTTAGGTTGTTTACAAGAGCCACCATTTGAACCAATGAAGGATGCTTCATTGAAGTTTGTGACATGGAAAACCTGTTTTTTGACGGCCATCACTTGTTTTCGACGATGCAGTGATCTTCAGGCATTAAGGCTCGGAGAAGGAAATATAAATGTACAGAAAAAAGGAATTACTTTCATCCGTGCAGGTTTGTCAAAGCAGGACAGGCCTAGTCACTACAGTAGCAAAATTTTTGTGCCGTCGTTTCCAAAGAACAAAAAGTTGGATCCTAAGAGGGCTTTGGCCTATTATTTGAAGAAAACTGAATGTTTCAGAGGTTTAGGTACAGAAAGTGATGTTGTTCAGTTATTCTTAGCCTTAAAGAAACCTCATAGTCCGGTCACAAGCCAGACGATTTCTAGGTGGCTCGTGGATGTCATTAAATTTGCATATAAACTTAGAGGAAAATCAGTGAAAAATGTCAGAGGACATTCTACACGAAGTGTGGGGCCATCTTGGGCACTCTTTAAGGGAGCATCATTGAAGCATGTTATGGATGCTGCTGACTGGTCAAGGGAGACCACGTTTATCAAGCACTATCTGAAATGTGTGAATGTTGACTTTTTAAACATGTAGTTGTTTTTGAAGAATATGATACAGTCAAACTATTAAGAGCTTAGGAACAGCTCTTTGTTACAAACGGGGTATCTTTTTTTCCGGCGAATTTCTTGTGTGATGTTAAGTATCACATTATGTATATATGGGATATAGTAGTATGTGGGACAGTTTAGATATTACATTTCAAGAGGAACTTGGAAATGGACATTTGTGAATATCTGATGAGATGAGCAGTAAAGCCAGCAAACTGTTGTTGGGACAGGAAATCCTCTTGCAATTAAGGTAAGAGAGTTTTCATAGATTTGTATATTTGGGAAACTTAAACTCCCACCTGCCTGTCAGTACTGCTTGTTAATCTATGATTAATCCACATAGTACTGTCAGGTAAGTTTATTTACGAAATAAAAATTATAAATTTGTATTCAAATTGGAGTTTTATGAGTAAATAATACTTACCTGACAGTACAGGTATTCCCACCCAGCCTACCCCACTTTGTTCAAGTTTCCTGGTGACTCGGTCGCCGAAAAGGAAACTGACGTTATAGCACATGTACCGGAAGTTGATACACTCAGGGGAGATAAAAAGTTTACTTCCGGTAGTAAGGGAGCGAATTGAGAGAAATGAACGAAAAGAGAAATCCACATAGTACTGTCAGGTAAGTATTATTTACTCATAAAACTCCAATTTGAATACAAATTTATAATTTTTTCAGAATTAAATATTATATAATGGCCAAACTATTATGAGTCTTGACAAGTGAGTCTTTGACAATTTTAATGAGTATAGGTCTCGGAACTCGCAGCTGTATTAATCACTGTAAATCTAAGATATTTTAAAAATCATTGGACCCATCCATTCTTGTCAGAGTTTGAATAGCCATATATGAAATATACCTATATTAATGGAAAGCGACTGATGAATGAAAGTGCCTTGCACAATGTTAATAACTTTGAGTTAATATTTTGAGAGTTATCCCCCTTTAAAACAGTTTCTATTGTTCTGCATAAAACCCATGTTTGACTGACATTGTTCAGGATTAATTTTCATTCATGAAAAGTTTTATCATTAAAAGTGTCTTGCACATAATTTACTGAAATGCATCAATACCATTCAGTCATTCCCTAGTGCAGCACTTTCTTTTCCGGTGGATAACTTCTGCTATACAGAAGCTCTCAATTTTGAAATTGAGAGATGTTATGTATACTGTAATTATCTCGGTTTAATGCCCAATAAACGAACTTCTAGAAGGGTAGAGGAGCCAGTTTGTTGGTTAACTCGTTCATCGGTCTGCCTTTGACACATATATTTGATGCAACTTCTTTTACATTTCTTTACCGATTGACGTCAAACTTTGCATAATAGTGGGGGTGAGACAGGGCTGCTTACTCTCCCCAACACTCTTCAGCATATTCCTAGAGAGAATTATGTCGGATGCTTTGGCATACCACGAAGGAACGGTTAGCATCGGTGGGAGGACAATCACGAACTTGCGCTTTGCAGATGACATAGATGGTATAGCAGGGAAGGAAGAGGGGCTATCCAATCTAGTTGAAAGCCTTTACAAAACATCTACCGAATTTGGCAACAAATCAGCGCAAAAAAGACAAAACTGCTGACCAACAACATCATTGAAGAAGCTTGATTGCGTAGATAGTTTTAAGTACCTGCATGGGTGCGACAGTTTCTGACAAGGGGTCGAAATCCGAGATACTTGCAAGAGCCGCATAGACCACAGCAGCACTCGCAAAGTAAAATTAATATGGAATGATCCTCAGCTCGAAAATAAGGTTGATGCGTTCACTTGTCATGTCCATATTCCTATATGCCAGCGAGATTTGGACCTTGAATGCAGACTCGGAGCGAAGAATTAGTTCGTTAGGGAGGTGTTTCAGAAAAACATTTTGCATCTCATACAAAGAACACATCTCAACTGAAGTAGTTCGAAACAGGATCAAAGAAGTCATTGGACCTCTCGAAGATATATTAACAATTGTCAAGCAACGTAAAATTAGATGGTACGGGCATGCGACGAGATCAAGAGGGCTTTCAAAGACAATATTACCAGGCACAATTCAGGGAGGAAGAAGGAGAGGTAGACAGAGCAAGCGATGGAAAGATAACATAACAGAGTGGACATATTTAAGTCTAAAGGAAAGGGTGCGGATGGCACAAAACAGAGGAAATGGAGAAAGCTGGTTGCCAAGAAATATATGGTGCCCCAACGGTCCGACATGACCACGGGATAGGTGAAGGTGATTAATTATTAAACAGATATGTGGGTGTTATATTTTTCATACGAATGGTTCCAAAAAGTACATAGTTATTGTCCTTTATTGGACTTCTGTACTAAAAAGCGCAGTTAGGCGTTTGTTAGCCCTATACATGCTATAGTATTATGATAATTCTTAACTTTTGTTTAGGTTTTAGTTTTCAAAATAGGACGGATGACTATTTTCTAGATGCCTGCACTCGTAAATGATTGGCAACAAGTCAAGTAATGTTTTAGTCGTACTACTATCATTTCTTACTTCTGAATGACTCTCCTCTTCCGAGTAGTTTGCCTGTGGGTGTTTGCGAACTAAGTTTCGAAAGTTCTTCTTCTTTATCACCATCTCCGTAATTGTCTGCAGCCAAGAAATATAGTGCTATTTGGGTGACGGGGAGCTTTATTCTTTGTTATATTTTACTGGACTTGGTGTTATTTATGGTGTTCTTGACACTTTTACTGTTACTGTTTGGTTGTTTGGAATCATTTTTGGTTTTCTTTTTCGAATTCAGATGGATTAATTTAGCAGTTTTTTGTGTATTGTTTGCCCTGGTAATGTTCCAAATTAAGTATTTTTACCTAAAGAGTTTTTGCTTTATGGTTCTTGGCACGGTGACTGACGGCTGCAGAGAAAACGTCGAAAACTTGGTCGCAGTAATAACAGCTAAATCTAGCTTCGCATAAAAAGAAAGAAAACGCTCTTGAGCTGACCGTACAAACGTTTTCATTTTTTTCACAGCTGATGATACATTTCCTCTAGAGCTGACCGTACAATTTGCATCGCATTGTTTACATGATTTCTGGCGTTTAAACTGCACATTCAAATATATCATTTCCATAGAATCGTATCAGTAGATATAATTTATATTTAGATAATAGAATGTGTAGTTTAAGATGTAGAAACTGTCGTTTAGATGGCAAAATCTACTGGGACTTTATGACAACGCTATCGAAAACACGGTGAGCCTTCGCCAGTATCCGAGAATATTCAACAAGATGAATTCAAGATACGAACTCAATACGTTGAAAATTTCACACCTGCAACATATCTAAACAGGTATGTCATAGGTTCAGCATTGAAGTCAATGTTTGAATGTCTGCAGAATGGGATTTACTCACCCCTTAGCGGTCTCGCAAGTCCGCCATTGTGACATTTCTCGATTCAGTGCTCAGCAGCTACCAGTACGGAGCTCAAACAACACGTACAGGTTTATACACCGTGATAAAAATAATGTAGTTTTCTGCATTACTTAGGATTTGTTTAACCCTTTCCCCAATAGAAGCGCCTTTTAGCGCATTCTGATTATTCCTCCGCTTAAAAGAAAATAGTTCCAATTTATACAGTTATGAATATGTATCATAAGGAATATTTTCTTTGTTCTATCAAAGTGTAGCTTACGGCACGCTGCAAGTAAAGCAGAATGCACCTTAAGCATATTCTGCTTTACATTCAACCTGCTTTAAGTAGTCGCATAATTTCAAAACTAGAAACAGGCTATGGGATAAAGGGTTAAAGCTACCAACTGTCTTAGAGAATGCAAATTATACAAGTCATATATCCCTAAATGGCTGGCTAACTCTTTCAACACTACCACATGTGGTAAGTTACTCTTTCGGGCTATTATGTTCCCCTGTGGATCATTTTAGTTTACGAAAACATGAACCAGTCTACTTGAAATTTGGGGAGCATTTGAATGGAATATGACACATATTTTCACAATATCCTTTTTTGAGGACACTGTTGGTACATTCTGAGTCAATTTTGTGCATGGATGGCTCGGTGCTGCCAATGTTACTTGGTGGTAATATACAAATTTCAAAACCTTAATATGAAGTGTCATTCATTTTGAGAGGCAGTATATAAACATGTTAGAAATATCCTATTTTCAGGATATGTATGGTACATCAGGGCTCCAGATAATGAGGAGTAGACTGGACAAATCCAACATTTTCTCATTTTATCACCAAATCCTATGGTGTTACTACTCTTTAGAATCGTCTCTTCAAGACCATTCTAATGAGTAGTAGCACCACAGGGTTTTTCGAAATACTCCCGTTAACTGAAGCCCTGGTACATTCTGTGTCAGTATTTGTATGGTTCTGTAACCATTTAATTTACCAAACATAAGTTCGCCTTCTCTTCATATCAGTTATCAAAATCTTACAAACAATATGTCACATTTAGTTTCATATCAACAGCTGTTTCGTATTTCTGTTGCTTTTTTCCTATGATCTTTGGTTGAACAATTTAACCCACTACACCATAGATAAGCATTTCATTTACTTCTCCACTGAAGAAACACTTCCACTTTATACAGTCATGAATAATGCATCTTAAGAAACAGTTTCTGCATTCTAGCAGGTCGTAGGTTAAAGCAGGCTGAAAGTAAAGTAGAATGTGCCTAAAGGCACATTTTGCTTTACTTTCAACTTGCTTTAAGCAGCCATCGGGTTTAATAATGAAAATAAGCTAGGGGGAATGGGTTAAAAAGTTAGATTTACACTCAGTACAAAAAGAAACGCACATCGTGCTCATGCGCAGATTAAGAATCTGTTCTTGAAGAAAATTAAAATACTAATACCATATCTCAATATTGATTTAATTCTGTAACAAGTTCAGAAACAAAGAACTCAAAACCAGTGTGCTGTTTTTTAACCCTTTCACTCTTAATGACGCCAAAAAGCGCATTTGCAAACAGTTTGAATCCTGATCAGACGCCGCGTAACGCGGCGTCTGATCAGGATCCAAACTGTTTGACACTCGTATCGATATGTTTTAATTCATACTACATTGGATCTTACTTTGAAACGATCTTACAAACAACAAATTTGAAGCAGACGACAATGAAACGGTGAAGGGGTAAAAATCTCACGATTAATTTGGCAGCGAAAGAGAACTACAGCGTGTTTTAAACATCGCACCGATGTGTGCAGGTTGTGTTTTTCAACATTGATACCCCAAGACAGAACTACTGACCTTAATGATACGATTGATTCACAAATACGTTCCTTCTACATACAAATAGTGTAATGAAAAATGTGCGTTTCTTTTTGCACTGAGTGTATATTGTACCCTTATCCTGATGGCACCATGGATTTTCAAACAGTTTTAAGTCCATTCCCCCATAAATACACCTTTTTACGCCTTTGATTTATTCTTTCACAGAAAATAGTCCAACTTGATACAGTCATGAATCTGTACTATGAGAAATATTTTCTATTTCTTAGCAAATTGTAGCTTAAAATAGGCTGAAAGTAAAGCAGATTGCGCATTTAAGGCTTTACTTTCAACCTGCTTTAAGTGGTCACGTATTTTCAATACTAAAAACAGGCTATGGGGTAATGGGTTAATTGACCTGGATAAAAATTATGTGACACATTTCATTCAATATTATATTAAAACTTGTGCTTACCCTACTTTACTTTAGATGTTTTAAGCAGGGTAAGGGTTACATATTTAAACATGAGATTTAAAATTTGTTCAAGATTGAGATCAAATAGAGAAAAAAATACATGTATATAAAAGATTTGAGAAAAAAAGTAAGTCAACCCATTTATGCCTAGTGATTCATATCAATAACTGCGGAATACTGTTTGATTCAGAGTTTAAAGTATCCTTAAAGCAATATAAAAGTAAAGGACCTTTCTACTTTACTTCCTAGCTGATCTAAGCTGTCACCTGTCTTTAACACACTTGTTTTCCATTTAAGGTATTCTACCCGTAATGCACCATTTTGAAACATGTCTGTTTTTTTCGTAGACTTTATTCAATGCTCATTAAAGATTGCAAATATGTATATTAGGTGTGTACCTTTAGAAAAATCCATGGTTTGATGAGATCCTAATTTTTGGCCACTACGG
This sequence comes from Gari tellinella, assembly GCA_922989275.2. NCBI lineage: Eukaryota > Metazoa > Mollusca > Bivalvia > Cardiida > Psammobiidae > Gari > Gari tellinella. The sequence continues at coordinate 35,978,869 of OV277857.1, read as the reverse complement.
GTAGACTACCTTAAGTAGTGTATTTTCGAAATCCTTTATGAATTCTTCAGTTAATCCTAAGGGAAGAATCCATAACAATTATTACCAGGCATAAATGGCTTGCATATATATCTGTAATAAAAGACCACAGTTCAGAACTGTGTGTGCTGAGATCTCTCCACTAAAGTTCTAGTCAGTTATTTACATATCTACAGTATACAGAATTGGTCTAAAAGTATATATAAATACACTAAAACTCCACTATATCTACCACACAAAAGAAGAATTGTTTTTAGTTCTTCAGGCTGGTGACTTCTTAAAGTAGGATGAAAGTAAAGCAGCTCCTTAAGGAGCTTTCTGCTTTACTTTCATCCTGCTTTAAGTTGCCACCAGTCCTGTATTCAACCCAATCACTGTAACTTCAATTGTGTAGTATTATTAGCAGGATTTTAATGTAAAAGTGAGAGAATTTTTCTCAAGAAGTTTAGAAAAAGGTTCAAATATTTAATTTATACTTAAATCACACTGCGGTGATGAGACACTGTTCCCTGATGTAATGTAACTTGTTTGAATGCACACTGTGTGCCACATGTATCACAAATGTTGGTCCTATAGCCTAATAGCATGCTTTCAATATTAAGGTTATAAAACAAGGAAATATTCCATTACAACCCAATCCAATGTAGATGGAGATCCAATGCCATATAAGGTGACAGTTGACCCCTTTTCAAACTGGTTGCAGTAAACTGATTTCAGGGAACATGTTTCTCACCTCACCTATCTCAGCTCCTCTCTGCATACTTAGTTTAAACATATTTTATTTCGAATATTTACAGAAATGGGGTCGGGCTACAAGTGCTCACCACTTAGTTACAGCCCTCCCCCTAATGTTTGATAACACAAAGAATGGACAATAATGACATTGTTAACATAAATATATAAACAAAACAAAATTTGCAATATAGGTAGGAAATGCAGCAAACATAAGGTATAAAAGGCAAAATAGTGCTTTGTGAACATGTTGCATGTACTTGTGAAGGTGACTGCTAACCGCAAAGCAAAAGTAATACAGACTAACAACTGCATTACTATTGTCTTGCATTCAGCCGCCATCCGCCTCTTGTACCAATAAACCATTAAACTACTGTATTTCGCATGTATAAACTGAGCACCAAGACTCGTTTGTAAATTATAAGATCATAATATAGTATTTGAATTTGAAGGTCATGGTCAAGCCACATATTTGTAATATTTAGACCTTATATTTTAATTTCTGAATGATAATATAATTGCTGCATATCGAGAGTGGGAGAGATAGAAAGTGTAAATGAATGAGAAAGAGAGATAGATAGAAAGAGAGAGAAAAGAGAGAGAGAGAGAGCATCCAAACATAGTATTTAAGGAACCGTTGGCTCGTTCAGAGACCAACAGTTGTTTTCTATGTATATTTGAACCGGCCACTTGTTAGCTCACCTGAGCCGAAGGCTCAAGGTGAGCTGTTGTGATCGCCCGCCGTCCGTCGTCCTTCTGTCCGTCTGTCCGTCTGTCCGTCCGTTCAAATTTACTTCAAGCGACAACTCCTCTGAAACCGCGAGTCTGAGGAAAAAACTAATTTGCTCACGGTGTTCCTTGGATGCTTCTCTACAGAAATTGTTAAAATGAAACTTTAAAGTGGACTACTTATTGAAATTTATTAAAAAAAGTGAAAAACTTTAAACAAGTTTTTTGTAAAAAACCACTGTTCCCACACCTTAGATATTGCATGAATAGTATCTTCTACTAAATCACTTTCAAAATTGTAAAAAATCAAAACCCTAGGATCAAATTTGACTCAACCCTGGCCATATCAGTGCTTTTTGATGCAGGTCTGACAGTAAAAACTCTCTAATGATCCGTTTTATACAGACGCATTGTATCTTCCAGGCTAAGAAGCTACCCTTATACTAAATGCAACATTTTTGCAAACAGTTTGGATCCAGGTCAGATGCCACATAATGCTGCATCTAATCTGGATCTAAACTATTTGCCACTCATTTACATATTTTCTTATATTTAGAAAATATAAGTTATTATTTTTTACATATTTCACATACAAACATTTGGAGCAGACAACAGTTCAGCATAATAATAGTCATTTCTCTCTGAGACCGTCTCCAATTGCATAACTTACCCATAGCTAGCTCTGAACTCAGGTCACTGAGATACATAACAGAAATGAAAGTGATGTCTGCTATTTTATGCTCAAGCACAACTTAGTTCGAGGCATATTACTTTTGGTCTGTCTGATTGTTTGTTTGTGTTTTGTTTGTTTGTTAATCTTTCTGTCTATCAGTCCACAATTAATTCTTGGCCATAAACAGTATGGATCCAGGTCAGATGCCACATAATGCTGCTTCTAATCTGGATCCAAACTATTTGCCACTCATTAACATATAGTTTCTTATATTTAGAAAATGTAAATAATGATATTTATTAACCTATTAACCCATACATATTCTTTTTTATGTCTTTAATTTATTCTTCCACAGAAGAAAATATTTCACTTTATACAGTCATTGTTGTCTTTAACAATTGCTTCAAATGACATCTCCTCATATACCTCTGAAAAGATTTCAACCAAACTTTACACGAATGTTCCTTGGGTCAAGTTCTTTCAAAATTGTTCAAAGAATTAAAAACAATGTAGAACTCTGGTTGCCATGGCAACCAAGTGAAAAAATAAGGAAATCTTAAAAAAAATTCTTGTCTGAAACTACAAGGGCCAGATCTTAGACATTTGTCACATAGCATCATCTACAGGTCCTCTATCAAACTACAAACTATGCCCCTGGGGTCAAAATTGGCCCCGCCCAGGGGGTCACAGTTTAACATAGAGTTATATAGTGAAATTTTCAAATGTCTTCTCCTCTGAAACTAATATGGCCAGAGCTTTGATATCTGGCTTGGTGACACTTTTAGATGTCCTATACCAATAAGGTTCAAATGGTTCTGGTCGATTGCATGCATATCATCTACAGGTCCTCTATCAAGTTTGTACAAATTATGCCCCTGGGGTCAAAATTAGCCCCACTCCGGGGGTCACAGTTTTCATACGTCTTCTTTTCTGAAGCTAATATAGCCAGAGCTTTGATATTCGGCATGGTGTTACTTCTAGATGTCCTTTATCTATTTTGTTCAAATGGTTCCAGTCTGTTGCATATGTAGGTCACAGGAGCTAAAAATAGATTTTTTCAATGGAAACTTAAAAAAAATCTTCTTGTCTAGAACCCTAGTACCCTGATCTTAGATATTTGGAACATAGCATCATCTACAGGTCCTCTATCAAGATTGTTCAAATTATGCCCCTCGGGTAAAAAATGACCCCGTCCTGGACTTAAATCATTATCTCCATTTTGATGTACAGCTATTCTCAGGTGAGCGACATATGCCCCATGGGGCTCTTGTTTTAATAAAATAGTGCACTGCTTCGAAAATCACCAAGTTATCGTTGTAAGACAATTGATCATTTCCATATAAAAAAAGTTCATAGCTTAAAGGTTGGAAAATTCTGGTTTTCTGCAACAAGAGCTGTCTTTGTTCTCTATATTTTGTACAGTGGAAAAAATAATGATCGCTATTTTCAACCACATTAAAACATGAACAATAAGGATTTATAGCAATATGATTATTAAAGAGATCATTATTTAGATCACTGCAATTATTACGTAACCTTGCATGTAAGACAGCTAGATAGCGTTTACCATGAAAATAACGATGTTTTACATTTATCTTGTTTGGATTTGCGCAAATCCTTGCTTTAAAGGATGAAAAAGTAGAAATATTTCGGATACTGGTGTCTAAAGAGTTCCAGATTACTATTGACGATGGAATACAAGATTTTTTAAATAAACTAGTCCTTGTAAAAGGTAAAGTAAAATTTTCACTATCCCTTAGTGGGTAATTTGACATATTTCTTTGCGACGGTAGTAAGTCTGTGATATAAGACGGGACACTATTGTTAAAGGCTTTGTACATAAAACACAATTTTTGGTTATTACGCCTGACTGACAGTGATTCCCATCCACATTCATTGTATAGATTTTCTAGAGAAACAGATCTTGTGAGGCCTGTGACAATTCGTGCAGCTTCATTTTGCAATAGGTCAAGCGAAGTTGAGCAGCTAATTGAGCACCCGTCCCAAACTATTGATGAGTATTCAAGAACTGGTCTTATATAAGATAAATATATTTGATTTAATGCTTGCCTATTTAAAACAAATTTCAATTTTCTCATTATACCAACAACTTTCCATGCAGAACTTAAAATATTATCAATATGTGTATTCCATTTACCTTTGTTATTGATTGTCAAACCCAAATGCTTGTGGTTTTCGACAAAGTCTATATTGGTATTTTCAAATATCAAGTTAGGTGAATGATCATAATTTTTTAAACAGAAAAACATTGCCTCGGTTTTATTGGGGTTAAAAGTTACTAGCCATTGCTTAGCCCAAGATGAAATACAACGTAAATCGTGATTTATAATCCCTTCCATATTTTCAATAGACGCTGTAGAATAAAACAAAGAGCTATCATCAGCATATAATCTGGTCAGGCTTAACAATTTATCGGCTATATCATTCACATAGATTAAGAATAGAAGAGGTCCTAAGACTGAGCCCTGAGGTACGCCTGCATTTGTAGAGTTTAATTTGGATTTTGTAGACTGTAGAACAACTGTTTGTTTTCTACCACTTAAGTAGTTTGTTAACCAGTTTAAAACATTCCCCTCAATACCATTTTCTCTTAGTTTAAAAATAAGACCCTTATGCCAAACTCTGTCGAACGCCTTCGAAATATCACAAAATACCATACATGCATATTGTTTATTGTCGATGGCTTCACAGATGTGATGATAAATATCAATTAGCTGATAAGTTGTTGAGTGGTTTGGTAAAAAACCGGACTGATATTTGTATAGCAAGTTACAGTCTAAAAGAAAATTATATATATATTTAAAGACGATTCTCTCTAACACTTTTCCACAGCAACTTAAAAGAGAAACGGGTCTGTAATTTGAAGGTGTTGATGGATCACCCTTTTTAAATATGGGTGTAACAAAAGCAAGTTTCCATGAATCAGGAAATGAGTGTTCATTTAAAGATCGGTTAAATAAAATTGCTAGTGGCTTAGAAACAGTCATTGACGATCCTTTTAACATTTTATGGCTTATCAAATCTGGACCACTTGCTTTAGTTACATTTAGTCCTGACAAAATATCTTGGACTTCAGTTTCATTAACATTTATATTATTCAAAGATTGGTTAGTTTTGGTGATAAGGTTATTAAATACCTCGTTATCATCATTAATATTGGAGATTGAAGAAAAATAATTATTTAAACAATCTGCCTTATCTTGCATTGAAATAGAAAAATTTAAAGTGCCATCAGGTAAGGTTGTACATAATGGTGGCAATGACGCAGAGGAATCTTTGTTTTTAACAAAGTGACGTATAATTTTCCAGAATCCTCTTTTATCGTTTAGGTTTAGTTCAGAAAGAGATGCATCCAGATTGCTATAAAACATTTCTTTTGCATTTTTTTTCAGGTTATTAACTTTGTTTCTTAACTTTTTATATTTCAACCAATCAGAAGTTTTGTTAGATTTAACTGCTATGGCTTTAAGTCTATCTCTAGATCTTGAAACACTACGTATTAAAGAATCGTACCAGGGTTTGTCGTTTGGTCTCACCGTTACCATTTTAGACGGAATGCATTGCTTTACAAATCCCATAAAAATTGACGTGAATTGGTCACAGGCCTCACTTACTGATCCATTTTTCAAACAGTTCCAGTTGTAACTAGCAATATTATGGTTTAAAGTATCAAAATCGGCTCTATTATAAAGCCAAACTAATCTTTTGTAAGAAGAATTCAATTCATATAAGAAAGGCAGATGGATAAAGGTTGCTTTATGGTCACTAATATGACTAGGAGTGGCAATTGTCCCTGAATCGAAAACGTTCATATCACTAGGTATAAGTATTGGGTCAAGTAAGGCATTATTTCTTGTCGGCTGATTTACAGTTTCAATGAGGTTATTACACAATATAATGTGTTGTAAGTTATTTGATGGATTATTAATAAGGTTTTCGTTAAGATCACCTAGTATAACAATATTTTTCGAAATGTCTAGAGCTTTTTCTATATTTCTATTAAGATTATTAAAAAAGATTACATCCGATGTTTTTGGACTGTAAAATAGCCCTATTAAATAGGATTCGCCTTTTAAGTTAACTTTAACCCAAATTGATTCATCACAAAAAACTTCAAAGTCTATAAGCCGTGAGTGAACCAGTTCATTAGAAAGATATACAAGTAGTCCACCACCGTGGTTTGTTCTATCCCTTCTATAAGGTTGTGCGAATTTATCTGAGAGTTTTAAATTTTCGTTAAATACAGTACCATCCAAATGTGTTTCAGTAAAACAGAGAATATCAAAGTCTAAAAACGTATCTTTTATGAAGTCCAATTTGTTTCTAACACTCCTGATATTGCAGTGGACTATGGATAAACAGTGACTAAAATTAAAAGGACCAGGATTAGTTTCTATATCCCCATCTTGTAACATGAGTAATATCAACAATAAAGTGAATTGTAGGTTTTGGGTGATACTTATTAAACCTATAAATAGACTGGATAAACATGAGAGTATATAAATTGAACACCACAGTAATATGTTAAATATAGAAAAGTGTAGTGTTGCTTGGAAGTTCAAATATTTTTGGAAGCGACAGGACCTGTTGTTAAATAGACCGATGGAGATTCTCCAGGAATTTAAATCACTACCTGTGTGGAAACACTATTACAATCAATGTGTTAGAATCTCCAATGGGTCTGTTTAACAGCACATACCTACTTCTGGGATGCTTGAGAGAGAGAAAGAAACAGTTAAAGACAGAACATGAGAAAAAGAAGAAGTATAACAAAAACATATTTACAAATCTGTATGAAAAACAAATATATACAAAAACTACTCCTGTAGCTTTGTACATTGACAACATGTCGTATTTTGGGTTTGGGTTGGTATTTAATTTGTTGAAGTCTTTATAATCAATAAAATTATAACATAATGACAACAACTAAAAAATCTAAATGTATGGTTTTGCCTGCACGCTATCCTCGTGACTCATATAGAGGTAATGTAAAAAGCCTCTCAGAGAGCTTTCTTCGTTATCTCTATCGGCACGGATAAGATAATACCTTCAGATTAGGCCAAATAGAAAGTAATAATATAGTATTTATTTAACTGAATAAAGTATCAGAGCACACCAATTCATTTCAAATTGAGTATTGTTGAGTTCACAAATAGACACATTGTATATTGTATATGGAACCAGCAAACTTGTTTACCCGGTGAATGACAAAAGCAGTGCAGAAACCCCCCCATGGGGGTTTCAACATGCTTCCACCATACACTGATCAAAAGTCTGTATTTAAATAAGCGAGACTTTAAAATATCCAGTCGATCAGACGGACGAACACACGGGCAGAAACAGATACCTAAAATCAATATTTTAACCGGAGGCATTAATGTGTAATGACAAACCTGAATCAGGCTAGTGTATCTCATAAATGTACAGACATGTAAACGTTAATAGTAACATCAGGACTTTAGAAGCATACTACTATAGAATAAATCCGTTTCGCACCTAGGAGGCAAAATGGTTCATAGTGGATTAAACAGATTTATCTGAAAGTTTAACATTAACTTTATGATTCCAAACTCGCAGACAGACGGATGAACAAGGGATCCATTCAAGCTTCCCGGTGCAAATCGTACATATCCTAGGTATAAATTCTTTATTTTTAATTAAATTGAAGTACTGCAAATAAAATATTTCACGTATAAAGAACATCAAAATACACTTTTTCGCATATAAAGAAACATTAAAATACAAAATGAGTAGGTATATAAAGAACATATTGTCCTTTATACGATAACAATGTTCAGGCGTTTGACAGATGTTCACCACCCATCACCGAAGTTTATTTCAATCGGTTATCTTCAAGGCTGCACCAGTAAAGCTATTTTACATGCTCGCACCTTGTCCCGCCCACGTTGTAATTTTGTAAATTTCATAGACCAAAATGGACCACGTGTCCTATAAATATTCATCGTGGGGCGGTGCTTGCCTCACCAGGTAATATAGTGCGGCCCTAAAGAGTAATATATACTTTTTCAATCGTAAGTTATTCGATAGCCTCAAATTGATTCAAAATGTGTAGGTAATCGTGTAGGCTTACTAAAATACATGTACATTTTCATGTTTCAGCTGGTCTGAGAGTACTGTACACCTGTCCATCGCCTATTGGTCATTAACATGTTCACTTTCTTTAATCAAAGTCAAAGACAAAGGTTTATTTTCTGTACAAATAGGCCTCTGGCCCATAATACATACAACATCAACAGTATATAGTTAAAAAGAGAATGACTTCTTGTACTATATGTATAAATTTATAATTAAAGGATATTCTTGATTAAATTTACGTATACACTCCGGAGAAGGTAGGCTCCACTGTACTTCACTGCCTGTGTTATAAACGATCACGTGACCAGTTACGGCAGGACTTTCGTATAGTGTCCGTGAAAAGATAGCACGTGCTGATCTGAAATTACAGTGAGATCTTGTCATTAGCAGACGAGAAGCACAGTGCAGCCCTCCTCAACCGGTCATTTACATCAACGACGCGTTGAGCTTACTCTTCCTATACTAAACTATGCGTAGAGTACATTGGTCTAAGAACAAACAGTGAAGATCCATACCAGAGTGCTCCCAGAGCAGCGTCCTGGCACGGATACACACTGTCTGTCTTTCATCCATTCTACAATTTATAGATTAAATGAGTTAACAATAGTGACGACTTACATGCATCTTTTATAGAAAATAATGTACCTGCAAAGAGAACATTAGTCTAGTACAGACGATGAGGACCCATTCTCAGTGGGCTCCCAGAAAGGAGCCCCCTGTCCCGGATCCACATTGTCTGTTATTTAACAATTGTACAGTTTGTAGTTTAGCTCAATGAACCAATACAGTGATAAGCATGCGAAGAGTACACTTATCTATTATATATTACAGACAGTGAAGACCCAAGTCAGAGTGCACCCCGAAACAGCCCTCGGCATGGATCCACACTGTTTGTTTTTTCATTCATTCTACATTTTACAGTTTAATCCATTTAGCCCTAGCGGTAGTCTTAATAGTCCTATGCAACAGTGTACATATATAGAGTACACTATCTGATCTAGTACAAAACAATAGAGACTCACGCTAGTTGTTTTTTAAGAAGGAGCCCCATGGCCTGGATCCCTCTTTTGGGCAATCAAATATAATATAGTTTACTAAAATAATCTTAATGAACCTTACTAGTCTAATACAAAAAGTATATGCCTAGAGTACACTTGTCAATTATAAACAGTGAAGACCCATACCAAAGGACGCCTAGAAAGGAGCCCCATGACATGGATCAACTCTGTTTATTATTCCGACATAAAACAGTTTACATAATAAATCCTAACGAGGGGTTTACTTACCAAAATGTTCTTGTTAAGAGTATATACTTGTAATTACAAACAGTGAAGACCCATATGAGAGGGCTCCAAGAAAGCAGCCCATTTGTATGGATCTTTCCACGTTGTTGTTCAAACAAAATGTCGTTTTCTCAATAAACCCTAGCGGCGAGTTTACTCGTCTCTTACAAAATTATACATGTGAGAAGTACACTTGTAATAACGAACAGGGAAGACCAATACCAGAGGGCCCCAGCAAGGAGCCTCATGGTATAGATGAGCTTACTCGGCTTTTGCATATACGCACTTGTGAAGAGTACACTTGTAAATTACAAACAGTGAGGATCCATACGAAAGGGATCCCGGTAGAGAGCCCCATGGTACGGACCCAGTCTGTTTGTCATTCAAACATACAGTGGAGAATCTGTTATTCTTTCCCGTTTAAACGCAAACGTACGCAAACGCAATTGCACTAAAACACAGAAAATGACAACTTATCGACAATTTTGACTATTCATGTTGATCTGAGTGGCAAACAGTTTGGAGCCTGATCAGACGCCAGGTAATCCGGCGTCTGGTCTGGCTCCAAACTGTTTGCAATGGAAGTAATAGATTTAGAGTAAACGCGTTTATTGGGAAAGAATAACGTTTTCTCCACTGTAATACTATATTTACTCAGTGAACCCTAGGGACGAGTTGACTAGTTTGAACATATCTTATTTCTAATATTTACAAAGAGCTGACTGAGCTTATACAAAAATGTACATGTAAATAGTACACTTGTAAGTTTCAAACAGTGTAGATCCATACAAGACTGCTCTCATAAAAAAGCACCATGGCACTGATCCACTCTGTTTGTCATTTACATATATTACCTTTTACTCAGTGAATACCAGTTAAAAGATTGCTCGACTTGTATAAAAATGTACATGTGAAGAGTACACTTGTCAATTACAAACGGTGAAGACCCATACGAGAGAGCTTCCAGAAGGAGCCCTGTAGCATGGAGCCACTCAGTTTGTCGTTCAAACATAAAATGCAGTTACACAATGAGCCTTAGAGAGGAGCTTTCGTGGCTTATACAAAAAAAAAAAAAAATATATATATATATATATATATATAAATACATGCTGAAAGTCACTTATCAATTACAGGCAATTATGGTCAGTACGAGAGGGCTCCTAGGCACGGGTCCACCCTGTTTGTTATTTAAACATAATGCAGTTAACACAGTGTTTGCCCTAGTGAACACTTGAACACTGGAGAACCCTTGACTGGTACAAACAGTGAAGACCCAACCCAGAGGGCTCCCAGAACATTATTCAAACATAATATGGTTTACTCAATGAACTATAATGACGAGTTTACTTTATTTCAGCCTTAATTTCAAACTGGAGTTGTCCATTTGAAGTATCAGAGCGTAAAGAGTCTAGCCACATTCTGCTCCGCTTTAAACCCGGTTACAATAAGGTTTTGTGTATATAGTAATATACTGTGTCACTTTAACAGTCGGTTAAGTTAGTTTCTGCACAAGAAAAGTGAAACAACCTAAAGTACTTTAGGTAATGATAATACATGTCTTTGCGAATGAATCCCCGTTATTTTTATGTGTTTCTACGAAATCGAAAAGAAACACATAAAACAGGGATGCATTTCAAAGATAGGTTACTGAACGAGCAACTCGCCATACGTGGTCATAGTTGACTTTACTGAACAGTTTGGATCCTGATATGACGTCGCGTCACACGGCGTCTTCTCTGGATCCGAACAGTCAGCTATGGAATTATCAATGTTTACCATTTCATTGTATAAAATATAGTCTATGCAAAACATTACTAGCAGTTTAGATCATGATAAAACGACGAGACGCTCGGCGTCTGCTCTGGATCCGCACTGCCGGCAATGAAATGATTTCTATCTTTATTATTCATTTCCTAAGTTGAGGATTATATCAGAATGCGAACAACGGGTACCTACGGAGAGTGGGGAGAAAAATTCAATTCGATATAATGTGATTTTGGAATAATGGAGGAAATGGGTTTAGGATTAGTATGAACTTGTTGACTTCACACTGAACGAACATGCATTGGTCCAGTTACATATAGTTTAGGATCTGGTATCAGTTTTCACCCTCTGAGCATACATTAAACCTTTTACAAATAGTTAAGATCCTGATATCTGAATTGTTCCTGTATGTACATGCCTCAAACTATCTGATTTCTAAATGTATGTATCTGCCTTATACCGGTTACATAAAACATTATAGTTAAGATCCTGGTATCTGATTTTACCCTGTATCTTCGTCCATTATACCAGTTACATGAAACTTCATTGTTTAGATCCACCAGTTACATGAAACCTCATAGTTCAGATCCTGGTATCTGACATTACCCTGTATGTACATGCCTTATATCAATTACATCAATAACATGAATCATTATAGTTAGTATCCTGGTATCTGATTTTACTCTGTATGTACATGCTTTATACCAGTTACACACAGTATAGAATCTGATATCTGATTTCACCCTGTATGTATATGCATTACACCAGTTAAGTGAAACATTATAATTAAGATCATGGTATCTGATTTTACCCTGTATGTACGTGTCTTACACCAGTTACATAAAACATAAAAGTTATGATCCTGGTATCTGATTTTATCCTGTATGTACATGTCTTATTCCCGTTACATAAAAAATATAGTTAAGATCCTGGTATCTGATTTTACCCTGTATGTACATGTCTTATTCCCGTTACATAAAAAAAAATATAGTTAAGATCCTGGTATCTGAGTTTACCCTGAATGCACATGCCTTATGCCAGTTACACACAGTTTAGAATCTAATATCTGATTTTACCATGTATGTACATGCATTGAACCAGTTACACACATTTTAGAATCCGATATCTGATTTTACCAAGTATCACAACCTATGTACATGCCTTGTACCTGTTACTTGTATAGTCAACCCTTATCCTGCGGTAAAATCGTATGATTCGAAAATGTCGTCTGTAAGATTTGTTAAATCTAGATAAAAACGAGTGTCAAACAATTTGGTTCCAGATCAGACGCCGCGTAACGCGGCGTCTGATCTGGATCCAATCTGTTTGCAGTATTAATTAAAGTCGCGACCAGCAGGTAGAGGGTTTAGATATTGATATCGTATTCACCCTGTATGTACATATAGTTTTATAACATGATAGGACACTCGGCATTCCGGTGTTTAGTCTAGATCTAGTCTCTTTCTTCAGACACTTACAATGTTGGTCCAGATGTATAGCATAGTCATATATGTAAGTTCACATAACAGTCTCGCGAGCTTAAGGTAAACTTAACACTGTTTAAGAGTCGAAATTACTCGAAACGTCTGCCTGATTGCGGAGTTTGACAGGAGCACCGTCTGGTTTTGCCTTAGCATAGACAGTGCCGTTCTTCGTCCAGAAGCTGTTTATCTTACCGGCCTTTTTCAATTGGATGAGTGACTGAACTATAGCGTGATTTGCCTTTGTAAGGTCTTCAGTCATGAAGATCTTTTCACTGTTGTTTTTAAGTTTCGACTTTATACTAAACACTTTGGCCTTCACTTTGTAGCTCGAAAATTTCACTAGAAACTGGCACTTGCCTCGCAAGTTTTTACCTCCGATAGGATGGCACCTTTCAATGTCGTATGGCCTGATTTCCTCTTCTTCGGAAAGGATCTTAAAGTTAAGAAAGTCCACCATTTCGTTGATGTAATCTGACTCCGTCAAATTTATACCTGCGTTGAAATTTGAGAGACGAACTGAGTTTCTCCGACCATACTGTTCTAGGTCGTTTGAGTGCAGTTTTACTGACTCTAATGTTGTTCTTAGAATGTTAACTTCTGATTTTAATGACTTTATCTCTTTTGTGTTAGTTTGGAGCTGATCTTTTTGGCTTTGTATTAATTTGTTTTGAGTATCAATGGTGTCCATCTGCATTTTAACGAGTTCCTGTAGCTCTCTATTAGATTGGACCATCTTTTCAACCACTGAGCCATGTTCTGATTCTACTGCAATTTTAACTGCTTGCTGAACAATGGGACTGATCATTTCACACAAAAGCGGAGAGAAAGTGTTTACAAACTGCTTTTCCTTAAAAGACATAAGCATCATGTCAGAGAAGGACGTTGGTTGCTTGAGTGTCGCAGAGATATCTGGTAGTGAATTTTGCCTTTTCAGTGGGGTATGTTTGTGTAGACTGGGAGAACCCTTGCGTTTAGTATTTCCTTTCTTTCCCGCCTCCTCTGGGTCTCCTTTATCTCCTTTATCTATTGCTACCTCCTCTGGGTCTTTGTCACCTTTCTTAGGCATTTTCTTTGGCGGTATATAACAATTTCAAAGAACACTCACCAAATAGAAGATACTATACAGGTCCAGTGTTTATTCCTTTATACTGTTATCCAGTTCGTATGTTCACAGTGACACGTAACTCGGCAATAACACGCCACGTATAACACAATGGAGTGACCACTTTACACACTGACCAGTACTGACCAATACTTGTAACTCGTAGTTTATCAAAAGACACAGTTTTTTTCTAACTAATGATTCAGCAGAATGATACTCCGATACAAGCCTAACAACTTGATATCTTTTTTAAGACATTTACTAGAGTTTATCACTAGAAATACCCAAGTTTACGACAGCGAGTTCAAACCTCGACCGAGTAGATGTACGCCATATTGTCCCTCTGCATACTTGTTAAGGGTTGCTGCGCAAATTATGCTTTCGCTGCTGTTAACCTAATCGCAGCGCAGTCGCGGCCACCTGTGATACCTGTTGATATCATTTGTTGTTGTTTTTTTTTGCCCTAAGCAATGCAGGTGAGAAATTCTCACGTTAATATTTGGTTGGACATAAAACACAATGCAACGGTACTTCACACAAATAAAAGAACACGCACGGTTTCACTGTCACATGCTTACTGCAACTGCGGGCTGCAGATAAAAAATAACGAGACAAATACTTCCGCACTCACAGCCAGAAACAAAGAGAACATATATATACGTAAAGAGAACAAAAAATATATAGAAATAAATTAAACACCTAATTTTGTTATCAAATAAATATCAGGTCTAGATAATGTACTATAACGATTTTAGGGAAAAGGAAATGCAAAGCTCCAGATAAGGGGAGTATCTCAAACAAAAGTATTTCTGCATTAAACCCTACGGTGTTACTACTCATTAGAATTGTCTCTTCGAGGTGGTTCTAATGAGTAGTAACACCATAGGATTTGGTTCTAAAATTAGTTAGAAAATGATGAATTTGTTTAGTTTACTCCCTCTTATCTGGAGCCCGGGAAATGTAATTTTTTATATCCTGGAAATATTAGAATATGACCCTATTCAAATCAGTACCCAGTGACAACTCCAAGGCAATGGCCTGACAAGTAACACATTTAGTAGCTCAACTGGTTCTTTACATATTGACTAATTACCCAACAAATATGCTTTTTTACGCCTCTGATTTATTCCTTCACTGAAGAAAACATGTCAAATTTATTCAGTCATGAGTATGTTTCATCAAAAACAGTTTCTATATTTTAGCCGATAATAGCTTAAAGCAGGCTGAAAGTAAAGCACAATAGGCCTTAAGGCGCATTCTGCTTTACTTTCAACTAGCTTTAAAAGGTCATCTATCTTCAAAACTAGAAACAGACTATCGATAATGGGTTAAAACGGGTTGTAAAAAAATAGAAAGCTCCCATGAACTACAAAAGTAATGTAGAAAGCTTATTTTTAGATTTCTTGATTATTTTTGACCTGCATTAACCCATTACCCCATAAATACGCCTTTTTACACTTCTAATTTATTTCTCCACTGAGAAAAAATAGTTCAATTTTATACAATCATGAATATATAACATGGGAAATATTTTCCATACCCTAGCAGATCATAGCTTTAAGCAGGCTGAAAGTAAAGCAGAATGGCCTTAAGGCACATTCTGCTGTACTTTCAACCTGCTTTATGTGGTCACCTATATTATAAAATAAGAAACAGGCTATGGGGTAATGTGTTATGCAGGTACCTTTAATTTCAGTTAAATACAACTTAACTGAATTGTCACTGGACATAATTTTGAGCATAATTATATTCCTGCTTCACATCAATTTGAAAAGATATTCAACGCTTACTATGCCAGAAGTAATGTTAAGTCCCTAATGATGCTTAAAAGCAGGCTGAAAGTAAAGCTAAATGGTCTTGTTGAAGCTTTCAGCATTACTTTTTGATTGCTTTACGCAGCCATCTTTTACGATGTGAAGAAATATTCTTATGGTTCTTGATCAAGACGGGGTAATATATGTAAAGACTGCATTCAATAAAGCTTATAACTTATATGCCCCAGTGGCGATATATTCTGACTGTCGAAAGTAGGTCAAGGTCAAGGTCAAAATGAGGTTGGGTAATATGGGTGAAAAAAAGGTTTTCTATGTGGAATATCTAAAGGTATTAAAAAGTGTTACTATGGAGGCCAGGGTGAAATCATAGAACATTCGATCAGACAAGTATTTATATCAAAAACAAATATAACTTTTGATAGTGAATTTTCTTTGTTTTTCTTTTCAAATTAACAAAAGAATCATCATGAAAAAGAGGGGAAATATCCAGATGATTGAAAAAAGAAAAATCTTAAGAAACAAAAACCAAAACTAAGCCAAAATTGGTGTAGGCTTAAATAACAAATTAAGATAAAATAAATTACACTTTTCTACAATAAAAAAATCATATCTAAAATAAAGTGAACAAAACTGTTTTTGTATGAATAGAAGGTTATGAAACTAATGATAAATAAATAAATCTGGCCTTGCCAGATGAATGTAAGAACTAAAACTAAAGTCAAGTCATATAGCAAGGGGCTCACAGAAAATTAATGTACAGCCCCATATACAGAACAAATACAATAGACATTATAAATCTAAAGTAACTTGGTTCACCACTTATGCACCATAAGCAATCATACATTATTCTTTTCTTATTATAAAATAACAAACAGTGCAGACCCTGATCAGAGGGCTTCCTACAGGAACCCTCTGATCAGGGTCTTATGTTTGCATAGGACAGAATTAGGGTACTCTTCACATGTGCACTGTTCGTCTTTAAAGAATTTTCAGTGCTTAACCCTTTGAACCCTAGTCCCGCATATAGGCGTCCTTTTCAAACAGTGCACCTTTGAACAGTACACTTGTCCTATGCAAACAGTGAAGACCCAGATCAGAGGGCTCCGAAAGGAGCCCTCTGATCAGGGTCTTCACTGTTTGTCATAATTCCAAACATTGACAAAAACAACCCTTAAAAGTCAGAAATGGACTAGACGAAAATGGAAACTGGAATTGTTCATTTAAAGTTTCAGGGAGGAAAGAGTTAATGCAGAACCAAAAAGTGAAGCAGACAGTTCATTTTGAGCTTTCTGCATTACTTTTGTTCCTGCATTGAGCAGCCACAAGCCTGTAAAGAAACCAGCGAATATTTCAAACAGCAAGACCCAGACCAGAAACTGCATGGAAATAAAAATCTTCCATCCAGGTCTCAACTGTTTGTCGTTCAGATGCAATAATGTAAGCCACCAATGGTGCATAAGCATGTAGGTGGCGCTAGCCCCTAGTCTGACCCTTGATGACCTCTGCCAATTTGCATAATAATAAACAGGGTCTCAGACTAGAGCTCAGTGACCAAATGATTTTGATCAGCTGCCACCGTAAACCTGGTCCAGCGCTTATAAAGCGTTTGAGTGGAGTCTGAGTGTGATCTCAAGCCTAGGCTCAAATCTGAACAATCAAATGCTTGAGAATGAGTTCAGACTCAACTCAAACGCTGTATAAGCATGGAACCTAATGAAACCAAGTCATTGTCACACCAGTAGACAAAAGGTGCTGAAATAGAGAATATGTCAATAAAGCCGGCTGGCCTCTTACCCTTATATTCTATATCCGCACATGGAGGGGGAGAGAGAAAAACACAAGCGTGTCAGGTTAGTTTGTCATACATTTGTAATCATAGGCTTCATTGATACCCAGCTAGCAATGCATTTTGACTTTCAGTCATATGTCACTCTTTATAGCCCGGAACAGAAATAGTTTCCTTCTACCTCCAACAATGAAGATCTAAAATCAGTTTAGCCTAGCTAGCATAATCAAACATAGACACAAAAGGCTAACAGTGAAGACCCTAGATGAGAAGCTGCAAAATGAAGCTGTTTTCTCAAGGTATGCATGCTTTCATTTAGATTTTTTAAATAAATGGACAACTGAAAATAATTATAATTGTGTAAGTGTCCACTTGAAATTGTTATCAATTATTAGTCTTCTGAACAAATGACTGCTTAAAGCAGGACAAGACTATAGTAGCTAGCTGCTTTACTTCTGTTCTACATTAAAACAATCTTTAGAGATTAACATTCTTCTGCGATCAGTAGTCACTTAACACAGTCATATTTATCGTGAATCTCTTAGTCAATCAGGGCTTGAGATATGAGTGGGTAAAACGAACATGTCAAAACATTTTTCCTTATGCCTCCTCTAAACCCAATGTTGTGACCACTCATTAGATTCGTATCGTTGAGACAAATCTAATGAGTGGTCACAACATAGGGTTTGGTGGGAAAATAATGAAAATTGTATTTGAAATACCCACCTTATCACAAGCTCTGTTCTATGTAAAAATGTTTTTGATGAATATTTTAATATTTCTGCACTGCTAGGCTAGGTGTCATGAAGCCTTCAACCCATTAACATATATGAACCTATAAGACAGACTGTATAATGTATTTGTTTACTTTATATAATTATATACACTCACTGAAAATCCAAACATTTAAGATTATTTCTAATACAAGACTGTGATTAATATAAGTGTGATCAATGCAGCTAGATTCTTTAGTGAATGAGTGAAAAATACAATTGAACAAACATAGAAACACGATTTTCTGCTTCAAAACGGAAGATAACAACCCTGTATTATATCTTAAAATGGTTACTTACTTACTTAAATGTTTCTCAAAATGTATTTAAATTGGAATGAATGTAAAGAATTTGACAAATTGAAATTGACAACACCTAGAGAGATTGACACAGAAACAATAACTGAGGTTGGTAATAGATGTTGATTTGGAGAAAGTTTTACAGTTATGGTTTGAACTTTTAAAGAAGCAAACTAAAGAACAGGGGGTCTGCCTCTGAAGTTAGGTTAACCAATGCATCGCTCACTAACAAATCTACACTTCATAAACTTATAAAAAAAGCCTAAACATTTATCCTGTTAAAAAAATGAAAAAATAAATACATGTATACTGTAATATTTAGAATGAAGCCATTCTTACATGCCAGCACAAACTAAACAAATTTCCATGGATCAAAAATACAATAACACTCTGCTGATATGACTATTCCAAAGAAGAGTTGTTTTTCAGCATCATATGACAGGCTCGCTGCTGATAGCAATCTGAAAATAAAGCAGAAAGCTCCAGCAGGAGTTTATTGCTTTATTTTTATTCTACTTTAAAAGGGCTAGTTATATAAGGGAGCAAACTGATTTTTGAAGTTTACCACATTTTTTTTCTTTATGTCTGTAACAAATCCTATGGTGTTACTACTCATTAGAATCGTCTCCAAGTAACACCATAGGGTTTACTGCAGACATAAAGATTCCAATTTTTGAAAAACTTCATATCTAAAGCCCAGTACTTTAAAATCATCAATTAAGCCTTCTTTTCATTGGTTGCAAAAGCAGTGCTTTATTGTAATAGCCTGAGTATTATCCACACAGACTTGTCTAAAGACTAACATTGGTTCCTCCATGATGCATAAATAATCCCTCACAAACTTAAAACCATTCACATTCAGCTTCCTATTATATATAAAGTCAAACAGTGAAGACCCCAATGGAAATCATCTCAGCTTACATGCCGTAAAAGCTGGAGATGGTCAGTCAATATGTAGGGCCCTTAATAATTAGCCAAACTTGCATCTCTTTAAAAGGCATAGTTTGATCCAGTCAAAATTGTAAATGCTGTTCTTAATTAAGATACTAAAATGTTGTTAATGAATAATTGGATTCTGACTCTTCAAGATGCTCTTTGTTTTCTCAAGTTTTATTGGTTTGTTAAAAAAAATCCCCTATCTGTGAATTTCATCCAGTTAACACAAGGAATGATAGCATTTTTATCAGAAGCTCAACTTCATTAACTCATAAACATTTATCAATGCTTATCTCAATACAAGCTAGTGGATTGAAGTGTGTGAAGTTGAGTCAGAATGAGAATATTGGGCAATGCATCAATATGAGTCAGTATGGCTTAATGGGTTAATCCTAGCAATTTAAATTTTCTCTTAAAACTGTCAGTACAGACTACAGACCGTTTTAACCAGGAGTATGATACTATAGAAACGTTCAACCTGTCCTAAACTTCAGGTACAATACAATTACCTTTTGTGATTCAAATAATCTATCATTTTCTGTATGAACATTAGTTGTTTCCCTTATCAGTGTGAAACTTACTGAATGATGTAAAACCATTATGGATAATGTTGAATATGAACCCAATCCAACCTGTGTCGAGTCACTATGAGCAAGTTATAAGGCTTTAACTTAACCCATTACCCCATAAATATGCCTTTTTATGCCACTTATACACTATAAGAAATATTTTCTATATCCTAGCAGATAGTAGCTTAAAGCAGGCTGAAAGTAAAGCAGAATGCGCCTTAAGGCACATTCTGCTTTACTCTAAACCAGCTTTAAATGGTCACATATCATTATGTCTTTAAAACTAGAAACAGGCTATTGGGTAAAGGGTTAATGAGCTAATTTTAAATCAGGCTGCAAAATAATTATGCAAGCAATGGCAATGCAGAAAGCTCCTTTATGAGCTTTAAGCATTACAACCTTTCTGCATTATATTTCCTCTCTATTTGTAGACTGCATGGTGCCTAAACACAGGTTTGATAGATTGCCAAACTATTAATCCTCTGCTGATAAGAGCGAATGGGAAATGTCTCTGAGAATTCAAGCTGCTTAAAAACGTTTCCATGGTAACTATGAATTTTAGAAGCAGGCTAATTCAACAAAATTAAGTAATAGCTTCTACCTGACAAACCAAATTCAGATTTAGTTTCAATTTATAGGTAGACAGGGTTATCATTGATCTATAACCCATTACCCCATAAGTATATATGCCTTTTCATGCCTTTAATTTATTCATCCGCTGAAGAAAAAAGTTCCACAGGATACAGTAATGAATATTCACTTTTAAGAAATTAATTTTCTATGCTAGTAGACAGTAGCTTAAAGCAGGCAGAAAGTGAAGCAGAATGTGCCTTAAGGCACATACTGCTTTTCTTTCAACCTGCTTTAAATGGCCACCTGTCTTCAAAACCAGAATCAGGCAATGGGGTAATGAGATAAGCAAAACTTAACTTTGTTTTTTTACAACAAGGAAGCCCTATTGGGGGTAAAAACATGCACACAAAAGATTTAGAGTAGGTCCCACTCATCTGTCCATACTTGATCAATTTTCTTTTTCTTTTTTCTTCTCAAAAAAGATAGAGTTCACAAATTTAAAACTTCAGATTACTGCAGTTATCTCCCTTCTGGTGAAAAAATTCATTTCTCCCTTTTGGTACAAATTACGTTCCCATTTTCACAGACAATTATTCTGTCAATTTATGGCTACCCATCCAATATTAACTGCCAAGAAATAACTGTAAACATATTTTAAATCTTTCCATAAGATGATCTTTTAAAATCTAACGAGAACTTTTTGTGCATTAGTTTACGTCTTAATAATCCAATAATTCAACTCATTGCATGGCAAGTAATATTTCCGTCTGCAACAGTTGTCATCTGCTACCGTTCTAATAATGAAAATTCCAAATTTTTCTTTTCAAAAGACTGTCAGAGTTTCAAATAGTTTTGATCCAAATGAGATACCACATAATGTGGTCAGAGTTTCAACTAGTATTGATCCAAATGAGATACCACATGATGTGGTCAGAGTTTCAACTAGTTTTGATCCAAATGAGATACCACATGATGTGCTGTCTCATCTGGATCTAAACTGTTTGCAACAGTAGTCACTGTTTCGCTGCTAGCATCCAAAGAGCTAAAAGATGTGTGAACTCGTAAATTTTATTGTCAGATTCTTTGCCAAACAACTAACAATATAATACAGTCAACCTTGTGATCAATGGTTGTTAGATTAGGAGATCCTCCCACCCATTACCCAATAAATAAGCCTTTTTACACCTTTGTTTTATTCCTCCACTGAAGAAAATAGTTCAAATTTATACACTACAGTCATGAGTATAAAAGTTAGCCATAATAAGTATTTTCTACATTCTAGCAGATGATGGCTTAAAGCGGGCTGAAAGAAAAGCAGAATGTGCCTTAAGGCACATTCTGCTTTACTTTCAACCTGCTTTAAGAGGTCAAATATCTTCAATACTTGAAGCAGATTATGGGGTAATGGGTTAAAGCATTGAGATAACTTAATCACAGGTTTATATAACATCCCCACCCCCATCCCTAAACTCCCCCTCCCCACAAAAGGATGTTATTATTATTTTCACAAATTCTGTTATATCATATAGTTTTATGTCATCGCTCAACTGCAATAATCTGTCTTTAGAATCACAACGAGGCTGAAGAGTGAAATACATCAGACATGGCGGAGATAGAAATCGTAAAATGTTCTCAGAGCAACCAGGGCTAGGTGACCCTGACTTACCATTAAAACCCCCGTTAGGTGCAGTAGTTACCCTATAGTCTGTAAATAGCATCATACATAAACTAGTATTTGTCTATATCTACAGCAGGCAAGCAAGTCCAAGAATCCACAACCCCTGATCCCTGATTGGTCAACTCGTTTATGCTGTCCAAGTTTCAGCTGATTGGTCAACACATTTATGCTGGCCAAGTTTCAGCTGATTGGTCAACACATTTATGCTGGCCAAGTTTCAGCTGATTGGTCAACACATTTATGCTGGCCAAGTTTCAGCTGATTGGTCAACTCATTTATGCTGGCCAATTCCAAAAACTTTAAATTCATAAAAAAAAAGATTTTTCAATATACATGTACTTTTGAAAACCACACCCCTAAATAGTCAAGAATTTGAAACTGGATTTGTTAATGTCAAGTTTCAGGGGTGAATGACTTCAGCATTTTTTTTTCAATCAATAGAGCTGTATACTACTAGTTATTATCAAACAGATTTTTCAATTTTCATTTGACTCCATCCCATGAAATATCAGAAGATAATATATTGTGATACTGATTGGAGTTTTTCCAATCAAAGAAATTGGACATCTTGCCTATGGGTTCATTTGGTCTATCAGACAATGTGTAAATCTCTAAAATTTAAGTGAAAAGGGGCTGTAGATCCTTGTGTATTCTTATTGACATGTATAATGCATATACCGTCAAATCTGTGCTCGGCAAATTCTTAGAAATCATTTTAACTTAATGCAGGACAATATTAATGCAGAAGGCCCCTTTAAAGGCTTTCTGAATTACTGTCAGTACTGCATTAAACTGTCATCAGTCAATCAGCTTCAAATGACTGGTTGCTTGGCACATTTTTGTCTGTATATAGTAGTTCAAACATACAATTTCAGTCAGTGTTATAAGTGCTCGTTAGTAGAGTGAAGCAATAACGAACTAGAGTGCAGCAAAGGTGCTAAGATCATGCAAGGCCCTAAAACCTATGAATCAAATAACATATTGCCATCAAATTTCCTCAAATTTTCCTCTCCATTTAACCCATAGCCTGTTTTTATAATTGAAGATAGGTGACAAGTTAACTCTTTCCTCCCTGAAACTTTAAATGGACAATTCCAGTTTCCATTTTAGACTAGTCCTTTTCTGACTTTTAAAAGTTGTTTTTGTCAATGTTTGGCATTATGACAAACAGTGAACAGCCTGATCAGAGGGCTCCGAAAGGAGCCCTCTGATCTGGGTCTTCACTGTTTGCATAGGCCATGTGTACTATTCACATGTATACTGTTTGAAAAGCACGCCTATATGCGGGACTAGGGTTCAAAGAGTTAAAGCATGTTGAAAGTAAAGCAGACTCATTCTTCTTTACTTTCAGCCAGCTCTAAGTTACCATCTGCTAGGATATAACAAATAGGAACAAATTAAAGGTGTAAAAAGAGGTGTTTATGGGGTAATGGGTTAACCCTTTACCACATAGAAGCGCCTTTTAACCTTTTCACCTATTCCTCATATGAAATGCTCAGAGAAATGCTTTTTCATGCTACTACCAAGTCTTGATAAAGAGACATTGGACACCTTACAAGCATTTTGCCAAGTGGTTGCTCGAAGCACACAGAAAGTAAAGCAGAAAGCTTTCTGCTTTATATTCAGCCTGCTTTAACTCATTGAACCCTAGTGCCACATATACGCATCATTTACAAACAGTGTACCTATGAAAAGTACTCATATCCTATGCAAAAAATGCAGACCCAGATCAGAGGGCTCCTAAAGGAGCCCTCTGATCAGGTTCGGCACTGTTTGTCATTTTGCAATTAATTGCAACAAACAACCCTAAATAGTGAAAATTGGACTGGACTTATTTGGAAACAGGAATTGTTCATTTAAATATCTAGGGGACAATGTGTTAAGCAACCACCTGTCTTAAACTCTGAAAACAAGCTATGGTGGAGAAACAGATATCTAAGTTTACATTAAATTCACGCGGCACTTTATTAATATCAAAATGGTGTGATAAAAGACCTTCAGGGTTACGGAACAATTTCATCTCAGGTTTTCCATTCCCCTATTGATTCATCTGACTTAAAGAGCACTTATAAATGGAAGGAACATTGATATTTGCAATCTAAACAATTCATAGGCTAATTATGAAACACAGGAAATTATTTACTCCCCCCCAAACTGACATAGAAAACACCCATTAGCAAAATGTCTTTATAGTATTTGATTTTTAAAGAAAAATCAAAATCAAAAATCTATTTAACCCTTTACTCCATAAATACACCTTTATACACCTTTAATATATTCCTCAGCTGAAGACAATTGTTCCACTTTATACAGTCATGACTATATATTATGCACTATAACAAATATTTTCTTTACTCTAGCAGGTGGTAAAGCAGGCTGAAAGCAAAGCAGAATGCACCTTTCGGTGCATTCTGCTTTACTTTCAACCTGCTTTAAGTAATCACCTATTATCAAAACAGGCTATGGGTAAAGGGTTAACAAGACTAAAGAGCCGATTCTAATGTTTGTTGACACTATAGGGTTTGGCAGAGTGCATAAAGAAGTCAACTTTTCAGACTCCCTCTTATCTAGAGCCACAGAATCCCTGCAGCTGTTTTACTTCAGCACTATTATCACTGGGCTTATTTTTAAGCTTACTATCACATCAGGTTAAATTGTTAGATTACACCGAAAAACATGTGAATTTGCGAGTTTCTTGCATTTCATTTTCAACTTCTATTTTTTTGTTTTTTAAGAAAAAAAATCAACTTTCCTTCCATTAGCAACACTTCATGTTGCAAAACTGGTAATAAAAACCATGGCAAACTTCACCTTGGTAATAAAAATAATGTCAGCATTAACAAACATAAAAACATATATAGCCCTCAGCCTGCAAGCCTGTGAGACCAACGTTGGTTCAAGTCAGAAAACAGACAAAATCTTCTCTGAATTGAAGTAAAATTGTTCACTCCTTTGGAATTTTGAAAACACATTTAAGCCTAGCTTATCATTTTAAGGAGTCATTTGGGCAAACAGTGTAGCCCCAGATGATACATCAGTATCTCATCAGGGTCTGCACTCTTTGTTACAAATTTACAGCTATATACTTATACAAGTATGGCATTGCCTATATAATTATGTCATATTTTGAAAATGAGCCCTTCCGCTGAGCATAATGCAACAGCTCATCCAGATGAACTAGGCTAAAATATGTTTTGCTTTGGTTTTTTTCCAAAATGGCAAATACACCTTTTTTTGGCAGGCTTATAACCCTTTCCCCTATAGAAGTGCCTTTTAGCATATTTAATTTATTCTTCCACTGTAATGACATGTAAAATAAGAAAAATATTCTATATTATAGCAGATGGTAGCTTAAAGCAGGCTGAAAGAAAAGCAGAATGCGCCTTCAATACTAGAAACAGGCTATGGGGTCAAGGGTTAACATTGAAAAAATTGTTAGTACATCCTGTACAACGAAAACAACTGTTGTTTACATTTTTGTTAGTGATATGACATGCAGTTAGTAATGCAATCATCTAGTCTATATAAGTAATCATACAGCACAAGTATTATAACAGTACCGGATTATATCACACGTAGAAACATAAATCATTGGACAAGAACAATTCACACACTACTATGGAAGAATATTGGACATGAAAGACAAACAACTGAACCTACACACACTGTGAAGACGTAGCTAAACCGTGACAAGTCACCGTTTAATCGTCAGAAAAAAATAAACTGGGACAATTGAACGCAACGTTTTCCACGCAAGGACGCACACTCGCCATTGAATTGCATACTGGGATTTGTATGTTTGTAGCATGCGAGGTGGCTTATTCGCAAAGGCTTTCTCTCCACACGACATGCGAACAACGCAACACGCAACATACGCTCAATGTGCATACTGCTTCATGCGCAAATGTAAGCATGCAGAGTGATTATCTGTACCTAGAAATACATTTGTATCGGTTACCACGGTTACCAAACTTATTAACTAGCCAGTCAACCTATATTGTGTGACGATTCAATGAGGAAGCTCGATTCAATGAGGAAGCTCGGGTATCTCTTATAAACAGATGGCTGCATTATGCAGGCAAAAATCCTGCAGAAAACTCTTAAAAGAATTTCTCCATTATTTCTGTCCTACATTTAGCTGCCATCTAACTTAAAGACTTCCAATACAACTTTCTTTTGAATTGTTACTCAATATAGGTTTGACTGTTCATGGAAAATCCTCAAATCAAGGCCAACAACTCAAGCGAGTATGAACAAACTGTCATCAAGAACTACTAATCCCAGGGCTACAAGAGAGTGGGAGTATTTCAAAAGCTAAAATATTTACATCAGCACCAAACCTTATGGTGTAACTACTCATTAGAATTGTCTCGAAGTAGTAACACCATAGGGTTTAGTACAGACATAACATGAAGCAGAGATTTGGTTTTTTTTACTCCCTCTTATCTAGAGCCCTGACTAACCCTACGCAACACCTATATACCCAGTTACCTACCAATTCTCAACACAAATAATAACCAGAACAACGATACTACAAATCCTAGCAGCCTGAGACTATTCCTTCTGTATACAAATCAGCTGAGCTAATCTTTAAGCAGCAAAAACAATTGTCCATAGTGCAAGAAATTACTGATTTTAGAGTCAGAATCTCTTTTCATCTCCAAATTCTTTAACCAATTACCCTATAAATATGCCTTTTTACGCCAATAAGTTATTCATCCACTTTAGGAAAAAATCCCTTTATACAGTCATGGATATGTATCAAGAAATATTTTCTACATTCTAGCTGATGGTAGCTTAAGGCAGGATGAAAGTACAGCTGCAAAATGTGCCATATGACACATTATGCTTTACTTTCAACCTACTTTAAGTGGTCATCTATTTCCAATATGAGAAACAAAACATGAAGTAATAAGTTAATCAACAACAATTCTGCAATTGGTCAGTATTCAAATATTTGTAACCATATTGCAAATTCATGAAGGACAATTTGGAGAAGATTGTGTAATGTACTGTAAGTAAATCAGAGAATAACCGTTCTATTATCACCACTTGATCTACAGGTTGGATTGCCATTTAAGACAGGTGCCTGCTTAAAGCAAGATGAAAGTAAACAAGAAAGCTCCTTCAGAAGCTTCATGCTTTATTTTCATCTTGCTTCAAGCTGCAATCTGCCTTTTTTATATATAATGCTATAATGAATAAATGAATTGTTTTACGGCCCATCAACACAAAAGGGTAATCTAGAGCCAAAGCTTTAATAAACAAGTTCTGTTTTTCAGTAGTGATAACAGACATGTGTACTGTACATGGTATATAACCTAATGATATGTTCAATTTGTGTGCAAAATGTATGTTAAGAAAAAAGAAAAGAAAAGCAAAGAAAAAGCAAAGAAGCGTCCCATCACCATATCTATTGACTGCAGCAAAATGTAAAATGTGCGGAGGATTCTCTCCTCTCAACTTACGGTCCCAATAAAAGATAACATCCTCTTCAAAACAAAAATGAAAGAGAAAAAAAATCATATCAGCATGATGTTCAAAGTTAATTCTACCAGAGCACTTAATATGCCTACATACTGTCAACCAGAATACTACAGAGCACTTAATATGCCTACATACTGTCAACCAGAATACTAGCTACTCCCAGACATTTTCATAAACAAACACAGCCTTAAAGAAAGGGGAGTTGAAGCATTTCAATCATGTCCTCCTTTACAGTAATATTTCACTATTACGACCACTATATTGAGTTAATTATAAATTGTTTATGACAGGTCACTGCTTAAAGCCTTCTGTTTTACTGTCACCTTGCTTTAAGCTGTCACTTGTCTTTTATACAATCAATTAGTCTTCGTTTTAGTGGTCGTAATAGAGAAGTGTTACTGTACTTTTCTACTAAAATCTATGCTGTGACTTTTTATTAAAATCAGCTCAAAAAGACGATTGTTATGAGTAGTCACAACATAGAGCTTCATTGAGAAATAAGAAATTTAGAATTTGAAATATTTCCCTTATCAGCTATATATAACCCATACATAATGTTCTTAAATCTTTTCTGTTAATATTTTCTGCTTTAGAAATAGCTATATAGTCCTCACAAACTCGAAATCCCGTTAGTGACCCACCAACTTCCACCATCAATCCTTCATACAAGCTACATCATCAGCAACAGGCTTTAACCCATTACCTGATAGGCTGTTTCTAGTTTTGAAAATAGGTGACTACTTAAAGCAGGTTGAAAGTAAAGCAGAATGCGCCATATGGCGCATTCTGCTTTACTTTCAGCCTGATTTAAGCTATTACCTACTAGAATAAGGAAAGTGTTAAATAACACATATTCATTGCGGTATATATTGGAACTATTTTCTTCAGCGGATGAATAAAATGCAAGTGCTAAAAGTCGCTTCTATAAGGGAAAGGGTTAAAACATTGCAAACAGTCTAGATCCAGGTCAGCCACAATACAGTAAACAGAATCTGCATCAGAGCTACATTGTTTGCCTCTGCTTGATATACTTTCATCAACTCTACAGATGCAACAATGAACATTGTGATTGATCCAAGTCTACATTGTAGTACCAGAGCTACAGATCTAGTTGTTTTAAATAATAACTTTCTTATTTCTCCACAAAACCCTATGTTGTGACCACTCATTAGAATCGTCTGGAAGAGACGATTCTAATGAGTGGTCACAACATATAGTTTACAGGAGATAAAAGGAGAAATATTTTTAAATGTTCAGGTTACCCGCCCTTATCTGGAGCCCTGTGTACTGTGCCTTAGCTCATAATACAGCTTATATTATATAAAACCTTCCACTACCAAACTGCACAGCTTTATGTAGGAAAGCATCCAAACTTTGCCAACAAACGTGATCGTGCTAATAACACCCGCTACCAAAACGTGCGCAATGCCTAAAATATAACATTAGTGATTTCACTAATACAATGTACCTGTAAAAACCTGGCAAAATTTATCTACATCTGTCAATATATATTTTTAACTCAGCGTTAACCTTACCTCCTTGGCGTGTGATGACCTCGATGGGCTCAGAAAGGGGACCCTGACCCGATTCTGAGTAAGCAAGGACACTAATTGAGTAAGTTTTGTTTGGCTCCAATCCACTGATGGTGGCCATCCTCTGGTTGGTGGTTGCAGCATCTTGTCGCTTCCACAAGACTATCGGCAGTCCTTTCTCATTCACATAGAATACTCGGTATCCCTGCAATACAGACTTAGTTACTGAAATTCATGCATGCTAGACAATCACCTATAAATCTTTCTATAGACAGGTCTCCAGATAAGAGGGAGTAAATGGAACAAATCAAACATTATATCACTCATTTCAGCAACAAATCCTATGGTGTTACTACTCATTAGAATAATCTCTTTGAGAGGATTCTAACGAGTAGTGCCCCCATAGGGTTTCATGCAGAAATAAAGATTTTAGATTTTGAAATACTCTCCTTATCTGGAGCCCTGTATATAGTTTGTTTGAAGGATTATTTATCAGTTGACCATTTAAAGTATGTTGAAAGTAAAGCAGAATACGCCTTAAAGCGCATTCTGCTTTACTTTCAGCATGCTTTAAGCTATCATCAGCTATGATAAAGAAATATTTTTCTTTTCTTACACTCTACATAAACAAAGAAGTAACTTATCTGTGTTTAAATTCTCAATAAAACACTCACGCGCTGTAATATCTTAACGTGACGTCATATGGCTTCGAAAATGGGTATGCCAAGCAATGAAGCGCCGTTGCAAATTGTGCTTTATCCGGATTAAATTGAAGTGTTAGAATCGAAATTATATATTAATACCAGCGTTTTATCGTGCAAAAAATTATGGGTAGAATGTGGTTAACCTTGTGCACATGGGTACATGGACAGACGGATCGGACAATCAAAATAATTATGCCTCCTGCATCTATAGATCTCTCAATTAGAAATGTTTTCTCCCCTCTGTATATATTTCACCCCATTTCACTCCCTCCCTCCCTCCCTCTGTAAAAACAGGATTAATTTGGGAGATGCCATATTGACATGCTCCAAGCCAGTGAAGCCAGAACATGCTTAATAATTCATTTAACACAATATCTTGTATACCTGTTAATGGAAGATGGATGACATAGAGAGTGATATTTACTTGACATAGTGTAAAAGGTTTCTTGGATGTCTGCCCCTGCCTGCCAAACACTGACATTATCATGCTCTGGGATAGTTTTACACCTGTCATTATTCAGCTATCAAGTACAGTAAAACCTCTTTATTTCCACCACAAAATTGTGTTCTTTTTACGACAGGTGACTGCTTAAAGCAAGGCAGCAGTAAAACAGAAAGCTCCTATTTGACCTTAAAATGACCTTAACTTTTGACTGACATAATCTTACTTGTACTGGGCTCAAATGCTTCTTGAGTTGAGTACACATTCAAAATATAAAGACTATATCACAAGCTGTTCCAAAGTAATAGACAATGTAAATTTCAGCCCATTTGACATTGAAATGACCTTGACCTTTGTTGAAAATGACCAAACTTGTATTGAGCTCAAGGTGTTTTTTTGGTTGATCACACACATTCCAAATATGAAGTAATCCAAATGTTCAGGGTGATGCTTAAGTTGTGGACAAACAGACAGATAGACAGGACAATATGCCCACAAGTCTTGTTGGGGGGTGGGGGGGGGGGGGGGGGGGGTTGGATATAAAAATATAAAAATTGTACAACAGAAGGGTTACTTACTCACCCACCATCTGACATAGACAAATGTTTACATAACACGTGACGGATTGGTTTGAAAAGTATATAGGCTAATGCCATTGCATGGTTAAACAAGAGCGTGTCCCAGTTACACGAATGCCCCCGATGATACAGGGAGGGGAATCCAGACTATCAAACGTAAAAGTTAGAGAGCTGAAACTGTAGTGGAGCGCCATTTTGAGGACTTCAAGGGCCATTACTCCAAAGGGCCTAGCATAAATTGGTGCCGCTGGTTATCCAAATTGGTCTCCATTTTATGTCAACAAACATTTTCAGAAAGCTTGGTGAAGATCAGATGAAGAGCAATGTGTTTGTGAAACACAAATGCCCCCAGCCAGCGTCATGTTCTGTAATGTAATGCTTATTTGTAAAAGTAGGTCAAAAGTCATGGTCGCATGGTAAATGAAACATTGGCATGGTTGAACAAGTCTTAACAAAAGAAACATACAATGTACATACAAAGTATGGAAGCTCTAGGCCTACTGGTTCAAATGTTATAGGCATATAAAGATTTATACAAAAGCCGGTCAAAGGTCAAGGTCACAAGGGCAAAAGCGTAGGTATGGTTGGAAAGGTCTTGACACAAGAAATATATAAACAAAATATGAAAGCCGTAGGCCTACTGGGGCAATTGTTATAGCCATTTAAAGATTTTAACAAAAGTAGGTCAAATGTCAAGGTCACAATGTCAAAAAGTTTTGTATGGTTGGAAAGGTCTCGCCACAGGGAATACACCTGCCAAGTATAAAAGGCCCAGGTGCAAAAATGCAAAAGTTATAGCCAAGGTTAAGGTTTTTGGTTAAAGTTTGATTAAATAGGTCAAGGTCGAGGTCAAGGTCACATGGTCATAGACTTTGGAATAGTTATAAAGGTCTTAACACAAGAAATATGCATACAAAATATGAAAGCTCTAGGCCAACTGGTGCAAATTATATAGCCATTTTAAGATTTTTACAAAAGTAGGTCAAATGTCAAGGTCAAGGTCACAAGGTCAAAAAGATTTATATGGTTGGAAAGATCTTGCCATGAGGAATACACATGCCAAGTATAAAAGGCCCAAGTTTAAAAATGCAAAAGTTATAGCCAAGGTTAAGGTTTTTGTTTAAAGTTTGATTAAATAGGTCAAAGGTCAAGGTCACGGTCACATGGTCAAAGATGTTGGTATGGTTGGAAAGGTATTGACAAAAGAAATATGCATACAAAATATGAAAGCCCTGGACCTACTGGTGCAAATGTTATAGCCATTTAAAGATTTTTACAAAAGTAGGTCAAAGGTCAAGGTTACAAGGTCAAAAAGTTTTATATGGTTGGAAAGGTCTTGCCATGAGGAATACACATGCCAAGTATAAAAGGCACAGGTTTAAAAATGCAAAAGTTATAGCCAAGGTTAAGGTTTTTGGTTAAAGTTTGATTAAATAGGTCAAAGGTCAAGGTCAAGGTCACATGGTCAAAGATATTGGTATGGTTGGAAAGGTCTTGACAAAAGAAATATACATACAAAATATGAAAGCCCTGTGCCTACTGGTGCAAATGTTATAGCCATTTAAAGATTTTTACAAAAGTAGGTCAAATGTCAAGGTCAAGGTCACAAGGTCAAAAAGTTTTATATGGTTGGAAAAGTCTTGCCATGAGGAATACACATGCCAAGTATAAAAGGCCCAGGTTTAAAAATGCAAAAGTTATAGCCAAGGTTAAGGTTTTTGGTTAAAGTTTGATTAAATAGGTCAAAGGTCAAGGTCAAGGTCACATGGTCAAAGATGTTGGTATGGTTGGAAAGGTCTTGACAAAAGAAATATACATACAAAATATGAAAGCCCTGGGCACATGCGAAGTATAAAAGGTCCAGGTACAAAAATGCAAGAGTTATAGCCAAGGTTAAGGTTTTTGGCACAGACAGACGGACGGACAGACGGACGGACGGACGGACAGACGGACGGACAAACCAACAGACATGACACAAACTATATGCCCCCGAATCGTAGATTCTGGGGGCATAAAAATAAAATAATTATGGTGATTAAAGGGACTTGCAACCGGATGGTGTGCTTGTCAAAATAAAATAAAATACTCAAACAAAAGCAAATGTGTGGCATTATTGGGCTTCGGACATTAAAGAAATATGATCAGTCCAAAAAAAGTATCAAGAACTGTCATCGAATCTTAGTTTTTTAGATAATTTCCATTGTTTTTCTGTAGCGCCTTTCGACATTATTGTTGTTGTTGTTGCTTCTCAACAGAAATTGAATACGGGCTCAGACATAAACCCGAGCCGAATAAAGTACTATCCATGGCTACGCACTGAAGTACGTTAATTCGGTACCATAGAAATATAGAGCCTGTGGCAGAGTTGTCTGAGCGGTTTCCTTTTCCTTGTTTGTCTCTGCAATGGAGGGTCACAGGTTTGAATCCCACCTGAGCTTCTTAATTTCTTATCCTAAACTAAATCTAACCTATTTATATAAACATTTGACATATATTTACAAATTACTATTTTTAATGCTAATCCGGTTGCTAGCCTCTTTAAGGGTAACTAGAAGCTACAAACTGTAGTTAGCGATTGGTAAAAACTAGAATGGCTATCACTAAAGGTGATAAATACCCCCACTATACAGCACTCTGCAGATGTTTTCAATAAGGTTTTACAATAAGGTCAAAGATGTAAGCAAAGGTCAAAATGACTTAAAAATGGTACATGACACTCTGCAACTCCTGAGTAACATTTATGCCAAGTATCAAGTGAATCAGGTTGAAAGTGAAGGAGGAGTTAAAGTACAAGATTTTGCCTGACAATTTCAAGACCAATTTCAAGGCCCAAGGTCAAGGTCACAGAGACCTGAAATTTGTGTCTTGCACATCTACTACTCCTGAGTAACATTTATGCCAAGTATCAAGTGAATCAGGTTGAAAGTGAAGGAGGAATTCAAAGTACAAGATTTTGCCTTCCTATTTCAAAACCAATTTCAAGGCCAAAGGTCAAGGTCAAGGTCAAGGTCACAGAGACCTGAACTGTGTGTCTTGCACATATACTACACCTGAGTAACATTAATGCCAAGTATCAAATGAATCAGGTTGAAACTGAAGGAGAAATTCAAAGTACAAGATTTTGCCTGCCAATTTTAAGACCAAAGGTCAAGGACATAGAGATTTTAAATTTGTGTCTTGCACATCTACTACACATGAGTAACATTTATGCCAAGTATTAAGTGAATCAGGTTGAAAGTGAAGGAGGAGTTCAAAGTACAAGATTTTGCCTGCCAATTTCAAGACCAATTTCAAGGGTCAAGGTCAAGGTCACAGAGACCTGAAATTTGTGTCTTGCACATCTACTACACCTGAGTAACATTTATGCCAAGTATCAAGAGAATCAGGTTGAAATTGAAGGAGGAGTTCAAAGTACAAGATTTTGTCTGCCAATTTCAAGACCAATTTCAAGGCCAAAGGTCAAGGTCACATAGACCTGAAATTTGTGTCTTGCACATCTACTACACCTGAGTAGCATTTATGCCAAGTATCAAATGAATCGGGTTGAAACTGAAGGAGGAGTTGAAAGTACAAGATTTGGCAGACAGACCGACCGACCGACCAACAGGCTGATTCCAGTATACCCCCCCCCCCCCTCAAACTCTGTTTGTGGGGGTATAATTAAGTGTGCAATAGACATAGCTATAAATAGCAACAAAGGCCAGTTTTCATATATAATGATACATGCAAACCAACAGTACCCAAAACCACATGGCTTACTATTTGATTGGGACGTTAATATAGATAAAAATATGTCAGAATATATCACATATTTTCTTTTCCAGGAAAATGCCCATTTCCAACAAATTGTTCCGGTAAATAAGTGTGAACTTGAAAGAGTAACATCTATCTCATAGGTTGTATAAGAGAGGGAACACTATAACCCTGTCAGTCACATGTTAACCTATTACCCCAAAAATACGCCATATTTTTTATTCCCGCACTAAAGAAAATAATTCTTCTTCATATAGTCCATTATAAATATTATCTATATCCTAGCAGTTTATACATTAAAGCAGGCTGAAGTAAAGCAGAATGCATGATAAGGCACATTCTGCTTTACTTAACAACCTGCTTTAAGTAGTCACCTGTCTTCAAAACTAGAAACAGGCTATGGGGTAATGAGTGAATAATGCTCACATTTCACCTAGAGTTATTTTATTTTGAAAGAGTATAAAGCCATATGATATCTATCCTCTTTTAAGCATATTTATCAGGAGTGGGCAGAGGCATTCAAAGCCAATAGGAATGGGTAAGGCCGCATTCAAAGCCAATAGGAATGGGTAAGGCCGCATTCAAAGATGCTTAAACTAAGGAAAAGGATAAACAGGTTTACTAGTGACTTCATTCTGGGCAAAGTTCCTTTTTACTGGTCATAACATAACAGTATAGAAATTCCAGTTATGGACCACTAGAGTTGGATGGTCTTTCAAATAAATTAGTTCTACAGTTAACTTCCTTTAAACTTGGTAAACCCTGTCAAAAACAGTCATTTCCACTGGGTTACCATGGCAGTAAAGTAAATTAACGGAAACAATCGTCACACTACATGCAATTTTCAGAGCAAGGCAACCCTCGTTTATCAGTCCTGAATTACATTCTTCTTCAGCATGCTGTCAGCATTCCTTTTTACTTTCTAATACAGTATGGATCAAGATCAGACAAGCAGAAATGGTTCTTACACCAAGACATCTAAACTTTAGCTGCACATACTGCTGGCCAATATTGGAATTTGTGTTGTTGTAAGGTAATAATTAAATCCAGAAAGGTGTTAGTTCTTCAGCAGTTCACACCTTTAACACTTGAAAGTTTTAAGAGGACATAAAACTTTGCTAAGCACATTCTGAGTCTAGTCTGAGGTGTGCTAAACGGGATCAAACCAATTGACCTTGAGACTCTATAGCTGATCCCAGAGTACCCACAAGGGCAGGGCAAAATACTGCAGCCAGGACAGGGGTTCAGAGACCGGGTAACCTTTCAAATTGTTCCAGAAGTTATTTGTTTGCTTACATGTAATACTGGTTTGAACTTTACACAAAAAGGTTGCCAAAAATTTGGAAATGTTGGACAAGGAAGACCATTCCTTTGTGATCAGTGCACACAGACAAAGTGGAGAAATCCATAGTCACATTATACTGACATCTTAAAGAGCTCCAGATACGTTGAGTATTTCAAGGGTTAAAATCTTTTTTTCTGCATTAAACCCTATGGTGTCACTACTCATTAGAATCGTCTCTTTGAGACAATTCTAATGAGTAGTAAAACCATAGGGTTAGAACACTCCTGGCCATTCAAAAGAAGACTTCAGTGGTTGACCCATTACTCCATAGATACACCTTTTTATTATTTCTACACTTCATAAAGAAGTCCCCACCTTGAAAGTCCTGATGGTAAAAAAATAAGACATAGAAGGCATTTCCCTCTTTATCAAGGAAGATATTTTGAACTGTTGCCTTTCGCCTCGAGCAACAGTTCAAAGTCTTCCCTGATACCTCAGGCCAATAGTTTTGACTGTTCCCCAAATACACATGAAATAATTGTATACTTTGCTCAAATGCATTTAAAGAGACAATGAAGGGATATTATACAAACATTGTTTGATGTTGGTGAAAGCTTGACATTGATGTGTTTATGGCTATAAGACACACATGATACTCTCAGTGAAGAATTGACACAAATCAAAATCCCCACTACATGCACATCTATGAAATTTTTACATTCTGTGACATTTTAAGGTTGTAGCTTGGCAGCAGGGGAAGCTTAACCCATTTCCCCATAAATACGCCTTTTTACACCTCTATATTTCCAATTTATACAATTATGAATATTTATCATAAGAAATATTTTCTTTTTTCTAGTAGATGGTAGCTTAAAGCAGGGTGAAAGTAAAGCAGAATGTGACCTCAAGCGCATTCTGCTTTACCTTCAACCTGCTTTAAGTGGTCGTCTATCTTTAATACAAGAAATGGACTATAGGGGAATGGGTTTACCAATTTATGCCTGGGTACTGCAATATGAACCTATGTGCCTACTGGAAGATTTCATTGACATAAATGACATAAAAGGGAGATCTAAGGATAATGCAGAACTTGGGGAGCTTCAATAGCAGAGAAAGGGTAAACAACTCAATGCACTACTCCCATTGCTACAGTATACTCCATAATTACAAACCATTAAACAATAAACACATTATTGTAATCTCTTAGTAAATGTGACTCTAACTTAATACAAAACAAAATAATGAAGAGAGCTCCCTGTGGAAGCTCTCTGCATGACCTTTGTCCTGCATTAAGACTCCCAAGGGCTCCAGATAAGAGACAGTAAACTGAACAAATCCTACGTTTTCTCACTCATTTCAGCACCAAATCCTATGGTGTTACTACTCATTAGAATTGTCTCGAATAGACGATTCTAATGAGTAGTAACACCATAGGGTTTAATGAAAATTAAGATTTTAAATTTTGAAATACTCCCCTTATTTGGAGCCCTGAGTGCCAATGTCCACATATTAGGATTTTTATTTGACAGAGGTTTGACAGTAGATCACGTGCGTGTCATTGAAATGGCTGTACAAGCAAGTGATCAAATATAACCTGGACTGGCAATTCGTTTAATGAGAAAGTGTTTGGAACTAATGGCTCTAATTTGATATGCTGATAACAATGGAAGCACTGCAATGGGCATTGATTTCCATAATGGGTCACCTAACTCAACATGCTTCGCTCATTCAGGCTTTTTTTTTCGCCCTCGCCAATCAATAACTATTTACCTGTAATTTAGACAATTTCTGAGAAAGCATTGGGTATCCTATGACCGACCTATCACATTAAACAATTCTCCGATAGCTCGAGAAATGAAATATAGTCTAAATTGTTAAATCTTTATTACTGAAACAAACCCAATGTTGTAACTATTCATTTAAAATTGAAACCGTTCTAGAGTGTAGTCACAACATTGTTTCGTTGGGTTTTGGTTTTTTTTTGGGGGGGGGGGGGGGATTTTTTTTAGGTAGCCTGAAAATCTCAATCTTACTACAAATATAAATCAAAATTTAAGAGAGAAATCAAGGGCAGTCTGTAATCCATTACTCCATGCATACATCTATTTATGCCTTTGACTTGTTCCTTCACTGAAGCAAATACTAGTACTTCCATTTTATACAGTCATGAGTATGCATAATTTTGTATGCTATATATGCTGATTTCTTAACACAAGGTTGCCTGTTTATAGTATAGAAAATATTAAACATTATAATAGTTCAAATCATTCCATTTTACAAACCAGCAAAATAGTATCTCAATAATATTTGAATCAGTAGAAAGTTCCAAAACAGTAAACTGCTGATGTTTCAAATTCTATTTTTTATGGCTTTTAAAAGGAAAACAAAACAACTAATAAAGGAGTCAGTAAGTTCAGATCCTGATAAGACACTTTACTTGGTTTCTTGTCTGAATCTATACTGTACGTATGCAAATAATAGGGCTCCATATATTAAGAGGGAGTAAACCAAATCCTATGGTGTCACAACTCATAAGAATCACCTTGAAGAGGTGTAGTGAGATGAGTAGTGACACCATAGGGTTTTACGCAGAAATAAAGATTTTTCCCCCTAATCTGGAACCTTGAAATTATAGACAAAGGTAAATCATGTACATTGTAGGCTACTATTTGCTGGTATGGTTTTACATTTCTAGTAATTTACTGATACTAAATTCCTCTTTTTATTAAAGAAACTATGTATAATTAAGACTAAAGTTATTAGGTTTCATAGTTTCACTTTCTATCACTTAAATTGAAAGATTATGACAAAATTTAAGCATGATTGCGGATTAATATGCATAAAGTAATATGTAATTCTCTGAACTGTTACATTTAATTGGTGTCATTTAAGTCATACACAATCTTATAATATAAAATAACATTTATTGCCTGCAAAGATTGTTCAATATATAGGCAGATTGTTTCAACAGTTGAAATGCACAGCAAAAAGATGCCATTACCATTACTCAAAAGCAGGTTTGCTTTTAGTTCTTAACCCATTACTTCAAAGATCTGAACGCATATAATTTATTGCTCCACTAGAAAATAGGTCCGTTTTATACAGTCATAAATATGTATCATAAACTCAACAGATGGTAGCTTTAAGCCAGCTAACGTAAAGCAGAATGTGCCTTCAGGAGCATACAGCTTTACTTTCAACTTGTTTTACGAGGCCATCTGACTTAAAAACTAAAACAGGCTATGGAGTAATGGGTTAATATAGGTAGTTGCTTAAAGCAAAATGACCATATAGCAGAAAGCTACTTTAAGCAACTTCAGCTTTAATTTAATCCTTCTTGCTTCAGTCTATCCTTGACACCTAGTAATAACTTTTCTTGTTAGTGATGAGAAAAAAAAAAGACATTTGCAAAAGATGTATAGAGACTATCGATGTCATTTATGTTGAATAGATACTTTAAAAAACTCTAATAATGCTGAAAAAAAGAATTTTATTAGACAAGACTTTTACAAGAACTTGTTACTTGACATGACACATGACTGGACAGGACATTGCACAAACTGTAATAGACACAAAGCATGACAAAACCTGATTGGTCAATCAGAAAGTTGATTCTGATTGGTCAATCAAACAGCCAATTGAAATTGACTCCTCCCAGTAGGTGAAATACCATATACAATTAATTGTATCCATATAGCTTCGAAAACTTTAAATATTTTCTGAAGTTTTTAAAAACTTTCGCAATATGTATTGTATAAGATTTAGTCAAACTAGAGTTAAGTGACCATAGCCAGCACAAAAGCCATGTGAATATTAAACAATCAAATGACTGATTAATACAGGGGTAAAGTAATGCAGACAGCTCAAAAAAGGAGTGTTCTGCTTACTTTTGTCCAGTATTAGACTGTCAACTGTCTTTAACCCTTTACTCCATAGCCTGTTGCCATGTTTCTAGACAGTTGTCACATTTAAAGTAGGTTGAATGTAAAGCAGAATGTGCCTTAAGGCACATTCTGCTTTACATTCAGCCAGCTGTTGTTGTTGTTGTTGTTGACGTAGTTTCCTCAGCTGTTCGGAGAACCCAAGTAAAACTTGGTAAAATGTTATTCTGGCGCAAAATCACACTGTCCGTCACGATCTAGGACTGTCTTCTGTATTTTCTTGTCCTGACAGCCTTCATAGGCCAACCGTGGTAAACCCACGTCAGGTTTTCAATATGTGTCCCTTCTGACACCGATAATATAAAATAAACTGTCACAATAACTGTTTCGATAACAAAACTAGAACTGTTTTATTTACAATCACTTGTTCATTCACTGGCCTAGTACTGCTGTGTCATTTTTATCATGGTGGCGCACATATCTTTATGAAATGGCCAGTTATATCGTTGACACTGAACACTACAGTATTTCGCTATCTTGCATCTGGCGCACCAGAGGAGTTTGACTTCTTTTGCAGGGATACCACACTCGGCGCATCGGTTATAGTCTTCTTCGTCAGAGTCCTCGTGCACACCGTATTCGTAACCGTGAAATTCAGAGGATTCCGAGTTGGTGGTAGATCTACTGTCACAAGTTCCAGGGCTCTGAACAAGATCTACACTGTCGGTTTCAGAACAGGTTTGGTCAGGTTCATGAATGTCCAGACTGTGTGGTTGTTGCGTGTCCTTAGACTGATAGAATTCTAGGATGGCACGCTCCTGATCCAGAATCTGTGAGGTGTCTGTAACGGCGCAATCCGTATCCAGAGTCTGCGAAGTCTCTGGGCCGGCGTGGACGTTATCGGATGAAGAACGGTGTGTCTCCTGTTCTACTTCCTAACAACTGGTGAAATGCTCAGCACCAGGTTGTTCCTGGTCTGTAGTGGGAGGATTATGTTTCCCTTTCCAGTCCTCGAGACGTTTCCTGTCCCTCTGGATTTTCGAAGGCGATTTTTTCCGTCGATTCGAAGTGGATTTTGGTGAATTGGTTTCCAAATTCGCACTGAGAGATCTAGGAATACCAGCGGTAGTAGTTTTATTTACTGTCACACTAGTTTTTTGTGGCTTTCGTCCATCCGGAATGTTCACAGTCGAACGAGACCACGTGACCTTTTTGGCGGCATTCTCTTTGTTTAGCCATAATTTCATGGAATACACTCCTTTTCTGTTAGTTAAGGTCCACGAAATTTCACTATCCGGTGAATCCGTCTCTGCGCATTGTATTATACGTTTAAAAACATCTGGAATGTGAACGGTAGTCTCCATATATCATTTCACAGACGGAGCAGATTTCACACGTCAGCCATTCGACGCCATTTTTTTTTATCTTTTTTTAGCTTTAAAATACCATCTGCAAGGATAGAGAAACTATCTTTTAAGGTGCATATTCAAAACTATAAATTGAAAACTATTTTCATCAATAAAGGAATAAATTAAAGTGTCAAAATGCATGTATTTATGATGGAAAGAGTAAGACTACAAATATAGGTTTTTCTCTCTGGCTGCTTCATAAAAGCAAGACTGTACGTATTATAGGATTAGCAATTAGTTTTATAAGTCCTATCCACATTAAAACACTTAAAATTCAACATACACTTATCATTCTGGCACTAGTTCAGCACCATAAAACACTTTATATGATTTAACAATACGTATAAAGAAATTTAATGTTCATTTTTCACACATTATTCTTACTTCAAAGGTAAAAATAAAATTTAAAAGTTACTTCAAGCGAAACTTGTAGATGAGAAAATAAACAAAATGTTATTGGCCTCTTAATGAATCTGAACACAATTAAAGTTCAAAATTCTTTAAAAGTAAATTTGAAAATGTTTGCAAACAAAACAGTTTTATGATAATATTACAGCATTATAAGATTAACTTAACAATTAACTCTTTCAAAACTAATTAACTAAAATTAATAATTATTCAAACCTGTAAATGGTTGCCACCTACTAGGAGTTTTAAACTATTTACTATCAAACCACGGTTCAGCATTCAAAAGAAGATCATATCATTAAGACAAGTTGTTGCTTAATGAAGGACACTAGCCCTGCTTTAAACAGCAACCTGTGCCCTTTACCCCATAGCCTGTCTCATGTTTTAAAGGCATGTGACCCCTTAAAGCAGGTTGAAAGTAAAGCACATTCTGCTTTACTCTCAGCCTGCTTTATTTAGCTACCATTTACTAGAATATAGAAAATATTTCTTATGATCCGTATTCATTAGTGTATAAATTGACTTTACTGTATAAATTGGAACTATTTTCTTCAGTGGAGGAATACATTAGATGTGTAATAAAAATGTGTATCTAATGGGGTAATGGGTTAAGATCTTGAAGCTTCTTTATTGAATGACTGCTTCATACACGGTTAACTGTACAAACTACTTACAGACAGAAGCAGTTTCTAAATCTAATACATAGCTTAGTTCAGACACTGTCCATAAGTCAATTATGCCACATGACAATACAATAATTATCTAGTATGCAATGTACATGTACAACATCAAAGTTCATGCCACTTTTTACACAACTCCATGCATGCGTCACATAAGCCTTGGTAGTGGTGTGATAGAAACGGTAAATAAAAATGAAATTAGAGTGCATCAGTAAGGGAGAGAAAGAGAGGGATTGAACTAGTCTGTTTTTTACTGCCTTCCGATAATACCGAACAAATTATGTAGATGTAATATCGGTAAAAAGGATGTGCAAATATTGTGCCAGCCTTCTCATTGAAATCATCTGGAATACTAGAGACAGAATCTAGTCAAAAAACACAACAAATACAACACTGACAGAGCATTTATCTAAATCAGGAGCTTACACTAGAGGAAACAAAATGAATGTTTACTCTCAACAATAAAAACTCAAGCTTACAGTATTTATAATTGTCTAGTCTAATACAAAACGCAAGAAATCAAAGTTTAATGTAGTTAATGCATCAAATAAGAGTAGAAGAATCTGTAAAAAGCTTCAGGCATTTATGTCCTTGTAATTTCATTCAACAAAACAGTTCATGTTTTTTGGTCATTTATCTGAAAAGAAAAACATCTATAAAAGGGGGATAACTATAGGTGCATCGATAGCAGACAGACACAGGAGACAATGTTTTTACAGCTTGTGTAGCTAATACAAGTCAGTTTTAGG
This sequence comes from Gari tellinella, assembly GCA_922989275.2. Taxonomy (NCBI): domain Eukaryota; kingdom Metazoa; phylum Mollusca; class Bivalvia; order Cardiida; family Psammobiidae; genus Gari; species Gari tellinella. The sequence continues at coordinate 35,935,670 of OV277857.1, read as the reverse complement.
ATAACAACTGTAGCCCTAGGTCAAGGGAGTATTTCAATAACTTATATCACTTCCCTCCCTGAAACTTCAAATGGACAGTGCCAGTTTCCAATCAAGTCTAGTCTGGTTTTGACTATTTAGGTAGTTTTTGTCAATGTTTTCCAACATGACAAACAGTGCAGACCCTGATCAGAGAGCTCTACAGAAGCCCTCTGATCTGGGTCTCCACTGTTTACCTATGAAAAGTGTCCTCTTAACAGTAACACTGTTTTGCAAAGGAGGCATATTACCTTACTAGGCTTAAAATCTTGTGATTGCATCAAACCCTAAATTGTGACTACTCAATAGAATCATTTCCAAGAGACGGTAGTAAAGTGTAGTCACAGAGTTAGGTATAAACATGAAGGAGAAAATAAGTTATATTTTGAAGTTTACTCCCTCTTATCCATTACCCTGACAATATTAATATTAACTGTAACAATTTTGGCGATCCAGAGTTTCAACACTTTGGAAATACATGTAAAAGAAATTAATGTCCTCTTGTCTTCCTTTTGTTGTTATCCTAAACTTTGACCAACTAGTTACTTAAGAAATATAACACATAGTAGAATGAAAACTGGTTGTCTTTACCCTCTTCGGAATCATAAGTGGTTGTCTTGTGGACCGGATTATAGATAAACTCACCATTACCCACTGGCTTCACTGCAGCGCAGATAAAAGGGCAACAAAATATGCAGTGAAAATAAAACATGTACACAGGCAAACAAATCACTAGGCGTCTACTAGAATAACTTCAGTACTACTGCATATAGCTCCCGATAAGGTCATCATAAATAATACTAACCCATTACTCCATAAATACCACTTTTTACGCATTTAATTTATTCCTCCATTGAAGAAATTAGTTCTTCTTAATATACACCATGAGAAATTTTTAATATCTCAGTCAAGATTGGTAGCTTAAAGCTGGCTGAAAGTAAAGCAGAATGCACCTTAAGGCGCATTCTGCTTTACTTTCAACCTACTTTAAGTTGTCACTTGTCTCCGAAACTAGAAATTGGCAATGGAGTAATCGGCTAAATTCCTTAAACTTCCACCAAAGTATGTAGTGACTAGTCATCACAAATTAAGTCGATTTCAATGAGCAGTCACAACATAGAATTTGATGGAAACATTAAGGAGAATAAAAATTGAAAATTTCCTTTTACTCACTCTTATCTGGAGCTCGGTATTTATAAGAAGATTTTAAGATCAACTGCTCAGTAATAATCTATAAATTATGGGGAAAGTTATCGCCAGTTTTTGTTTTTTAAATGTCTTTCAAAGTAACATTTGCTTAGAACTGATTACCTACAACGGCTTTTTACCAGTTTTTTATTGAGGAAATTCTTTTGTCAAAAATCAAATTACTATATATATTGCTTTCATTGATTTTTTTCTCCATGACAATAATTTTAAGGTTTCTTATTCCTATATAGAAAGATTTGGTATTGATGACTATTATGTATCTTATAACCACCTTTTCAACACTTTACAAGTATCTCTTATTGATTTTAGTTTGCCATTTCTTTAATGACCAACATACTTACCAACTTACAATTATTAATGTATTTTGTATGTTTTACATGGATATACAATAACCCCTCTTTATTGTCATCTCTCAATACAAAGACATCAATGGTGTTAAACACAGATGCCACTCACAGCAAATCAGTACTCCTGCCTAGGGACCAATGAGCACTTAAGTAAGTTGAAAGTAAAGCAGAAAACTCTTACAGGAGCCATCAGCTTTGCTTTCAACCTGCTTTAAATAACCATCTGCCTTAAACACATTCAACCCTAGCAACGAGTATAGTCATCATTTCTAAACAGTGTACCTGTGAGGATTACACTTGTCCTATGCAAACAGTGTAGACCCTGGTCACAGAGGGCTCCTTAAGGAGCCCTCTGTGACCAGGGTCTACACTGTTTGCATAGGACAGGGTCTACAGTTTGTCAATTTGAAATATATCAAAATCATTCCCAAATAGTCAAAAATGGACTAGACGTATTTTGAAATTGGAATTGTCCATTAAACGTTTCAGGGGTGAATGAGTTAAACACCAAAACAAGTCTTTGTTAGATCGGTCAAGACAGCAGGGGTTACTGTTAAGTCAAAATTAAAGCATAAACAAGCGAAAAAAAATTCAGCATTAACAAGTTTAAATATAAGAGATCAAACTATGAAGATCAGGTCAATGTAAAAAATAATAAAATCGGTGCTAAAAACGTAGTTTTACATAAGGAAAATTAAAAGCCACATATTTGTAGCAGATAAAATGGAATAAAACAAGGGAAAGTTTCACAGAGCAAACAAAAGTGAAACTTAATCTGCTTTTTTTCAGTTTCTGGTGTGAATGCCTCTTTAAAATCCCAAGAAAATTCATTTCCTTTACCACATTGTACAGTTTGATTTGATTTGTTATGATTTTATGTCGCTTCCAGATAAGAGGGAGTAAACTGCACAAATCCAACATTTTCTCACTAATTTTAGTACCAAATCCTATGGTGTTACTACTCATTAAAATCGTCTCGAAGAGATGATTGTATTGAGCAGTGACACCATAGGGTTTAATGCAGAAATAAATATTTTAGTTTTTGAAATACTCCCCTTATCTGAAGCTCTGGCTTCAACAATATTTCATATCGCAACGTCCAGTAGTCCTTTTATACATCTTTCTGCTGATCACTTCCAAACTCAGAGGTTGACTATGACATGTTTTAAAAAACTTAAAATAACCAGAGAATAACTCAGTTACTGACAACTTAAACGATAATTCCACTAATGTGTCCGACTTAGCATTTCTACCAGATAAAACAGCATGTACATTCCTGGCTTAATTGCAATTAACCTTTTACCGCACAGCCGGTTTCTAATTTTGAAGACAAATGATCACTTATAAAGCTAGTTGGACATAAAGCAGAATGCGCCTTTAAGGCACATTCTACTTTACTTTCAACCAGCTTTAAGCTACCATCTGCTAGAATGTAAAAAAATATTCGATGATTATCACTATAAATTGGAAATATTTTCTACAGTGAAGGAACAAATCAAATGTGCTCAAAGGCGCTTCTTAGGGGGAAAAGAGTTAAGACAAGAAATCATAATGCTGTATTTCTTTTAAGTAACAAGTTTTATCCTTTGCCAGAGGTTCTTCTAAATTTCATACAAGCGTTCTCTAGTTCACCACTTCATTTAACCCATTACCCTACAGTCTGTTTCTAGTTTTGAAGACTGCATGTGACCACTTAAAGCAGGTTGAAAGTAAAGCCTGCTTTTAGTTACCATGTACGGGGATGTAGCAATATCGATTATGGTACATATTCATGACTGTATAAAGTGAAACTATTTTCTTCAATGACAGAAGAAACTACAGGCATAACGACAGGTATCTATGGAGTAATGGGTTAAAACACATGGCCCCAGATAAAAAGGAGTAAATTGAACATATCCAACATTTTCACACTCATCTGAGCACCAACTCCAATGGTGTTACTACTTATTAGAAATGATAGCAGGCATAATTCTCTCTACAATTCAACATAGACTGAATGACACTAGAATCAAATTGGACACCAGTATGGATAATGACAATTTTCTATATTCCAACATTGTCCTGTCACATATATATTACCCATCTTAATCCATTACCCTATAGCTTGTTTCTAGTTTTAAAGACAGGTGACCTCTAAAAACAGGTTGAAAGTAAAGCAGAATGCGCCTTCAGGCGCATTTTGCTTTACTTTCAGCCTGCTTTAAGCTACCATCTGCTAATATAAGATATAGAATATTTCAGATGGTGCATATTCATGACTGTTTAAATCGAAACTATTTTCTCCAGTGGAGGAATAATTTAAAGGCTTAAAAAGGAGTATTTATGGGTAATGGGTTAAGCTACCATCTGCTAAGATATAGAATATATTTCTGATAGTGCATATACAGGACCGTATAAATCGGAATTATTTTCTTTAACAAAGGAGTACATATATAAGATTAATATTTATTTATGGAGTAAACACAAGGAAGAGCTCATATTTCACTCAAAATCCCTATGTCTCCTCTAAACCGAATGATGTAAACTATTAAATCGCAAAGTTGGCGTTTTTAAGGAGGAGTCTCATCATATATGATAAGGACAAATTGTTACCACCTAATGTACAGCGACAGACAAGAGGTCATAGCAGAAAGCTTCAAAAGAGGAGAGCTAAGTTAAATGTGAGGAAGTACTCTTTTGGTCTCAGGGTCACAACCAATTGGAATAGTCTACCAGAGTATGTTGTGAACTCTGGAAGTATAAATAATTTCAAAGACAATTTAGATAAGCACTGGAGTATAAGGCAATACAGTACACGCCCCCACGCATGCGTTGACAGTTCAGCCAAATACTTTTACTGTGAAGAGCGGGTACCACAGGCGTAGCCTTTCAACCCGAAGAATAGGTATCCAGGTATCCAGGTATCTATGGTTTGGCAGTGGCATTCGGGAGAAACAGTTTCAAATTGTGAGATTTCCGACAATTACTCTTATCTGATAGTATTTTCAGAGTCACTGCTAGTAGAAGATATTGAAATGCTGATTATAAGTTTTTGCTTCTGGAAGGAAAGTGTTTATTGTCACCTGGAGTAAAATTCATATAGCCAACATGCCACCTGAGACCAGTTAATAGTTACTGTTGCTAGTATCTGATAATTCTCAAAGTAATTTTCTAGCCAGCAAAACATTTCAATCCATTGCTCTCGGTATACTTTTTCCTAAGAAATATTTTCTGAATTAGATATATATATATTCATGGCTGTATTAAGTAGGACTATTTTCTTCAGTGGAAAAATGAATTAAAGGTGTAAAAAAGCATATTTATGAAGTCATGGGTTAAATGAAGTTTTTATGATGGTTAAGATAGATGGTAGCTTAAAGCAGATTGAAATGAAATAAAAGGTTGACATAGTAACAGATGAATGAATGAACTGATGGATGGACACGACTGAAATAGAATGCCCCCCAAAACTAAATGTTGTTGGGGAATAAAAAGGCAGCCTCATCTGAACGGTCATTTGTAACAGGAAGGTTTTACTGAACAGCACTCCCTCTCTAGAAAGTGTGTGCGATATTTGGAGAGAGTCGTTATAGAGTGTGAAATTGGCTTACAATTTGCAAACAGCTTGAATCCAGATCTAATCTGGATTCAAGTTGTTTGTCACTCATCATTAATTTATTTTCTGTCAAAATGTCCATTATGTCTCTTTGAGAAAAACAGCAGACAACAATTTTAAACAGACGGCATTGCAGCCTTGAATAGGTTGGACACAATTGTTCTGGTTATGAAACTGGGACAATGGTGGTTTTAAGGAGGGAATCGTTGTTGGGAGGGCTGTTGTAGGGAGGGAGCACTGTAATTTGACTAAATGCCCAGTTATAAGTGCACAGCCGCTGGTTATAAGTACATAGCCATGTTGTTAATTAACACACCAAGAATCCACATCTTTATTTATGCTTTTCGGTGGATTACCACGAAAAAGCAGTGGATGATCACTTGGTAATCCACTGCAGTGGATTATCACCAATCGCTTTTATTATGAATTTTCCCCGTAGGGCTCCCCAAGAATCGTAGTCAATCGTGTCTTATCGTTAAAATCCGGCAGTCCGATTTGTCGCGAACTACTCACCGGAAGAGCACGAATCCAAACTCGGGAGCAACGAAGTAATTCGGATGACGTCATTATACCGCCAACTGTCACGCCACATGTGTTCGACATAAAACGTGGGGCTCAACACGGGATAAATAATGTACGTTCGCTTTCAATTTTGAAACAATTTCGTTTAAAAAGTGGCTTTAAAGCATAAATAAATAGAATAACTGTGTTTTTTCAGTGTAAGATCGAATTTAATCCATTTCGTGAACATCAGACTGTTATATTTTCACTCGTGGCTTCGCCACTCGTGAAAATATAACGTCTGATGTTCACTCAATGGATTAAATTTCGATCTTACACTGAAAAAAACAGTTATCCTCTATTTATTTTATGTATGTTTTCAATTTGACTGTAGATGGTTGAAGATTTATTTTATGTTTTATTTCAACACTTCTAAATCCCCCGGGTATGTAATAAACATACAGCATACTCATAACTGGCACTTATTCTCTTATAAAATACAGTACAACCTCTCTATTACGACCACTAAATTGTGTCAAATATTAGTCGTTTAAGACAGGTGACTGCTTAAAGCAATGTGAAAGTGAAACAGAAAGCTCCTACAGGAGCTTTCTGTTTCACTTTCACATTGCTTTAAGCTGTCACCTGCTATTTATACAGACATTTAGCCTTCTTTTTAGTGGCCGTAATAGAGAGGTGCTACTGTACTCATAATTCTTAATCCCTTCACTCATTTCTCCATAGATATGTCTCTTTTACACACTTTAATTTATTCCTCCAGCGAAGGAAATAGTTCCCAAAACTGTAATCTCTTTGTGCTTGCAAAAATGTATTCCTATATCCTGATGGCAAACGGTTAGGATCGAGATCGGTTAGGATCGAGATCGGGGTGCACGTATGGAGGATCCTGATATGGGTCCAAATTGCTTGCAAGGTCTTCAAGCGTTTCAAGCAATCAAAACATGAATAAAACTTAACCTTTCAACGTGTTTAATGGCATTTCAACATAAAATTGTGTACAAGACTTGATTCAGAGCAGCTGCACATTTTAACATCACAACCATACAATTCCTTAACATTGGGACACTCTATATCACTTCAGCAATTATCATACAATTAATGTGAACTATTAACTTTTATCACACAGTCATTTTTTCCAATAGCTGCAAACTGAATGACAAACAGTGTAGACCCTGATCAGACTGCTCCTGAGAGAACAGTCTGATCAGGATCTACACTGTTTGCTCAGGCCTGACTGTCCCAATACTTAGGATCAGTATGGTATATAAATTTTTTTAACGTCTTTGCAATTCTTGGAAACATGCCTTCTCGAAGTGTTTTCAAGAGTGATATAAACATGAAGCAAAATCATCCGCTTGTAATAAGATACATATCACTTTGTGGGGAACCTAGTGTTGTCAATACATATTGAAACAGGTCAGATCCAGATCAGACTCGGAGTAACTGAGGTCTTATCCAGATTGAAACTGTTTGTTACCAAGATATTGTATGAGCAAAATATCGACAAGAAATATATGTAGTCAGTTTCAGAATTAAAGCAAACAGTATTAGAGCAGGTATTTCATAAATGTTAAGCAAGAAAATATTCTCAAGATCCAGTTTTTACTTTCTTTATCTAATTGTAAATTCATTATTAAATGATTTTTTAATCCTGTCTCCACAGAAGAAATAAAAGTGACAATAATTATAATAAATGTTTGACTTTTTAAAAAAAATGTTTTTTTTTACTTTTTAAACTTTTTTTTTTTTTTTATCTAATACCAAAGCAGTATTATAGTCAACAAGACTACAGTAAAACCTCTCTATTCAGACTACTAAAATGATGGCTAATTGATTGTATAAAGGACAGCTTAAAGCAAGGTGACATTAAAACATAATTATAGCTCCTTAAAGAGCTTTCTGTTTTACTGTCAACTTACTTTAAGCAGTCACCTGTTGTAAACACCTTAAAATCAACACACTGTAGTGTATGTTTTACTGTATAAGAATATTCCATATAAATTACAACTTAAGGAAACATTTCCCAATCTTTTGTTTCACTAAAATTGAAGATAGTTAATGTCATGGAAACATAGGATTATTATCCTAAGTACTTCGTTAAACAGTTTTACACTGCAACAGTGATTGCAGTTTATGAATTAGAGAAAAGCATTCTAACAATTAGCTGCGGAAAAAGGATCAATTAAGCCTTTCATTTTTGTTTAACCCTTTCCCACATAGCATATCTCTAGTATTGAATATAGGTGTCCACTTAAAGCAGGTTGAAAGTAAAGCAGAATGCGCTTTAAGCGCATTCTGCTTTACTTTCAGCCTGCTTTAAGCTATCATCTGCTAGAATATAGAAAATATTTTGTATTATACATATTTATGAATGTATAAATTGGAACTATTTTCTTCAGGGCAAGAATAAACTGAATGCGCTAAAAGGCGCTTCTATGGGGGAAAGGGTTAAACCAACTCCTGCCCTGTGTTTTTGCAGAAAAGGATGTATTGCTGACAAACCAAGATGTCTCATCACTCGGATATCTCATCACAAACTATAGAATTTATCTCATCTGAGTGTACACTGTTTGTTTTATAATATATCTCTAGGAACAATTTATAAATAGTTAATGTACAATTATGTAAATACAAAATGTAGTTCGAATTTATACAGTAAAAGAATTGTTTTATATCCTAGCAAATCGAAGCTTAAAGCAGGAGGAAAGTGAAGAAGAATGTGCCATATGGCACATTCTTCTTCACTTTCCTCCTGCTTTAACTGGTCATCTGTCTTCACAACTACAAACAGGCTATGGGGTAATGGGTTAAGCATAAATGCTTAAAATAGAAACACAGTACTTGTCATGACAAATACGCCAAAACCATGCATCCCCCTAAAATCGATGTCGAACATAATCTACAGGTTTCAACGCCTTCAGCAATCTCAGAACCCGCACACCATATTGGATTAGCTGATTTCCGAGGGTCATCAAATGCTGCATTTGCTCAACCAAAAAGAAACTTCCAATTGAAACAAAATAAATTAGTTTCAATTTCTTAAAACCCTTCAACCTGCTCGCTGTGTAAAGTAGCAGAATTTATGGACAGAGACGATTCCTAAATAGAAGTAAACCATCTCGCTAACTTTAAGAGATTTCCCTGAGAAAGAAAAGTTTTCTTGTGATGCATTCATTTTAACTAACAATCAAGAAAGTGTCCAAGCGCTTGGTAAAAATAATTCGAAATAAATCAAAATTAAACGGCAAGATAAAGTTTAAGCATCCGTAGGGAATCCTGTCATGATAGTTTTTGCATTTTTGGTTCAGTCAGTAAATGACTTCGTCAGTGCCAGACCGCTCACTTCCACAGCCCTTGCAAGTAAATTAGGTCACAAGCAAGATTTCAACATGCTGCATTACAGTCAATCGAAGGCTCAGTCACCATTCTAAGTAGAATCAATGATTTCTTAAGACAGGTGGTTTCTTAATGCAAGATATAAGTAATGCAGAAAGCTCCTTGCGGAGCTTTCTGCATTACTTATATCCTGCATTAAAAAATAACCTATCTTAATGACTGCGCATGGAATTCAAGTTGGCTAGGATTGTGGAACAAGGGTTTAACTGTATACTCGTTCTTGCCTGATGAGATTTTGCAGAAGTTTTAATCCTTAATGTTCTGAAGCATTTCCAATTTCATGAACTAAATGTTCTACTAAATACATTAAAATAGACTCTCTTTCTGTTGACAACACACAAAAAGTATTGCGCAATCGCAACTGCTCTCATTATCCAATAGAAAGTAATAGAATCAGATCGGAGGCCACAGGGGTTTGCACGTATTCTGCCTATCGGTATTGCCTGTGAAACTGTTCAGGGAGAAAAAGCTGTTATAAGGCTAAGCCTAATCTTTCATCAGCTTGTTAATACTCAAATAACTTTGTTTAGAATAAATTTCAAATCTGAAATTGCTATTGAAAACTTCAATTCAAAGCCAATTGGACTAAGTTTGCTGAAATGAATATGCTGTTATATTGTCTTCAGGTCAAATTAATTTGCCATATTGAAACAAATGAGAAGACTCACTCGGAATGAAAATGTTGTTGGGGAGAAAATAAGATACACACGTTCTTGCTATGCCGATGAATCCCGGGAATGCGGACAACATAGGGAACTGTAGCGGAATGGTAATCATCCCGTTATATATCACAGACAAAACCAACTACGCATATGCAAATATAACAATTTGGTTACTTAAAGCATGATGTAAGTAAAGCAGAAAGCTCCTACAGGAGCTTTCTGCTTTACTTTTATCTTGCTTTAAGCTGCCACCTGTCTTTAAAACAATAAATAAGTCCTTGTTTGAGGTGGAAATGGCAGGTTATGGCTGTAACTGCATAATGAAATATAAACATGAACCTGTTTACCATTTATCCAGGTTACATGGAAACTAGCCAGTTAGCTAATGACCTCAAGCCAGCATCAATCATGTATAGGACTGGCCTCCTAAATGTCTACCACACAAAACCAGGTTTTTTTTATACTGCAGAATGCTTCTTAAAGCAGGAAGAAAGTAAAGTAAAACGCTTGTAAAGGAACATTCTGCTGTACTTTAATCCTGTTGTTAATCTGCCGCTTGTGTTCTTTTCAGTGGTCCAATTATTACGACTTTACTGTACGAACAGACATATATATTGCTACATCTCGGCCAAGTTATAAATTGATTATATGAATTACCGCTACCGGTCTGATACATTTGCAAAATTAAGATCATACTAAAGCACAATTTAGTTATCTCTTTAACCAAGTCAACAAATTACCTACATAAAATTATTTTTTAAACATTTGTAATATTTCAGTGTTTTCTTTTTCCAAAAATATTAAAATCTATTGCTATCAGAACCAAATAATTTCGGGGCAGCTGGTCTGGAGCTACACTGCTTGCAAAAACCAGTCAAGTCATGTTTGACAAGATAAGGGTTTAACACTAGCACTAACACTAATTAATGATCATTACCTTTACAAGTAGTATCATTTTATCATCTGATTAACCAATTGCTCTATAAATGTGCTTTTTTTACCTTTAATTTATTGCTTCACTAAAGAAAATAGTTCTACTTGAGACATGTCATAAATTGGCACAATGAGAAAACATTTCTATGCTTAACAGATGGTAGCTTAAAGCAGGCTGAAAGTAAAGCAGAATGCTCCTATAGAAGCATTCTGCTTTACTTTCAGTCTGCTTTAAGCAACCATCTGTCTTCAATACTGGAAACAAGCTATGGGGGAAACTGTTAAACATGTCAGGTAGAGGGTTTGGGTATTGGACCTTAAATTTCTCCTTAAATGAACTCTTCTCGTGACAGTTACACAAACATAAATGGACATGCAAGATGTCCATCTTTCTTCAATAGATCTGTTTGCATTAAATGTGTGCAGAACTATTTTACACCTAAATCCTTTGATTTAAACGAGCTGCACAAGTCGGTTATCGGTCTCAAAATCCACCCATCTTATCTTAACAGGGGACCATACAACCATGCATCACCATTTTGTATAGACCACTCCATCACCGAAAATACACTCCTAAGCTGTTGAAAAACAGTGTAGTCTTACATAAGAATTCTTCCTAAAAACACTTATCAGACTTATTGTAAAACCCTCTTTAAAAATATGGCATTCTAACAATGATTTCAAATCATCAGGCACATGGGTTGTAATATTTCTTAAAGCAAGCAACTAGTGGTCTGTATATCCTAAAAAGGATGGGAAGATTGGAAATTAAAATTCTGAGATTGTAAGGATTACTGGTTTAACCACCTACATGGCATAAATTATGCACTATTCTATTCCTCATTAACCCTGTTAACAATGCCCAGCCAAGGCCTGCTTCCAGAGAAATCATTGACACTTTTAACCAATGCCTTAACCCTTTACCCCATAGCCTGTTTCTAGTATTGGAGATAAATGCTTTTGCAACTTTCAGCCTGCTTTAAGCAACTTTTTGCCTTAAATACTGAAAATAGGTTATGGGGGCTGTGAGGTTGCATGTTGAAACGTGTTTCGAAGTAACCATACACAAACCACAAATCTTTTCAGGAAACAAACTGTCCCATTTCAATCTCAAATTTTTATTAAAAGGTGCATTTCATTTTGATTAGATAAAATAGTATTGATTTAGTTTTCTCCATAATTATATTCTGACTGATAACATCATTTGCAAATCAGGTATGCCAACACTTTCTGAATTAAGGACATCCAATTCCTTCTGATAACCCTATTCAATTGAACATTATAAATTGAACTGAAGTGGCATTACACACTCTGTTAGTCCTTTATGCCTTAATTGAAAAAATAATAATTATATATGACAATTTTGAAGCCGACAACATTTTTTGGCAGATTAGAGTTTTAAGACTTGAACCAATTTTCTTATACATTTCTTACATTGAGGCACTCCATATTGTGTAAAAACTGCTGTGGGATAAAAACAGATTGCTTAAAGACATTCCAGAGGCTTCATTTCTGAGAAACTGGTATGCGCCTACCAGCATGTAAATAAAGCCCCAAAATACATAATGTGTGACACAGAAAATATGGATGAGTGCTCTCCCTTGATTTATATACACTCCCAGTGAACAAAACTCCTCAAAACCCAATAGCCTCTTTCTAATATTGAAAATAGGTGACTACTTAAAGAAGGTTAGAAGTAAAGCAGACTGTGCCTTAAGGTGCATTCTATTTTACTTTCAGCCTGCTTAAAGCTACCATCTGCTAGAAATATTTCTTATGATACATATTCATGACAGCGGAGGAATAATTAAGGCATAAAAAGGCATATTTATGGGGTAATGGGTTAAAGCAAGATGAAAGTAAATCAGCAATCTCCTTCAGGAGGGTGTTTCTCCTTTTCTCTCTCTCTGATTTAACCAGCAAAATGCTGGATCTCCATAGGTAAGACAAACAGTGCAGACCCTGACCAGAGGATCCCTTAAGATGATGTATATTTTCCTTCACCATTCTGTGAGTGTTAAAGCAGGTCCAACTTATCGATATATCAAATATCAAAATATGCCTTTTTCCAGCTCCACTGGCTTAGGGGGCTTATGAACCATCCATTGACCCCTTGTTAACTGGCAACTGGAGACCCATCTGGATAAGCTACTAAGCTCAGAACTATAACTACTTAAACAAACTTCTGTCCCTGGAAAATAACTTACTGCATGCAACGATGGCTACAATATCAGCATGTCTTCTCATATATCAACAAAATAGCCCACAACATTTCAACTCCTTCTGGGCAGGCCAATAGGTATAATATCCCATTACCCAATAATCTATTTCTAGTTTTTTATAACAGGTAACCACTTAAAAGCAGTTTAAAAGTAAAGCAGAATGTGCCCTAAGGCACATTCTGCTTTACTTTCAACCTGCTTTAAGCTACCATCTATTACGATATGGAAATTATATCTTATGTTTCATATTCATATTCATGACTGTATAAAGAGGAACTATATTCTTCAGAGATGGAATAAATCAAAAGCGTCAAAAGGCGTATTTATGGGGTAATGGGATATACAAGTACAATGTATTTCATTTGCAGATAGTTCATACCCAGATCAGGATCCACAATGTTTGCCATACTTTTAATCATTTTGGGAATAAATCCCTTCAGAAACAAGGTATACTGGTCAAAATTTAGAAAGTGGAATTAAGTCCATTTAGTTATTATGCAGTCTCAAGGTTTAACCACCTCATTGCCTGTAAAAACACTTTGAAACTCAAGCCTTTCATAACACTGCCAAAATCTCCATCAGATGTAATCCAAGAGAGAGGAAACATTTAACCCTTTACTCCATAGATACTCCTTTTTACGCATTTAATTCATTCTTCCATTGAAGAAAAGTATCATTTTATACAGTCATGAATATGTATCATTAGAAAATGTTTCTTTATCATAGCAGATAGTAGCTTAAATGGGTCAAAATTAAAGCAGAATGCACCTTAAGGTGCATTCTGCTTTACTTTCAACCTGCTTTTCGGATATAAAAAGTACTTCTTATGGAACATGTCTATGACATTTTCTTCGGCAGAGGAATAAGTTATATGCACTAAAAGGTGTTCTAATTGGGTGAAACTGGGTTAAACAATTGGGCCTCTGAGAATTGGTATTGGTTTATGATTGCTGAGAATGAAGTACAAGACGCTATAACATTCTTGACAGGAGACATTGAAAACAGTTAAACCTGTGTTCAACAACTATACATTCACCATTCTTATATAATATTATAATAGATATTGCTTAGGACAGGTGGATGTTTAATGCAAAACAAAAACAAGAGCCCCATGGGGCATATTTCGCTCACCTGAGAATAGCTGAAAAATTGAGATCATGATTTATGTACAGGACAGGGTCATTTTTTTACCCGAGGATCATTATGAAAATTGAACTATCTTGATAGAGGACCTGTAGATGATGCTTTATGCCAAATATCTAAGATCAGTGTACTAGGGTTTTAGAAAAAATTTTTTTTATAAGTTTCCATTGAAAAAATCTATTTTTAGCTCCTGTGACCTACATATGCAACAGACTGAAACCAATTGAACAAAATAGGTAAAGGATATCTAGAAGTGTCACCATGCTGAATATCAAAGCTCTGGCCATATTAGTTTCAGAGAAGAAGACGTTTGAAAATTTCACTATATAACTCTATGTAAAACTGTGACCCCAGGGGTGGGGCCAATTTTGACCCCAGAGGCATAGTTTGAACAAACTTGAAAGAAGACCTGTAGATGATGCTATGTGCCATATATCTAAGCTCTGGCTCTTGTAGTTTCAGACAAGAAGATTTTTTAAGATTCCCTTATTTTTTCACTTTGGTTGCCTTGGCAACCAGAGTTCTACATTGTTTTAATTCTTTGAACAAATTTGAAACAGCTTGACCCAAGAACATTCCTGTAAAGTTTGGTTGAAATCTGTCAAGCGGTATAGGAGATGTCATTTGAATCAATTGTTAACGACAACGCACGACGGACAACGCACGACGACAGACACAGGGCCATCCCAATAGCTCACCTTGAGCTTTTGGCTCAGGTGAGCTAAAAACAATGATGTCAGAGTTATGGCATTTGCCAATGGCACTTCCTCTCATTAGGCTCTTTCCAAATACATTTGTATGCAATTTCATTTTACCCATTACCCCAAAGCCTGTTTCTAGTTTTGAAAATAAGTGGCCACCTAAAGCAGGTTGAAAGTAAAGCAGAATGCGCCTTAACCCTTTACCCCATGGTCTGTTTCTAGTATTGAAGGTATATGACAACTTAAAGCAGGTTGAAAGTAAAGCAGAATGTGCCTTAAGGTAAATTCTGCTTTAAATTCAGCCTGTTTTAAGCTTTTATCTTCTAGAATTAAGAAAATATTTCTTAGGGTTCATTTTCATGACTGTAAGATGGGAACTATTTTCTTCATTGGATGAATAAATTAAATGTGCTAAAAGGCGCTTCAATGTGGGGAAGGGTTAAGGCACACCCGCTTTACTTTCAAACTGCTTTAAGCTACCATCTACTATAATATAGAAACTTATTTCTTATCTTACATTTTCATGACTGTATCAAGCGGAATTATTTTCTTTAGTGGAGGAATAAATTAAAGACCTAAAAATGCATATTTTTATAGGGTGATTGGGTTAACAAACATCAGTATTTATGGGGGAATGGGTTTTTAATTAGATTATCTCCTGGACAATAAAAAATGACAAGACATACAGATAACTCTGATAAAACCAATATTAAACATATGTATAAATATGGCATAAGACATAATTACATAACTGTCAGTGGATCACCTCCAGATCCTGTTTCTCTAAGTATGAAGCAGACTGAACCATTTCTAAACTTTAGCAGACAACATGTCCAGCAGACAGTTCTGTTGGTGTACAACAGTTGACCTGAGGTCAGTTATGCAATTCTGCCACTAGCTGGAAACTTAACTCTTATAATGCTGAATTGATGTCTGCTATACATATTGTACGTGAATTTTGCAAAGCAAATCATACCTTACATTTTCTAAATTAAAAAAACTATGTAAGTAAATGGCAAATAGTTTGGAGCCAGATTAGATGCAGCATAATGTAGCATCTGACCTGGATCCAAACTGTTTGCAAATATAGGTGATTTAGTATAAGGGTGTTTGAAACCCTGCTTAAACCTCCAGTAAAACAGTATAACCTGAATAAGGCGGCAATGAATCCTGCATAAAGCGGCAATGATAAAATCCCTATGGTGAATCCCTATGGTCAGTTTTAGTTTTGATATTAACAATTTTGAGAGAGAATCACCAGGAGATACTAAAAAACAAATATCAAAGCTGTGGGCCTAGCAGTTTTTTACAAGAAGATTGTTTAAAGTTTTTCACTTTTTTAAATAAATTACAATAAGTAGTCCACTTGAAAGTTTCATTTTAACAATTTCTGTAGAGAAGCATCCAAGGAACACGGTGAGCATTTTAGTTTTCCCCTCAGACTCACGGTTTCAGAGGAGATGTCGCTTGAAGTAAATTTGAACGGACGGACAGACGGACAGACGGACGACGGACGGCGGGCGATCACAACAGCTCACCTTGAGCCTTCGGCTCAGGTGAGCTAAAAATAGATAGAAGGAAAAGCCGTTAAGACATCTAGTGGCAGCATGATTGTCATTGCACACATTAACTGTACCGAGACTAATAAAAGTTCCCATAGAACAATCTTCAAGGATTTCTCTTCCTAGTACTTAAAGGTTAACCCATTACCCTATAAACACAACTTTTTATGCTTTAAATGTATCACTCCACTGAAGAAAACAGTCCAACTCTATACAGTCATGAATATGTACAATGAGAAATGTTTTCAATATTCTATCAGATGGTAGCTTAAAGCAGGCTAAAAGTAAAGCAGAATGTGCCTTAAGGTGCATTCTGCTTTACTTTCAACCTTCTTTAAGTGGTCTTCTATCTTCAATACTAGAAACAGGCTATGGTGTAATAGGTTAAGCCTTTTTCTCTTGTATCACATGTGTAAATCACCTGTATGCAACTTCGTTTAAAGGGACTCGCAACCGGATGGTGTTCTTGTCAAAATAAAATAAAATACTCAAATAAAAGCAAATTTGTGGCATTATTTGGCTTTTGACATTAAAAAAATATGATCAGTCCAAAAAACGTCTCAAGAATCGTCACTGAATCTTAGTTTTTTAGATGTTTTCCATCGTTTTTCCATAGCGTTAACTAACGGTATAGTTGTTGTTGTTGCTTCTCTACACGGGGTCAGACATAAACCCGAGCCGAATAATGTTCTATTAATAGCTACCATATATATAGAGAGCGTCCGTAGCCGAGGGCGTAAAGGCGATGCCTCATTTTTCATTTTTTACTCAGCCAGGTCACAATAGAAGAAAACACAAATAGTGACTTGAAAACTTGTTCTGTACAGTGTAGACCCCCCCCCCCCCCCCCACCCCAAGAAGCAAACAACCAACATTCCAATTCTAAACGAAACAACCAGTATTTCTGAGCCCAAATGAAACAGCTCCAATGCAATTCTTTTGCCAGACAGGCTTGAAAATCTCAGATATATAAATATTATTTGTTTTATGAATTTTACAATTGTACTTTGTAGATCCATGCAAGATATCATGATATACTGTATTGCTATTGCTTATTTATAAAAAATATACAGCATAACATCATTAACATATGATAAACAATGCCTCGTGCACAGTAAATGGGCAAATTCAGTAAGCATAAAGATGAAAAAATAAAGTATTTTATATTTGTTCAGTTTATAGCTTTTTGAAAGCATATATGTATATAGAATCATGTTCAGTAAGACAAGTAAAAAGATAATTGTCTTAATATATTGAACACATTTTCATTGATAGGCCAAAGAGGGGACTGACATTACAACTTATACGTTTATAAATGACAGTTAATTTCAAGATAGAAAGTTTATTTACTTTTATATCTTCACAAACACACACTACAAACAATTATATTTAAATTAAACCCAAATTTATTACCAGTGATCAACTTATTTGATGGTGTTGAAGAATTTCGAAAGTCATGCAGAGTCTGCAAAAAGTGTTCAATCATTTTCTAACTTTTGTATATACAGCGCTCCCTCTCTACAACGACACCCAATGGGAGAGAGAGATTGTGTGCGTTGTTCGGAGGGAGTCGTTAGAGGGAGGGAAATTGGCTTACATTTGCAAACAGCTTGAAACCAGATCAGACGCAGCGTCTGATCTGGATTCAAGCTGTTTGTCACTCGTCAATTTTCTGTAAAATGTCCATTATGTCAGCAGACGACCATTTTACGCAGACGACATTGCAGCAGTAAATTCGTTAGAAATAATCATCAAGTCTAGGGAATTGCGAAAAGTGTCGTTCTAAGGAGGGAGTCGTTGTTGAGAGGGCCGTTGTAGAGAGGGAACGCTCAAATAAAATTAGTTTGAAATCACTGAAATTGCGATTTTTCATGCCAAAGTTTACAGGTTTAATGAAATTATATGTTCTGTTCCCATCTAAGATACACATTATTATTTTTGGAGCTTTATGCAGTGTGAAAGTGACAAGGAGCATGCTGCATCACTTAATTTGCACTGCATTAGCACCCTTCTGTCTGAAGAACCACTAAATATGAAATATTATGGTTGGATGAAACAGATTTTACTGTAAAAACATGTACATATCAGCATCTGATCTACTTTGTCATGACTGTTACCAGATTGACTGATGTCTATATCATAAAACTGGATAACTGGGACCTGTGCCTTATGATGGTGATAGCATAATCTCGCACCCTGGGGGTCTGGCTTTTGTCCTAGTCTCCAAAACCCATAGGTCCCCTCAAAGGAGATTTCCAATAAACACTGCCTGTCACCATTAATTGGATAGATAAAGGGATTAAACAAATTTATGATGGTGATTGCATAACATACCCTTGGTCCCCTTCCCTAAGAGGAGGTTACTAAAAGAGGAGCTCCTAATAATGTCAGTGTACTTCTTAACCCTTAGCCTGCCACTCACGACTATAGCTCCATATGCAAACAGCTTGGATCCAGATGAGACGCCGAGTAACTCGGCGTCTCATCCGGATCCAAGCTGTTTGACACTCGGACAACATTTCAGCAATTTTGAGCAACTCTGAAGCACTTTGAAACTTGAAGCAGACGAGAAATATAGCAGACGACAATTTATTTGGCGGGCTAAGGGTTAATTAAAGATCATAATTATAAATTTCTTTGCAATCTCAACCTTTTAGAAGAAAACTAATACATTTGTCTCCTAATACCAGTTAAATTGACAGAAAAAAGTACAATTAGGTAATTAAATATTTGATATCTCCTAATTTACCTTTTAAAATTCTAATTTACCTTTTAAAATTCTTACAAAAAGATTTTTGAAGTGGTCCTTAGTACAGGAGGGAATATCTAAGTAATTGTAGGGTCTGTCCCCAATTTTGTTATGTCCATCCTCTCTGCATTAAAGTAAAAAGAAATTATTCTAATTGAAAATAATAACCTTCGTAAACTAAATATACTGATTATTATATTGTAAGTTGTGTGGCTATATGATTTGCTCTGAGTCTGATAGGATGTTTCGGCCAAGAACGTCCGATTCTGAATACAGTACATCGCACTGTATCACCTCGCCAACTGTTGTTTTGTTTATCCCATTGCTCCATGACCTGTTTCTAGATTTGAAGACAGGTGACTACATAAAGCAGGGTGAAAGTAAAGCAGAATTTGCCTTGTATTGAGGTGCATTCTGCTTTACTTCAAGTCTGCTTTACATTACGGTTACTATCTTTTAGAATAAAGAAAATATTTCTGTGATTCTTTATAATTTGTGACAGTAAAAATTGAAACTATTTTCTTCACTTGAGGCATAAATTAAAGGCATAAAAAGTTGTATTTATGGGTAAATAGATGCCTTCAGTCACAGAAACATCAGGGCTCCAAATAAAGAGAGTTTTTCAAAAACTAAAATGTTTATGCCTGCATTTACCCTATGGTGCTAGTCTACTCAATTACTATTCAGTAGTATCAGAGACTTTAAAGGCTTTTAAAGTCTCTGGTAGTATGTATTATCGTCTGGAAGAGATTTTTCAGATTGTAATTATAATGGTAACACCGTTATGGTTTGTGCAGACATGTAGAAGAAAATGTTTGAAAACTTGGGTTTACTCCCTCTTATCTGGAGTTTTGAACTTTTGATGTTTGAAGCACTGAACATATAAGAATTCTTTTATACCCCCCAAAATAATGCTGATCTTGAAGCAAGTTCGGAGTAAAATTGAAAGTCAAACAGTAAAATTCAGGGAGTAAGATAAAGGGTATTCTCACTGTACAGATTGTACACACGCATAAGCTGACAATATAACATGCGGCTAGCCGTCTGATCTTGGTCTACACTCTTTGTTATTTTTCAAAATACTTTACTTTAGTATGCATGACTGTCTTCAAAACTAGAAACAGATTGTGGGGTAGTGGGTTAACTAAATTAGGGACATTTCGATATTGGGGAGGAAACACATCCAATTACAGCAATGCATTTTATGGGGCCCATTCTCATCCAAAAAGTGTTGATTGGTTACATGAATTTCTCTTCAAAGTCATCAAAAGAGGTTAGAGCTAGCATTTCCTGTAACCCCCACTGTCTCCCTATCATTTGCAAATCACACCAGGTGCCTTATGTTTTATGATCCTTATATGCCGGGCAGTATTATACTTCTAGCTAATTGGTGAAAACACCAGGAGCACTACATTTTATGGCTTGAGGGGCACCTTCCCTTATGGGGGCAATTGGCCAGGCTCCAACAGTCAATCATACTGGGTGCAATATGTGTAATATGACTTTGGGGCTCTTTGTGGGGTTATCTTAGGTTACACTTTTTTTTTGTGGTGCAGCTATACAGTTCCTAATATCATCTAAATACTGTGCCATAATTATCCATATGGCCAAATCTAGAATAAACACAGATCAGGATTCAAACTGTCTGTCAATCCCATTTGATGTAACATCTAGAACAGTTATTAGTGTAGTTTCAGCCTTTCAGAACTAAGTTTAACATTTTTGCAGATTACATAATTGAGATTTCAAATTGAGATTTCAAAGAATTCATGAATTATTCAAATGAAGACCTATTACAGACATGCTCATCTAGTAAGTTTTCCTCATGCAGCGATGTTTTTTGGCAAAAATTTAACCTTTTTCCCATAGCCAGTTTCTAGTTTTGAAGACAGATGACCACGACAGAAAGCAGGTTGAAAGTCATGCATTTTGAATGCACCTAATTAAGGCACATTCTGCTTTCATTTCATCCTGCTTTATTGCTAAGATACAGGATTTATTATTCTTCTTCTTCTTCTTCTTCTGTTGATGTGCAGGGCCGCTCTACGAAAGCTAAGCATTTTCGCACATTTATATACATGGGTGACGGAGGGTACCGAAGATTAAAATCAGGATAAAAACATCTGGTATATTTACAAATGGACAGCTACGATCCCAGACTTGAAGGTCTCCAAGTTGGGTGCTGTCACAAGGCTGACTGGAAGGTCTCTCCAGATCTCAGCTGAGGTGGGGAAGAAGGACTTCAACATTGCAGTGATCCTGAAGAAGGGCTGGATGAAACGTAGACCGTGGCCTCTTGTAGTTACTCCTTGACGGTGGAGGTAAGAAGGCATGTCAATTGCTACAAGTCCGTTCACAACTCTGTAAAACATCACTGCTTTGGCCTGCTGCCGGCGTTGTTGAAGTGTTCCCCATCCAAGCGTGTCTATCATGGCATCAACGCTGCTTCTTCGTCGGTAATCCCCAGAAACAAATCTGGCAGCTCTGCGTTGAACCATCTCGGCACGTTGTCTGAGGTTCTTCGTTGGTGGGTCCCACACGGTGGAGGCGTATTCTAGTTGGGGTCGTACCAGACTCTTGTAACAAGCTTCCTTGGTGGACTGAGGGCAAGAAGACAGATTCCGCCTGAGGAAAGCAAGTGTGTTGTTGGCTTTGTTGGCCATCTGGTCGATGTGGGCACTCCACGTCATGTTGGGCGTGAGCACAACCCCGAGTAGCTTCGCCTTTTTGGTCAGCTGTAGTCTCTGGCCGTGGATGCTGTAGTCGGCTTCAACGTTCTTATGCTTGTTGGAGATTCGGATAACTTCGCACTTGCTGGCGTTGAACTCCATCATCCAGACCCTTTCCCATTCCTGCAGTCGGTTGAGATCTTGCTGAAGTAAGTCTGCGTCGGCTTGTGTCTGGATCTCCCTGTACAGAAGCGAGTCATCTGCAAACAGTCCGCAGGTTGAGTCGACGCACTCTGGGAGGTCGTTGATGAATGCTAGGAATAGGAGAGGGCCTAGGACGGTCCCCTGGGGAACTCCTGATGTAACGGGAACAGACTTTGAGGAGACTCCATCTAGTAGGACTTGCTGAGTGCGCTTGCTGAGAAAGCTCTGTATCCACTGAAGAGTGCTGTTTCGGACACCATAATGGTGGAGCTTTATGAGAAGGCGTTGATGAGGTACCTTGTCAAAGGCCTTGGAAAAATCCAACAAGATTGCATCAATCTGTCTAGACTTTTCAAGGCCCATGGCAAGGTCGTTGACTGTGGTAAGTAGCTGCGATTCACATGAGTGTCTCTTCCTGAAGCCATGTTGAAACTTGCTGATGATGTTGTGGTGATCAAAGAACTTCATCAGGTTGCTGTGTATGATGTGCTCCAGGAGTTTGCATGCTACTGACGTGAGTGAAATGGGCCTGTAGTTCGCCGGCTGACTCTTGTCTCCTTTCTTGTAGACTGGTGCAACGTTCGCAGTCTTCCAGTCGTCAGGGACAGTTCCCTGGTCTAACGATGCCTGGAATATAAGGGTGAGTGCTGGAGTCAGGGGATGTGCCATTTCTTTCAGGAATCTGGTTGAGATAGAGTCTGGTCCAGTTGCCTTGTTGGGGTTGAGTCCTTGAAGGAGTTTCTGTACACCGTTCTCGGTCACGTGGATGGTAGGGGCATCTGGGTATGGTGAATCGCCTAAGTATGGGAGGGTTGATTCAGGATCTTCCTTGTTGAATACTGAGGTGAATTGGTCATTCAATATTTCTGCCTTGGTTGGGGCATCCACATGGTTGACACCATCTCTCTTCAGAGGGGCTACACCGGATCCATCACACTTTCTACTTTTAACGAAGGAGTAAAGTTTCTTGGAGTTGTCTGCTGTGACAAGGTCGTGGACATAATTGTCATGTGCTGCTTTACACTCCGTCTTGGTGGCTTTCTGTAGGGATTTGTATGTAGCCCAGTCCGCTGTGTTTTTCGATTTGCGCGCTTTCTTGTATGCCCGTTTCTTCCGTCTTGTGAGTCTGCGGATTGACCGGTTACACCAGGGCTGTGTGTATCGCGTGGATGTCATCTTAGACGGAACAAACTTGTTCATGGCTGCTGTGCACTCCTTCTTAAAGGAAATGCTTTAGATTAACCCATTCCCCATAGCCAGTTTCTAGTTTTGAAGACAGATGACCACTACTGAAAGCAGGTTGAAAGTAAAGCATTTGAATGTGCCTTAGGCACATTCTGCTTTCCAGATGGCAAAATAATTAGCAGGCTGAAAGTAAAGCAGAATACGCCAAAAGGCTAATTTGGATTTACATTCAACCTACGTCATTTTCCTAGGAAGTAAAAGTGTAAAGCAGACTGAAAGTAAAGCATTCTGCTTTACTTTCAACCTGATATACTGAAGTGGACCCCTAGCTTCAATACTAGAAACGGGCTATGGTGTAATAGGTTAATTAGTCATCTATTTTCATTCTTCCATTTTAAAGAGGCTGTGGGGTTTTGGGATCTATGTTATATAGGTATCTCTTCAGTTAGATGCAATTATGTAATAACCCATTAGATTTACTCTCTAAATATTAAATAAATCTTTAATAATTATATTGTCACGTGCCTAGCGGAGGTGCACGTCAAGTCTGGGGTCTGATCTGGATCCTATTTGGTAGCGTGATTCACGATCTCCCCCTTTCTTCCCTCTCCTTCTCTCAATAAAATAATAACTAAAATGGGCTTTCTTTCGTGCGGCAAATTAAATAAGCTATTTATGCAGAAAGTAAGGCCACGTGTGCGCACCATTTTGGTGCGCTCACCAGAATCTTGGTGCAATTTAACATTAAAATCGCACCAAAAATCAGGTGCACATAAATCACACCAAATGCGCACACAATAATCGGTGCGATGACGTAGCCTGCGCACCAAAATTATGGTGCGCAAAGACGCTAGCTCTGCACCGACCTAAAAATGACCGAAACAATACCAAATTCCCATTTTAAAAATACAACAATGTCATGATCATGAGGGGAAATATATTTAAAAGGGAGACTCACGGTTAAAATATGGAATAAATAACTTTTTAAAGAGCTTTTGTGGATTGAAGTCTTGCCGCTACTACTGTACTATGTACATGTAACCAATGCTAACAACCCACAATGCATCACTTCAGTATAAACCAAGATGGCGTCGAAGCATTTCCTTCCCACAATTATGAACCATAACAAATACAAATACATGCTGAATAAAAGATGCTGCGTGAGCTAACACGATCTAGAGGTAGATTTTATCGTAACTATTACATTTGGGAACTATAATTATGAAATGACACTTGAAAACAGCCTCATAGGCGGACGTTCTAAATATGAATGCTGGCAAACAACAAACGTGTTTGTCAACCTAAAACCAGAGAACATTACAATATCTTACTTTCTACTGAAGAAATAAGCCTCTCATGAAACAGCCATGCATATACATATGTTCTGTAAGAAATATTATCTACATCCTAGTAGTTGGTTACTTTAGGTAGGCAAAAGTAAAGCAGAATGTGCTCATTGTGCTGTCATAATGAAAAGTGTTTTACTTTCAACCAGCTTGAATGAATGATTGAATGAGGGTAAAAGAATGTAAAAGCCTTTATAGGATTCTACGACCTACTATATTCAGAGGGTGTCTCATTTAGTCAAACAACTAATCTCCCATGAGGATCTCCATAAATGTTTAACATTCATATATCATCTATTGATCTACAGGGCTGCCATAAGTTGATAATAAAAATCCTAAGATTTCAAATTTTCAATTTTTCAGACAAAATTTTACTAACTGCACCATTACCCTATAGTCTTTTTCTTGTTTTGAAGACACATAACTGCTTAAAACAGGTTGAAAGTAAATCAGAATGCGCTTTAAGCGCATTCTGCTTTACTTTCAGCCTGTTTTAAGCTACGATCTGCTGGGATGAAAATCCGAATACTTAGGAAATATCCGGAGAAATGGCAGCCCTGGATCTATAAACAGAACAAGTTACGACAGAAACAAATAATAGTAAATATATATATACATGTACACACGTCTGTTAGAGTATTAACCAGATCTAAACCCAAAATGACCAACCCCGTCTCTAGTTTAGATTCAGATTTGAGAATTTCCAGAAAACCCCTCACAAATTACACACTAGATCTTTCTAGAAGTTAAAACGCTGGTTTCCCTTTTTCTATCTTTACTTTAGCTCGATAGGAACCAGACTAAGCATATTGCACATGATGAGTTCTTGACATCATTACATCACATAATATCACTATATGACGTCATAACGATGACACATCAGAATGTACAAATTTCCCACGGTCCTTTATGGAAATACAATAAAATATTCGAAAACCGGACACAAACACAACAGACGGTCGCCCAATGGAGCAAGATGGTACCATAGAAAGCTCATATAAGAGCTCTCTGCAACACCACAGCAACCAACAAGGCAACCATTGGTTGTTTGATCCCTCTATCAACATACACAAATGCCCGAATTTCGGATGTATAACTGTAATATCGATCAAACATAATAAGACAGAGCCCTAAATGAAAGAAGACGACAGACCTCATTTTATGCAAAACAGCTCACAACCACACCCACTGAGTGGCTCAGTCCCTGGTGTTGTATTATTGAGCAGCATATATATTTTGGA
Source organism: Gari tellinella (assembly GCA_922989275.2). NCBI lineage: Eukaryota > Metazoa > Mollusca > Bivalvia > Cardiida > Psammobiidae > Gari > Gari tellinella. Next base: position 35,909,966 of record OV277857.1, on the reverse strand, counting down.
AAGATTGATTGCCGCAGTCTTATATAGGCAGCATGGAACGAATGAATGGCATGGCCCTAAGATAGATCTCATACAAAATAGCAAGTTATTTGAACCTCAGAGAAATGAACAAGAACAGTGAATAAAAACCAGCAAATAAGATCAGCTATAAAACGGACGAGAACAATTATAAATTAACACTTAAAACACTATATATATACATAAGAAACACGCACGGGCACCTTGCTGACTGTTTTGGTTCCAGAACCTGTATCCTGACTCTAACCAAAACTGCCAACTGCTGGCAGGTGGGTAAAGAGGGTAAATCCCAAGAATCAGCCAGGCAAATCCATGCTACAGGGCTGCCATTTCTCTGGATTTTTCCTAAATCTTACGATTTTTTTCTCTCCAGTTTTCCAGTTTAAAGTAGCTTAAAGCAAGCTGAAAGTAAATCAGATTGTGCCTTTAGGCGCAATCTGCTTTACTTACAGCAGGCTTTAAGTAGTTGCATGTCAACAAAAGTAGAAACAGCATATGGGGTAAAGGTACGATTCGTAAAACACACTTGAAAAATGCAAATTTGGAAATCTTAGGATTTTTCATGTCAACTTATGGCAGCCCTGATGCTAGCTGACCAGGATTCACGCAATATCCGTAAGGGCTACAAAAAGTTCATACTAGTAGACTGTACATAATATAGATATAAATCTAGAACATTAGAGCTCTACATATGGGGAGTATTCCACAGGCTAAAATCTTTATTTCTGTATTAAACGGTTAAACCCTTTGGTGTTACTACTCATCAGAATCGCCTCGAAGAGAAGATTCTAACGAGCAGTTACACCGTGTTGAATTGAGTGAGAAATGTTGGACATGTTTGCTAGTACATCCTCTTATCTAGAGCCTATAATAAATGTGTGGGTAGAGGGATAACAATCACATTAGGTCCTCTTTGCTTTTAGCCATTCAATTAATTTCACGGTGAAGTTCTCAATGGTCTTTAGATCTCTGATCCATCATCCGTTAATCCATCCAGAATTGGTTGTGAACACTCTAGTGGCTACAAATTTCATCAGAAATGATTGTCTTGATGAAATGTTGATCAAATTCGAATGTGGGTATTTTTGGTAAAAAACTAGGTTACTGAGTTTGCGTTTCAGACACTTTGCGAATAAGTCTGGCATAGTTTACCCCCTTTCTTGGCAAATATTGGGATTTTTATAAATGACCAGAACTTGTTTGTTCTATTTTGTTCTATTTTTAATTCCTTTCAAATTAAAAACCTTATTTATGTTTCAGACTACTCCTACAGTTGCATATGAAGAAGACATGATTGCCACTTCAGAAGAGCCAGCAGAGGAATACCAGTATTTTGCAACACGATTGCCCACAACTGCAACTGTCACAACAGCATCTGCCACTAGCACTTCAACTGCCACAACAACATCTGCCTCTAGCATTTCAACTGCCTCAACAACATCTGCCTCTAGCATTTCAACTGCCACGACATCTGCCACTAGCATTTCAACTGCCACAACAAGTACTAGCTCATCACTTCATTGGTTTGCAGATATTTCATTGGCCACCCAAAGAATGAATCCCTGTATCAACAGCTTTGAAGCACAGACACAGACACCGTATAACCTTGTGGTAATAGCCCTTTGATTTCTAAACTAAAATGATTTAACCCTTTTCTTGCTGTAAGCTAAAATCCTAAAAACAGTGTAGACCTATATCACTTTTCTTCTTCAGCAGTTGGGTGATCAGGATGTGCACTGTTTTCATAAAGTATCTGTCAGACATTATAAAGTAATTAGCCTGCACGCGTTTCCTGGGAAAGTATGCTTAATATTATGTCATGATCACTATAGGAGGGAAACATATTGATGGTGTGCTTCAATCTTTGCATTAAGTATTTTAAAACCACTTGCCCCAAACTGACAAAAAAACCTGCTTTTTATTACTGTGTAATATATGTATGCCAAATTCTGATGGAAATATCACCAATTCTTATGCATGCAAATACTGCTTACCCCAAATCAGAAATCATTTGCCCCGGGCTTTGGTCAGTATGATGCTAGAGTATGAACGGCGCTTTCTTGAAAAATACGCTTGTATGACTGTTTATATTATATATCATGTAGTTTGATATCCTTTCAACATGACAAAAAGAAGTGTAGTATACAAGAATTATAACTCTCCAAATATTGAATTGCCTCCCTTTTTTCATAAAAAAATCATTTTTGTCTGAAACATATCTCCCGAACGTTACATCATAAGTTGATGAAACTTGATATACCGTAGGCTTTTTCTTTGTGGGGAGCATCCATCGTTGGGAAAGATATTCTTGTTTTAGCACTGTTGATATATATTATACATTCTATTTCTGCATTAAGTTGATGGAAGGGTCAATATTCTGTGGTAGTTTATTATATAAGCAACCGTTGACAACTAACAACACTCAAACCGTATCTTGATCCTTGACCTATTATTCATGAATCGCAGGTCGATAAAACTTTCAAACAACTAAGCCCATTTACTTTACTGTTATATTTCACATTTTAACATTTGCATTTTAGTGTATGGTTGTTGTAATTTTGGATTGAAGCAAGGCAGTACATAGTTAGTTAGTAACTGTAAATATAACCCTTTCCTCCATGGTCAGAAGTGCAAATCAACTTTATCAAACACTGTGTGAAGGCAGGTCACTACTTAATCAAGATGAAAGGAAGACAGAAAGCTTGTAAAAAGCTTTCTGCTTTTAATTTCATCTGAAATTAAGCAGGTACATGTATGAAACAGCATGTATTAATTTGTGTCAGTTATGTGGAGTAGGTACTCTGTAGAGACCCTTCTATGGAGAAAAGGGTTGAGGTGGCCAAGACATATTTCTCTGATATCAGTTTTGTTCACTTTTAGGCTAGACGTAGTGTGGCAAGTCAGTGTGGACCTAGCACATCTGACATGAGCACTCAGACAGAACCAAGTCCAAATGGATTAATCCAGATACCTGGTTGCCCTCACCTAGATTCGTCACTAGACCAGACATTAAATTCTCTCCACGACTCCAGAGACATGGAATGGACTCCAGAAAGTGACAGTGAGAGCGACAACGACTCAGAGATGGAGATTGAAAACGAGGCGCAAGAGGAGAAATTCATTGTTTACAAATCTAGCTTGGAGAAGCTACTAAAGAAATGTGACTGCTGTGGGAAAACTTGTTTGCTGACCAGAAGGACCATAGGCACCTGTGTTACTTATAAGAAGAACTGCTTTGGTTGCGGCCAAACAAGTGAATGGAGTAGCCAGCCATTTTCTGGAACTATGCCATTTGGAAATCTCATTCTCAGTGCTGCCATTATGTTTTCTGGTGCAAGTCCAATTCAGACGCTGAGAATGCTGAACTTTGCAGGAATTTCCACAGTCAGTAGAAGCACCTACATGAATCTCCAAGCTAGTTATTTGACACCAGCAGTGAGGTCCGTCTGGCAGCAGAAGCAGGCGACACACATCAGCAAGTTGCAGAGAGCTGGACAAGGTCTGAAACTTGGAGGTGATGGGAGGTGTTGCAGCCCAGGCCACACAGCAAAGTTCGGCTCCTACAGTCTGATGGATCTGACACAGGGTGTCATTCTTGACATTCAACTGGTCCAGGTACGGTATTCATTTTTAGATTTCCTGCTGTTAAGTTTAATATTGCTTTAAATCAAACACAGGATGCTTTACGTCTTTTGACCCTAGGCTTGCCTATATGCATCCTTTGCAAGCAAGACATTTGTACTGCACAAACAGTGAAGACCAATCAGAGGGATCAATTACAATTTACCACTGGTCTTGGTCTGCTCTGTTTGTGGTATTTCAATACATTGACAAAAACAATGCGAAATTGATAGAACAAGAGCAAAATCACATGGAACTATAGTCCAGTTTATAGTGACTATAGCTCCAACAGAACACCAACTATGAGATATGAGAACACCATTGGTTCGACCGGCAGAAGGCCCATTCTGAGTTTTCATTGGTTCAACAAACAGTGTTCCTCTGTGGACCTAATACACATGTGCCGGCCTGATTTTCGGGCTACAGTTCGCCATTAAGTTGCTCAAAATCAGCTGACTTTAGTATTATGTGCCAGGTTAGCTATAACATAGACCAAATTAAATTGGGAAATGGAATTTTCCATTTGAATTTTCAGTGAGGAAAGGGTTAAAAAATTTATAATGGGAAAAGAGCTCCATTTTTGCAAGCTCTAAGCCTACAGCAGACTGTGGTTTTTTTTCTAGAATAAGGAATCGAGATTTCCAGTATGTCAGTTCTCTAAGTTCATTTACTGGTATATGCATTTATTTCAGAAAACATCCCATCAGAAAAGTTCGGGTTCAGATGAGATGCAGAGTTACTCGGCTTCTCATTTGAAACCAAACTGTTTGCAATAGTTGACATTAACTCTACCACAGTATACAGAGGGTAAAACTACTGTTATGATTCAAAAGATGAGTAAAAAACATTGAGCTATGTGAAGCAGGTTTTTTTTCTCATAAAAATTCTAAAAAATAATTTAATTATAATGACAAGGCTATAAAGGTGGTTGGCAGTTAAGCTTATTATTAAAGGAAAAACAACTTAAGTTTTGATTTCTTTTCAGAGTAATGAAGTTGCCAACTCGTATGGCATGGAGAAGGAAGGTTTGACAAGATCATTATCATTTCTATTGGAAGAAAATGGCCTTGCTATTTCTGACTTGGTGACTGATCGCCACAGTGCAATCAAGAAGTACATGCGTGAGAGCTTTCCAGATATCCACCATTGGTTTGATGTTTGGCATGTTGCAAAGGGTAAGTATGGTGTTGAGATTACATGTAACCATCTCTTCATCTCGTTTCAAATCTCATGAAGACATACTGTATACTGACAGTCTATACTGACCATGCTTTAGCATGGTTAGATATTGGCAGACAGTTACAGGGAATTGATGATCGTCGTCCTTAGAGCACAGAAAATATTGAGCAGAATTTGCCCGATTACATGATTAGGGGTCCTCAACTTTGATACCGAACCACTTGCAAGGGTCTATATTTATTCCTTCCAGAACAGTTTTATGCTCTGCAACAATCAGTCGGGACATACTCTTTTACCCATGTTTGTCCATTCAAGGTATACAATTTGTTTTTATAACTCCACCTTCCGTTTTAAAACCTTATAACTTGGCAGAGTGTTTGTAGTATGTAATACAGATGTGCAACTGGGTTAAGGATTTGACCTGTTTTCATTTTTCAAAGAAATACAACCAGTTGATCCAATTCATTTTTGCGGCAAAAAAGCTTGACATCACATTTGTCTAATCAAGACAAAACCACTTCCCTTGTCTGTTTGTATTTCAAATCATTTTGAAAAGCCTGAGAAAAGTGATAGATTACTAGTGACTGGTTAACCTGTATCTCCACTACTTACTTGAAAGAAAGCATTAAGTGTTACATTACTTTTTCATTTTAGGAATCCACAAGAAATTGACAGCATCAGGGAAGAAGAAAGGATGTGAAAAGGTGGCAGCATGGGCCAGATCTGTAAGCAACCACCTTTACTGGTGTGCTGCAAGCAGTGAGGGTGATAGCGATTTGCTGAAAGAAAAGTGGCTGTCAATCCTTAACCATGTTGCAAACATCCATGAAGGACATGGGACAGTATTCCCAGAATGTGAACATGAGCAGCTGTCTGAAGACAGAGACTGGATGATGAAGGGTACGTTTTCAAATTTATTTTAATAATTCATGACGAGTAAAATTAATACAGAAAGCTAGTGTTTACATTGATTTACATTGGTTTATGCTGCATTAAGTATTCAAGGCTACACACATAGCTATCTTAAAATAACCTAGATCGGCTACAGACCAATCAGCGCCAGTCATCGAGAAGCCATTTTGGGACGTGTATGCCATTCTCGTTCCATTGGTCTGGTACACGTCGTATTGCGGTAGATTTACGACGTTACATGCTATGCGCAGGTAATCCGGTCTACGTTGACGGTGCGTCATTGACTATAGAAGTTGCTAAGGAGCGTTCCATAGTTGCTATGATTAACCGATGATTTTAGTTAGATAAATAGAAATTACCACCATTTGTGCTTATTATCGTTTGATTGTCGTTTTACGGTGCACATGTATGCTACACGATATATGCAGTACGAATTCATTCTTAAATGAAATTAAAGAATATTTTGTCGCCGGAGGGAAAGTGTATGATACACGTACCAAAATGGCGTCTCTCTGACCGTCGACCAATCGGAGCTCAGCGCTAGGTGGCCGATCTAGTCTTTTAAGATATCTATGGCTACACATGGATCGATAAAGATTGGCAACTGCTTAGTGCAAGACCAAATTCATGCAGAAAGTTCATGAATTTTCTGCGTTATTTGATGCTGCAATAAAGTAACAGCCTGTATTCAATGTTACAAATGTTACAAAACTAATGCAGAAATTAATAAATCTAGGAGCTTTGTGCATTATTTCATGTTGTATTAACCATCCGGGTCTAACTAAGATGACTGTGTGCCATAATGCTTTGACATGAAAACCCAGACGATGTGAGCACGGAGTCAACATGTGTTTTGTCCCTATTTGGCATTACTCTGCAAGCGGTAGACATCTCCTGCATAATGGACTGCAAGTGATGTCATATGCTGGTTAGTGTCTATTTCAAAACACTAATTCAGAAGCCCCATTCAGTCGCTTTGCTCCTTCAATAGGGCTTCTTAATCATCAAGTGTTTTTTTTAAAAGACACTATTACTCATTTGTCACTCACCCTAGTTTGATATTTTAATTTCTTCTACATTCTACATTTCTTTTGTTCCAATTTAGGAAGAAAACCACATGCAGAACTGGAAAGGATTGTGTCTGCTTCCCATTTGCTGAGGGACATCGGGAAATTGTCACCTGGAGAACAGACTTCATCCCTGGAGGCTTTCCACAAAGTTGTTTGTGCCTTTGCCCCAAAGTCTGTGCATTATTTTCATGCGCAAATGGAAGCCAGGTAAACCATATTGAATACTTTCATTCACCAAAGATTGGTTTCACCCTGTCTGTCAACAACTATAAAAGAATTATAGAGCAAATGGTTCCTTAATATAGAATAAGAAAACAAATGCAGAAAGTACAAAAGGGAGACCTCTCATTTCTTTTGTCATCCAAGTAACCGGGTTACCGCATACTAAATAATTGTGACCATGACGATTTGGTAATGCTCAAGTATGGCATCCAATCCATCATGATGGCAACAGCATAGTGAAGTCTATAAGAAAGAGTTGGTTGAATTGATACCAATTATTCTGAGTGCCTGACCTTATATTACAGCCTTAAAAAACAACCAGAACCTGTTTGGGAATATAACGAGATTTGAACCCTGGTTTACAGTAGCTTAATTTTTGTTTGATTACTTAACAAAACTTCTTAATCTTATGTACATACCTGTTTGCCGAAACATATACTTGATTTATGCCAAAATACGTTCACTGTTAATTTTGGAGAAAGAACTTATGAAGCGCACACAAACTAAATTCTTTGGCCTTCTGTCGAATGAATTGTGTCTAAAACATTGCACTAAAAATGAATATAGACTTGCATCTGGATGCGAGCCAAACAATATTTAATGTACACATATTTACGTAATTAGGCATATTGGCAAGAAAACAAACAACAGTAATACGTTCTGACATTTTTATTAGCCATGTGAAATGTGTGATGAAATCTAAAGCATTAAAATAACAAAGAAGTTTTGTGGAGACATTTCCACAGAATGAAGGTATTGAGAGAAAAAGCATGCCACTAATATCTATACAGCTAACAAAATACATAACAGAAAACATTTCTGTTAAAAAAAATTTGAAACCCTGTCAAATGATTAATTTCTTCTTACAGACTGTACCTTGCTGGTCTACACTTTAACGAGAACCAGGGTAGGAACCAGAGGCAAAATAGACGAGGGGAATTGCAGTACAGTGTCTCATTTCCAAAAGCCAGGCATGGAGAAGGAGTGGCGAAGCACATTAAGATAGACATGACCTTCCGTAAGATATTTTTTGTTTGTTAGACTTAATACAGCCATTAATGATGACCTAAAGGCAATGATTACAAGTACTGAGGAAAAAAAATATCATATCGATTAAAGCTATTTATCCTATTCCAAGCAGAAAGGATAAAAAGATGCTGTTGCCGATAATTCACCATTTTAAAGCAGTTTATCTATATAGTGCTTCAAAGTGATGAATTATCTGCACATTACATTACTTTTGCCGTTGCAATATTTTATGCGACTCTAACTACTTCTACTTATTAGGAAACTTTTTCAAATTGTTCTCATGTTTTAAATTTTCAGGGAGGTTACAGTTGTGTACAATTTCTTTAATTTTTAAAAAAAAACTAATTTTAACTCTTTCAATACTAAGGACCTGTTTAAAATATACTCATTTGAATGTGCAAAGAGTATAGACCCATATCAGAGAACCCCTAAAGAAGCCTCCTGATGAGGGTCTACACTGTTTACTAATTTTAACAACCCTGACTTACAAGTAGACTGGTTCAAGTTATTGTAACTTTAACATCCACAAGGGAACCTAATTACCAACAATAGTTACTTTGTGTTGAGAGAGGCAAGACTACCAATGGTTCTTCTGATTGACTGTGCAAATCAGGGGCCCGTTTCATAAAAATTCGTAAGACAAAAACAGTCGTAAGTCAAAACTTTAAAGTATATTTAATTTCTGATTTTACTATCTAATACTGTAAAATACTTGTGACATCTCTTTGGAATCGTCTTTTGAAAATGATTCCAAAGAGATGTCACAGGAAATGATTAATGTCACAGGAAATGATTAAATATAGAATAAATAAGGACTTTTATAATCTGACTTACGACAACATTTGTTGTACAAAGTTTTATAAAACAGGCACCAGGGCTCCAGATAAGAGGGAGTAACTGAACAAATCCAACATTTTGTCACTGGTATCAACACCAAAGCCTATGGTGTTACTACTCTTTAAAATTGAGACGATTCTAATGTGTAGTGACACCATAGGGTTTAATTCAGAAATAAAGATGTTTTTGAAAAACTCCCCAACTGGTTAGAACCACTGTGTACATGCCAATTAATTGCCATATCTGCTGAATGTGTTGTCAATTCTAATGAGACCTTTCTTTTCAGAGTACATAGAAGATTTGATGAAGGAGGTCATCTTCCTGAGAGAGGTCAATTGCTCCTATGCATTAGCAAACAGAGCACGGCAGATGGAGGAACCAGTGAGGCCACTTCCTTTGGCTCAAAGTACACCTCGTGCCAACAAAGCTGCCATTATTCAACAGCACAGGAGGAGGTTCAACCGCTGAATGTGTTTCCAAGCAATCCGCATGTTATTTGCAGGGCTCCAGATAAGAGGAGTATATCAAAAACTAAAATCTATTTTTGTTTTAAACCCTATGGTGTCACTACTCATTAGAATCGTCTCGAGGAGACGATTCTAATGAGTTGAAACACCATAGGATTTGGTGCTGTATGAGGAGAAAATGTTGGATTTGTTCAGATTACTCCCTCTTAATTGGAGCCCTGTATTTAGATATTATGTAGAAAGCTTTTAAAAACCATTCAGTCCCAGGGGTCTGTTTTATAAAACTTTGTGCGACAAAAACGAATGTAAGTCAAAATATTAAAATACATTTAATTTCTGATTTCTCCATCTAATACTGCCTTGTGACATCTTTTTGGAATCGTCTTTTCAACAGATTCCAAAAAGATGTCACAAGACAGGATTAGATTGAGAAATAAATCATAATTGAGACATTTATAAACTGACTTACGACAACATTTGTCACATTTGTCGTAAGAAGTTTTATGAAACGGGGCCCAGGATTCTAAGCAAGTTTTCTCTGCCTTTATTAACAGTGCCACTGTAAAGAGTACAATTGTACTGTGCAAAAAGTATAGACCCATATCTTGGCATTCCTAATGAAGCCATTTGGTCATGGTCTGCACTGTGTCATTATGCCATTACTTGTACATACACTCCTAAATAATTTTTATCGGCAACTGACTTTTGTCTTTGATTGGATGGGTTTAAGATGGTCCCGGTTTAAGAAATTTCTGCATATCTTTAAATAGTTCTGTGTAAAAAACCAAAGGAAAAGCTTTCTACATCCTGACAATTTTAGTTTTAGGAACAAATCATTGTGGATACTTGAAACCTGTATAACTTTCTGATGGAAAAGCATCCCTTATTGCTTTAACGGCACATGATGGAATAACTCTTCTGTTCTTTTTCCCAAGTAGCCCATATACCCATCGGGTGAATCTTCGGTAGGCAATATATCTGTACACTCTGAAATTAAGAGAGAACACTTCTAATAAGTCTGTAAATATGTATAAAAATAATTCTGTAACCTGTCAAACAGTTAAGATTTTCTATGTTTAGTCACCATATGGCATTATGAAAGGAGTATTCTGATTTACTTTCAGCATAGCTCAGAGCTCCAGATAAGAGGGAGTAAACTGAACAAATCTAACATATTTCAGCACCAGGTCCTATGGTCTTATTACTCATGAGAATTGTCTGGAAGACACAATTCTCATGAGTAGTGACACCATGGGTTTAATGCAGAAATAAATTTTTAGCTTTTGAAATTGTCTGCTTTACTGGAGCTCTGAGAGCTATAGTATGGATAAGTTACTAAATTGGGTATTTACCCTTTGATGTTGTTTAGAATTTGGTATTTACAATCTTTTATTACTTCATACCTGCAACAGCCACCTACATTCAACTCTGTTAAGAAAGGTATAGCTTAAAGTAAGATGAAAGTAAAGCTATAAGTTCATTATGTAGGTTAGCTTTCTGCATTACTTTAACCCTGTTTTCCATAACCGGTTTCTAGTTTCAGGACTGGTAAGCACTAATCAGGCTGAAGTAAAGCATAATTTGCCAAAGACTCATCAAGTCATTTTGCTTTACAATAGAGTTTGCTTTTGGCTACTGTCTGTTAGAATAAAGTAAATATTTCTCATTGAGCACTGTTTAGAAAAAAGAAAAAAAATGATAAAATGTGTCAAAGCGGATTTAATCTCAAAAGATTATCACAAACAGTCATATTCTCACATAACTATCCTTTGTATTCAAAAGCAATCAGCGATTGCGAATATCTTTATCCAACATGTTTGAGATCAATTTGATGGGTCATTATAAAGGCTTTTTGACGTCACAGGGTTCAAAAAAGGCTAATTGCATTAAAAAATAGCTTAAATCATTGATATTATGTGAGAAAAAGAATCTGGCACTCGTCGATTAGTGAGACAAGCTGATCTCATTCTTGTCTACAATAGAAAAATTATTATCGACTCTTCTGCAATCTTTAGGCAAATATAGATACAGTTGTTAAAATTGGGTTTCAGATGAGATGCCATATTATGTAAATCCTAATTGGATCAAAATCATTTACTTCTTATGATGCCATTTAACCCTTTATCCTATAGCCTGATCCTAGTTTTGTAGAAATGTGACCATTTAAAGCAGGTTGAAAGTAAGCAGCCTGCTTTGAGCTTTCATCTGTTGGAATTCAGAAAATATTTCTTATCATTTATTTTCATGACTTAAATTTGGATCTACTTTCTTCAATGTTCTTAACCCATTACCCAATAGTCAGTTTCTAGTTTTAAGCAAATATGACCACTTAAAACAGATTGAAAGTAAAGCAGAATGCGCCTTAATCTGCTTCACTTTCAGCCTGCTTTAAGCTACCATTTACTAGAATATAGAAAATATTTCTTATGATACATACTCATGGCTTTATAAATTGGAACTATTTTCTTCAGTGGAGGAATAAACTAAATGCGCTAAAAGGCGCTTGTATCAGGGAAAGGGTTATACTTGTTGCAATTGAGATACAAGTGTGCTCAAGTTTTTAACTTTTTTCAGTTACCAATGGATATCTAGTTAGTTTCTTCAATTGTCATTTGGAACTTCTGTATCTTAAATTGTGCGAGAATAAACATTTTTATAATGAAGTGTCTTTAATTGTTTGTTATAATTTCAAAATTGCTTACTCATGGATAAACTCCTCCTCCTTGAGAGGTCCATTCTGCAGGACATGTTCATAGAATGATGTTTCCAACACATGGATGTTTGTACAGTTGACTATAAAGCCCTCATGGTCAGTAATGCATTCCAGCCCTTCACTTTTGCTGTCCACTATGTTGGTTTCTTTGCAGCATTTGCATTCAACAGCAGTGGACATGTTGATGCAGTTTCCACAGCTACACCTTAAAAAAACATACATGAGAATAGAATATTGAAACCACATGGTGAGCAGTAAAGTTTTTAGAAAATGAGATGAATGAGTCCTCGGGATTCACATTCTGAAAAACCAATGAGTCAATGAGACAAACATGGAGTCCTTGAGGTGAAAAAAATTAACCCTATATCCCATAACTTTTATAAGTTTGAAGACAGATGGCCACTTAAAGAAGGTTGAAAGTAAAGCAGAATTAGACTTAAGACACATTCTGCTTTACTTTCAATCTGCTTTAAGCTACTTATTGCCTACGAGTAATAGGTTAATAAAGACAAGACAAGCTATGCATCCATAGGACTTGCAACTTTTTAAATAATGATCGAGTCCCTGGAAAATTTAATGAGTATAGGACTCGGGATGCACAGATAAAATTATCACTGGAAGAGAAAAATAAGCAGCCAGCTCGAGATCCATGCATTTCTTACAGGATATCCTGTAACTGCTATTCGGTATAGGCTATCTGGACTGCTTGCACATTCTCTCATAATTTAACCATAAACTCAACCTGGCGACACATCACATAGCAAGTGATCTACAGTCAGAGCTTTCGTAACCACTTGCACAACTCTCTCATTATATAGCCATTAACTCAACCTGGCTCTATTATAGTATTCTGGATAATTACAGTAGGCCTACATCTAACCGACTGAGAAGCTCAGTGGGAGAGTGTCTGCTTGCAGAGCGGGAGGTTGCGGGTTCAATCCCTGGCCACTCAAACCAAAGTCTAAAAATGGGAAGTAATGGCTTCTCATTGGAGCTCATGATGATTTAGGGTTAGCATTACGACTGGTTTGTCGTATCATGATAAAGTGACCTGCGGAGTACAGTCCCTGGTGCACCTCATAAGTGCCCCTGTTTATTTGAAAATGTCTGTTTCTGCCATCTATGGGCTAGTTGATGCCCCAGAGAACCCTGGTGCGATGCCCTACTCTTATTATCGAAAAAGTTATCTGGTTCTTTTAGATGCCGAGTGTAAAGCATTATGCTTTCGACCTAATCATTTTGTACTGATATGTATATTACCGTGCACGTTAAACACGTGCATTACTACCATGGTAGAAAATATCTAAAAAATCTGCAGATTTAATTTTTATGTATTACCTTTCACTGATTATCTCGAATACAAGTGGTTATTTATAAAAAGTTGAACCCTAACCAGATGTGGAGTAACTCGACGTATGATCAGGATTAAAACTATTTGATATTCCACCAGTCATTTAATATTCGAACCACGGGTCTTTGGATTCCAGGCCGCGGCTGCTGATTTTTCATTAGGTCTTTTTACGATATTTCTATCCAGCATCGTGTTCTTTCTTCACTTCTATACATATAGAGCGGGTGCGGGTATTGCCGAACATGCTTCTAACACCGACTACTTTTAAATATATGCGGTATCACTTCTCAGAGCTGGATAAGCTACAATATGACGTCACAATTATAACGTCATATCTTTTTCTGACACGACCGTGATACTTTGAAGCCGCCGCTGTGTACATTTTCAACAGTATGCATATAAACATAAATCACGGGTTGAGGAGGGTACAGTGTTACGCAGTTTCGAATTCCGAACATGTGACGTCATAAGATGCTAGCGTCATATGATTTTTGTCCTGTATAATTAGAACATTGTTTTTAAGTTATAAACGGTTACTGCTTCATGTTTGACAACTCTGCTTTCAAATCGGGATTAATTAAACAGAGTTATCTGGGTATTCGGTAATAGGATCAGTAATGTTTATATATGTTTCTATTACCATGGAGAAAGGACATGCTATTACCGACTACATACATAGCCATTGAAATTGGATTTATTAAAATGATCTAATTAGCTTAAACTACACAATTAAAGTTGTTATATAGGTGTTTGTTGATTCTATATAACCAGATACATAAGTTTCCTTTCTTTTCTTTACATAAATGAGTCGACAGATAGACCTATGCTAAACGCCAGTGCTACTCTGAAGAATACACAAAAAATCTTCGGCATCTTTATTTTAAACTACCGATACTGCTAAAAGTTTGATTCAGCTGACAGTAAAAAGAAATTGCAAATAATCACCTTGAATGTTCGCTTCTTATAGCATCCAATTAGTATCCTCACTTTATACATACTTTGCAAACACACATTAACACCGACACATTTTACACACAAAGTGACAAAAACATCACAGCATAATTGAGGGGGCCCCGTCCATTTCCATCATTTACTTATAATTCGCAGGAACTCTATATACGTTCCTGGTATTCAATACTCTAGCTCTGGCTATAGATATATATATCCAGATGTATATCGTAAACAAAATTTCCAGCTGAACTGAGGACTCTTACTAAACTTGAAGATGGTCTCGCTATTCCTAAATCCTTTGATCTGACCGACATCCAGGTTCCTTTTGTGTAAAAGTAATCAGACCATCTGTTCATAACTAAATCCCACAAGGACATGAAACAAAAATATACTGTACTATACGAAATTTTACATTACGGCACTGAATTCCTTTTTAATGCCAAATGCCCTTGTGGTAATTATAACCAGGGAAATGATCAGAACACACCTATTAGCCAGACACTTTCAAATATCGCCAGTTGATACTGTGCTAATTTGTTCATATTCGGCAGAAATCATGACACGTGTATTCATGGATTACTCCTAATGTGGCAGTTCTCTGACTGTTTAATACAGTGGGAAAATAAGGTTTGGTATGGGCAATGTTTATTACGTAATTGCTCCCAGCACTGGTAAATAGTCGAATTGATTTAGAATAAACGTTGTTGCAACATAGGGGTAGCTGCGATTCCGTACCTGTAGACACTCTAAGACACAGTCTACAGTTACGATATCGCAACTACGTAGGGTTTAAACCATTTAGTGGGAATAAAATGCTTAATGCCTACTTTCAGGTATGATTTGGATGATTTCTAAAATAAAATACAAAGTGTTCGGAAAAACAAACACGTGTTCGGTGTTACAGACAGTAGTCGGTAATTAAAGCATTTTGGTCTAGTTGCAAAACTGACTTATTCTCCGTCAAATATAGCGTTATGTAGGGGAGTGTTGCTCGAAAATACTTATTACAGTTGTTCCTTATACCCTGTTGCTAACATTGAATGCACATGCTTATATTAATGAACATATCATATAAAATTGCTTAAGTGGTTGGTAATACCCACACCCGCTCTATATATTTATTCTGTTGTTCGTCATATTTTCTTATGTGTCTTATGTGTTAACCCTTTGCCTGTAGGTTGCGACTTTCTTTATGGTGGCAAACAGTTCAGATCCAGATCATACGCCGCGTCAAGCGGCGGATGATCTGGATGCAAACAGTCATATTTCCATGTATGTGCAAGGCACATATAAACAGTTGTGTGTATTTATATATCATGTCACTGCACTGTGATAAGTTTCGCTTTAACGGGAAGGTCATGTAAATATTTTTTGTGAAGCAAACAGTTGCTAAACAGTGGTTAGATTAAAACCTAATTCAAACAGTACAAAACTTATCATAGTGCACTGAATTGTAACAAACAGGTTCGAAAATCTTATAATAACAATACGGTAAAACAGTAAGTATTTTGATAAGACGCCGTTTATCCTGCGTCTCATCTGGCTCTTAACTGTTTTCATAAATGTGTTTTAACATTGAAATAAAGGAATGCGAAAGGTCTTCTCCGGTGGATATCTTTGTTTTCTTCAATACTTTTCAATATATTTATGTCGAACGTTGACAAGGTAATAAAAAATGGCATCTATTTTACGTTTATATATAAATACTTAGAGTGCCAAAAAAAATCCTACCTTTTTATATGTGTTTCTCGTTAAGTTGAGACATACATACATACAGTAGCATGATCAATATCCCGTCTTATAGTACTTGCTAACATCATATTTCTATCTAAACACCCTTCGATGAAAATAACCAATAACGCAGGGCCGTATCTAGAGACTAAAAAGCACCGAGGCACATCTTTTCTAGGGGGTTCGGGGCAGAGACTCTGGTTCGGGGGCATGCTCCCCCGGAACTTTTTTTTTCAAGGGTGCGATTTGGCGTATATTTGGGGCGTTTTTTCTTAAAAATGCATACTTTATATTCTAAAAATTTCTTGTAATATTTAACCTTATCTATGGTGGACACTGAAGAAAATGGAATGAAATTATTCGGGATTTGGCATTTCATTCAACTGAAATTATTCAGTTCAGTTCATCAAGAAAAATGAGAATCTGAACTGAAATGGTGAGCTCTGAAGTGTATTTGGGGCACTGAATACGATCTATCTGATCTATCTGATGTCACTGAACCATACAATTTTGTTCAAAGTTCCTTTATATTAGACGTAACATAATTTAAAGACGAACATTCTTTTCTGCTAGAATTATTCAATTTTTAGACGTACGAAAGGTACCGGAAGCACCATCAATTGTAGGCTGCCAACTCTGTAAGTTCTTGAATTTCTGAAAGTTGTTTGAGTCTGCTGAAACTTGAAATTAACAAAATTTATAGGTAGTTGGATTTTTTTTCTTCTGCTTGAAATATTCAACTTTTAGACGTATGAGAGGTACACGAAAGACTGCAGATTTCAAGCTGCCGACTTGGTAGTTACTTAGTTCTTGAATTTCTGAAACCTGAACTTTACAAATGCTAGTGGGGGTCCGGGGTCCTCCCCAGGGAGAAAAATGGAAATTAGAACTGAAATAGTGAGCTCTGAAGTGTAGTTGGGGATATTTGGGCCACTGAATACGACTTATGTGAACCATACAATTTTATTAAAATCTCCGTCATATTATACAAATGTACATAACATTGTTTTGTGACTAAAATTGTTTTCTGCTAGAAATATTCAACTTTTAGATGTACGAGAGGTACATGTAACACTGTTGTGTTTAAGCTGCCGACTTTGTAAGTACTCAGTTCTTGATTTTCTGAAACTTGAAGTTGATAAATGCTGGTTTGGGGTCCGGGGTCCTCCCGTGGGAGAAAATTGGAAATTAGAACTGAAATAGTGAGCTCTGAAGTGTAGTTGGAGGGAGTTTGGACACTGAATAGTAATTATACGATCTTTGTGTACAACCCAAAATGTCAAATCTCTGTTATATATTTGTGTGACTAACAGTGTTTTCTGATAGAAATATTGAACTATTAGACGCACGAGAGGTATATGAAGCACGTTAGATTTTAGACTGCGAAATGGTACACGCAGGTGTTTCGGAAATTTGAATATGACAAATGCTAAAGGGGGTCCGGGGGTGCTCCCCCTGCAGAAAATTGGAAAATAGAACTGAAATTGTGAGCTCTGAAGTATGTTTGGGACACTGAATAAGACTGATGTAAACCATAGAATTTTACCAAAGCTGCGTTATAATTATAAGACATAGATCTAACATTATTTTGCCACTTACGTCCACTTCTGTTAGAGCTATTCGACCTTTAGACATACGAGAGAGTACATGCAGCACTGTAGATTTGCAGCGTCGTCTTTGTAGTTATCAAGTTATTGCAATTCAGAAACGGGATATAAACAAATCCTGGTGGGGGGTCCGGGGGTTCTCCCCCGGGAGAAAAACGGAAATTAGAAATGAAATGGTGAGCTCTGAAGTGTTTGAAATCTTCATTTAGACATTATGGTCTTACCCCGCTTATGACATTTTTGGCCCTGTTTGATTTTTCATTTTTCAAATTGATGTTACGCACGTGCGTAAGTTCGCTGGCTACGCCCCTGAAATACCTGCTCAATGGGGAAAGGCCCTTGGTTGAGATCTATGCCCGCCATGAACAACAGCAGCCCTACAAAAACCTACAACGCCCATCACCCGCAGCATTTCCAGATCGAGCGTAGTCGAGCAACCTTTAAAAAGACCGATTCGGCATCGATAAGTTTCCAGATCCACCATGCGGAAACCGGTGTGCGCGCGCGTAAAAAATTGTATGACGTCACGGATCCGATGCATATTCTATGGCGTTGCATAGGACAACGCCAATCTCCTAGCAGAGGCTGGTTGATCTAATCATACGTGATTGAATCATGGAGGAATACCCCTGGAGAAGTATCCGGCCGGCTCGCGATTTATCTTGTCGTCCAAAATCGGTCAATCAGCGGCGCTCGCTGGCGGCTAGAAAACAACGTTTTTCCGAAAGTTAGGTGTTAATAGAAATGCTTTTAATGTCATCTTTTCGTTATAAATTTTAATACAGATGTTTTATTAGACAATAATCTTACGCGTAGTACAAAATTTGAGGCGATAGCTTATAAATTGTTAGTATAGTGAGGTTTTGAAAATGAGAGAAAAACGTATTTTTTCGTTTACCTACGAAGTTTGGTGTTAATAGAAATGCTTTTAATGTCATCTTTTCGTTATAAATTTTAATACAGATGTTTGATTAGACCATGATCTTACGCGTAGTACAAAATTTGAGGCGATAGCTTATAAATTGTTAGTATTGTGAGGTTTTGAAAATGAGAGAAAAACGTATTTTTTCGTTTACCTACGAAGCTTGTGTGTGTCTATATTTCTCTGCCACTGTCTGTTTGCCTCTTGTCTGTCTCTCTGTCTGTCTGTTTTTCTCTTATCTCTGTCTGTCAGTCTCTCGCTTCTTCTTTTCTGTCTCCATCTTTCTGTATGAATGTCTGTCTGTCTGTCTGTCTCTCTCTCTCTCTCATGATCCTCATGCGGAGAAAAGGTAAAATGTGTCATAAAGAGCTTAATTTGAAAAAGGGGTAAACTATATTTCAAGAGACATACTCTATGAATCCGACATTTTTGCAGCCTGGTCTGGATTACAACTGTTTGCAATTGCAATAGTCATCATGTTACTGGTATTCAGTAATGAGAGGGTTAATCCAGTCATCAACCAAACCAGGTGCATTGATGTTGGGTTTTTTTGGGTTTTTTTTTTCAATTCAATTCTATTATCTTTATTTTTTGTGATTTGTATAATATATAGAAATCATGCGGTTACAGAAGTCAAAAACACATGTTCAAGTTACACGCACGGGTAGCATTGATCTTTTTTATTAAAGTGGAAACCCCCTGGAGTCCAGTTCCCTAACATGCACTTCATAGATAATCGGCATGTTCAAGAAGCATGGACTTCATGCTGGGAGAGTTTTATGACGCTTATAAATGGCCTGCTAATTGTGTACGGTTACGTAATGTGTCACATTCCTTTGTGATGTGTAATATGGTAGACATGTAGTTTACAGATGAATAGACCTAGACGAGTGTCAAACATTCTGGATCCAGATCAGACGCCGTGTTACGCGGCATCTGATCTTGATCCAAGTTGTTTGCAAAAAAAAAAGTAAAGGCGCGATCAGCAGGCAAAAAGTTAAGCAGTCACTAAAATAGATTGCTTAAGGCATTGACTGCTTTATAATTTACTCCGTTATATAAGACATAAGTAAAGCAGAAAGAAACGGAGATCTCATGTTATCGTGTTTGCAATTAATTTCTGAAGATAATGCAAGCTGTAACCTCTTTCATAGAAATGGGACGGATAATATGTATATTTTAGTCTGGATGTAAAACTAACCCTAAATTCCTTTTTTTTTGAAGTAATATGTTAATAATTCTAATTTTCCTTTCAAAAATAATAATGATCACATACGACATAATAATACAGTTACAACTTTGGCCGTTTGATCATGGCCGTTTGACGCGCACTCCTTTCAAATGTCTCTTTACATACAAAATGGATTTTTTTTTGCCTCCAAGGAAATATTTCCTCCATATAGAACATTCTAACAATACATGAACACATTTTTAGAAGTTTAGAAGTTTGCTTAAGTTTTTATACGGAAGGAATTCTTTTCTTACGCGAGTTGGTCAAGTCATTTCATTAGCCAGCAACCTTTGTAGGTCATCATTACTTTTTTCGCTTCAAGAAAACCCCTGGTATTTTTACAACCGAAAGATAAGTGTCACGGCTTTATATCAAGACCTTTTTTTTTAAATATATATATATATATATCGGACGAAAATTATGGATTAAATTCAAGTTTTTGAAACGGGACGTTGTATTTATTTCGCGATCGCCTGCTCTCGTTTATCGACTATTTCATTTGGCAATCGCTCTTTAACTCGCCATAAAATTTGTCGATTTCAAAAATAAACACTGGCATTTTCTACAACTGAAAGAAAAATATCTTAGCTGTCCTTTAACATCGGCCTAAAATTGAAGATTTTATTAAAGGTTTTGTAACAGGGCGTGATATATTTTTGAGCAAGCGCTTGCTCCCTTTTATCGGCAAATTAATTTGGTAACCGCTCTTTAACTCGCCATAAAAATGATCAATGTAAAAATTAGATAATGTTATTTTCACAAGTGAAAGATAAATATTTTAGCCTTCTTTTAAGATCATTATAATGAAAATCGGGTAAAAATTAAGGATTTTATGTAACTTAAACTAACAGTAGGTAACCATTCACCTCCATGGGTATAATTCCTCCATGATTGAATGTAACTTGAGAAGATACTTTTTACTAAATAACATGTTTTATAATCACTCTGGGCGTGTTCGATTATCAGTTCCAGAACTGTTTGGAACGATTCCATGGAATTAGTAAGGGCGTGTTCGATTATCAGTTCCAGAACTGTTTGGAACGATTCCATGGAATTAGTAAGGGCGTGTTCGATTATCAGTTCCAGAACTGTTTGGAACGATTCCATGGAATTAGTAAATCGAATAAAAACGGAATTGAACCCTTGCCAATATGGTAGTCTGGTTCCCTGCTTAGAATAACTTTGCTGTCGAAGCGTTGGCGAATTGTGCCGGGAACCATGATGATACGTCACAATTCTGCTCACACCACCTCCTTGATCAGAACTGATAGAACAGTTCTGGAATTGAATTCCGGACCATTCGATTTCGATTCCGGCAATCCCGTCAATTCCGGACTGATAATCGAACACGCCCTAAATCAAATAGAAACGGAATTGAACCCTTGCAAATATGGTAGTCTGGTTCCCTACTTATTACAACTTTGCTGTCGAAACGTTCGTAAATTGTGCCGGGAACCATGATGATACGTCACAATTCTGCTCACACCACCTCCTCGGGCAGAATTGATAGAACAGTTCTGGAATTGAATTCCGGACCATTCGATTTCGATTCCGTCAATCCGGAAGATTCCGGACTGATAAACGAACACGCCCTCTGAGTGATTTTAATACATTTTTAATAGATTTCTAATTCAAATTTCGAAAATTGTTTCATTTTATTTTTTGTCACTTTTCAAAATTTCACCGAGGCAAGTGCCTCGGTGTGCCTCAGCGTGGCTACGGGTCTGAATGTACGTTAATTTTTAACAGAGACATACTGTAGTTACATATTTGATATTGGGTGCGAAACGACCAGGGTGGAAACGGCTTGGGCGCGAAACATCCAAGGTGCGAAAAACGTCTTGTCACCCCACACCCAGTGAGCCGATAGGGGTGTGACGAGTGGTTTCCCTTTGGTAAACGTTTCCATGGTGTAAATAAAAGATTAACCCATCAATTTATACGTTTATTGCCATCACGTTCACATCGCGGATTGCATATTTAATGACAATCCGTTCATTTTCAGTGTACATTGTTTGTTAACCTGGATTTTATAAAGGATCGTCATGTCGGCAAGTGTCGTAACGCCTGATGTTGAACAGGTAAAGTTACTATACGTGCCACCGTACTATACTGGTTCACCCAATTACCGGTGATCTAAGGATTCGTCTGACTTTTTCTCATCAATGAATATGGTTTTTAACTCAAAAATATAATATGAAATAGGCACAGCCTACAAGCGAGCGAAGCTGTTAAATAATGGAGCATTTTAACAAATTAACACATTACCCCATAGCCTAATTCTAGTTTTGAAAACAGAATGAAGGGTTATTTAAAGCAAGTTGAAAGTAAAGCAGAATGCGCCTTACGGCGC
Source organism: Gari tellinella (assembly GCA_922989275.2). NCBI lineage: Eukaryota > Metazoa > Mollusca > Bivalvia > Cardiida > Psammobiidae > Gari > Gari tellinella. The sequence goes on along the minus strand of OV277857.1, from coordinate 35,887,752 downwards.
ATTCTGCTTTACTCCCAACTTGCCTTAAGTCAAAATCTGCTAGGATATAGAATATAATTTTATGGTACAGATTTTGGACTGTATCAAATGGAACTATTTACTTTTTAAACAGTTTGGATCCTGATCAGAAGCCTCGTAATTAGAGACTGTATTTTGCATGGGCACGAAATTTATTTTTCAAGCAGTTTGGATCCTGATCAGGAGCTGCGTACGGCGGCGAATGATCAGGATCTACCGTACACAATTGTTGACACTAATGTTAATATTTCGAAATTTTGAGAACTGAATCTTCAAAGATACTGTGGTGCATGGGTGCACAATTTATTTTCAATCAGTTTGGATCCTTATTAGAAGATGTGTACGGCGACGCATGGTCAGGATCAACATAATTATTGGCACTAATGTTTATATTAATAATTTTGAAACTTTGAGAACTGACGATCATAATGGCAAATTTGTTCCTAATGACTAAAGTTTCAAAGATACTGTTGTGTCTGGGTAAAAACAATACATCAAGACATATATTTAATACACTAGATCTAATTACGATATTTACGCGAGGTTATATAATGTGCAAAAAACAATAAATTATCGACTAATAACATATTGAAAATGTTCCCTATGTATGCTTCGACCAAAAATGATACGTTTTGACTTGGTACGCTTTAACCATGGTACGCTTTGACTATAACCCATTAAGGCGTATTTATTGGGTAATTGGTTAATAAACTAAATGATTTAATAAACTGAGGGCCCTGATATCGCTCAACTGTTGTACTGAAGCTTGAAAGCTTTACCTTTCTGTTTCATCCGTTTTAATCTAAATCCATTCAAATTTGTAGTATACCATGTAAAACTTTTTGGAATACAACCTCATAATTCTAGTATAGTAGAGTACATCAAGGGCAGATAACTAGAGCCTAAACAATACTGAAATGAAGCCTTTTTAGCATTTCAGAGTATATCAAGGGCAGATAACTATTGCCACAATGATTAGATTTCAACAATAATTGCACTCCTTTGAGAACTTATAGCTATATACTTTGTGTGCAAGTATAATCAAAATCCATTGAAAACTGTAGTTGCAAGAGTGTAAACGCTGTAAGATATGGCATTTTCAGCAATTCAAGGGCAGACAACTCTTGACCTATAGGTCTTATTTCAACCATAATCACACATATCTAAACTCTTATGGTCATATACAATCTGGCCAAGTTTGAAAAAGACTGGATAAAAATTGTGGCCTCTAGAGTGTAAACACTGTTAAATATGGCATTTTAAGCAATTCAAAGGTAGATAATCCTCAACCTATTGGTCCGATTTCAACCATAATTAAACTCATCTAAACTGTTATGGTCATATACAATCTGAGCAAGTTTGAGATAGATTATATAAAAATGATGGCCTCTAGAGTGTAAACACCGTTAAATATGGCATTTTCAGCAATTCAAAGGTAGGTTACTCTCAACCTATGGGTCCGATTTCAACCATATTCAAACTCATATGAATTCTTATGGTAATATCCAATCTGAGCAAGTTTAAAATAGATTGGGTAAAAATTGTGGCCTCTAGAATGTAAACACCCTTAAATATGGCATTTTCACTTTTTCAGCAATTCAAAGGTAGATAACTCTCAACCCATTTGTCTGGTTTCAAGCATAATCACACTCATCTGAACTCTTATAGTCATATACAATCTGAGCAAGTTTGAAGAAAAAGTGTGGCCGCTAGAGTGTAGACACTGTTAAATATGGCATTTTCAGCAATTCAAAGGTAGAAAACTCTTGATGTGATCTAGATCTATTGGTCTGATTTCAAGCATAATCAAACTCATACAAAATCTTATGGTCATATATACAATCTGGCCAAGTTTGAGAAAGATTGGAGACATATTGTGGCTTCTAGAGTTTTAAAAACACTGTTGAACTTGGGTGGATTTGGGTGAATTGATGAATGAGGATTAAGTGTATAGTTGGCACTAATAGTATTACTTCCATATAGCTGACTGGCATTCAGATAACGAAAACTATTACAGAAAATGACTTTTTTCATGGCTATTGGACGGTGGGTTTTAATAGTGGATAGCCCTGGGTTTCTAGGTGTTTCGAAACCGGCTGAAACTGTCAACACTGCCAGACTATCTACGTAAATCTACCCCACCTGGCATGATCGAGCACAGTGTTGAAATCATCTGTGTATTATACACATGCACTTTGATATTGACAAGATTTAGAAACAACATATCTGATATCACAGAAATAAAGATCTAGGCCTAGTCGAAACCGGTCGAATGTGTGTGACATTGTACTTTTCTAATCGTAGGAAGTGACGTCATAAACATCACAACTGATAAACAAAGGGGGGAAACTCAATAAAACAGTTTTGACTGTGTTGATAATTTCAGTAGGATGATATAAACGAGCGAGGTTTTCTGATTTAAATTGGATGTGTGATTCTCGCAATTAATTATGTTTTCTTTGGAGATAACCGGAAATGTGCACTTAAAAAATCTCAAATAGACTCGTCCAGAGCTGAGAGGTCAGTCAGAATAGTCGCGCGTGTTAGACAATAACATCCTAGGGTAACCGGAAGCAAAAATTTTAACGAAACTTTTTTTGTTCAACATGTTATAAATAAAACGCGAGCAGGGTCGACCAGTATGTGAAAAATAGCTGAGAGGTCGCAAGTGATAGATAATAACTTCCGGGTCAACGTATGGGTAACCGGAAGCAAAATTTTTAACGAAACTTTTTTTGTTCAACATATGTTCATAAATAAAACACGAGCAGGGTCGACCAGTCTGTGAAAAATAATGTAGCAAGTAGATCCGGCGGAAGTACAAAAAACCTACGAAGAAAAATCTATTCAATGTACATACAGGTTCATTCATTCATATTCTAACATACAGGTCTAAAAATGTGAATTTTAACTTGAAATTTATTGTACACGTAGCTGTAGAAGCTCGCTTCGCTCGTTATTAAACATATAAAGTAAACATTTCCTTATAATTTAATATTATTTGTTTTCATTACATTTGGTTAGCTGTGATTGGCTGTAATTTTTGTTTCATAACTCCATGAAAAAAATTAAATTCAGGCCACGCCTTTTCAGGACTACTTTCTCTTAGTCCAACTGCTCTCCACAAGCGCTGCATGAAGCAGGACGCCAAATGACGTCATTGACGTCGACGTTACTACAAAACAACGCCGCGTTTTGGCGGAAAATATATATGGCGGAGGGACAACTTACGTTTTAAAAGCGTTTAAAATGAACATTCACGTCAGATTCTCTATTTAACTTCTTTCTTAAATTCATTGGTGATATTAAATTATAAGGAATAATTCGGAATATTTATTGTATTCATGGAGGTATGAAAAAAAATCTGGTCACACTTTTGTATGAAACCGCTTCGCGGTTTCATACAGTGTGACCAGGTTTTTTTTTCATACCTCCATGAATACAATAAATATTCGAATTATTCCTTAAATGATTTTCAGCTTTAATATATAAATACTCACATAATTTGACATAAATAATCATAGTCAACTGTAGCGAGTGCGCCGCCATGTTTGTTTGAGCTACTCGTCCTATTATCGGTGATCAGGTAAAATGACACCCGGAATAATTTTCAGGTATCGGCTTGAACTTCTATCAAATATTATTAAGAAGGCTATCTGTAAACATAATTTTTAACTGAAAAGTTGTAGATCTAATATTTTCCGTCACATTTTTTCACATTGGGGGCAATGGAATATGTCACCTCTGCAAATCACTCAAATTTTTGAACAATATTTTAAATGTGTCCAATGCTGATATATATCGCACTGAGCCCAATTTACTATATCTATTGTGAACATTTTTATCTTGTTGGAGGAATAGGAAATCTGAAGAAAAAAATCAGACCATTTTTCAATGAATGACCTTTACTGGGATAATAGATTTGTCAAGATTAAAATGAGACCAAAACAAACAAAAAAACTTGGAAAACATTTGTTTTCCTCATATATAAGATCTAACTTATTTTCATTGTTTATCAGTATTGGTTAGAAGTTTATGCCAGCATGGAGAAATGACATTTCTCCATGATTCCAGTAAGCAGTCTTTATAAATCCGTTGCGTGACGTCACGACCACGCCCTTAGTCAACAGACTTTTTTGTAGTGAATTGAATCATTGGATATATTGAAAATTTCATTATACAAATAGGTTAAATGGTTTGGGAGAAAATGATTTATCTTGCGTAATTAATAAAAAAATGCACACTTTCCTTTAGAAAAGACATTTTTTTTGCTTTATACACATTAGTCTTGAGCAGCAGCCGAAAGATAAACGGAAGTTACGATCTGACACATGCGCGTAGCGGCGCTATGCAGAATCAACGGTAATAGGATGTCCACGGTAAACGGGTCAATAGCGATAATTGTACCAGGTCTAAGCGTGCCATTTCAGGACTAAGCGTGCCATATATAAATTATATAGAAGAATATTTAATACTGTACCATATATTATATCACATTATATTTTTCATAACAATATCAAAGAGTTGAAATTGTGAAATAGTGAACCTTAGATGTTCAGGGGCGTACGAGTGGGTCAATCTACTGCGTTACACCAGATCCAGAAACTTTTCAGTGGGAGGGGGGGGGGGGGGGGGGGGGGCACAGGTGGGGAGGGTATGGGAGGGGTATAACCCCTCCCATAGGTGGGGGGTCCGGAATTTTTTTTAAACTTGCATTAAAAATATTCTGAGGGCATTCTTAGAAGAAATTTAACATCGATAGAATGATGTAAACACCCCAATGAAACACCCAAAAAAGTGGTTTCATAAGACAAAGAGATGATAAATTTTCCAGCGTTTCATGCATTGAAAACACAGGCCTTCAACTGATCTCAATGCAAAAAGTAGGAAAAAAGTAGTTTTTGAAGTGGAAAAGTAGGAAAAATACCATATGGAGTCATCGTGCTCATATAAATTTCAGTAATTCGCAATCTTGAGTTAAAGACATTCTCGCCCAAAGCCATATTATTCTTTGGTTATAATTTATTCAACAGGCCGAAAATGCGATCCAACAGGTTTAGGGGGGTCCGGGGGTACTCCCCCTGGAAAATTTTGAAATCAAGCGCTTCATTTCCTGCATTCTGGGCCATACTGAGGGTGCTGGAAGACTTATTAGGAAAAAAGTAGGAAAAGTAGGAGGTTCTGGTAGAAAAATAGGAAAAAGTAGGATGGTGATCAAAAGTTGGAAAATAGTAGGAAAAAGTAGGAACGGTTGAAGGCCTGAAAACAGGTAAAATACTAATACATAAAGCTATGTAAAAAATCGACTCAAAATATTTTTTTATTTAATCATTGTATGGTGAAAGGTTGTCGTCCAGCCATTAATCTCTAACCCTACCCCTCCTATTAATATGCATACTGTTACAAGGGGGGTCAGGGGCATGCCCCCTCCTCCCACCCCCTGGAAAATTTATTCCCATATGATCAATGGTGCGTTCTGATGGGAGTTTTTTCACATTCAAAATAGGTAAAATACTACGTAAATATTCGATTCAAAATAATGATCCCTGTGCCCCCGGTAAATCCGTGCCTGACATGTATCCTATCTACTTCTACTTCTAATATATAGTGACCACCTTCAACTAGTTGAAGTTTCTGTCACTGGTGGTGTGTACACAACAAAAAGCTGTGTTCACGAAATGTAAATAACAATTTAAAACTATGTACAATATGGACTATATGTTTTGATGGCAGTTTTGAAGGAGTCAATAGATTCCTTTATTATCATGTCCTGGGGGATGTTATTCCAGTCTCTAACTGTCCGTGGAAAAAAAGATTGTTGTCTGATTTGTGTTCTACAAGATGGAATTTGATAACCTAGTGAATGGGTGTTTCGAGAATGTTCTTACGAGATACTCCCGTAACGAAGCATTGCAGAAAAATCCACATTGGATATTGAGAATCCCCGGGCGGGGATTGAACCCGGGGCGCTGGCGTGACAGTCCAATACCGTAACCTCTGAGCCAAAGAGTCTACTCCCTAGCGCAGAAGCTAGGAATGGCATATGTCATTCGCCGTGTCGCTACATGTATGCTATGATATTTATAGTACACAGTGAGGTCAGTGTGTGGGATGTAACACACCCCCTCTTAACAAAGTCATCATTTATGATGACTAACGAAGCCACTTCGCCATATAAGGCAATTCGGCATATTAGAAGCTATTTCCGCATCGTATAGTTCATCCCCGACGAGTCCCCATCTTACGAGACACTCCCGTAACGAAGCATAGCAGAAAAATCCACATTGGATATCGAGAATCCCCCGGCGGGGATTGAACCCGGGGCGCTGGCGTGACAGTCCAATACCATAACCTCTGAGCCAAAGAGTCTACTCCCCAGCGCAGTAGCTAGATATTGCATTATGTCATTCGCCGCGTCGCTACATGTATGCTATGATATTTATAGTACACAGTGAGGTCAGTGTGTGGGTCCCCATGATGTAACAATGTCTAAGTAAAGGCTTAAGTCTGTCATTTTTCTGAATAGCAATTTGGTTATGTGAGATCTTATACATCATGACTAGGTGGGCATCAGTTCTTCTGTCTTCAAGGCTTTTCCAGTTTAGGTTGTTAAGCATGTCATTTACACTGAAGAGGTTCCTATATCTGTTTGTAACATATCGAGCGGCTCTTCTCTGTACTTTTTCAATGTTGTTTATATCTTATGCAAAATAAGGGTCCCAGACTGTACAAGAGTATTCAAGTAATGGGCGGACTAAAGACTTGTATGCTTGTTCTTTTATAGAGGTTGAGTTTATATTTAAGTTTCGTTTTAGAAAGCCCAGAGTTTTATTGGCTTTGTTGCAGGTGCTGTGAATGTGACTGTGCCATTTTAAGTCAGATTGAATTGTTAGTTCTAGGTATTTAGCTTTATCAACATGTTCAAGTGTGTGGCCGTGGAGAGAATAAGTGTTGTTTATAATCTTTTTATTTCTGCTTATGGACATAACTTTACATTTGTCCGGGTGAAACGCCATTTTCCAATTAGTTTCCCAGATACTGAGCATGTCTAAGTCATTTTGAAGGAGTTTACTGTCAGTGCTTGATTTAATAGTAAGATAGGCTATGGTGTCATCTTCAAAGAGGTTTACAGTAGAGTTAAGTCCAATAGGTATGTCGTTAATGTAAAAAAGAAACAGACTGGGGCTGAGCACAGAACCCTGAGGGACCCCAGACTGTACAGTGACACGTTCCGACGTTTCACCCTCTAGGAAAACAGCTTGGGTACGATTTGAAAGGAAGCTCTGGAACCATCTATTAGTCTGTCCTTGAATACCATAATGACTTAGTTTATGAGTAAGTAGATTATGACTGACTTTGTCGAAGGCCTTGGAAAAATCCATGATTAAAATATCGGTTTGTTTAGAATTTTGTTGATGTTGGTAAATCTAATAATTGTGTGTTCACAGGATCTCTCTTTTCTAAAACCATGTTGTAGTGGATACAGAATGTTATATGTGTCTGCATGTGTCATGATGGCGCTTCCAACTACATGCTCAAGAATTTTGCTGCAGATGCATGTCAGTGAGATTGGTCTATAATTTTCTGCAATGTATTTGGACCCCTTTTTTGAAAATCGGTGTGATGTGTCCCTTGGTACTTCTCCAGTGTTTAGAGACTTTTTAAAGTATATGATACCCTTTTTCCTCATCTGGATGCTTTCATTGTTTAAAACGGATGGTTGCTTAAAGCAAATTACAAGCTTGTTGCCGCTGTCAGAACACAACATATCTCCAAGAAAAAGAGAAGCTAGCTTCAACATCAAGCAAAGTACTTAATTGAGTGACTGGTCTCCCACCTAGTCCTTCTAGAAAGACCCTGTGTTTCGAATTTTTATCATTTCACGTTTATCATGTTGATTTTTTACATTTTTCAGTTTCAGCTCATCCAGGGTCATTGACTAATAATAAATTATCCTCGGAGGTCCTTGAATCGTTACCCTTACGCTTCGATCGCATATATTTATAATCAAAGCACTGAAAGTACTGAAGTGGGTGTGTCCTTGTTAAAGGATGAAAAAAGTAGTTGATAAAGAGAGAGTGACTGGCAATATTTACAGTAAGCTTTCAAAGTTTGAAAAAAAGGCCCATGTGGGCCTAAATATCGCTCACCTGGGAAAACCCATACAACGGGCACATGACCCCTGGGATGGGATCATTTTCACCCCAAGGACATAATTTAAAATATCTTGCTAATGAACCTGCTAATGAAGTGTTCTGTCAAATATCTAAGCTCATGGCTTTGTACATGGTTTCAGACAGAAAGATTTTTCATTGAGAAAAAACAAACTATTTTTAGCTGCAAACTGTCAAAACAACAATTTAATGTAATGTATGGAATGTCATAATGACATTGTCTGATCTAAAATATGTCGAACAGTTGGGATATTGATTAGACGCAGCGTTACGCGAGATCTTGGTTCACACTGCTAACACTCTGATGTATAAAAAAAATGTATTGCAGCGAGTTAAGTAGATATCATAATGACACCCATTGCAATCTTTACTGTCTGTAACTAATACTCGATAAGTATTTGATAATTAAAACACTTTTAAATGCAGAAGTGTTAATTTGTGTTTAAGAGAGCTGGCTTATACATGATGCATTTGAAAGTTAATGTTTCTACACGAGTGATTTTTATGCATTGTATTTCGTCATGAAATAGCATGCAGAGTGTCAAACAGTTTATCCAGATCTCATCTGGATGCAAGCTATTTGCAACAGTAATAATGAATTCGCGGTATCGTGTATAAGGTTAATAATCGTCTTGATTAAAACTATTTCGACAATAATCATACTTCCAAATTGAGTTAGCCTTCTCCTTGATCAAGTATGAAAGTTTCGTCTGCAAATTTCGTCTTAGTGGATTGTAATGCATTTCATATCAACATAGAATAGCATCCGAGTGTAAAGCAGTTGTACCAGATCTCATCTCGATCTAAAACATTTGCAAAAAAATGATTTAACAAAATAATCACTCTGGAAAATTGGGTTATTTTAAACATATTTTATTTCCATATACATATTGAAATGGGGTCGGATCACAAGTTCTCGCAGCGTTAGATTCGACCCTCCCCCTCTGGGTTAGCCCTCTAGCTGCTTGCTATGTAATTGTCGTCTCCAAACTTTGCATCTTCAACAATTCCATGAGTTGATTTTTGGCTCGGAGAGCCTATACCGAATCCTTAAGAAAAATATTGGTGCGAGTCTAGCTCCCCCTACAAACAAATCCTGTCATACGGGGTTTACATATGCTATCTAATGGAGCTTCAGTTGCTGGATACGTCACTATCAGATAAACCGTGTCGTACATGTAGCAGCCCTGAGTTAAACTCAGGATCCTGAGTCTGTACCTGTGGTGATTTAAACACCGTATTTACTCCCTTGTAATAAACATTCACCTAGTAGTCATAGCAGACCATGCATTATAAGACATGCACATTACAAAATTCTTTAGGGTCTTTAAGCGCTGCAGGTTACTGCTTAATGCATGGCAATGGTAATGCAGAAACTCCATAATTAGCTTTCTGCATTACTTTGTTCTACATTAAACTTAAAGTCCGAGCCTGCAGTACTACAGTACTTTGATTTTATATCTTTATAAATCGCACCCGATTGGTCAAACGGTACGTATCAAGATTTGATCTGGATCCAAACTATTTGCAGCAATAATCATGAATTCGCTCGTAGCGTGCAGTCATTTGGATCCAAACTAAAATCGCACAGAGTGTCAAACAGTTCGTATCACGATCTGAACTGGATCCAAACTATTTGCAGCAATAATCACGAAATCGCCCGCAACGTGCAGAAGATTAAAATGCATCTAGATCCAAACTAAAATCGCACTGAGTGTCAAACAGTTCGTATCACGATCTGAACTGGATCCAAACTATTTGCAGCAATAGTCACGAAATTCCCCGTAACATGCTGAAGGTTAATATTCATCTGGATCCAAACTAAAATCGCACCGAGTGCCAAACACATCGTATCACGATCTAGTCTAGGTCCAAACTATTTGCAGCCATTATCTTGAATTCGCCCGTAACGTGCGGAAGGAAAATATTCATCTTGATCCGAACTTTAAAATCGCACCGAGTGTTAAACAGTTCTTATCACGATCTGAACTGGATCCAAACTATTTGCAGCAATAGTCACGAAAATCGCCCGTAACATGCTGAAGGTTAATATTCATCTGGATCCAAACTAAAATCGCATCGAGTGCCAAACACATCGTATCTAGTCTGGGTCCAAAATATTTGCAGCCATTATCATGAATTCGCCCGCAACGTGCAGAAGGAAAATATTTATCTGGATCCGAACTTTAAAATCGCACCGAGTGTCAAACAGTTCTTATCACGATCTGAACTGGATCCAAACTATTTGTAGCAACAGTTACGAAATCGCCCGTAACGTGCGGAAGGTTAATATTCATCGGAATCCACACTGTAAAGTCGCACCGAGAGTCAATGTACTGAAGCACGGAATTATTCTGTGGCTGATGCAAGTAGCATTCTTAACCCTTTGCCTGCTGGTTGCGACTTTATTGATTTTTGCAAACAGTTTAGATCCAGATCAGACACCACGTTACGAGGTGTCTGGTCTGGATCCAAACTGTTAAAAATGACACTCTTCATTAGGTGTCTTTACTTGAAAATGTATAAATCTAAATTAAAATAAACTTTGCAGACGACAATTTCGAAGCAGACGACATCACCGCAGCCTAAGAGTTGACATGTGCCTAGGTAACTGGTACCAGGCTTTATTAACAGACCCTGGGTCGATTCGGGTACCAGCGTGAAATAAACAGGTGTTGACCTCACATAATCTTGGTTTGCTTTTGTATTCCTGCGCGTAAGGAAAATATTTATATACATTCCTTGTTTAACGACTACTTGTCAATATCCTTTCCATTGTTTTAGATCCAAGTTTCAAATGAAAATCGGGTTCACTAGGTGTAAGGCCATAGTTAATAACACACAGACTCATTTACATCGCCCTTTATTTTTAGCAGCCCAAGCTCACAAAATCGCCTCTGACCTCTTGGTAATTTGGTACCTGCTTTGTAGCACCCAGTGCTAAAGATTTTGATGTGTTATGCAGCCCCGTCTGGAGATTTTTTCTGAACTACACTGTGGATGTGTCCAAGGACACACCCACAAAAAAACAATAAAACATTAAAAGAAAGAGATCACTTACCATTAAAATTGATTATTTTCTTTTTCAATTCCATTTAAAAGTCCACACAAATCACACAGTATCTGTTTTTATGTCATAATAATCATTTGTCGCTGTATAAGCAGACGCCATTTTGATTTGGTCCTAGAGTCGTGACGTCATTCCATTCAACTCTATTTTCACCAATTAAGGCCATTCAAACATAGACAGCGTGGTTTTTGTGCACCAATTTTTTTTTAAAACTAATTTCTTTTCATTATAGCGATATTAGAACTGTTTTGAACTTAATTTTACAAACAATAACATATATTTTTGGCATTTTACACTATTCTTCAGGCTTACAGTGGTGGCCAAAAAAATGACAGGGTCTACCGGTACTTTTCCCAAAACTCTATCTCTGAGGGTGGTGTCAGGTACCCTTAACACCCTGGAGGCCTTCATGACAGACATGGTATTCTGCTTCTTCATTAAATAGGCATTAGTCATTGCTGTAGAGGAGTAAATCCTGTATCCCTTTCTTCTTTGGGTTGGATTTACCTGAAAAAAAATATACGAAAATGCCATAAGGACTACAGCAACAAAAAAATAAAAATAAATTTATTTGGCCGTAAAATTTTAAATGTAGGTCACGTGACTTTGAGAGAAGAATGTAAACAGTTTGCAGACGGCATAGACTAAAATTACATAAAAGTTCCCAAATTTATGAAATAGTGAAATTTTTAACGGTTTATTTGAACATAACATTTTTTCATTATTTCTGGCTTTATTCTGTTGAAAGTATCGAATTTACCTGCTTTGACCGCATTTTCCCGTCAGTTGTAAAATCTGTATTAGACAGTCGTAGCAAAAATTTTCTCACGGTAACGCGCATGCGCGAACGAAATCTCGCGAGACGCGGGAAGAAAACGAAAATGGCACGACTCAAGGGCAGTAACGATTCAAGGGCCTCCGACGATATGTCATTTTCCGATAGCAAGTTACGCATCAAAATCGAGCCACGACTTCAATCTCAATTTTCTCTTAATTTGAACTTTGTCTGCACACACTGTTTGTGCTGTAGTCTACAATTTATGCCTTTATATTCAATATTTTTGACAAAAAATATAATGACAACTACCTTAGCATCTTATTCCTTCTTTTATATCCGAACACTACCAATTTTTTCTGAAACTCAGCCATTGTGGAACAAAGGTCATGTAAGGTCATGTATAAAACACGAGAGTACCAATTTTTGTTTCCAGTTTGAACGAAAATCGGCTTGCTGGCTCCCAGTCCAATTAAAGTTTTAGTTTCGTTTTTTATTTTTCTCTCATTAAATTAACCCGGTGCATTACCTACACAATATACACTACACTACACAACACTAGACATAGTCAAAACAGCAAAATACTTAGGAATTACTATGACAGATGATCTTACATGGAACACACACAGACAGTATTACACGAAAAGCAAACCAAACTCTCTCATTCGTAAGGCGCAACATCAAAGTTCATTCAGAAACTCTCAAGTCCACAGCGTACAGAACACTTGTCAGACCCCAGCTCGAGTATAGTGCAGTTGTTTGGGCACAACACTGGCGCACTGGTTGACCAGGTAGAGTCTGAGTACAGCGAAGGGCTGCTCGCTGGGCGAAGAGAGATTATGGACGAACTCCAGTGTGTCAGACATGTTGACCTCCCTTAATTGGAGAAGACTAGACTTGCGCCGTATTGACCAAAGACTTATCATGTTTTATAATATTATTAATAATCTAGTAGCAGTTCCTCTTCCTGAATATATCACTCCACCCTTTAGACCATCAAGAAAGTCCGACTCTAAAGCATTCCAACAAGTTCAAACTAAAACAGACTACCATAAGTACTCCTTCTTCCCCAGATCCATTGTTCACTGGAATGATCTACCCCCTGACATTGTAACCCTGCCCCTACCCGAGTTCAGTCTGGCTGTTAGCCAGATCGAACATATCTCCCCATAATCAAACCTGACCTGTTTTTAAACCTGCTTTTAACATTCTTCTCTGTATCTTTTAACTTTTACTTTTATTCACTTAACATTCTCGACAGTTGACCCGCGTCAAGTCTAGGTCCCCAACAGGGGTTTGACTCACTGGAAGATAGATAGATAGATAGACATTACGCCGTAACTGGCCCTGCACTGTATAGAAGCAGAAGTTGATGTTTTAATTGTTCACCGGAAGTTGAAGATTCAACTGTTATTCTCTCGGATTTTTCTCGCTCAATTGAGGAAAATTGTGAAATAAAGCAGAAAAAGGTTAGGGAATTATTTTCTTCTGTGCAGAATGCTATTTAAAATTGTTTTTTGACCTTATAATAGAACTTTAGTCCGCGTGACTGACATTGTTAGTGTTAAAACGATATCCGTTTCATTGCTATCGGGAATTGAGCAAATGTATTGTCAGCTCTGACTATCTATTTTGAAAAAAATACTGTTTAAACTAAGGTACCCGAGAATGGAACTCAATAAACAGCACCTCCAGAACCAGGATGAAAAGTAGCGGACTGAGTACAGATCCCTGATGCCGCCCAACTCCGACCCTGAATTCCTCACTATATAAACATTGACAGGCACATGACTTCTGACATGGGTATACATACTTTGAATGACATGCAATGCCCTTTCCTGACAGACTCCTCAATGCCCAACATTTGGCTTTCCTAAGAACTCAATCAAAGGTTTTCCTCCAGCTTGACAAAGGCAATGTAAAGTGGCTTGTTGGCAGCAATGTGCTTCTGCTGCAGTTGGCATATGATGAAGATGGCATCAGTAGTGCCCCGACCAGACACAAAGTCAGACTGCATTGAGTCATGTCAACCATCTCATGAATGAAGCTGTCCAACACAAGTTCCAGCAATTTCATGGCCTGGTCAGTGAGCTTGAGACTGCGATTATTGCCAGGGTTGACTGCTTCACCCTTTCCCTTTTATAGGTTTAATATGTACTTCTCCTCCCTTTCTTTAAGGATTTCATCATTGCTGAAGACTAGAAGATAGATGAAAAACTCTCATTAACTCTAGCTCACCACCCTCATTCCTGACACACTTCTCTCCAACAACATCCTGGTTCATTCTGGTCCATCTGCTTCACCAGCTTGAAGATGCTGCCATCTGTGGAGGAGATGTTAGCAAACATTTCTTTCTCAGTTTCAGACTTGGCAAGCCAAACAACACATTAAGCCACTCGCCCTGCCTGTTGTAAATAGGTTTGACCTCTGTTGCTTTGCTTGTCTTGCCAGATTTTGCCAGAGTTTTGTAGGCTTTGTAACAAACCCGCTTTGCCTTGACAGCATGCATCTTTCAACCTATCACCCCTCCCCAGGTTTCATGTTTCCACTGGTTGTTTTTGTAGAGGCCACATACAGTACTTCAGAGGCTGCTTCCAAGAGTGGGACTCTGTTTTTGGACCATGCATTCTCCACAATACTAGCAGGTTGGATGGTAGCTGCAACAGCAGTTACTTCCTCCTTGAAGGTAGCATGGAACAGGTTTGCAGTAGCTGGATCCGGGAAATTCCATTTAGGAATACATGAAGTGAATTGTGCTTCTCGACAGTTGAAATGCAGGCCATGTAATTAAATGATTGATGCTTGCATCACTTCATTTTCTGTTATGAAATAAAAGTTTAAAATGATAATAGTTCTTCGTTTACATAGGGTCATCAAGTTAGAATAAAGGTGATTGTGAAGAATCTTACCATTGTACTTTAAATAGACCAACGACGTAAATCTGATAAATCACAGGATTAATAGGCATGTTTTTAGCTCACCTAAGCTAGTTCAGGGTGAGCTTTTGCAATCCTTGAATGTCCGTCGTCCGTCGTGCCGCATCAACAATTTTAGTGTTTACACTCTAGAGGCCACAATATTTATCCAAACTTTCTAAAACTTGCTCAGATTGTATATTACCATAAGAGTTCGGATGAGTTTGATTATGGTTGAAATCAGATAAATAGGTCAGGAGTTATCTACCTTTGAATTGCTGAAAATGCCATATTTAACAGTGTTTACACTCTAGAGGCCACAATATTTATCCAATCTTTCTCAAACTTGCCCAGATTGTATATTACTATAAGATTTTGAGAGAGTTCAATTATGATTGAAATCAGACTAGCAGATCAAGAGTTAACTACCTTTGAATTGCTCAAAATGCCATATTTAACAGTGTTTACACTCTAGAGCCTACACTATTAATCCAATCTTCCTCAAACTTGCTGAGAATGTATATTACCATAAGAATTGGAATTGGTTGAAATCATACTAATAGGTCAAGAGTTATCTGCCCTTGAATTGCTGAAAATGCCATATCTGACGGCGTTAACACTCTTGCAACTACAATTTTCAATGGAATTTGATTATACTTGCACACAAAGTATATAGCTATAAGTTCTCGAAGGAGTTCAATTATGGTTGAAATCTAATCATTGTGGCAATATTTATCTGCCCTTGATATGCTTGAAATGCTAGAAAAGGCATCATTTCAGTATTGTTTAGGCTCTAGTTATCTACCCTTGATGTACTCTACTATACTAGAATTATGAGGTTGTATTCCAAAATTTATTACATTAAAACAGGTGAAACAGAAACGTAAAGCTATCAGGCTTCAATACAACAGGTGAGCGATATCAGGGCCCTCTTGTTTAAGTGTTGCATTGCTCTAAATATAAAAAGTTGAAGGATTTTACGTTTTTAACACTTTTGCTTATAGTTGCACAATTTACGTTAATGGGTTGGTAACATGGGCAGTATGTTACAATCAATTTAACAATTAGTCCGGTTGCCAACCCCCTGATTTTTCGATAAGCGTATTTTGCGGTCCGTATAATTCGGTGGGGTTACTGGGTCTTATGGGATGCAGGGTTACAACTCAACAATGTTCTTCTAGTTTATCTTTATATATCTGATTCTCTATAGGTATGTTTCTCAGCTCTGCAAAGAAATACAAAACGCACATAAGTACAACTGTACATAAATACGTCAAACAATACAATATATAATAAATAGCAAGGATACTGTAATACAGGCAATACATATAATACTAGACGACCATGTCACACCACTCACCAATTCAGTGAGAATGGAGCTCATACAATTCTGACCCTCTCTCTAACGTCTTACTCTCGTGACTGTGCTAACTGCAAATAATATTAGCAATAATGAGAATGAGGAAAGATGTTTATGAGTGACAGCATGAAAAGACTTAGAACCTAAATAATGACTATACTGAAAAGGGCATTAAATAATGGAAACGGACCCTTAACCTGTGGCAATAAACAATGTACAATTTAAACAGTAATTACAATTAAATTAATAAATGAGCTGCACCAAAATGACTCTGCTTAACATTAAAACCGTATAAGTAATTTAGTAAATTAAACAAATAAAGAAAGCCAACATACATAATCCAAAGCTAAATCAATACGTCCTTCTTCTCAGAGTGACCACAAACTAATAAACACCTATGAGCTAGCTGTTTCCCGCCTCATGATTTAAAGCATGAATTGAGCATGATATTACCCATGATACAACTTAAAACTTACATAAATGACATTCCACAGACATGTAAAGGGAAAGAACTCTGCCCATGATACAGGTAAAACCAAGCAAGCCTGGCAGAATTAACCCCCTTTAAAATGAACCCTGTTACAGTCCGTACAAAGTTTTTTCGCTGTTTCTATACCTCTGAGGTGTGCTCTTTAAGAATCTGAATGATGCCACTCTGGCACCTTTGGGCAATCCGCACAATATGCAAATTAAGGCCGCCTATTGTTTTCGTCAATATCTCTATGCATGGTATCAACATAATTGTGGTGTCTATCCCAATGTTTTGAGGGGTAAAGAATCAGATAAAGCTATTTAAGTAACGATCACTGCGATATTTTGTGCTGAATAGGCATATTTAGGCAGCCATTACTGAAAATCTCATTTTGGTCATTATCTCAGTACCGGTGCATGGTAGCAAACTAATGTTGGTGTCTGTCTCCATGTTTTGAGGGGTAAAGATTCAGATTAAGCCATTTTAGTAAAGGTCACACCAACAATTTGTGCTTAATAGGCATATTTAGGCAGCCATTACTGAAAATCTCATTTTTGTCAGTATCTCAAAATTATTTTAGTTTCAATCCCCATGTTGCGAGAGGTTAAGAATCAGATTAACCCCATGCTGATGAAAGAAATTGTTGTCTGCTAAAGTTTTCGTCTGCTTCAATTTTCAAACTTCTTCAAAGTCGCTCAAAATTGGTGAAGCTTTTCTGCAAAATATGCAAAAGAGGACCACCATTATTGATGCGACGGTCGAGTCTACGTTCTCTTTGTGTCGTCCATCTGGTGTGTGTTCATCATTTATATAAGAGCATTAAAAGAATGGCCATGCCTCAGCTAGCTTAAGAATTCTTAGGTTCATTTTTTTGACAATATAGATACATTCAAAGTTCCTTTTCAACAGTGTAACGACCGCAAAATTAGGATGATGCTGACAGTGATATTTATTCTTGATTTTAATTAGTCCTTATGGTAGCCGACAACAATGTTATAAAAGACTGATACACGCACAAACACCACGGCAGACGTGGTCTAGTAGTAGCACACTCGACTACGATGCCAAGGGTCGTGAGTTCGATCCCCCGCTGGACCAAGATCTACACTAGGCATATAAAAAACCAGAGAACCCTGTCGAAAGTAAGAGTAAGACATCGTGCCCAGGTTTCTGTATCCGCTTCCCTCTCTTTTGGATGTCCAATTAGCCCATATATTGCAGAAAAGGATGTTTACAAACAAATAAACAAAAGTTCGGTCAGTTGTTGCTTAGCGGTCAAAGGAGGCACACAGAAATATAGCTCTAGATTTTAGGCGGTTGGTTTAAACAGTATACTTGTACTTTGAAGTAGCGCAGAGTATCAAGGTGAAAGTCAGAAATATATATAGTTCTGTTAGTGTAGCTTAGCTGAGACCGAAAAGTGAAACCTACAAACCGTGACTGGTCGCTCGTAGGTCATACACATCGCCCGTGCTCGTCTGAATTGCCGGACCATAGGCAAAGAAGGCACTGAGCATCATACACTCAGGAAAGTCCATCAATAGTCAAACATCAAATTGTTGATGATCAGCCGTTGTTCGTCATAAGAGCTGAGCTATTTGAGTATATCTCATCAACTACAGTAGCTGGGCACCTATGGCTCAGCTGTAGGGTCTCGTTGGTAGTTCAGTGAGGGGATTGACGACCCATACCTGATCCATACAGGCAGGAACACACGCTGCACAACTCCTCAGATTAAGAATTCAGAGATGATAGAAATACTAGATGGCTGTATTATCATTTGGGTTATAAACAAGTCTAATCAAGGGACTGTGTAAATGGCTTCATGATGGATGTTATGAAGAGGATGGCAAGCTATGACCCACTCAATCGCTACTTCAACTTCAGGATTAAAAGTTGAATGTGGGCAGCTCGAGCTGGTGACGAGGCCAGATGAGGACAAAAACTGCAGTTACATACTCCATTGCTGCTCCAGAATGTTTTCCTTACAGCAACTGAGATTAAGGTACAGGTCATAGTTCTGATGTGTCAGAGTTTGATCCAGAAAGCCGAATGGACATAGTCTGGCCATTACCTCTACTAACACTGTACTAGTATTTCAGGATGACATTGTCTTCTGCAAGAAAGATACCATGACCCGCCATGAAGAAGTGGGTGTAATTATCATGCAATAGATGGTTAAGGCAGCTGAAAGTGGCCGCAGTTGCGAGAGAAGGTCAATTTACCTCGACACCGTTACAACAGTTAAAACTTGAGCACATTTACGTTTACACCGGTAAAACTATGCCGTTGCTTTTAAACTTAGAAATTGTTATTGATGCTTTTGTTTAATAAGTGGAATAACTTACTACCGATTATTTCTTTAGGTTATCTCCTCCGTATTTAACAAAATTCGACTTTTTAATTTTAACCATTATTGGATAACTCGATCCAAATATCAATTTCCTGTAACCTCTATTTTTATCGTAGATCTATGTTGTATTGTTTTATTTATGCCTAACATGGGCAGACATTGTTTTTACTACGCCTTATACGGGACTCTTTGATACACAAAATGCAACCTATGCTAAAGCTTCGAATCATCGGATGCGGCATATTTTCATAGCTTTTTGAAACGTTAACAAATTTTTCTAAAAATGACAACCAGTTTGGCTCCTGATGCGATGCTTAGTTAATCGACATCTAATGTGGGTTCTGTTACTGTTGTCAAGATGTTCATTATAAAATTTTTAATAGTTTGCCAACAACATGCAAAAAGTTAAAAAAGGACTACTCTCGATCTCATACAGTAAAACATATGTTAAGCGGCCGTTCTATGAAAAAGTATACAAATCCTATATCAGGTTGGGTGTTAATGCAAATCAAAAACAGATTTAATCCAGAGCATTCCTATAGTGCTCTTTTCTAAATCTGGTTTTGTTCCGCTTCAGCTGTCAATCAACTATCTGACTGACCAATTAAAACATCACAATTTCGCAGTAATTAAAGTCGCATGACTGAATAATCCAATCAAGTAATTCCAACACCTTGTACAAACAACCTTTACTCAATAAGAAGGCGGGGTGATTTTTTTACCAAGCACCGAGACATTATGTAAAAAAAATGGCGGATTATAGACACGCAATTAACTCTTCAGCCGTGAAGAATACATAGTTCAATTAGTACTGCTAATGAAGGAAAGGACTGTTGGGGGATTAACAAAACAAACACCAAACTGTAAGGTTCCTATTGTTTATTGCTACAATCACATTGTTTAATGTCACCCTCACCCTAAGCCTATATCCTTCACAGATTAACGCCGCCTGCCTGCCAGCGAAATACCTTGTGAAATATAGAAACTTTAATGGAAATTTAGCTGTTAAACTACGAATTTGATTTTTTTTTCAATTAACCAGTTACAGATTTTTCTAACCAATAACCGGACGTTCGAACGGTTAACCGTTGCCATCCCTAGTAGAAAATATGTTACAAATGCCCCACAGCTTAAGTCACTTTCACCTTCTAAAGAGGCATTCAAAGAGAACGTAAAACATTCAGACTGCCATTTGGAAATCAGCTCCCAAATCAGAACCTGCATCATTAGATCTTGTCGAGTTTAGGTGGAAACTTGATGAATGCACTAAATAATTGATACCAGTCGTATTGCAAGCAAACGTTACTATTGCTCCACAGGAGGTGCTGGAAATGATAAGGTGTGGTTGTGCTACGTATACACTCTGTCCGACAGCAATGTGTCTGTGATATACGACTCACTTACCATGCGCAATATTTTGTGGTTGCCATGGAGAAGCACCCTGCCAGAAAAACACGTCCGACGGGTCGATGACAGTGACAATGTTGTTAAAAATGACTTGTTTGAGGACTGAGTTAGTTCAGTAATGGCAATCTACATCATTATAAGTAAAAGGAATGCTTCGTAACTTGGATGTACAGTGAAGTGGATTGTTTTCTATTTTGCAAAACATGTTGGTGTGATCAATACTGAAATGGTTAATCTGCTTCTTTTCCCCTACCGGTGGTAGTAGTCCAGTGGTAACGTGTTAGACTACGGTACCAGGGGTCATGAGTTTGATCCCCCACAGGACCAGCGGGCCCATGGTGTACAGGGATATGCTTGAGCAAGATATGTACCCCGAATTGCTCCTCTCTACCCAGGGGTTAAAATAGGTACCTGCGAAGGGTCTGAGTCGGTACTGCGGCTGCTTATGTGCCATATGTTAGCAGTGCTCAATATTGTAGGCAAGATGGCTCAATGATCAGGAGAGTAAATGTACAGTCGACTGAGCGGTTATTTGGACTGAATGTAGACTTTAAATTGATACTTTTTATTTTTACTTTTACAAACGTGAGTACAGACGCCAGAATTATGTTAATACATGTATCATAGTTGCTGAGGTATTGCCGAAAATGAGATTTTCAGTACTGGCTGACTAAATATGCCTATTCAGAAAAACTATTGTGTGATCTTTACTGAAATGGCTTCAACTGATTATTTACCCCTAAAACATGTGTTTATACGCCAGAATTACTTTGATATGATATGTCGTAGATGCTGAGATACTGACGAAAACAAGATTTTCGGTAATGGCTGCCAAAATATGCATATTTCATCACAACCTTATAAATATATTTGTGGGATCAATACTAAAATGGTTTTATCTGATTCTCTACCCCTCAAAATATGGGGATAGGGTTAGGGTTCGGTCATGAACAGACTCAATTAAACCGAGTCTGCAATTTTCAGTATTTGCTTTGTTTTCTGTTCTTTCAAAGGATCTCCCCTTATTCAGATTTATATAAACACCAAAATTATTCTGATACCATAATTTATGTAGTTACTGAGATATTGACAAAAACGAGATTTTCGGTAATGGCTGCCTTAATATGCCCATTCAGCACAAAATATTGGTATGATCTTTACTAAAATGGTATAATCTTATTCTTTACCCCTCAAAACATGGAGATAGACACCAACATTATTTTGATACCATGAACAGGTACTGAGATATTGATGAAAATGAGATTTTCAGTAATGGCTGCCTAAATATGCCTATTCAGCACAAAATATCGCTGTGATCGTTACTAAAATGACTATATCTGATTATTTACCCCTCAAAACATTGGGATAAACACCAAAATTATGTTGATACCATGCATAGTTTTTGAGATATTGACGAAAACAAGATTTTCAGTAATGGCGGCCTTAACCCTTTGAACCCTAGTCCCGTATATATGCGTCCTTTTCAAACAGTGTACATGTGAATAGTACACTTGTCCCATGCAAACAGCGAAGACCCAGATCAGAGGCTCTGATCAGGGTCTTCACTGTTTGTCATAATGCCAAACATTGACAAAAACAACCCTTAAAAGTCAGAAATGGACTAGACTAAAATGGAAACTGGATTTGTCCATTTAACCCATTACCCCATAAATACGCCTTTTTACGTCTTTATTTTATTCATACACTAAAGAAAATAATTCCAATTTCTAAAGATATGAATATGTATGATAACATTTTTTTTCTATATTTTAGTAGATGATGTTAGTTTAAAACAGGCTGAAAGTAAAGCAGAATGCGCCTTAAGGCGCTTTCTGCTTTACTTTCAACCTGCTTTAAGTATTTTCAAAACTAGAAACAGGCTATTGGGTAAAGGGTTAAAGTTTCAGGGAGGAAAGAGTTAATTTGCATATTGTGCGGATTGCCCAATGATGCTAGAGTGGCATCATTCAGATTCTTAAAGAGCACACCTCAAAGGTATAGAAACAGCAAAAAAACTTTGTACGGACCGCAAAACACGCTTATCGGTCTCTGCCACCGGACTAAATTGTCTTTGAGAACTCTTTGTTGAAAAAAAGTATTCTGTAATTTACATTTATTACTTTCATTCACTTTTCTGACCATTAATCCATTACCCCTAGCCTGTTTCTTTCAAGCACATTCTACTTTACTTTCAGCCTGCTTTAAGCTAACATCTTTTTAAATATAGAAAATAATTTTCATCATATACATTTATTACTGTACAAATTGCAACTGTTTTCTTCAGTGTAGGATTAAATTAAAGGCGTAAAAAGGCGTCTTTATGGGGTAATGGGTTAATACTGAAAAACAAGCAATAGTTATAATAATAATTATAAGTATACATGTATAATCATATTGTGTTTGTATGCCAGCCCCTTGTTCCAACAACTGGGAAGTTTGTGTGGAAGGAAGATGCAAATGGCAAAGGCAGTCTGGAATGGACTTGGTGAGTATTCTCATATAAATAAAGTGCAATAAAATTTAGTATTTAGCCCATTACCCCATAAACATGCCTTCTTATGCCTATAATTTATTTCTCCTTTAAGAAAAACAGTTCCATTTTACATAATCATAAATATGTTCCATAAGAAAAAAAATCTATATACTAGAAGATGTTAGCTTAAAGCAGGCTGAAAGTAAAGCAGAATGCACCTTAAGGCACATTCTGCTTTACTTTAAACCTGCTTTAAGTGGTAACATGAACTACAAACAGGCTATGGGGTAATGGATTAAAATAGCAATTCCAATTCCTCCTTTACAATATACATGTACCTGTAATATTTTTTCTTTGTATAATGTGTAAGACAAAGTGTGTAAAATTTAATCATACAAACATTTGCAAAACAATCAGGATAGATAAGTAGCCTGTCAGTAATAATTGGAAATTTTGACGACAGTGAAAATTTAAATGAAAGAAATTAAGCTTTTCGTGACTCTGAGCAATATTTTTTACCTGTGTAATTTTTGGAGATATCGCTCTTCCTTCGTCAGTATTTGATATGATCTGGTCTATTTTGGCGGCTCATGTGACTTATGCAGGTCGTATCGATGCATTTCGAAATAGGCTATTCTATTTTCTAAGATAACAGCGTTTTTTATCACCCAATTGGGAACGGGTCCAGTACCCCTTACATATAGGGAATTTTTCTTGTCGCGTTAACTTAAAATTGGGAAAAAAACAAGTCGTGAAAGATGACTTATAAAGTAGCAATTATGCAGTTCATATCAACAGGCGATGCTAACACAAGTAACAGAAATTCTCGTTTTTTTTACTGAAAATACTATTTTTACCATATTGCTAGGTCCCTTCTTTGAATTGGGAAAGGGTCCCGTTCAAATTGGGAATGGGTCCTGTTCCAATTGGGAACGGGTCCTTTCCCGTGTACCGTCTAAAGAAGGAAAAAAACGCTGGATAATGTGCCCTCATCCAAGCTTTAGTGAAGGATGAGGGTCATTATTGAAGTACAGCCTGAGGCTAAGCATGTATAGATAGCATTTCATTTTGAACATGTTCTAGTCATCGCAATTGAAAGAGAAAAACGAGTACTCCCATGACGTCACATCCGTTTACTTCCGGAAATATACTCACATGTGCTTCATATTTCAAAGAAATAATTTGTTTTGTTTTAGAAAGACAATAAATATAAATATGTATCGTGATATATCTGGATGGGAAATGTAATAACATAAAGGTCCCACAAACAGAGGGAGGGCTAATACATGCTTAGCCTCAGGCTATACTTCAATAATGACCCTCATCCTTCACTAAAGCTTGGATGAGGGCACATTATTTTCCGTAAAGCATTCGGCTTTCGCATGTATAGATAGCATCTTTGAAGAACAAAACAAATAATCAATAAGCATATAAAACTAAGTAATACTGAACAAATTATCCCATCACAGCATTAGCAAAAGAAGTGTTCCCTACACTCAATATCTGCCGATAATAAAACTTTCTGAAATTAATCAGCAGTTGATAATATTTCCTTCAACGAACAACCTTTACTATAGGCTGCTGAAACTGAAGCCCTTCTATAAGAATGGGCTTTATAAACCTCAGTGTTAATACCTGATGACTGCAATACACACTTGAGCCATCTAGCTACCGTACTAGTAGTCACACTTTTGTAAGTCACAAAATTAATGAAATCAAACATTTCTTGACAATCTACACTGTCTAGTCTTCTTAATGTAAAAAAGTAAAGTATGTAATGCACACAGATTTTCTTCTTGAAAATGCTCTACCTTGAGCGTATAAGTGTGTCCAATCCTTGATGTCTTCATAGACGATGGGAATGTAAAGATCACTGAATCTTTTTCCTGAATCATATTGTCAAGACACATAGATACTAATACTTGAGCCCTTGGGGCAGCAGCCAATGCTATTAAGGCAGTTACTTTAAAAGTAAGCATCTTTAATGATAAAGACTCTAAAGGGTATAAAGATGACAGGTAAAGTAATACAGTACTTACGTTCCAAGTAAATCTATACTTAGGCAATGGTGTTCTTTGATGAAACAAACCTTTCATAAAACGTACAAAAAATGGTAAAACCATACATAGCATTGAATTATGAGAACTTACTACAGAATAAGATCTATCACTGCTCACTAGAAAGTACAGAAATTGCAAAACTATATTTTCAGACGAGTGAAGCGGATCTGAGCCCCTGATAGAATTCCAAATACACCATTTACGCCATCCGTAGTTATACTGTTCTCTTGTACCGGCCTTCCAGGAATTGATAATAATTGACACAATACTCTCGAGCACTGCCCCGATACAAGTACTGCAATCATAGTCATTCTGCTGCCCAAAGGGTGGAAAACATCCGTCTGTGGAAGCCTCAGTAGATCTCTGTGTCTTGGTAATCTAACAGGTAGAGAACATAAATTGTCCATTAATACCGGGAACCATGATTGTGACTTCCAACATGGAACTACCAAAATAGCCTGATCAACCTTGTCTTGCATGACCTTATTAATCACCTTTCCAACTAAACTAAAAGGAGGGAAAATATAAGGCCTATACTTTCCCCAGTCAGTACTGAAAGCATTGCAACATTCAGCTCCTGTTTCAGGGTACCACGAGACATATCGGTTCAACTGTTTATTACTAGCCGTAGCAAAGAGATCAATATCAGGAATGAAAAAATGTCTACACAGTCTTTCAAAAATGTCTGCTTTTAACAACCATTCTGTACTCTCTGAAAAATTCCTTGAAAAGAAATCTGCGGTATTAGAGGCACCTGGAATATGAATAGCAGAAATGTAAATGTCTCTCATCAGACATCATTCCCAAATGTCCTTACAGCTAACAGGTCTAAACTTTCAGAAGCCATACCGCCCATATCATTCAGATATGCAACAGCGCTAACATTATCTGACTGAATATGGACATGCTTTTCTGAATAATACAAAGCTTTCAGTGTATTGAAAACTGCCAATAGTTCAAGAAAGTTGATGTTTTTTACAAACTCTGTCAATAACCATCTGCCATTTGCAAAAAGACCAGATTTAACATCTTTCGCACCCCAACCTTGAAAACTAGCATCTGTTTGACATACAATATCAATAGCTTCAGGCCTAACTCTTTTACCATTCCTTTCTGTTACATTATCAAGCCACCACCTGATTTCATCCAAACAGTTCCAGGTGAGTATAACATCCCTATCAAAATCAAAATCAGGTTGTAACCCAGCGCCTTTATTTCTTTCCATTTACCTATAATGAAGCGGTGCCTCCAAAACAGCTGAAAACGCATTGATTATGAGGTTGATAAAGGATGCTAACTCCCTCACTTTGACTACGCCCTTGTGCAGTAACATTTTTGCTTTACCCTTTATTTTCTCTATTTTTTCCTCCGGTAAGAACGGAAAACCAAAAAATACAATTCTTTGCGTAGGAACAAGAACCGATTTCTTATAGTTAATACAAAACCCAAGACTATCTTAAGTCTCAACCATAATGAATGTATTACTCTGACATGTGCCACTGATTTGATTCATATTAAGAGAATCATCTATATAGTAGCAGCATCTGATAAGCTGTTGTCTAAACCAAGCAAAAACTGGCTTCATTACCTTAGTAAATGCATACGGGCACTCTTGAGGCCGAAAGATAAGCAAACAAACTGGTACAGTTGACCTTTCCAGATAAACTTTAAGTATTTCTGACATTCATTATGAATTGGAATAGAAAAGTAAGCATCACACAGATCAATGGAAGTCATAAAATCACCTTTTTGCAAATGGTCTAAAACTACTTTAAAACGTTTCCTGTTCAAAATGATCATAATGTACAAATTCATTTAGATATTTCAAATCAATCACTGGTCTAAATTTACCATTGGTCTTTGGAACCACGAATATCGTCGAAATGAATTCATTTGAGGGTATAATTGCCCCTTTTCTCAATAATTCCTTCACCTCATTATCAACAATAGCTTCATGCTCTGCATTAAAAGAAATTTCTTTCGGAACTTTACTTTGAAAAGGACACGAGTCAAAAGCAATAGAATAACCTGAAACTGCCTCTAAAACCCATTGGTTTGTGGTAATATTCTTCCATTGATCTGAATGAAACTTCAATTCACCTGTTCTACTTACATTCTCAGTTACTACTGGTTTGGGGAAGTCACTGTGGCAGTCTTTCTTGGAATCCTGTAATTTCTCAAGCCTCTGTTGGAGTAAGACTGACCCCTAGCAGGGTAAGGCTCAAACCTGTTGCCACCACGAGACCGATTGTTGTAGGAACCATAGTTCTGATAACCGTATGACCATCTACGGGAGTATCTGTAGCCTCCTCTACCTCTGCCAATATGGTAGCAAAAGTAAGGCTGATCTTTGCCTATGCCAACCAAAGAGTCACATGATTTAATATCTCTGGCTACGTCATCCCCAAACAGATGTGTAGTGACTGGTGTGGTATTATTACACAAAGAATGGTATTTGGGCTTCAAACAAGGCCTTATCAAATAGCGTCTGCGTATAGACAGGTTAAACTGCACTTGTCCCATGAGAGTTAAGGCATCAGACAACAAAATCTTAGTTTCATTATTACCAGAAATGTAGGGCTTTATCACCTCCGCCAGCTGAACAATAGGAGCAATACGAGGGTTGTTCGGAAAGTTCGTAGAATTTTGCTATAAAAATACGTATAGTCGTAGTTGGATGCAAAAAATTAGATCAACATTAATTTCCAGATCTGTGCTACATATTCTGTGAAAATCGGCAATATACGCTTAAACACATTTTTTCTATGCATCTTACAAATACATACATAACGCATACCCGGAGCACGTCAACGTCGACGTGACGTCAAACGTTATATACGTCAAGCGAACGTCTCACTTTCCCAACATAATCACCCGCAATATCCACCTACTCGTTATGGCTTTCTAACTCATTTTACGCATGTTTCTGTATACAAGTCCTCACTGAATGTAGATACAAATTTCTGGGTCTGTTTGGTAAATTCAGCTGCTGAAACAAATGTAATTCCATGTAAGCTCGCCTTTAACTGTCAGCACTCTAAAACCCATGGGAGCCAATTCGGGGCCGTTTGGCGGGTGTTCTTACATATCAAACCATAGTAAGCTGATTTCTAACTGCGTTGAAGCTGCTCTACGATCCGGTTCATTATCCTGATGTAGCATTACGCGCTCAAGATCCATGTGTAGTCGCTTCTCTCGTATCTCATCCGTAGTGTGCTTCTGTCCTTAAAATCGTCACCTTCGGCATCGTTTTGGCAGAGAAACATCTGAGAGCATCGAACTCGGTTCTTCTTTCCCTTGTCCGTGAACAACCTCGGCACCCAGCGTGCTCTAACGTTAGACATACCAAGTTCATCTATTAATAGTTCAAGTACGGTAGAGCAAGAAACACCAATTTTATCAAGCATATATCTTACTGTTGTAACTCTGTCCGCATTTTCCTTATCTTTTCACTTGTCCTTAATGGAAGCAGCTAAGATTGATGGTCGGTCGCTCCTAGGAGCGTCCTGGATCGATTATTTTCCATTCCTAAAAAGTGATCGCCATTTATACAGGAATGCGAGACTCAACTTCTTGTCATATTTTCCCGTGGATTTAATCATTTTAAGAGTTTTTGTCGGCGATTTACCTACAGTAACATAATTTTATTTACAACAGTTTGCAAGTCAACGTCACTGGTCGACGTCATTTCTTTTTAGTTCGCATTTCCGCTATCTGTAGACTAAATACTGTAAATTCTGTTCAAGCGCTTACAATGTTTTGAAACTATGAGTAACTAACGTCATGACGTCACGTTACAATCAGACCTTTTCGCGCTTATCTAGCGTCAACAGAATTGAGAGAAATCACGTTTGCTTTATTAGAAGAAAGTTTAAAAAATTACAACTTTCGAGCTGCTCCGGGTCCCCGTTACTGCGTTGCTACGGTAACCTGTATATTCGGTAAACATTATCTATTTCATTTCTCTCTTACAAAATAGTTTAAAAATAAGATGAGGTACTTACATACCAAATTTCAAATTTATCAAATAAAGCTAACCAGAGATATAACAAAATTCTACGAACTTTCCGAACAACCCTCGTACTTGCAGAAACAACGTTTTGAATGTCTACCATACCTCTGTCCTGACTATGAGTCCTCCGATCCATGATCTTCCAAATCTCATTATTCACAAGAGGAGGGGACAACATGCTACAGTTCTCTGGAATCTTATATTTGCCAATCAGAGTGTCAGTATCACACTGGGAACAACATGCAAGGTTAATTAACCTGGCCAACGAAGCCGACACTGGCTTTCCTTTTTCAGGAGTTCTAAGTCTAGGGGGCTCCCATTCTTCCTCATCTGCACATTCAGAAAACATAGCTTCAGAAAATTCACCAGCTAGGTTATTATTAGTGTCAACAGGTACTTCAAATTCTGGCTCAGAGTCTGTATTGTCTATCTCAACCCTAACATTCGGAAACTGACTCAAATTCTCTCCAAAAATAGAATGCCTGCTCTGACTTGTCCCTGGGGCCTGACTTGTCTCTGGGGCCTGACTTGTCTCTGGAGCTCGACTTTTCTCAGGAGCCTGTTGCCCGGAAACACCTAAAAGTTCTCTCAATTGAATAACATCTTCAGGCGTCAACTTGGAAAGGTCACCGACCTTCGTAGCTGTGGACACGGTCGTTGCCGATACCAACGCAGACTTTTCTTTTCCTTGGGTTTTCTTTCCCTTTTTACCTTTTTAGCTCACCTGAGCTAGCTCAGGGTGAGCTTTTGCAATACTTGAATGTCCGGTGTCGTCCGTCGTTCGTCGTCAACAATTTTAGTGTTTACACTCTAGAGGCCACAATATTTATCCAATCTTTCTCAAACTTGCTCAAATTGTAAATTACCATAAGAGTTCGGATGAGTTCGATTATGGTTGAAATCGGATTAATAGGTCAAGAGTAATCTACCTTTGAATTGCTGAAAATGCCATATTTAAGGGTGTTTACACTCTAGAGGCCACAATTTTTATCAAATCTATTTCAAACTTGCTCAGATTGTATATGACTATAAGAATTCAGATGAGTTCGATTATGGTCGAAATCTGATCAATAGGTTTAGAGTTATCTACCTTTGAATTGCTGAAAATGCCATATTTAACAGTGTTTACACTCTAGAGGCCACAATTTTTATCCAATCCATCTCAAACATGCTCAGATTGTATATAACCATAAGAGTTCAGATGAGTTCGATTTTGGTTGAAATCAGACTAATAGGTTGAGAGTTATCTACCTTTGAAATGCTGAAATTGTCATATTTAAGGGTGCTTACTCTCCAGGGGTCACACTTTTTATCCAATCTATCTCAAACTTGCTCAGATTGTATATGACCATAAGAGTTCGATTGAGTTTGATTATGATTGAAATCGGACCAAATGGTTGAGAGTTTTCTACCTTTGAATTGCTGAAAATGTCATATTTAAGGGTGTTCACACTCTAGAGGCCTCAATTTTTATCCGATCTTTTTCAAACTTTCTCAGATTGTATATGACCATAAGAGTTCAAATAAGTGTGATTATGGTTGAAATCGGACCTATAGGTCAAGAGTTGTCTGCCCTTGAATTGCTGAAAATGCCAGATCGAACAGCGTTTTCACTTTTGCAACTACAGTTTTGAATGGATTTTGATTTTACTTGCACACAAAGTATATACCTATAAGTTCTCAAAGGAGTGCAATTATTGTAGCAATAGTTATCTGCCCTTGATATACTTTGAAATGCTAGAAAAGGCTTCATTTCAGTATTGTTTAGGCTCTAGTTATCTGCCCCTGATGAAACAGTAAGATCAGGGCTCCAGATAAGAGGTAGTTATTTCAACAAATCCAACATTTTCTCACTCATTTCAGCACCAAATCCTATGGTCTTACTACTTGTTAGAATCGTCTCAAAGAGACGATTCTAATGAGTAGTGACACCATAGGGTTTAATTCAGAAATAAAGATTTTAAGTTTTGAAAAACTACCCTTATCTGGTGCTCTGAAGATAAAGCTATCAAGCTTCAGTACAACAGGTGAGCGATATCAGGGCCTTCAGGCCCTCTTGTTTAGTGTTCTTTTCTTTCTCCTTCTGTTTCACAACAACAGACTTTACCTTTTTAGGCACTCTATCGTCTTCCGATAGTGAACTAAATCCCGAAAACTCTTTTTCAGTTTCGCCCTGTGACGTCATGGGAGTACTCGTTTTTCTCTTTCAATTGCGATGACTAGAAAATGTTCAAAATGAAATGCTATCTATACATGCGAAAGCCGAAGGCTTTACGGAAAATGATGACAAGTTTACATTGACTCTGGATTTGGAACAATTATAATTGTGACAAACAATGCAGACCTTGATTTCAGCGCTCTTACTGATATCATAGTTTCGATATGATCTACACTGTTTGTAATTGATTTATACATGTATACTTATTTCCAGCACATTAATGATTAAGCTGCTACTAGTCATACTTACAGGAAACAAGTTATAGGGGAAAGAGTTATATCAGTCAATTGCTCCACAAATTCACCTTTTTAGCTCGCCTGTTCGTAGAACAGCAGAGCTAATGTCATACCCCCGGCGTGAGTGAGCGTGAGCGTGAGCGTGGCCAAGGTTAAAGTTTTTGGACGGGTTGTTTTAAAGCTTAATATTTGTGCTAGGGTGCTGAAATGTTGTATGGAGGTTCATTTGGGGGTAAACATTGATGTTATGAAATTGGAATTTAAAAATAATTTAAATTAATGTCAATTTTCAACATGTTTTGGACTTAGGTTTTTCAACTACATATCAGCAGGTTAAAGTTTTTTGGACGGGTTGTTTTAAAGCTTAATAATTGTTTCTAGGGTGCTGAAATTTTGTATGGAGGTTCATTAGGGGGTAAACATTCATGTTTTGAAGTTAGAATTTAAAAATAATTTTAATGTTTGTCAATTTTCGACATGTTTTGGACTTAGGTTTTTAAACTACAAATCACCAGGTTAAAGTTTTTTGGATGGGTTGTTTTAAAGCTTAATATTTGTGCTAGGGTGCTGAATTCATTAGGGGTTAAACATTGATTTTATGAAGTTGGAATTTAAAAATAATTTAAAATTTTGTCAATATTTGACTTGTTTTTGACTTAAGAGTTTTGCTGCAAAACTCCAGGTTAAAGTTTTTTGGACGGGTTGTTTTAAAGTTTAATACTTCTGCTAATGTGCTGAAATTTTGTATGGAGGTTCATTAGGGGTCAAACATTGATGGTATGAAGTTGAAATTTAAAAATAATTTTAATATTTGTCAATTTTTGACACGTTTTGGACTTAATTGTTTTGACTACAAATCACCAGGTTTCAAGCTTGGACGGGTTGTTTTAAAGTTTAATATAACTAGACTAACACTCACCATTCATGTAATAATCTTTTTTAACTGAAAATTGATTTGCTTTCGATACAAGATGTTATTTTAGACTTAAACTTTAAACAGGCGAGCATCAGGTGGCTTTGACACCCATTTCTGGTTACACCTCTAGTTCATTCCTCCACTGAAGAAAATAGTTCCACTTTATACAGTCAGGAATATGTACCATAAGAAATATTTTCTTTAAGCTATATCCTATCAGATGGCAGCTTAACCCTGGCTGAAAGTAGAGTAGATTAACACATTACCCCATAACCAGTTTCTAGTTTTGATGACGGGTAAAGAAAAATATTGCTGATGGTACATATTTATGACTGTATAAAAAGGAACTATTTTCTAAAGTGAAGGAATAAATTACAGGTGTAAAAAACCGTATTTGAAGTGTTTGATTTGTGTTACAGGAACAATCCAAATGCAGATAGAGAGAGAAGGAGGAGGAAGGGAAATGATGGCAACAAAAGAAACGACAGGTATGTCTTTTAACCCATTACTCCATAAATTTATCCACTGAAGAAAATAGTTGAACTTTATACAGTCATGAATTATGCACATTAATAAATATTTTCTGTATCCTAGGAGACCCTTTTAACCAATTACGCTATAGCTTATATTCAGTTATTTAGGCTTAAAGCAAACTGCAAGTAAAGAATATAGCAGGAAAATCAAAAAGGCGTAGAACGAACGATCAAGGCAGGTTGAGGTAAACTGAATATTTTATTCCTACGTTTCATCTATGACAATACAATCAAACAAAACACTACTTAAGTACGCATTTTGGGTGTTTCTAGTCACGTGATATCTGGTAGTGCATGTTTATCTTTTGGACAATGGATCTAAAAATAGATTATATGGTGAAGTCTGGAGGCTTGTCGTAACCATAGTTCCCTACGCGCCCATACATTAATTATGTGTGTATAAGAGATGATGGGTATGGTGGTATGTTTTGATATGAACTTTTTTTTTTAAAAGGTAAAAGGTGAAAATATGGTCTGATCTAGAAAAACCCAATTTTAAAGAAAGTCTTAGTCAAATATTCCATATACGGAATATACAAGTACTGTCATATTGTTTGTTATATATTTCTCATCAAGGCATATCGTCTGGTCACTGTCAGATTCTGTGATTGTCTCCGTGTGTGTTACTTCGGGTAATGGGCTCTTGGGGCGTCTTGTTGTAGTCATATCTTGAAGTATCTAATCCAATTTGTATTCCTGTTTAATTTGAGTCTTCTTTTCCGTGATTCTAAATTTAGGGGTGGTTCTGGCTTCAAAGGGGGGTGTCCATGTTTTGATTGCTTGGGGTTGTGGTGCTCTTACTGTTGCTTTTTCGAATTTTATTATTTCCATGTGATGTTCCTTTAAAGCATGTTTCCATGTAGTATTTTCTGACGTACATTTTCTTGCATTCCGGGCAGATAAATTTTGTTCGTTCCGTGGCATGTGTATCATATAATGTGCTAAATTTCTAATGATGGAGTTACACCTTAAGCATTGGGTTAAAGTGCTGCTGATCTGTCTAAAGTCTGTTGTTTTATTCATTATTGTATCAAGTTTAGACCAGATGGGTGACAAGTTCTAAGTAGAGAGATGTAAGCTTCTTCTGTCCATAGTTGTGTATTGGTGTCTCTAGGCGTCGTTGCTAGGATCGTGACCTCGATGTTATTTGTTCCCGCGTGGTCCGTGCTGAGGAAGTGGCGTGAAACCAGTTTGGTGGTGTTGTTGCATCTTATGTCTTGAAGAAGTCCGTAGAAACGTTCTCTCATGGAATTTCTGGTCTGTCCTACGTATTGTAGGCTGCATTTAGTGCAAGTGATGAGTAGAATCCAGGTTTTTGGTTCTGTCCATTTACGTTTTTCAAGGGCTTCTTTGACTGCTAGTATCCCCCCACGGTGCGGGATATTTGTATAAAGTGTGCATACGTCGATTGTGACTAAAAGTTCTTTTTCTTGGATGTGACCTAACCTTTCAAGTTTTTAGCTCACCTGGCACAAAGTGCCAAGGTGAGCTTTTAGGATCGCTGAATGTCCGTCGTCTGTCGTCCGTCCGTCCGTCCGTCCACAATTGTTCGTTAACACTCTATCGCCTACTAATTTCATCCAATCTTCATGAAATTTCATGACAATGTTTGTCTTCATAAAATCTAGGTCAAGTTTGAATGTGGGTGTAGGTCACTAGGTCAAATCATAGAAAAACCTTGTTAACACTTTAGAGGCTACAAATATCAATGGATCTTTATGAAAATTTGTCAAAATGTTTGCCTCATTGATATCTAGGTCAAGATCGAATGTGGGTCATGTCAGGTCAAAAACTAGGTCACTAGGTCAAATCTTAGAAAAACCTTTTTAACACCATAGTATGGAACACCTCGACTGTCTTATGTTAAGAAAAGACATTATATTTGGTTCATCGTGTTTATGTTTGGTTATATGCAGAAGATGTTTAGTCAAGTACAGTTATTATTTGGTTATTCTTTTACTATGTTCGGTGGTGTGGATATTGCATACACTTATCTGGCTATCATGTCCTGTTAATAAACCTCATGTTGGGTCAGATTAGTATTGTGTTGTGTCAGTTTGTCATGGTGTTCTGTTGACTTTAAATTATGTTCGGTTCATTGGCTATTATGATTGGTCATCATAGCATCATGTTCGGTTAATCTTACATTATGTTCGGTGGTGTGCATATTGACTATCATGTCCTGTTAATAACAATAATGTTCGGTCAGATTAGTATTGTGTTGTGTCAGATTGCCATGATGTTCTGTTGACTTTAAATTATGTTCGGTTCATCCGCTATAATGATGGGTCATCTTAGGCTTTTAGCGTCATGTTTGGTTAATCTTTCATTATGTTCGGTGGTTTGGATATTGCATGCACTTATCTGACAATTATGTCCTGTTAATAACAATCATGTTCGGTTAGATTAGCATTGTGTTGTGTCAGATTTCCATGATGTTCTGTTAACTTTAAATTATGTTCAGTTCATCCGCTATTATGATTGGTCATCATAGCGTCATGTTTGGTTAATCTTTCATTATGTTCGGTGGTTTGGATATTGCATGCACTTATCTGACAATTATGTCCTGTTTATAAAAATCATGTTGGGTCATATTAGTATTGTGTTGTGTCAGATTGCCATGATGTTCTGTTGACTTTAAATTATGTTCGGTTCATCCGCTATTGTGATGGGTCATCATAGCATCATGTTCGGTTATTCTTACATTATATTCGGTTGTTTGGATATTGCATGCACTTATCTGACTATCTTGTCTCGTTAATAAAAATCATGTACGGGCTTAGCATTGTGTTGTGTCAGATTGTCATGATTTTCTGTTGACTTTAAATTATGTTCGGTTCATCCGCTATTATGATGGGTCATCATAGCATCATGTTCGGTTATTCTTTCATCACGTTCGGTTGTGTGGATATTGCATGTACTTATCTGACAATGATGTCCTGTTTATAAAAAGCATGTTTGGTTAGATTAGCTTTGTGTTGTGTCAGCTTGCCATGATGATCTGTTGACTTCAAATTATGTTCGGGTCATCGGCTTATCACCCCTGAAACTTTAAGTCTAGTTGATTTTGACTATTTTGGGTTGATTTTACAACAATAAACTGCAAAATGACAAGCAGTGCAGACCCTGATCAGAGGGCTTATTAATGCAGGAGCCCTTTTGTCATGTTCTACACTGTTTACATAGGACAAGCTTACTCTTCATAAGTACACTGTTGGTAAATGACGATTTTACTCTTCGCTAGGGTTGAATGCGTTTATTAGGGCTAAAACATATAACCTAAGCAATATTTGTATATATTTTATAATAGTTTAACTCCTTCACCCATGAAACTTTACATCAGTGGCTGACGTGACAGCCTGACAGGGTCTACTTATTCTATATTTATTCTATAATATCTACTTAGTATCACCCTAATGCAGTGCAAATCATGATTGTTTAGGGAATACATCTCACAGATAATGTTCAAAAACGTTTTAGGACAACATTTATTTCCTGAAATTTGATTAAATCACATAAAACAAAATGTAATGGGCCGAACCATCCCCTAAAAAAGGCCGAAATGACAAAGTCCGAAACGACCCTAGGGCCGAAACGACTGAGGGCCGAAATGACCCGGATACGACTACATATCGGCTACGATAACATTTGAGGGTTACGATTGAAAATAATGCTAATGAACATAATACTGAGCGAACCGAACAACACATCAGCATGACATAACAGAATGAGACTTGAACTATACACAATAAGATTTAGACATACTATCTATCTATCTATGGGGCGCACTGCTTGCACAGAATCGCATGACCAAACTCCTCCACTCGTATCTGTTTTCCATCAGTGTTGGTAGATGTTCTGCTGGGCAGTCCGCATCCTCACTCATTGCTCTGTCCTTGTTTAGGTGTCCATAGTAGGACATCGCTGATTAGCTCATCTTTACTTCTCCAGCAGTGTCCTGCAAAGCGCATTCTTCTCTCTCTGATTGTATGGGAGATAGGTAGTAGATGTCCATATAGTTGTTGTTTTGTTGGATGCTCAGTCCAGGATTTATCGAGAGCTGCTCGTAACATTCTGGTATAATTTCCATCTATCCTTTTCTCTAAGTTCTTTGTGAGAGTCCAGGCCGTACATCCATTCAATAATACTGACATTACTGTGGCTTGGAAGAAGTTGCGTTTTGCTTTGTCTGGGAGGGACGATTTCCAAATGGTGTTGAATTTATCTAAAGCTGACCAGGCTTTTGCGAGTCTAGAATTTAAATCAGTCGTGGTTGAAGAGATATTGCTTCCCAAATACACTAACTGTTCCACCTTTTTTATCGGCTTGTCTGTTAGTGATTTTATGTCTCCATCTTGGTTTAAGCCATAAACTCTGTCTTGTCTGCATTAACATGTAAGCCAACGCCATCTGCTGATTTCTCCAAACTGTGTAGAAGAGATTCTGCTTCCTCAACCTTGTCTGCAAACAGCGCAAGATCATCTGCATAGTCTGCATCTGTAATTGTTCTCGCAGGGTATCTTCTACTTCTTGCCTTATCCAGTGTAAGACCATTTTCCTTCATTTTGTCAACAGATGTTCGTAGGAAATAGTCAAGGCAGATAATGAACAGGTATGGTGCTAGTGTGTCTCCCTGTAAGGTGTCTGGTCTCAACGCCCCATCGCATCAACGCCCCACGACATCAACGTACCATTTGTGGACCCAACGTGCCATTTTTAAAAAATTATATATATCACTCGTATTTGACAATTATTAATTGATGCAATAGTTAAATAGTGATTTAAATGAGTAACTGGGATTATATGAAATATTTTTTGCTTACATACTATGTACATACGATGTTCCTATGCGAGTATTATCATCCGTTAGTCGGGGTTGTTTTATCCACTTATAGCATCGCATTAATCTCTTTGAAATGTCGGCATACATGAAAGGGAAAAGTTGCAGGCGAGAGGCGTAACACATATACACGTGTCAAGTCTAATATGCCACTGTGTATTCCGCACGCGCTGATAATCGCATAGCATAATTTTTTTCGCGAGGGTGTGAACATCGGCACGATTTGATAAATTGTTCAAATGGTTGCGACTTTCTTAACTTTTCTTAACGTTTTTAAATGTTAGATTGATTCACACAGAAAAACTTCCAACTTGTTTCATTTATTTAGCAAACGTTCAATTCCAATTCGAAATTGCCATTATAAAAAAAAAAGATATTGATATCATAATAGATCATAATAAGACAGCAAATTATTGGTTTATATATGACACTTGAATGAAACTAACGGATTTACCTTATAATTATACTCCCATGAAAAGTGTTTTGTTTTCGCCAAGTTTATTTTTTTATCTTCAGCATTTTTCGTAAAATTCCAGAAAATCATTCACAGATCACTGCGTGTAAACTCATTACATACACACGAACATCGTAACTCGAAGATTTAGAAACATTATCCATTTGTTAATTTCACATCTGGGCCCTAATAGGAAAGTTTCATGCTCCCAAAAGGTGTATTTCAAGTGGATAATTATTAGTAAAATCCGCTGTCAATCACTTTTAGAAAACAACAAACTCTACTTGTGAGTTGAATATGTTGAGCGGGGAAGCGAAGTCGGCTAACTTTGAAGATTTGATCAAAGAGTTGTTAACGTGTTCATGCTGAATTGTCGTCTTTTTTAAACATACATGTATTGCCTGGTAAGCTGAAAATTAGTTTTCATGCATTTGAAAAAGAAGAAAAGTTGAAATGAGTGACAAATAGTTTGGATCCAGATCTGGATACAACCTGTTTGCAATTATTAGACAAGTCGCACTTAACATGATGAGGGTTAAATATTTTACCCGTAAACCAACTTAAAGACAACAACTGTATAAGTATCTAGGGATTTGAGTAAGTGGTATTGATGCTGGAGGAAACGGTAAAGTCTACTTAACGGACGGACACACGGACAAGACAACGCTATACGCATCCGCATTTATAGATACCGGGGGCATCAAATAGTGCTGATTCTGATCAAAGAACTCGTGAAGGATTCATCTGAGCAGTGTCTACACTGTTTGCTTAACAAAATAGATAAGGCTAAATGGTCTGGGTACAGCGGTAGTTTAATAGGCCAGGTTTCCATGGGTGCATAACTATTACAATTTTTTTAAATAACATTTAAACAGTGTGTTCTGATAATTTGACTGGTGATTCTTCTCAGCAGATGGTCCCTTTTTAAAAAAAAAAAAAAAAATCGCCCTCTGCGCGGCAACATCAAAGACTATGAATAGAGCCGACTGCCGAAAATAAAGTCTGCAGAAACCAGATGAAACATGTCATCAGAAAGCGGTTAACTGTGTCGATTAACTTCAAAAGACCTTGTCCTGTCAATCACCCGTCCCTTACATGTTTGTGTGTATGAGTTGAATCAGACTTTGAATAGTTTTGTTACAGATAATATTGACTGGACAAGGAAATATACAGAAGTTTATAATTCCGTGGACTGGACTATTGATTTGTTAGGTAATTATAGTGGAGAACACATTATTCTTTCCAAATAAATGCATTTTTGCTAAAACTTATTATTGACATTGCAAACATTTTGGAGAGTAACCCGGCGTCTGACCAGGCTCCTTAATGTTTTCCACTCAGATTAAAATAAATAAATATTCAGAATTGACCACTAGTTGTCATTTCCTACATTTTATTGCAATTGCATTTCGTTTGCGTTTAAACGTGTTCCAAGAATAACGTCTTCTTCACTGTATGTGTAAGTTTTACTGTAATATCAGATACAGTATTACGATTTCTTTGAAATTACATGTGTTTTCGAACCTGCGGCTAATTTCAGTCAAGTTTCAAAAAGATGTCAATATAAAAGTGATAATTCAGTTTTAAGTGTAGCTGCATTTAATCCAATAAAAGAATCATTTTGAATGGGATTTTTGTTTTAACACCAATTTGTAGGTCTCTTAACCCTTTCCCGACTGAGCCTTTTAACGCCTCTGCAAACAGAGCAGACATTGTTCAGGGCCTACTATACCTGTCTATAGAGTTATCATAGATCAGAGTTGTCACAAATGTTTAGCAAAAACGATTGTTAATTATAACTGAGTAGAAATTTAGTTAATTATTCATAGTGGGTGGAGTCTGGAAAGAATATTCACAAGGGAACGAGCTAATATTATGTACATATTAAATGAATTTCGGCTTTTGTTTTCGTATGTCAGGGATACTCGGCACTTTTATATGGTCGCCAATGTTCGACCATGAGTTCATACTATTTCATTTTAATTGATATAATAAGTTTCAAGACTATATCTTAAACCTATTTTAAACGTTGTATTCGGTATTTCAATGTGTATTTGTACGCCATCGCCGGAGTGTCGAAAAAAGTCCAAAAATAGAATTAATGCATAACCCCTATCTTAAATGGGGAACTCGGGGCGTTTTCGTAGGTTTATACATTCAGCCCTAACGACGAGTATACTCGTCATTAACAAATAATGTCGTCCCACTTTATAAGAATTATAGAAAATCAGTTTTATCATACTATTTTTGTATAATTTATTGTTTTTGAGATTATTCACGATATATAATCTGATTGATTTAGGATATCTGTTATTACAAAAATGAACACCCGATCGTAGAAAAAATTGCAAATAGTACACTCCGACGGCCGTGACGGCAGCTAAAGCTAATCTCCTGATAACCTTTTCAAACAGTTTCATCCAGATTAGAGACCAACTCAATTCTCATCACATATCCAAATTGTTTGTAAATTGGATATTAATAAAGTCACATATAGAGGATATATTGATTTAAGCAGGCGTCATATTTAGCAGAATTCATTTTCTTTGTTTTCATCGACGAGCGACTCGAAATGCAGAGAACACCACAGGAAAAAGGTTTTATGTTGTAATAGCGTATGTAAAGGTATCTGTGCACCAGTTTATAAGTCATATATGAATTCCTGCTAAAAAAGATACTTTTATTGTCCAAAAATCGGCGACGATGTGAAAAATGCCGATCCTACCTGACCTTCGTAAACACCAACTAAAATAGATTTGATGTACTAATATCGTATTTAAAGGCATATATATATTGTTTAAATAACTGTATCTACATCCCTGTTAAATTTTCCTTAACCTATTCATCCCTGAATGGACAATTCCAGTTTCCAGCTAAGTTTTGTCCATTAATGACTATTTAGGATTGAATAACCCCTGATCAGGTTCCTCACTGTATTCGTATGACATGTGTACATCCGATTTACACACAGATTCAACCCTTATTAAAGCCTGAGATGGCTTCTAGTCTGTAATGAGACATTTGTATAAAAGCCAAACATTCCATCCCATCGTGATACGAGTTTATACAGGCATTCTTTTTTTCCTTCAATCGGGTGTTAAATTTTTGTCAATATTCTTCATAAAACCTTCAGATTAGGTTCGGGAAAATTATTAAACCATTTCTTTATTAAGGAACAGTAAAATAATACTGTTTTCATATAATTTTTATATAGTGGGACGTTCCATCCAGATAATTGGGACGTTCCGTCTGGTACGTTGCAGTCTTGGGACGTTGAGACCATAAACCCCCTGTAAAACCCCTGCAGTGATGGCAAAAAAGTTTGTGTCTCCATCGGGTGATCTGACCATGGCAGTTGAGTTTTTGTACAACATCATGATAGCGTCAACGGTTTCATCTGGTATACCATAAGCTCGGAGTATTTGTTCCATCTTTCCTCTGTGAATTGAGTCAAAGGCTTTTGAGAAGTCAACAAAAAGGAGAACAGCTTCAAGGTTTTTAGATCGCACTCCTTCTATGATACGTCTTACTGTCAGAACTTGAGAAACTGTGGACCTCGATCTACGGAATCCGTTCTGATTCTTTCTCAATATCTTCTCCATTTCTGGTCTGATGCGGTTGAGGAGCATTGCATTGTAGATTTTTGCAGCAATGACAGTGAGTGTAATTCCCCTGTAGTTCTTTGTAATTCCTAAGTCACCTTTCTTTGATAGACATACAAGCATTTTAAATTCACCATATATAATTTCAAAACAACAGAGGACAATAGCTTTATAAGCAAATACCACATTTTACCAACAAGACGTCATATCATGAACACAGAATATAACTTAAGATAATTAATAATAACGAAACGTGAACAGAATAGGATGTTAAATGCACATGACTGCATGACAGCTGAACACAATATCACAGAATGTT
This sequence comes from Gari tellinella, assembly GCA_922989275.2. NCBI lineage: Eukaryota > Metazoa > Mollusca > Bivalvia > Cardiida > Psammobiidae > Gari > Gari tellinella. The sequence continues at coordinate 35,845,545 of OV277857.1, read as the reverse complement.
AACTTAATATAACGCACTGCTAAGCAGCTACGATGCTGTATATATCGAACAGAATGAAACATAGACGAGACATAATTACCCGCAAACTGAATACAATTCGATATTTATTTTTTAAACCGAACATGATGCTATGATGACCCATAGCAATAACTGATGAACCGAACATAATTTGAAGTCAACAGAACCTCATGGCAATATGACACTACACAGTAGTACTCTAACCCAACATGATGTTTCTTAACAGGACGTGATAGGCAGATGAGCGCATGCGATATCCACACCACCGAATATAATCAAACAATAAGCGAATAAGAAATGTATTTTACCGAACATCTTTTGTATGACCAAACATAAACACGATGATCCAAATATAATGTCTGTTCTTAACATAAGACAGCCGAGGCGTTCCATACCATCGGGCTACAAATCTCATTGGATTTTAATGCAACTTGGTTAGAATGTTTGCCCAATTGATATCTAGGTCAAGTTCGAATATGGGTCATGTTGGGTCAAAAACTAGGTCACTAGGTCAAATCAAAGAAAAACAGTGTTAACCCTCTAGAGGCTACAAATTTGGTTAGATCTGAATGAAATATTTTCAGAATGTTTACCTACATCAAATCTAGGTCAAAATCAAATGTGGATTGTGTCTGGTCAAAAACTAGGTCACTAGGTCAAATTAGAGAAAAATCTGTATACACTCTAAAGGTTGATTGTGGGTCATAATCTGGGTCACTATAGGTTAAGTTTACATGGTGTACAAGGTGAGCTATTTAGGGCCATGATGGCCCTTGTTTTATAAAGTGGGTTGTGTCTTTTATGTATGATTTGCACTCATGTAAAGAAGAATGCTCCATTAGGAACATTCTGCTTTGAATTCAGCCTGTTTTAAGTGACCTTTATGTCATCAATACTGAAAACAAGAAATTTGGGAAAGGGATAAACTAAACAAAACACAAACAAAATTCATAAACACTGAAAGAAGACAGTTTTATTTCTCAGTGCCATAGCAAAAAAGGGCTTCTTTTGTGGAAAGGGTTAAACTAAAGCTTTTTTACACTCAGCTTGTACTTCACAGGATGTATGAAAGGATGTTCATTTTCAGATATGTAGAATACATCATTTCTTAACCCATTAAGCCATAAATACACCTTTTTACGCCTCTAATTCATGACTCCACTGAAGAAAAAAGTTCCACTTTATGCAATCATGAAAATACAGCATAAGAAAGTTTGTTCTATATCTTAACAAATGGTAGCTTAAAACAGGCTGAAAGTAAAGCAGAATACGTCTTTCTGCTTTACTTTCAACCTGCTTTAAGTGGTCACCTATTTTCAAAACTAGAAACAAGTTATGGGGTAATGGGTAATGGAGATAGTTTGATTAACTCATTGAGCCCTAGCAAGGAGAAAATGGGTCATTTACAGTCAATGTACATTTGTACCTGTGAAGAGTACACATCCTGTGCAAATAATGTAGACTCTGTTCAGAGGTCTGCTAGTCCAAATTGAACTACACTCCATAGGAAGCTTGAATTGTCTATTTAAAGTGCCAGGGTTAAATGATTTAAATTGATATATAGTTTTGAAACCAACAAGTTATTCAGCAATAGAAAGGTACACTTTTTATCCCCTGCCGAAAGGCAGAGGGATACTGTTTTAGGTCTGTCCGTGCGTGCGTGTGTGCGTGCGTGCGTGCGTTTTCCGTCCGCAACTGTATCTCCGAAACATATGAACAGATTTGGATTAAACTTGGTATACTTATTTGTCATCATAGGAGCACCGTGGGAAATCAAATTTTTTCAGAAAATTTAGGAATTTATGAGTTATCTGCCCTTTTTGTGTTAAAAATGCCGGCCGTGCGTCCGTCACATTTTCCGTCCGCAACTGTATCTCCGAAACCTATAAACAGATTTGGATTAAACTTGGTATACTTATTTGTCATCATAGGAGCACCGTGGGAAATCAAATTTTTTTCAGAAAATTTTAGGAATTTATGAGTTATCTGCCCTTTTTGTGTTAAAAATGCCATATTTAACAGTTTTTACACTCTAGCAACTACAGTATTCAACATATTTTGTTTATACTTGCACACATTGTCTATAAGTACAAGTTCTTGCATGTGTGCAGTTATTGTAAAAAAAGGATACTTCTGACAAGAGTTATCTGCCCTTGATGTACTTAGAAATGCTAGAAAATGCTTTATTTTGGTATTGTTTACATACTAGAGCCTATAAATATGCATGGATTTTTGAAAAAACTTTCTTGAATTATGTATGGCTATTAGTTTTCAAATGAATTTGATTATTGTTGAAAACGGAGAAATTAGTCATGAGTTATCTGCCCTTGATAAGTAAAACAAGAGGGCCATGGCCCTTAATTCGCTCACCTGAGGTCATTGTGCCTTAGCTTAATAGGCAAGACAACATTTTAATATAGCTGTAAATGGAATTATCTTCCAGACAAAAAAAAACATGACAAATTGGAATAACTTAAAAAAATATTGTTGGCAGAGTTATGGCCCTTATCCATGACACTTCTTCTTATCAAGCTACATGTATTTCCATATGATTATTTATTGCGCACTCTGCTTTACTTTCAACCTGCTTTAAGTTATCATCTACTAAGATATAGATACTATTTCTTATATCTTACATGTTTATGACTATATAAAGTGGAATTATTTTCTTTAGAGGAGGAATAAATTAAAGGCGTAAAAAGGCATATGTATGGGGTAATGGGTTAACATCAGTAGAACTGGAGTTATCTCAAAGACAAGAAAATATGACACTGGGAAATATCTCAAAAATGACATTGACCTTTGTAGGACATGACCCAAGTTATAAAGTTTCTAACTTTAACAAAGTTATGGCTAAGATTAAAGTTGTGGACTGACAGACAAACAAATGGACAAACAGACAAAAAAGCAGACAGACAAAACAATATGCCCCCAACTGCAGGGCATAAAAATATAGCAGACACCACCATATGCAACCTCATCAGCTGACCTGAGTTCAGTTATGTAACTCTGCCAGTAGGAAATTTGGCTAAGGTCTAACTCTTATAATGCTGAATTGCTGTCTGCTATACATATTTTGAATGTGAATTATGACCTAGATATTTAACCGACCAGAACCATTTGAACAAACTAGGTAAAGGACATTTAGAAGTGTCACCATGCCAAATATCAAAGCTCTGGCCATATCAGTTTCAGTGGAGAAGACGTTTGAAATTTTCTCTATATAACTCTATGTAAAACTGTGACCCCCGGGGCGGGGCCAATTTTGACCCCAGGGGCATAATTTGAACAAACTTGATAGAGGACCTGTAGATAATGTTATGTGCCAAATATCTAAGCTCTGGCCCTTGTAGTTTCAGACAAGAAGATTTTTTAAGATTTCCTTATTTTTTCACTTTGGTTGCCATAGCAACCAGAGTTCTATATTGTTTTCAATTCTTTGAACAAATCTGAAAGAGCTTGACCCAAGGAACATTCCTGTAAAGTTTGGTTGAAATCTGTTCAGCCGTTTAGGAGAAGACGTCATTTGAAGCAATTGTTAACGACGACGCACGACGGACACAGGGCCATCCCAATAGCTCACCTTGAGCCTTTGGCTCAGGTGAGCTAAAAAGCCATATTTAACTGTTTTTACTCTCTGGCAACTACAATTATGAATGGATTTAAATGATACTTGCACACGATGTCTATCAGTAAAAGTTCTTGAAGGTGTGCAATTATTGTCAAAAAAGGATACATGTGGCAATAGTTATCTGCCCTTGATGTACTTTGAAATGATAGAAAATGCTTTATTTTAGAATTGTTTACATCCTAGTATCTATAAATATGCATGAATTTTGATAAAACAAATTCTTAAACTATGTATGGCTATTAGTTTTCAAATAATTGTTATCATTTTTGAAAAACGGAGAAACTAGTCAACAGTTATCTGCCCTTGATGAGTAAAAAAAAACATATTTAACAGTTTTTACCATCTAGAAACTACAGTCTTTAATGGATTTTGATTTAACTTACACGTGATGTATATAAATATAAGGGTAGCAATTATTGTCAAAATAGGATACTTTGTGGCAAGAGTTATCTGCCCTTTATGTACTTAGTAATGCTCAACATGGCTTTATTGTTTACATGCTATTGTGTACAAATGTGAATGGATTTTGAAAAAAAAAAAAATCATATATGGCTATTATTTATAGAATGAGTTCAATTATTATCGAAAATGTGCAAATTAGTCAAGAATACTCTGCCCTTGATGAGTTGAAAATGTGTTTACACTCTAGTAAATTCTACAGTTCTGATTTTTTTTAATAATACTTGCACACAATTATAAGTTCTTGAAAGTGTTTAATTACTGTTGAATTTGAATCAAGAGTTACCTGCCCCTGTCATACTTCGATTTATAATGCTACAAACGGCTTTATTTTTTGTATTGTTTAGGCTTTAAAATGTACAAAATTGATTGGATTTTATAAAACTTTGTAAAAAGCTTTTGAATGTTGATCTTTAAAGACAGGTGATCACCATTTGCCCCTTCCTCCCACAATAAAGTTTGCCACTTTCTTCTGGACAATCGCTGCGGCAGGGGATATCAGCTCTAAGGTGCTTGTTGTTGAATGTATTTTACAGAGTGGCATCAAGTGTTGCAAAGAACAATCCTGCAAAGAACCGAGGTCGTGCCAATCACCCTAAGTCACCAAGACAAGGTGTAAAACAGACAGATAGTGTTAGTACAGTTACACTGGAGTTTGTGAAACGTAAGTATCATTCTCTTAACTCATTGCATGCTAGAGGCGGAATTGTGATTATCTATGCAAACAGTTTGGATACTAATGAGATGCAGTCACTGCAGCAGTGTAATGAGGGGTCTCATCAGGACCCAAACTGTTTTAAACTCTGACCATTTTTTTAGCTCACCTGGCACGAAGTGCCAAGGTGAACTATTGTGATCGCCCTGTGTCTGTCGTCCGTCGTCGTCGTCCGTCCGTCCGTCAGCCCGTCGTCAAACTTTTTATTCAAAGATCTTCTTCTTGGAAACCACTGGGCCAATTTCATCAAAACTTCATAGGATTGTTCCTTGTAGGGTACATTCTCAGATTTCTTCAAATTTAGGTCATCCAATTGAAATTGTGGTTGCCATGGCAACCAATTGAAAAAACTTTAAAAATCTTCTTGTCAAAAACTACAGGTCCGAATTGAAAATAATTTTACCCAAATGTGCCATTGGTGACCCTCTATCAGATTTCTTAAAATAATTTCCTATCTTAAAAAACATGGCCGCTAGTGGGTGGGGCAGATTTTCCTTATATGGCTATATAGTGAAAACTTTAAAAATCTTCTTGTCCAAAACTACTGGTCCGATTTGAAAGTAATTTTATGCAAATAATCCATGGGTGACCCTCTACTAGATTTCTTAAAATTATTTTGATATCTAAAAAAACATGGCCGCCAGTGGGTGGGGCACGTTTTCCTGATGTTACTGTATGGTAAAAACTTTAAAAATCTTCTTCTCTGAAACTGCTGGTCCAAATTGAAAATAATTATACATAAATGGTCAATTGATGACCCTCTACCAGATTTCTTAAAATAATTTTGTTATCTTTAAAAACATGGCCGCCAGTGGGTGGGGCACGTTTTCCTTATGTTACTGTATATTAAAGATTTTAAAAATCTTCTTCTCTGAAACTGCTGGTCCATATTCAAAATTATTTTACACAAATAGTCAATTGATGACCCTCTGGAGGCACGCAACGGTTTTATAGGGAAATGTTCGAATTGGCCCTGGTCAAATTTCTTAATAAAAGGCTACTGGTAAGTTTGAAAGTATTTTTGAAGATGAAAAAATTTATTTTAGGGGAGAATGCATTAATATGTTACTTTTTGGCATGATTTTAACAAACGGCACTAAGATGATGACTTTTTGTAGTCGGATGGGTATAAAACTGGGGCAGTCTGGAAATCAGTGGTTCGGGCTTAATAAACTGGGAATCAGCATCATTTTACTGGTGGGTGCAGACACATGAAAATTGTGCAAAATCGACCTGGAATCCCTATTGTTTGTGCCAAAGTTCCTAAAAGCAACAGGTTCAGTGAGTCTAAAAATACTTTTCACTAAGTGCCATCACTAGACGAACACTTTCGAATTTTTTGGAGAAGATGTGGGTTTTGAGGCTTTTTTGTCATGGGTTTTCGCGACCATAACAAACTTTAAATTTGGCCACAGAGGAATCTGAACGTGTGCTTATGTGGATGGTTTATGCTGTTTTGTTATACCTAGAGATGTATTTACTGATATAGGACTGAGTTTTGATTCTGGTTTGTGCGTGAAAGTCAGGAGGAGATAAATATAGATGTCAAGTAGACCACCGGTGCCGAGATTTCAGAAAAAACCGTTGTGTGCCTCCATAAGGGAGAACGGTCAATTTTGATCTACTTCAAATTGGGGGAAGAAGGTATTTATCTGACACTATAATGTATTTGCTGCCAGAAAATGAAATACTCATTGCAATTGTGTTAAAATTATGGTCACAAGTGGGATTTAAAAAAGGGAGGTAACTCTTGTCAAAACCTAGGTAAAAATCCCAAATGTATGTTTTAGTACCAAAATGACTGAAATTCTGCATAGATGTTCAAAACTGGATATAGCCTATTGATCAAAAGATACTGGGGCACCAAATGGGCTTCTTGAGTGGAGTATGCTTGCTTTAAATATAAAGTCTCTGTCAAATGCAGTTCAGAACATGTGACCAATGTAAAATTCAGTGTTTTTGACCTTTAATGACCTCTAAATGACCTTGACCTTTCTCTGGCATGACCAAAAGTGTACTGAGCTCAAGGATTTCTTGGATTGGGTGCACATACCAAATATGGAGTCCCTATCACATGCAGTTTTAAAGTTATGGCCAAGGTTAAAGGTCTGGACAAGCGGACAGACAAACCGACCGACCGCCTAAATACAATACGCCCCAACAATGTTGCGGTGGGGGGTAAAAATGTCATTTTTGCATCAAATTAGCCTTGTAGATAGCTAAATATGTTCTACAACAATGGAGGAGGAACAATAAGCACATTGAAATACAGAAACACAGTCAAATTTTTGTTTTAAGTGATTTTAATGGAAAAAAGTATGTATGGCGACCGGTATTTTTTCATCTTATATTCGCGAATTTCTGTCATTTTAGTTAAAACCACTCGCCGACAAGTTATAACGACTAGTAAACCATTTATAGAAATTGATTGTCAGAGAAAACAAAAGGAAATTGAGCCTATAGAAATACCAGTCGGAAAGAAAGAGCATATTTTTTAAGATCGGGCTAGGGTTGAAAATAGGCTAAGAATTTCTCTGAAATTGCCCGTTTCACTCATATCTTGAAACTACCGTAGAAAGCAAAGGAGTGCCTAAAGTATATAAATTTTATTGAAAGTTTGATTGGAATATGACTAAATAGCAGGAAAAAAAGCTTCGGGCTTAAGCGAAAAGATTTGTTGGGCTCCTTAAGGAGGCACGCAACGGTTTTATAGGGAAATGTTCGAATTGGCCCTGGTCAAATTTCTTAATAAAAGGCTACTGGTAAGTTTGAAAGTATTTTTGAAGATGAAAAAATTTATTTTAGGGGAGAATGCATTAATATGTTACTTTTTGGCATGATTTTAACAAAATGCGCACTAAGATGATGACTTTTTGTAGTCGGATGGGTATAAAACTGGGGCAGTCTGGAAATCAGTGGTTCGGGCTTAATAAACTGGGAATCAGCATCATTTTACTGGTGGGTGCAGACACATGAAAATTGTGCAAAATCGACCTGGAATCCCTATTGTTTGTGCCAAAGTTCCTAAAAGCAACAGGTTCAGTGAGTCTAAAAATACTTTTCACTAAGTGCCATCACTAGACGAACACTTTCGAATTTTTTGGAGAAGATGTGGGTTTTGAGGCTTTTTTGTCATGGGTTTTCGCGACCATAACAAACTTTAAATTTGGCCACAGAGGAATCTGAACGTGTGCTTATGTGGATGGTTTATGCTGTTTTGTTATACCTAGAGATGTATTTACTGATATAGGACTGAGTTTTGATTCTGGTTTGTGCGTGAAAGTCAGGAGGAGATAAATATAGATGTCAAGTAGACCACCGGTGCCGAGATTTCAGAAAAAACCGTTGTGTGCCTCCATAAACCAGAATTCTTAAAATCATTGTGTTATCTTAAAAAACATGGCCGCCAGTGGGTGGGGTAAGTTTTCCTTGTATTTCTGTACAGAACAATTTTAAAAATCTTTTTCTCTGAAACTTGGTCTGATTTAAGAATGATTTTACAAATAATGATTAATGGGTGACCCATTCTTCAAATAATCTTCCTAGCTCAAACAACATGGCCATCAGTGGGTGGGGGTGAATATGAGAATGTTTATCTCAATGATATCTAGGTCAAGTTCGAATGTGGGTCATGTCCGGTCAAAAACTAGGTCACTAGGTCAAATCATAGAAAAACTTTGTTAACACTCTAGAGGCTACAAATCTCATTGGATCTTGATGAAACTTAGTCAGAATGTATGTCTCATTGATATCTAGGTCAAGTTCGAATATGGGTCATATGCGGTCAAAAACTAGGTCACTAGGTCAAATCATAGAAAAACCTTGTTAACACTCTAGAGGCTACAAATCTCATTGGATCTTGATGAAACTGGGTCAGAATGTTTGTCTCATTGATATCTAGGTCAAGTTCGAATATGGGGTCATGTGCGGTCAAAAACTAGGTCACTAGGTCAAATCATAGAAAAACCTTGTTAACACTCTAGAGGCTACAAATCTCATTTGATCTTGATGAAACTTGGGCAGAATGTTTATCTCAATGATATCTAGGTCAAGTTCGAATGTGGGTCATGTCCGGTCAAAAACTAGGTCACTAGGTCAAATCATAGAAAAACCTTGTTTACACTCTCGAGGCTACAAATCTCATTGGATCATGATGACACTTGGTCAGCATGTTTGTCTGATTGATATCTAGGTCAAGTTTGAATATGGGTCATGTCCGGTCAAAAAGTAGGTCACTAGGTCAAATCATAGAAAAACCTTGTTAACACTCTTGAGGCTATAAATTTCATCTGATCTTTATGCACTTTGGTCAGAATGTTTGCTTAATTGATACCAAGGTCAAGTTCGAATATGAGTCATTTAGAGTAAAAAACTAGGTCACTAGGTCAAATCATAGGGGAAACTTGTTAACACTCTAGATGCTTCAACTCTCATTGGATTTTAATGAATTTTGCTCAACATGATTGCCTCATTGATATCTAGCTCAGTTAATTTTGAATGATGTCTGGTTAAAAACTAGGTCACTAGGTCAAATCAAAGAAAAACAGTGTTAACCTTTTTGAAGCTACAAATCTCACTAGATCTGCATGAAATATTGTCAGAATTTTTGCCTACATCAGATCTAGGTCAAAATCAAATATGGATTGTGTCCGTTCAAAAACTAGGTCAAATCATAGGAAAATCTTGTTTACACTCTAGAGGTTGATTGTGGGTCATGGCCAGTCATAATCTAGGTCACTATAGGTCAAGTTTGCCATGGTGTACCAGGTGAGCGATTTAGGGCCATAGTGGCCCTTGTTTAAGATTTCCTTAATTTTTCACTTTGGTTGCCATGGCAACCAGAGTTCTGCATTGTTTTTAATTTTTTGAACAAATTTGAAAGAGCTTGACCCAAGGAACATTCCTGTAAAGTTTGGTTGAAATCTGTCAAGCGGTATAGAAGGAGATGTCATTTGAAGCAATTGTTAACTACGACGGACAACGCACAACGCACGGCGACACACGACGGACACAAGGCCATCCCAATAGCTCACCTTGAGCCTTTGGCTCAGGTGAGCTAAAAAGGGCAGATAACTATTGCCACAATGATTTGATTTCAACAATTATTGCACTCCTTCAAGAATTTATAGCTATATACTTTGTGTGCAAAATCTAAGTTCAATAGGTATACAATAGAACAAGAACAAGAACAAAACTTTATAGACAACACACAATCTCAGACATGTTGTGTAGACTGTATTTTATTAATCCAACGTTTCTGTCATACAATGACCTTCATCAGGGAATACATAAAAAAGTACAAATTATCAACCCTAAGGTGCACATTTTTAGGTACTAAGTGTCATGTGACATAGTTCTAAAAATAGCCATCAACAATGAAAAAAAGTATGATGTAATTATGGTAGTTAAGTGGTATGTATGGAAAGTTAAAAAGTTTTTTAACAGTCATAAAAGAGTTTTGGTTATTAATGTTTTTAGTTACTATTTATCTTGACATTGTGACCATTCTAAATATAAAGAGGCAGTTTTTTGTGTCACAGTAAGTATTACTATGGTGATGACGTTATGATGAAGTTGACATGATGTCATGATGACGCTGTTGACGTCATTATAATTCTAAGGTGATGAGGTTATGAAGGGAAGTGTTTTTCAATACTTGCTGGTCAGTTTATATCAGTTTTTCATAATCAAATACAAATTTGGTTGGTATCATCAAGGTCTGTACTGTGTGGAAACATCTGTGGGGGGACTGTTGATGGCTTTAGTCAGACATACTAAAACCCGTGACGGTACTGTCACGGGTTTTTAGCTCACCTGAGCCTTCGGCTCAGGATGAGCTATTGTGACCGCTCTTCGTCCGGCGTCCGGCATCCGTCGTCCGGCCACATTTTCAAACAACATCTCCTCAGAAACCACTGACCCGATTTCAACCAAACTTTATCAGAAGCATCAGTGACAAGGGGGAACGAAATCTTGTTCAAAGTTTTTGGCTAGAGTTATTCCCCTTGCTTTGGGACTTGATTTTCTAACATGACCGTATAGACAACTTTTAATGCATAAGAAATTTTTTAAAAATCTTCTTCTCAGAAACCAAAAGGCCCAGACCTTTCATATTTGGTATGTATCATAACCTAATGATCTTCTACCAAGATTGTTAAAATTTTGACCCTGGGGCCAAAAATGGCCCCGCCCTTGGGCTTATCAGTTTTTCTTAGGAAAATCTTTGAAAATCTTCTCCTCTGAAACTGTATGGCCTAGATCTTTAATATAATCGACATGTAGCTTTGCCTTATGGTCCTCTACCTAGCTTGTTCAAATTATGACCCCCCGGTCAAAATTGGCCCCGCCCCGGGGCTTATCAGTTTTACATAGAGTTATATAGGAAAATCTTTAAAAATCTTCTTCTCTGAAACTGTATGGCCTAGATCATTAATATTTGACATGTAGCTTTGCCTTATGGTCCTCTACCTAGATTGTTCAAATTATGACCACCGGGTCAAAATTGGCCCCGCCCGTGGCTTATCAGTTTTACATAGAGTTATATAGGAAAATCTTTAAAAATCTGCTTCTCTGAAACTGTATGGCCTAGATCATTAATATTTGACATGTAGCTTTGCCTTATGGTCCTCTACCTAGATTGTTCAAATTATGACCCCCGGGTCAAAATTGGCCCCGCCCCGGGGCTTATCAGTTTTACATGGAGTTATATAGGAAAATCTTTGAAAATCTTCTCCTCTGAAACTGTATGGCCTAGATCATTAATATTTGACATGTAGCTTTGCCTTATGGTCCTCTACCTAGCTTGTTCAAATTATGACCCCAGGGTCAAAATTGGCTTGCCCCGGGGCTTATCAGTTTTACATAGAGTTATATAGGAAAATCTTTAAAAATCTTCTTCTCTGAAACTGTAAGGCCCAGATTTTCCAGCTTTGACATTTAACTTTGCCTTATGGTCCTCTACTAAGATTGTTCAAATTATGACCCTGGGCCAAAAATGGCCCCGCCCTGGTGCTTGTCAGTTTTTCTTGGAAAACCTTTGAAAATCTTCTTCTCTGAAACTGTATGGCCTACATCATTAATAGTTGACATGTAGCTTTGCCTTATGGTCCTCTACCTAGATTGTTCAAATTATTACCCTAGGGTCAAAATTGGCCCCGCCCCGGCTTATCAGTTTTACATAGAGTTATATAGGAAAATCTTTAAAACTCTTTTTATAGCTATATATATCACAATATTGTCTTGCCCAGACAGCTTAATGCAGGAGAGAAATAATTAAGAGAAAGATACTTTCTTTATTAATTTAGACTCATTGTTTTGCTATGAATGATGAAACCATCCAAACATAGAGAGAGAGAGAGAGAGAGAGAGAGAGAGATGATAAGGGAAATAACTCCATTATTTGAGATGTTTGGATATGCTAGTTTCTTCCCTTAAAAAGTTGTTCTAAATCCCAGAAGGAAAAGTCTCATAAATTTCTATTTTTGTTGTTCTTCCATATGGACACCATTATACAGACAGGGTGTTTCCTTTGAGATATGTTTTTGACCCTTATCATGCTAAACGCAACCTGGGTAATATTTGCAAACAGCGGCGTCTGATCTGGATAAAAAATGTTTGCCACTCATATTAACATTTTTTCAAGTTTCAAAAGGATCAAAATTATTTTTATTTTCATTTGGCAGATGATATATTTTAAGGAGAGGGCAATTCAGCATGATAAGGGCTTATATGTTTTTCTGAGATTTGTTTGGTTTTAACCCTTTACCTGATAGCCTGTTTCTAGTATTGAAGATAGGTAATTACTTAAAGCAGGTTGAAAGTAAAGCAGAATGCGCCTTAAGGCGCATTCTGCTTTACTTTCAGTCTGCTTTAAGCTATAATGTGATAGAATATAGAAAATATTCCCTATAATATATATTCATGACTAATTAAATTGGAACTATTTTTTCAGCGGAGGAATAAATCATATTCGCTAAAAGGCGCTTCTATGGGGGAAAGGGTTAAGGAAACTTGTATTGGCAATCATTCAGTAAAGAAGCATTGATATCACTGCTCATTGATTGCTATTGGCTGCTTCGAGGAGGACAAAACAAAGCAGAAAACTACAAAAACAGTAGTTTGCACTAATAGTGTTCTACAGTCAGTTGTCCTAATCACCCATTACCCCATAAATATAAAACATTGTTATGCCTTTAATTTATTCCTCCGCTCAGAAAATAAATCCACTTTATACAGTCATGAATTTGTACTACAAGAAAATATTTCCAATATTCTAGCACATGGTAGCTTAAAGCAGGATGAAAGTGAAGCTGAATGCCTTAAGGTTATGGGAATGTTGGTTAACTCGATCTGTTATAAATAATCTGTTATTTTGTGTGGTTACTTAACCCATTACCCAAAAGCCTGTTTCTAGTTTTGAAGACAGGTGACCACTTAAAGCAGATTGAATGTGAAAAAGAATGTGCCTCAAGGCACATTATGCTTTCCTTTCTGTCTGCTTTAAGCTCCCATCTGCTAGGATTTGGAAAATATTTCTTGCGGTACATGATTATGACTTTTAATTGTAACTATTTTCTCCAATGGAGGAAAAATTAAATGTGCCAGAAGGCACTTCTATGGGGGGAAGGGTAAAACATTGATATTGACTCTTTGCCTGTTATACCGTAATATCATCTACTTCACAGTTGTGATCTGTATTTGTTTTTAAAATCTAATTTTAAATCCGTTTCAACTTAAAACATCCCCAATTCAAGGTCAATAAATGAGGATCAGACAGTTTGGATCCTTATCACATGTTTCATATTGCGGCTTCTGATCAGGATTCAAATTGTTTGCAAATCAAAGTAAAGTCATGACTAGGGGACAAAAGATTAACATTTGAATTAATGATCTGTGTCAGGTTAAATTGATATAATTGACATAAAAATGCAATAAATAGGTATAATTTGCCTTTCTGAACTAATTAAGAACAAATTAATATTTCTCACACACTCAGGCTTTAAAGAGTTTTACACCTTTGCACATCCTTTAGAAATGTTTTTCATGTTTCCACTCTTGTCTTGATAAAATAGGTTCAGGGTGTTTTTACAAGTGCCTTAACAACAAACCCTAGAAAACTCATTGAGAATGATTTGCTTTTCTGATGGTTACAATATTTAGAACCCTTTCCCCATAGCTTGCTTCTGTAGTAAACACATATGGTTGCATAAAGCAGTATGAAAGAAAAACAAAAATGCTTCCTAAGGAGCATTCTGCTTTACTCTCAGACTGCTTTAACCCATTACTCTATAGCTTGTTTCTAGTTTTGAAAACAATTGACAACTTAAAGCAGGTTGAAAGTAAAAGCGCAATGGACATTAAGGCACATTCTGCTTTACCTTCAGCCTGCTTTAAGCTATATCTGCTAGAATATAGAAAATATTTCTTTTGAAACATATTCATGACTCTATAATTGAAACTATTTTCATCAGTGGAGGAATAAACTAAAGGCATAAAAAGGCATATATATGATGTATTGTGTACCGTTAAGCATGCAGCCAGTGTCTTAATACAAACTACAATCAAACCTGTACTGTAACACATTCAAACTTGTAATAAGCAGCCACTTTGTGAAGAAGCATGATATCTTTATTGGCAGTTTATGCTAAATGTAGGACAAACGTAATGCAGAAAGCTCCTACACACAGAATAACTGGGTGTGTGACACCCATACAGAGTCTATGGTGAAATGGCATTACAAACTAATTGAAACTTTTTTGTGTATGAAAATTTTATAAGTTTCACGATACCAAACCTAATCTGCTTTACTATCAACTTGCTTTATTGATCATCTACTGGTATCTTCAATACTAGAAACAGACTCTGGGGTAAAGGGGTAAGCAACCCTTTTATGTTTGTGAATCTTTAGCCTATTTTTTAAAACATATGTGACCACATCCAAACAGTTTTAATAGAAATGTCATAGGTATAGTACATTCTGAAGAGTCTAAACATTGACAAAACTAGTCAATATTAGCTCTCTAGTTCCAGCCATACATGTATCTGTATCTTGACTAACATTTTTACAGCTTTATACAAGTCATGTTATATGTAAATCATCAGGCGAAAATGAATTAGACCACAATAATCTTCTTTAAAATAACAATTGATGTGATGTTCTTTTTAGATGTTGCTCTTGAGATGATGTCAGAGGTGGAAAATGTGGCAGAGACATTTGACAGTGGAATTTATCAGTAAGTAGCTTTATGCAATCTGGGTTTACATTATTATCCAATAACATTTTTATAGACTCCAAGTGTTCATCCTTCAACATTTCTCCTGGCTCCAAGATTATAAAGCACTTGAGTTGAGTCTGGAACCATTTTCAAGCCTAGGCCCAAATCTGACCAATCAAATGCTTGAGAGTAGACTCAACGCAAACGCTTTATAAGCTTGGACCCAGCTGCTATAAGCAAGAATTGATGAAAGAGCTGTCTGGTCAGGGTCGGAACCATTTTCTTTTAGATTCTGTTAAACATTTGCCTAAACCCTTTTCTGAGGAAACTTTTCCTTATAGTTTAAGCCAATATGATACTGAAGATGACATATGTTTCATAATGGGCAGAGTTTTATGTATCAATATTAAGCAGGAGAAGAGTTAACTGATTAACCCATTACCCCATAAATATGCCTTCTTAAGTCTTATTTATTCCTCCTAAAAAAATAGTTTCATTTTATACAGCCATTATTATGTTTCATTTCAAATATTTTTATATCCCAGGGTTTCCCATAATTTTTGACATAGATGGCAAACTTTGAGGAATAGGCGGCACAGTGAGCGGACAACCTAGGCGAGGGCATTTGGGGGCCACGAAGGCCCCTGAAATTTTTTTTTGAAAAATGGTGCAATTTCCTGCATTCTGAGTCTTTTTGGACAGGTTTAAAGTAGGCAAAATATTGGTCCAAAAAATGCAAGATGGCTTGATTTTATTGCCAAAAGGTACATTTTGCTTGAAAAAAAACCCCAAAAACTTGGCATATGGGTACATGTTAAACATGTATAGGAACTATTGGAAATTATTTCACTTATTTATGCTAACTATCAGAAAAAGGCCTGTTAGCTTGTTTTCTAAATTTGTTTCAATATTTTTTATGTGATTTTGACTTATTAGGAACAAACTGTAAAAAAAATAATAATTTTTTTTTTTTTTTAAAAATTCGGAATTATTGGGATTGGGATTTTTAGCTCACCTGAGCTAGCTCAGGGTGAGCTTTTGCAATCCTTGAATGTCCGGCGTCCGTCGTGCGTCGTCCGTCGTGCGTCGTCAACAATTTTAGTGTTTATTCTCTAGAGGCCACAATATTTATCCAATCTTTCTCAATTTTGCTCAGATGGTATATTGCCATAAGAGTTAGGATGAGTTCGACTATGGTTGAAATTGGACAAATGGGTCATGAGTTATCTACCTTTGAACTGCTGAAAATGCCATATTTAACAGTGTTTACACTCTAGAGGCCACAGTATTTATCCAATCTTTCTAAAAACTTGCCCAGATTGTATATGACCATAAGAGTTCGGATGAGTTTTATTTTTGTTGAAATCGGACAAAAATATCAAGAGTTATCCACCTTTGAATTGCTGAAAATGCCATATTTAAAGGTGTTTACACTCTAAAGGCCACAGTATTTATCCAATATTTCTAAAACTTGCCCAGATTGTATATGACCATAAGAGTTCGGATGAGTTTGATTTTAGTTGAAATCGGACAAATAGATCAAGAGTTATTTACCTTTAAATTGCTGAAAATGCCATATTTAACAGTGTTTACACTCTAGAGGCCACACTTTTTATCCAATCTATCTGAAACCTGCTCAGATTGTATATGACTATAAGAGTTAAGATGAGTTCGATTATTGTTATAGGTCGAGAGTTATGTACCTTTGAATTGCTGAAAATGCCATATTTAACAATGTTTACACTCTAGAGGTCAGAAATTTTATCTAATCTTTCTCAAACTTACTCAGATTGTATACTACCATAAGACTTCCGACGAGTTCAATTATGGTTGTAATCGGATCAATAGGTCAAAAGTTATCTACCTTTGAATTGCTGAAAATGATATATTTAACAGTGTTTACGCTCTAGAGGCCACAATATTTATCCAAGCTCTCTCAAACTTGCCCAGATGGTATATGACCATAAGAGTTCGAAAAAGGGTGATTATGGTTGGAATCTGACAAATAGATTAAGAGGTATCTACCTTTGAATTGCTGAAAATGCCATATTTTACATCGTTTACACTCTTGCAACTACAGTTTTCAATGGATTTTGATTATACTTGTACAAAAAGGTTGTAGCTATATGTTCTGGAAGGAGTGCAATAATTGTTGAAATGTAATCATTGTGGCAATATTTACCTGCCCTTGATATACTTTGAAATGCTAGAAAAAGGCTTCATTTCAGTATTGTTTAGGCTTTAGTTATCTGCCTTTGATGTACTCTACTATACTACAGTAGGTCGACAAACTTGAATGGATTTAGAATAAAACGGGTGAAATTCAAAGGTAAAGCTATCAGGCTTCATTACAAATGGTGAGCGATATCAGGGCCTTCAGGCCCTCTTGTTTCTTTACAAGTTGGGAATTATTTTGACAATTTCTCATTGGGAATCAATGGGCCCATTTACCGGACTCATGGATGCACCATAAAAAGGCTTGGTTTTCGATATGAATGCTCCCCGTACGAACTATGCATGGTCCGAATGCAGTATGAAGTATGCAAGGTCCGGAACTTCGATAGATGTGTGCTGTTTGGGCGTCGAGCGTCCGTTGAAAATGGTAATTAAAACTGACAGAATGCTTGATTAGAAGTCACTAACAACTGTTCAAATGCGCTAATTTATTCCCGAAGAAACCAGTTAATTATAACAGGTATTTTTTCGTGACGCCCTTAAAAGTTTATGGCGGCTGTCAAACTTGAACACACCTTGTCAAACGGTGCCGATTTCGCTTGCGATCGAGGTATAACAGGACCAAACAGCATACATAAATATTTCAACAGAGAATAATGAATTTAGTCACCTTTAACACCAAACCCAAAGTCAAACAGACTTTTTCCAGTTTGAGATTGGGGTTTCCTCTTCAATCCTCGTTTCTCCGTTATCATTGGAACATTTCGGAAAAATACGAGTGCATCCAAATAGCGATTAGATTTAGACGATAAAAGTCGAGTAAATACAAATGCATAGCAACCACTGTTGCTTCATTTCCTACTACGAACGATGCTTTTAGGAAACAAATATTGCGTAGAATCTTGTACAATCTTCTTTTAAAACTTAAATAAATGGATCTATTTTTTAAATTTTGAAAAATGGAAAATAATAGCCGGCAGAAATATTGGAATAGCCGGCGATTTCTGCAGGCTGCCGGCTTTTATGGGAAACCCTGTATCCTAGCAGATGGTAGCTGAAAGCACACTCAAAGTAAAGCAGAATGCACCTTAAGGCACACTCTGCTTTACTTTCAACCTGCTTTAAATTGTCATCTGTTTTCAAAGTAGAAACAGGCTATGGGGTTAAATATTATCTGCTCATGATATAGTCCCAAATTTTGTATTTCTTCTCAACATTTGCAGATATACAAGGGACAAACTGCATGGATACTGATCAGATGCCAAGTAACTTGGTATTTGATCAGGATCCAGACTGTTTGCAAATGTCATGCCAACTTGGTTCAAGAGCTCAAAGGTTTACAGTAAAACCTGTGTTACGTAACTGCTAAAACAATGGTACATTTGCAGTATTCATGACAAATGGCAACTTACTGCTAACTTAACTGCATGACACACAGGGGAGAAGAAACAGCCCATGCCATTCCTTCCCCCTTACTTACTTATATGACACACTGGGGAGAAGAAACAGCCCATGCCATTCCTTCCCCCTTACTTACTTATATGACACACAGGGGAGAAGAAACAGCACATGCCATTCCTTCCCCCCTAACTAACTTAACTGAAACACAGGGGAGAAGAAAAAGCCAAGGCCATTCCTTCCCCCTTACTTACTTAACTGAGACACAGGGGGGAAGAAGCGGACCAGGCCATTCCTTCCCCCTTATTACTTATATGACACACAGGGGAGAAGAAACAGCCCAGGCCATTCCTCCCCCCCCCCCTTACTAAATTATATGACACAAAAGGGAGAAGAAATGGCCCACAACATTCCTTCCCCCCTTACTAACTTATATGACACACAGGGGAGAAGTAATGACCCAGGCCATTCCTTCCCCCTTACTTACTTAACTGAGACACAGGGGAGAAGAAATTAACAGCCCAGGCCATTCCTCGCCCCCTTACTAAATTATATGACACAAAAGGGAGAAGAAATGACCACCACCATTCCTTACCCCCTTACTAACTTATATGACACACAGGGGAGAAGTAACGGCCCAGGCCAATCTTTCCTCCTCACTTACTTAAGGTACTTCGCATATGCGCGTAGTTTCCATACGATTGTTATGAAACTTTTCATGAAGAATGATAATAGCCTAAGAAACAATGTGTGTAAATATAGGCAAAATTTATCGTGTGGTTTGTCTTTAAGGTCTTTTTTCTGACAAAAACCTAGAATTTTGATGATTTTATTTTTCTTAAAAATGAATAAAGCTAATGACTATAATTCTCACCCAATAAGTAGTCCACAACATTCATTACAAGAAAAGCTATAAACATTTTGAATAAAGGTGTTCAGAAAGATGTTATCAGCTATTTAAATTTTGCAAAATGCTAAAAAATTGAATTACAAAAAACTGACTCATTCAATGTATATTTGTTTTCATTTTATTCAAATATATGGTTTATGAACTAGTCAGTCTGAAAAAATTAGAAAATATTACAGTCAGGATTTATTGTAATAACATATTTTCTTATTAAAAAGTGGGATATTTCTTGTTTAGATACAGTTACCTACCTTAGAATTAAAACTTTGTCATTAAAACGCATTATTATTTATTCATGGACTTGCATACAAGGTTTATTATATTGTTTTAACATAATTATAATGGACAATATCGATCTTGAAAAGGTTAGCGTATTGATAAGCTTCAATGTGTGGCTTTATAGTTCGATCAAATCGTTTACATGTATACCGATTTAATTGACTTGTAAGTCATTAAACTAAAACATACAGGTAAGTGGACATATACTTGGACCGTAAACATCACTAGTTCTAATCAACGAAGACTAAACATAACATGTCTCTTGATTACTGCGTTATGGATTGACAAGTCAATAAATCGGACACTAAAAAAAATATTTGGATCGGATGGGTCTCGAACCTATGACCTTTTGATTGCTAGTCAACCACTATACTAACTGCGCTATGAAGGATTATACTAATTCGTATCAACATTTCCTTTATATAAATTTTCTAGTATAAACACGTACGAAAACAGTCTGTGTCGTCAAGACGCATATCCGCTCGCCCGCAAGACCGACTTCCGGTAGCCAAAGGCCTTAACTGAGAGACAGGGGAGAAGAAACAGCCCAGGCCATTCCTTCTCCTCTTTATTACTTAATTTACACACAGGAGAGAAGAAACAGCGCAGGCCATTGTTTTCCCCGCTCACTAACTTATTAAAAAAAATAATGAGGGTGGGGGGGAGGAATGGACGGGCCATTTCTTCCCCCGGGGAAGAAACGGGCCGACCCATTCCTTCCCCCAGGGAAGAAATGGCTTGGGGAAGAAATGGCCCGATACACCGGGCTAAAGTCATGCATATGGCTCCTACAGGAGCCTTCTGCATGACTATTGCCAAACATTAAGCGGTCACCTTTCTTTTAAGATCACCATGCATCTTCATTCAGTGCTCGCTTAATACAGGGTTTTACTGTAATTTGCTGATGTGCTGCTTTTCCAACCATACCAATGAAGCATCTAACAAAATCTGCAGTCAAATTTGGGTTTAACAGTCATTCAAAATGAACCCATTACCCTATAGCCAGTTAAGTTTTTAGGACAGGTGATCACTTAATGCTGGTTGCAACCTGCTTTAAGATATAATCTGCAAGGTTTTGAAAAAAATTGTTTGATGAAACTATTTTTTTTTGAGAAGGAATAAATTAAATGTGCTAAAAAGCACTTCCATGGGAAAAAGGGTTAACAGACTTAAACACTTTGATACAGGTATCAAAATGCAGGAAAGACTTTTAATGGAAACAATACTTACAGAAAAATTCAATTCTACGTGAAAATGCATCAAAAGGCATTTCTATAGGGGAAATGGTCAAAATATAGAACACAACTGAGATGAGAACATTCTACAGCAGCTCTCTGCATTACTATATTCTTCAGTCATCTTTCTTTACTGATCTCATATAGATGCCGTTTGAAAGAATAGCAGCATACCAAATATAACTTAGACTGCACTATATAATTAACCCATTACCCCTTAAAAACGCCTTTTTACACCTCTCATTTATTCCTCCACTGAAGAAAAAAGTTCCAGTTTATACAGCCAAGAATATGTACCAGAAGAAATATTTTCCGTATCCTAGAAGATGGTAGCTTAAAGCAGGCACATTCTTAAGGCACATTCTGCTTTACTTTCAACCTGCTTTAAGTGGTCACCTGTTTTTAAAGCTAGAAATAGGCTAAGAGGTAATGGGTTAAGACAGATGTGAATGCAGAAAAGAACAAAATTTAACTCTTTGATTAAGTGCTGGGATAAAATATAAGATTCTGAAAAGATTATTGATGAAAGAATTATGAATACTTAAGCTACACCATACAGACATACAGTCAAACCTGTAAAACTTTCATTGAGAAAGCCAGGAGGTAATAAAAGTTAGATGGCTGTTAAATACAGGATGAAAATGATAGAGAAATCTCCTACGGTTAGGTTGTATAAAGCAACCATTTACTGTGGAAGCCAGGAGGTTATAAAAGTTAGATGGCTGTTAAATACAGGATGAAAATAATGGACAAAGCTCCTACGGTTAGGCTGTATTAAGCAACCATTTACTGTGGAAGCCAGGAGGTTATAAAAGTTAGATGGCTGTTAAATACAGGATGAAAATAATAGACAAAGCTCCTACGGTTAGGCTGTATAAAGCAACCATTCACTGTGGAAGCCAGGAGGTTATAAAAGTTAGATGGCTGTTAAATACAGGATGAAAATAATAGAGAAATCTCCTACGGTTAGGCTGTATAAGGCAACCATTTACTGTGGAAGCCAGGAGGTTATAAAAGTTAGATGGCTGTTAAATACAGGATGAAAATAATAGACAAAGCTCCTACGGTTAGGCTGTATAAAGCAACCATTTACTGTGGAAGCCAGGAGGTTATAAAAGTTAGATGGCTGTTAAATACAGGATGAAAATAATAGAGAAATCTCCTACGGTTAGGCTGTATAAAGCAACCATTTACTGTTGAAGCCAGGAGGTTATAAATGTTAGATGGCTGTTAAATACAGGATGAAAAAATAGAGAAATCTCCTACGGTTAGGCAATCTCTTTCACATGAGAGCTCATTTCTTTCCTCAACATACATCTCTGTCACAGGCTACATCTCAAATGGGCAGGATTCTTGAACAAATTTTTATTACACATTTAAGTGTGATAAAATTAGCTCTGTGTGATCCAAAAGTGCTTAGTTATCATCATAATTGTTGTTAAACATGATTTTCAATTGATAACAACAGTATAATATTAAGATACCTTTCGCACTATTTCGGGTAAATTTACTTCTTCGGCACAACGATTGTGAGTGTCCAAGGCCGAAACGAACGGTTACGAACCATGGGCCGAAACGACCTGTCACAATTGTGAAGT
The DNA here is from genome assembly GCA_922989275.2 of Gari tellinella. Classification (NCBI taxonomy): domain Eukaryota; kingdom Metazoa; phylum Mollusca; class Bivalvia; order Cardiida; family Psammobiidae; genus Gari; species Gari tellinella. The sequence continues at coordinate 35,822,916 of OV277857.1, read as the reverse complement.
TTTTTGGCCGGCATTGTGTCACATAGAAAACGAAAGCAACGAATGAACGAGGGTAAGTAAATACGCATTTTCCCTTAATTAGTTCTTTTTCGGCACTTGACAGGTGTTGATTTAGAGTCATCATACGTATACATTATTACATATATTACATTATTTGAAATCAAACACCTTAAACAATGGGAAAAATCACAAAAAGAATGCCGTGCTCGCGAAAAAATATACCACCCTCTCCCATATATTGTTCTGTAATTGAAAGACGCGATCAAAAAACAAAAATGTGAACTGGCCAATCTTTTAAAATATCATTTAACTATTTATACTGAAAATTTCAGCCACGTAAGTTGGACGTAGATATGGTCACAAACGGACAACCAGTTAGTCACGATTAACGTCATGCCCTAAATGGGAGTAGTCTCATGATCAATAAACTCTCTGTGATCAGTCCCGCAACGGCATGCTAGTTTTGTGACAGGTGCCGTCTTGTTTCCTTAAGATATCAGGTGCGAATCCTGATCCCCGATTCATATTGAGGGGGTGGGGGTAGTCTCATGATCAATGAACCCTCTGTGTTTGGTCCCGCGATGGCATGCTAGTTTTGTGACAGGTGCCGTCTCGTTTCCTTAATGCTAGTTTTGTGACAGGTGCCGTCTCGTTTCCTTAAGATATCAGGTGAGAATCCCGATCCCCGATTCATATTGAGGGGGTGAGGGTAGTCTCATGATCAATGAACCCTCTGTGATTGGTCCCGCGAAGGCATGCTACTTTTGTGACAGGTGCCGTCTCGTTTCCTAAAGATATCAGGTGAGAATCCCGATCCCCGATTCATATTGAGGGGGTGGGGGTAGTCTCATGATCAATGAACCCTCTGTGTTTGGTCCCGCGATGGCATGCTAGTTTTGTGACAGGTGCCGTCTCGTTTCCTAAAGATATCAGATGTGAATCCTGATCCCGGATTCACATTGGGGGGTGGGGGGTGTTTAAGGTTGGTGCCGTTAGGGCCCCTGGTGAGTGGGTCCAACATGTATCACTTGATATTTTTTGTTTGTATAGGTTAATAGGCATTATTATTGTATGTCACAGTTTGTAGGTGTATCAACCTAGCAACCCAGGTTTGATCGTGGGTTTGTTTGTTTATAAGAACACCCTCTTAAATTTGGCACCCAACGAGGAACTATGTCTGTATGTGCTCCAAGGCCAATTTCCTATTGTTCTCATAACTTGCTGGGGGGGAATAGGTTTGTCACAGTGTGTATGTTTATCATCACTTTGCTGTACAAGCACCCTATTAGAGTGCATGACTGCTAACCTGGGCTTGAACCCAGGTATTGGCGAGTATATATCACATGTTTCTGTATAAGAACACCCAGTTTCATATAAATCACTGCAAAAGCTGTAATTATTATTTGTGTAAGCAAAATAGCTTTAACTCATTAATAGTTCAATGAAATATTATACCGAATGATCAGGGGTCGTGAGTTTGATACCACGCCAAACCAAGTCCTTCGGGTGAGACTTTATAAACCGAGGTCCAATTTATTGGACTATAGATGCCTTATACTGGGAATCTAAAAGAACCAGGGAACTCTTTTGATGATAAGAGAAGGGCATCGCGCCCGGGTTCTCTGTATCCACCCCCCTTTCTCTGGGGCGTCCAATTAGCCCATAGATGGCAGAAACGTATGTTAACTAACATAACAAACAAACCTATATATTGGAAGCATAAGCTTTAATAAACACAGTCTTGTTTTTTCTAAATTTTACCTTCAACTTTTATTTTCATTTTGTCTGTTTCAGACTGAGCTCAGCTGGGACTTATTGGAGCCCTCACTACCGTAACTGTATGGTCAATCAGCCTAGAGTGAAGGATCTTAGCCTGTTTGTGGTATTTAAGCAACCAGGAAACTTTTCGGAGTGATGCAGATAACTTTGGGATGAGTAATTTATTGCATAAAAGTATTCCACTTGTACCTTCGAAATGTTTACAGCCTGATAAGTTGTGATAACACACTAAAGTTAGCCAAGGAGACAACTCAGACAATCTTATGATGGAACTGCTGAGGTGTTTGCTCTTCAAGACAGTTCAACCCTGGTATGATAGATGCCATAATTGAGTTCAGAAAGCCATAATTCCATGTGTCCTGTTGTGCTCTTCACAGTATTGAGTTGATTCAGGAGGATGATTCTGAAATGGAGATCTCGGATCTTGCCATCATTCAAAAATTTAAAGAGGCATGTCAACTTCCAATATACAAAGGCACTATACATTTGTTGGATCAAGAAACGACTAAATATGAAGTTACTAGCATAAACACCTATAATCATGAAATAGGTATTGTTGATCAAGTTGTGAATTTTTAGCTCACCTGGCACGAAGTGCCAAGGTGAGCTATTGTGATCGCCCTGTGTCCGTCGTCCGTCGTCATCGTCCGTCCGTCCGTCAGTCCGTCGTCAAACTTTTTATTCAAAGATCTTCTTCTTGGAAACCACTGGGCCAATTTCATCAAAACTTCATAGGATTGTTCCTTGTAGGGTACTCTCTCAGATTTCTTCAAATTTAGGTCATCCAATTGAAATTGTGGTTGCCATGGCAACCAATTGAAAAAACTTTAAAAATATTCTTGTCAAAAACTACTGGTCAGAATTGAAAATAATTTTACCCAAATGTGCCATTGGTGACCCTCTATCAGATTTTTTAAAATAATTTTCCTATCTTAAAAAACATGGCCGCTAGTGGGTGGGGCAGATTTTCCTTATATGGCTATATAGTGAAAACTTTAAAAATCTTCTTGTCCAAAACTACTGGTCCGATTTGAAAGTAATTTTATGCAAATGATCCATGGGTGACCCTCTACCAGATTTTTTAAAATTATTTTGATATCTAAAAAAACATGGCCACCAGTGGGTGGGGCACGTTTTCCTGATGTTACTGACTATGGTAAAAACTTTAAAAATGTCTGCTTATGTGCGTCCATGAACGTTTTGCTTATGAAGACACTTTTAGGCCACACTTCTGGTCCAATCTTTATCAAACTTTGTCAGAATGAACATCTTGACAAAATACAGGTCACGTTTGAATATAACTATTACAAAGTTAATACATGGTAATATGTATGCATGTTACCCATATGAAGAGGTGTATGGATATGTAGAGCATATTGGCTCCTAGGTCATGGTCACAGATCAAAAGGTCAATATTTTATTGAAATAATAACATGTGAACCTCAGCTGATCTGGACTTTGTATTTTGTATACATGTTGCTCTCATTTAAAGGAGTATGAGTATGTATATATTAGAGAGTCGAGCTCAAAGGTCAAAGTCAAATCTTTAAAATGGCAATACTTTTGACAGTCAGGTGACTTAGACTTCATATGTGGTATACATGTTGCTCTTATTATGATTCAATATACAGTAGAACTTCCATGTGTCGATGTTGAAGGGACAATCATAAAAAACTCGACACATCGAAGCCTCGACTCATGTTTACCTGATGTTTCCTCAATTTTTTTCCTCAAATATACTTGATCTCCATAAAGCCGACATGTCCGTATGTTACCTGTTGATATTGATTTTTTCCAATTAAAAACATTCGAACGGAATTATGTCTGCCTTGTATCGCATCCAAACTGGATGCATATTTACTAATTTTACCAAAAACCAATCTTAAAGATGTACGTTAGGCGAAAATACGTTTCCCGTAACTCGATTTTCAGAAAAAAACAACGGTATGGACGGATGTCGCTTTTTATCTGCACACCGGTTCTTGTACCCATTCCAGCATATACATTCTCTCGAAACGATGGAACCAGATTCAGGGGAAACCCTTTTCTTAAAATAGTAGCAATATCTCCTTAGAGGGATACAGGTAATTGCATAACTATTGATGCTACTTATTTCTGGATGGGTTCCGCGTGAGTCGTTCTTTGTCTATTACACACACATTCTCTTCCGGCATAAAAACATTGACCAAACTACGCATATGCGTTAACGTTCGGTTTAAATTGACTTCACACAAAACGAAATAAGGGTGCTATGATTAAGTCCGTGACAAATAAAATATGGAAAAGAGTTGATGAATCAAGGAATACACAGGGCCTTTGACACATTCAGAAGGTGTTGGCCTGTTTGTCCTGGATAATTGGGTAGTAAGGTCATTCTGATTCACGACAATCAATCGAGTAAAGATGGTCACGGAGGTGTGAAAAACTCGACACACGAAATGATGGTCAGTCAATTTTTGTACAGTCGAACATCGACACATGTGTAATGAATTTTGAGTGAAACAGTATATGTGACCCGCCACGCGAAAAGGGCCCTTCAGGGTGAAAAAATCAAAATTGACTTTTTGTTTGTAAAACGTAGACAAATTCTTCCTTAATCTAAAAATGTGATTCATTTTGCTGAAATCAGTACCTAAACGTCATTTTTTTCGATTTTGTTTACCCCACCCACCACGCAAAAATGGCCATTCTGGGTCAAAAAATCAAAATTGACTTTTTGTTTGTAAAACGTAGACAAATTCTTCCTGAATCTAAAAATGTTATTCATTTTGCTGAAGTCAATACCTAAACGTCATTTTTTTCGATTTTGTTTACCCCACCCACCGCTTTAAACATGAAATTTTCAATGGTTCGATATCGATGTTTTTGCTTTAATTATAAACTTAAATTGAAACATAAAACACAACGTTTAGGTTTTATATTGTAGAAACTTTCTTACCACTTTCTAATTCTGACATTTGCTTTACTTTGAATTGTCCAATATTGTAATTTACCCCACCCACTTCATTTAACATAGAGAAGTACAAGTCCTGCGATTGTCATGGTACACAGTTTCTCATTACCCTATTTAATTTGTGGTGATATATTTTTCATAAGGTTATTGACACTTTTATAATACTGAAAATAGAGAACAAAAATTATCACAACAGTATTTGTAATGTGGACGATGACGTCACTATGAAATGTGGACAATGTTAGACATGTTTCGTCGTCCAAAGGACCAGGTTATTTTTACTGTTGTGACGGAGTTCATTTGTAGAGGTTTTCGGGTATCACATATTAAAGGCTACATGTATAATTATGATTAATAGTTTTTACTTAACTGTTGATGTCATAGTGCTATACAATTTTTTTTATCCATCCAACAATAAACTTTATAACAACATCTAGATCTATACTGGATGCTCTATTTCTAAGAGCCATTAGAAGAGAAGCTATTAACCCTTATCCTGCGGTGATATCGTCTGCTTCGAAGTTGTCGTCTGCAAAATTTGTTAAATTTAGATTGATACATATTTTAATTAAAGAATCCTAAAGATGAGTATCAAACAGTTTAAATCCAGAACAGACGCCGCGTTACGCGGCGTCTGATCTGGATTCAAACTGTTTGCAAAAATCAATAAAATCGCGATCAGCAGGCAAAGGGTTAATATGATGTGTCAACTGTCAAACAGCATTGGTCCTGATCAGACATAGAGCTGTTATGAACAATGCGCTCTCCTTAAATATGTACTCAGTGTCGAGACGAAAACAGTTCATAAACAACATATTATAATCAGATTAAAGAAACATTAAATAATTATGACATCACTTAAGCGTACGTCGTGATGTAGACATCATGACGTCATAATGTAGAAATTTCCCAGTCATAATCAGAAATACAGAAACACCTCTAAAAACCGGAAACAAATTCAACCAGTTCCACGACAGGTTTTCACTCAATACAGCAGGATGGTACCGCCGATAGCTCATATAAGAGCTCCCAGTAACACCACCGTAACCCACAACGTAACAGTCGTTATTACAGCACTCGTTCAATTAACACAAATGTCCGGATTTCAGAGATATAACTGTAATACGGATCAAAACACCTCCGGGTTCCAAATAAAAGAAGACGGCAGACCACGGTTTATGCAAACAGTTCACAACCACACTTAAGCCCTGAATGTGTAGTTATACTAAGCTGTAGTTATACAAAAACAGAATGAAAAAGAACGATCGCCACAGTCTTCAAATATAAGTAGCCCAGAACAAATAAATGTCACAGTCCTAAGATACATGTATACAAAATGGCAAATTATTTTAACCCTTATCCATCTGTGATATCGTCTGCTTTATAATTGTCGTCTGAAAATTTGTCAAATTTAGTCTTATACATTTTTAAATACAGAAACCGTAAGATGAGTGTCAAACAGTTTGGATCCAGATCAGACGCAACATTACACGGCGTCTGCTCTGGATCCAAACTGTTTTGCAAAAATCAGAAAATCCGCGATAAGCAGGCAAAGAGTGAATATCATGAACAAGAACTTAAAAAAAACCAGCAAATAAGATCTAGCTGTAACACCAATAAGAGCAAAATTGAAACACTATCTAAACTAGAAACGCTAAATCCATGCTAACTTATCAGGATTAACAATATCGCCTATTAACGGCAACAAACATTATGTACAATCAACCTTCGATGTTCCGAGCTTGTTTAAGTCAAGCATATCCGTATTTCAAAGCAAAACATGGTCAAGCCACGTTTAAAATTTATAATACGGACATGTGTGACTCTGTTATACTATTTAAGAATCGATCGTGCCAAAAGGATTTGGAAAACATTATGGATAGTCAAAAGTGCAATAGTGGTCATTTTCCGCATAAGCTTAATTCATTACTCCATAATACGCCTTTTAAAGGTTTTAATTTATTCCTCCACTAAAGAACCTTATCGTATACAATCATGTTTATACACAAGTATTAACAATAGAAATGTATCCTATATTCAAGCAGATGGTAAGTTAAAGCAGGCTGAAAATGAAGCAGAATGCGCATTCTAATTAACTTTCAACCTGCATTAAACAATCACATGTCTTCAAAACGATCCTAGTTGAACTGTTAAAGCCCTGTACAACGATACAATTAGTTTTTTCTTGTTTCCTGTTTTTTCTTCTTTCTTTGAGGACTGTCTGTTCTACACACTTAACTGTCTGTGCATTTCTGAACAGTTACTGTTGAAGCTTTAGCTGGCTTTGGAACAGATGGTTTGGGGCAAGACACGTCCATATATACATCCTCACAGTGCCTGCGAACATTATCATAAAGGTACCAGGCTCTCTCTGCTGGTAAACCAGGTGGAGGAATCACTACAGGGCGACAGGTTGGTTCGGGAATATTTTGTCCAAGTTTCAACATCTGGAAGCACACTTCTGGGGACGATGGGTATTCTCTAATGTACACACAACCTGGGTTTTTCTGTGTAAATCTGAAATGATGGTACTGGCTAATATTTGGAATAACATGGAAGATACCCGAGAAAAACTGCTTCCAGTTATACGAACTTACGAGGACCTCGTTTGTCGTCGGGTCTCTGACCAACTGCGGAATGTTGATGTTCTTTGTTGTTGAAGACTGAACAACTCCAGCTAACTGAGCCATTGATGAGACGTAACTATGCCGGTATTCCAATTTTACTAAACCGAAGCACCAGTCAGGGCCAAAACGTGTATGATAAGCCAACATAAATGAAACCTCAATGTCATCACTAATTTCAGTCATTATTCTCCAACACATGTACTGCATTAAAAAGTTGTTCTTGTTTTGTCCGCAACAGTTGTCACAATGAAATCTGAGTACTCTTGCTTTACTCAAGTGGTTGATCAGATAGTGATCCAAGTAACTGATGGTTTCATTTGCCCCTTTGCCAGTTAGATCAGCCTCATCTACTAAGTAATTCACTTGCCTTGGAATGTATTCTGTACATATACCAAAAATGGTACATTTCCTAGGGGTTTTAAAGTAAATTGGACCAACTTGTTGTGGTGAATGAGGAAACATTAAGTTCTGAGCATAGTCAAACGAAACATGAATTGGTCCATTTAAGTCACTGTTTTGTTCACTTTCACAGAGAGAGTTCCAGTAATCGTTTGCCTCCTCACATTGTTTTTTATAATAAGCTCTACATTCTTTCGCCAGTTTTAAGTGAGCTTCTTGTGTTTTCAGTCGTGCACACTTATCCTCCTCATCACAGTTAGCCGATTTCATAATAAGGCTGTTGTTATTCTGACATGTGTCGCAGAGGTCTGAGGAAACTTTCATTACAGCAATGTCTGGTAAATATCTTTGCCACAAACCTTTAAACTTTGATTGTCCAACAGCTTTGGTTCCTGTCTTGGAGCAGCTTTTTACATATTCTCTCCATATCTGAACTTTGCTGCGGTCACTCGGCAACATCATGACAGAATAATCTTTCATTTTCGGCATTCTGCCTGGCAAGGGAAGACCGTTAATATCAGCATATGCACATATGAAATTAATGGCGCATTCTTCATCTTGAACTGTCGTGGTGTTGTGTGGCAGTTTCCCTTTGTTTCCGTGAGGACGTAAAACCATACCATGGCTGTCAAAATGTTTACATAAGTTTTTGTATCTCTTTTCACCGATGCCGTATGCGAAGAGAAAGGCTGTTTTGCACATTTCTTTTCCACGCAAAACATACTTATTTGATGATCTTTTTCTCGGCTTAGATATGGAATGTGATAGAGTTTGTTTTGTGGCCGCAGATGTGTCTCTGGTTTGATTTATCTGAGACAAAATCACTAAGTCCAATTCATCTTTTGTCATATCTGCGGAAGCAAGTCTATTTGATTCTATGGCGTCCAAGCCAACGACTTCGCAGCAAGGTTTGTCTACAAAAGAAAAAATAAAGAGTACGTTATTAACCAGTTCCATAAAACATTACCCTAAATCCTTTTCTTTTCAAGCTTGGTCTATCGTCAACCAGTTTGAATCCGAATTGGACGTTGTGTCACTAGACGTCTCATGAGGATCCAAACTGTTTGCTTATGGTACTAATTGGGTAAGTGGTAGGGTAATTTGCATTTACACAAACGTTTAATGATCGGTAGTAGGCCCCTACTAAAAATTTTAATGCTTTAACCAAAAAAATGTCAGAAGTCATTGTTTAAGTCTTGGGAAAAGATGCAATTGCTTTCAAACAATTAAAAAAGAGGAAAAAAAAACATTTCGTCGATAGTAAGATTAGAACGTGCAACATCAAGCTTTAGAGTTAGGTACACACACCAATACGCCACGGAGCCCGCTTACTACCTTACTTCAAATTTACGTATTGACTTTAAAACTCACGTTTTATTTATTTTTTCGCCGAAACGAAATAAACTTTTACTCTTTTTTTTCCTCCAATTTCGTTATGCTACTTTTTGTTTCCAATGAAAAGTGGAATCTGCACATAAATTTGAAACAAAAACATATTTATTTAACGTGTGTAGATCTAGACTAGATCTACCTAATCTAAAAATAGATCGATAACGTACCATATAAATGGCTGCATCCGCATCCGTCCTTTCTAAACTTCGCCACCTCCAAAAAATAATCTGAGTCTGTTTTATTCCACTCTGCATCCACACAATCCTCATCACTGGAATCACACTGGTTGTTACAGTCCACAGAAGTGGGATTAAAATAGTCATTATTCACCTCAGTCACCAGATCTAACGTGTCTTCATCGTCATCGTTTAAATTCAGAAAACAATGAGTCGGCAGCCTATCTTTCACAGAGGACGCTCAGCTAGCCTGGCTAGCCATGATCAAAACAATGATCACATTCCACTATATAGGATACATTTTTTCTGTAGAATCTTTCAGAAACGATCAGGTAGAATGAATCTCTTATGATATAATAGATAAATACACTAGGGGGTCTACGGTGTTTACATTTGATACACAATAGATACGACCTTCACCGATAAGTGCCAGTTTTCGACAGGGTATTGCGACAGTTTAACGTGGAAAATTGAGCTGTTTTTTGTTTAAAAAATAGTTTGGATGATTATGAGTGCCACACGTATTCAAATTCTGATCATAGCGCCAACTGTGTGATATTTGGAGTTGAAACTAATTGTACTTCAGTCACAACATACACTGTAATTGAAACCGAAAGTGCGCAAAACGACGTGCAAACTTTGACGTCGTTTCATCTCCAAATGACGTTCTCACCCTGAAGGGCCCTTTTCGCGTGGCGGGTCACATATACGGACCGAGAAAAAAAGTCGATATAGCAAAAAACTCGACTTATGAAAACTCGAGTCATACGTAGGTTTTTAGCTCACCTGAGCCAAAGGCTCAAGGTGAGCTATTGAGATGGCCCTGTGTCCGTCGTCCGTCGTCGTGCGTCGTCCGTCGTCGTTAACAATTGCTTCAAATGACATCTTCTCCTAAACGGCTGAACAGATTTCAACCAAACTTTACAGGAATGTTCCTTGGGTCAAGCTCTTTCAAATTTGTTCAAAGAATTGAAAACAATATAGAACTCTGGTTACTATGGCAACCAAAGTGAAAAAATAATGAAATCTTAAAAAATCTTCTTGTCTGAAACTACAAGGGCCAGAGCTTAGATATTTGGCACATAACATTATCTACAGGTCCTCTATCAAGTTTGTTCAAATTATGCCCCTGGGGTCAAAATTGGCCCCGCCCCGGGGGTCACAGTTTTACATAGAGTTATATAGTGAAAATTTCAAACGTCTTCTCCACTGAAACTAATATGGCCAGAGCTTTGATATTTGGCATGGTGACACTTCTAAATGTCCTTTACCTAGTTTGTTCAAATGGTTCTGGTCGGTTTAATATCTAGGTCATAACTCACATTCAAAATATGTATAGCAGACAGCAATTCAGCATTATAAGAGTTAGACCCTAGCCAAATTTCCTACTGGCAGAGTTACATAACTGAACTCAGGTCAGCTGGTCAGCTGATGAGGTTGCATATGGTGTTGTCTGCTATATTTTTATGCCCTGCAGTTGGGGGCATATTGTTTTTGTCTGTCTGCTTTTTTGTCTGTTTGTCCATTTGTTTGTCTGTCAGTCCACAACTTTAATCTTAGCCATAACTTTGTTAAAGTTAGAAACTTTATAACTTGGGTCATGTCCTACAAAGGTCAATGTCATTTTTGAGATATTTCCCAGTGTCATATTTTCTTGTCTTTGAGATAACTCCAGTTCTAGTGATGTTAACCCATTACCCCATACATATGCCTTTTTATGCCTTTAATTTATTCCTCCTCTAAAGAAAATAATTCCACTTTATACAGTCATAAACATGTAAGATATAAGAAATAGTATCTATATCTTAGTAGATGATAACTTAAAGCAGGTTGAAAGTAAAGCAGAGTGTGCAATAAATAATCATGGAAATACATGTAGCTTGATAAGTGTCATGGATAAGGGCCATAACTCTGCCAACAATATTTTTTTAAGTTATTCCAATTTGTCATGTTTTTTTTTGTCTGGAAGATAATTCCATTTACAGCTATATTAAAATGTTGTCTTGCCTATTAAGCTAAGGCAAAATGACCTCAGGTGAGCGAATTAAGGGCCATGGCCCTCTTGTTAATAAGGTTATATAGGGAGAAAAGTTGGGACTTTAAGAAAAGATCGACACATCGAGAAACTCGACTCTTCGAAGTTCGACACATCGAAGTTCTACTGTATATATTTCATGCAGGTTGGGTCAAAGGTCAAGTTCATATGCAGTGGTCAGACTCAAAAGGTCATAATAATATTTGAAATTATTGGGTTGGAGGATGACATAATGTTTCACAAACATATCTTGTTTACTGAAGCTATTAAGATGAATTTTCATGTATGGAAAGAGTTTGGTTCTGGTCCGTTTCATATCTATGTTACAGGGGATGGCGGAGTGTCGCATACTGCTTTTAGGTCACTGTGACCTTGACCTTTGACCTCAATTTTTAGCTCACCTGGCACGTAGTGCCAAGGTGAGCTTTTAGGATCGCTGGATGTCCGTCGTCCGTCGTCTGTCTGTCTGAGCGCACGAAAGGTCCTTTGTTGGGTAGGGAGAACAATAGATTCCATTCATTCCGTGATTGCCCTATTGATATTGTTGGGTATTTTAGTGTACTGTTGGGTACTTTTAAACAAAAAATATACCCAACAAATGTCCAACTGTGAGAACGTCTGTCCGTCCGTCCGTCCGTTCACAATTGTTCGTTAACACTCTAGCAGGTTCAAATCTCTTTGGATCTTCATGAAACTTGGTCACAATGTTTGCCTCAATGAAATCTAGGTCAAGTTCGAATGTGGGTCATGTCCGGTCAAAAACTAGGTCACTAGGTCAAATTATCGAAAAACCTTGTTAACACTCTAGAGGCTACAAATTTCTTTGGATCTTCATGAAACTTCATTAATAGGATTGCCATAATAAAATCTAGGCCAAGTTCGAATTTGGGTCATGTCCGGTCAAAAACTAGGTCACTAGGTCAAATCTTCGAAAAACCTTGTTAACACTCTAGAAAATACAAATTTCATTGGATCTTCATGAAACTTCATCAATATGTTTGCCTTAATGTAATCTAGGTCTAGTTCGAATGTGGGTCATGTCTGGTCAACAACTAGGTCACTAGGTCAAATTATCGAAAAACCTTGTTAACACTCTAGAGGCTACAAATTTCATTGGATCTTCATGAAACTTCATCAATATGATTGCCTCAATGAAATCTAAGCCAAGTTCGAATGTGGGTCATGTCCGGTCAAAAACTAGGTCACTAGGTCAAATCTACGAAAAACCTTGTTAACACTCTTTAGTGTTTGGCCTACTCTTTCAGCCAATCAGCAAGCCACAAAATTCAAATTTTCGCTCGGTTTAATTATTAAGTCTACGGGATTTAACGAGATTTGGCAATTTAATCATGAAGTGTTCGAGACTTGGATTTAGACGTTAGCAAGCATTGCGCATGTGTTAATATTTCGGTCAGCTCCGCCCATGGCGTGACTTTTAAGCTTTACGGGTAATCCATTACACAGCAAAGTAGATATATCTACATGTACAATTCAATTTCGAGGAAAATAATGATAATGTAGCTCGCTAGTCGGAAGAAAGTTGTGAAAATCATTCAAATTGTATTTAATCTTTAGGAGGGGGGGAATAAGAAAAAGAAAACACAATATAATTAAAACAGAATTCTTACTGTTATAAACAAAACCAACATCTACAAACTTCAAACTATTGTCAATCGCGGCAAAAACACTAAAGACAGGCGTCTGCATAATGCAAGATCAAAATAATGCAGAAAGCTCATTTATGAGTTTTCTGCATTATTTCAGGGCTCCAGATTAGAGGAAGTAAACTTCACAAATCCAACATTTTCTCACTTATGTTAGCATCAAATCCTATGGTGTTACAACTCATTAGAATCGTCTCTCCGAGTAATGAGTAGTGACACCGTAGGGTTTTAAGCAGAAATAAAGATTTTAGTTTTTGAAAAACCCCCTTATCTGGAGCCCTGTATTTTGTGCTGCATTAAGCATTTAGACGTCAATAGCTATTCTTTTTCCATCGTCTAAATCGTATCCGCTTAAATCAAAATTGCCATGAGCCTTGCTGCGTAATAAAACACACAATATATGTAACAGACTGTGTAAACATCTGTCGGCGGAGAAAAATATGTAAATGAAGTGAAGTGACGTCATATGTGGGTGGGTCAAACACTAAAATGGTTAGAGTTTATTTCAACGCTTCTTAATAATTAAGAAGCCAAATTCGGTCGCAGGCTCCCTCATTTGTTGGCTTCTTAATCATTAAGAATCATTGAAATAAGCTCTAACTATTACAGAGACTACAAATTTCATTGGATCTTCATGAAACTTCATCAAAATGTTTGCCTTAATGTAATCTAGGTCAAGTTTGAATGTGGGTCATGTCCGGTCAAAAACTAGGTCACTAGGTCAAATTATCGAAAAACCTTGTTAACACTCTAGAGGCTACAAATTTCATTGGATCTTCATGAAACTTCATCAATATGATTGCCTCAATGAAATCTAGGCCAATTTCGAATGTGGGTCATGTCCGGTCAAAAACTAGGTCACTAGGTCAAATCTTCGAAAAACCTTGTTAACACTCTAGAGACTACAAATTTCATTGGATCTTCATGAAACTTCATCAAAATGTTTGCCTTAATGAAATCTAGGTCAAGTTAAAATGTGGGTCATGTCTAGTCAAAAACTAGGTCACTAGGTCGAATCATCGAAAAACCTTATTAACACTCTAGAGACTACAAATTTCATTTGATCTTCATAAAACTTGATGAAAAGGTTTCCTCTATGAAATATAGGTCAAGTTCAAATGTGGCTTATGTCTTGTCAAAAACTAGGTCACTAGGTCAAATCATTGAAAAACCTCGTTAACACTCTAGAGACTACACAATTCATTGAATCTTCATGAAACTTGAACAATATGTTTGTCTCATTTAAATCAAGGTCAAGTTAGAATGAGGGTCATGCCCGGTCAAAAACTAGGTCACACGGTGTACATGGTTACATGGTTACCAGGTGAGCGATTTAGGGCCATAGTGGCCCTTGTTTAAAAAAGCTTGCCCGGAGCATATCTTCTGTACCATATCAGCTAGGAATAGCAAATTTGGTGTGTGAGTACATCATGGGATGGCGGAGTGTCGCGTTTCATCTTAAGATCACTGTGACCTTGACCTTTGACCTCAATTGTAAAATGTGTGTATGTTTGTATGCATGCAACACATTTTGTCCGGAGTATATTTCCTTTTCCACGAAACTTCACACACGTATTCACCGACATCACCCCTTTTAAGGTCATCATTAGTATAAATAGAACTGAGCAAGGGTACTTGCATCGTCTGCCATGTCTCACTTCAGTATTGTTTATGCTCTAGTGTCCACACATTTTAAAAGATTTTGATAAAGCTTTGTAAAGTGATATTATGTCTATAAGGTATCCAATGAGTTAATAGGTTAAATTGGTCAAGAATTATCTGCCCTTAATGCATTGAAAAATCCATATTTGAAACCTTATACACTCTAGCAACTTAAGTTTTGAATGAATTTTGATGTACTTGCAAAAAAAATGTATATAAGTTCTTGAAAAAGTGCTATTACTGTTGAAATTGAAATCAGGTCATTGTGTCAAGAGTTTTCTGCCCTTGATGTACTCAACTATACTAGTACATTCTGGTTTACTTTCAACCTGATTAAACCATATCCCCAATAGAAACATCTTTAAGCACATTCAATTTATTCCTCCACTGAAGAATATAATTCCAATTTATATGACTATGTGGCATAAGAAATGTTTTCTACTTTCCTTTCAACCTGCTTTAAGAGGTCACATGTCTTGATAACTAGAAACAGGCTATGGAGTAAAGGGTTAAGTGGCTAGAACATGCTTATAATTCCTGTGTCCCTTGTGGTATTACTTTCATATTTGGTTTGCATGATATGTATATGAACAAGACCTTTCCAAGCACTTAAAAAGTT
This sequence comes from Gari tellinella, assembly GCA_922989275.2. Lineage (NCBI taxonomy): Eukaryota > Metazoa > Mollusca > Bivalvia > Cardiida > Psammobiidae > Gari > Gari tellinella. The sequence goes on along the minus strand of OV277857.1, from coordinate 35,807,610 downwards.
GACCTCTGTGACCTTGACCTCTGAGTCTGCTTTTAAGTTTCTAAATGTGCCAAAGGCGAGCTTTGTTTGATAACTCTTGTTACTCAATGGCCTGTTTCTAGTTTTAAAGACATGTGACCACTTAAAGCAGGGTAAAAGTAAAGCAGAATGTGCCATAAAGTGCAATCTGCTTTATTTTAAGGCTGGTTTAAGCTACCATGTACTAGGATATGTTTCTGATTGTGCACATTCATAACTGACTGTATAAATTGAAACTAATTTCTTCAGAGGAGGAATTAATTGAATGCTTAAAAAGTTATATCTATGGAGTAGAGGATTAACAGGACCTAACAGGTTAAAGACCTGCAACAACTACTGTTAACCCTTTCTCTCATAGGTTGCTTTCCATGTTTAACCCATTACCCCAAAGTCTGCTTCCAGTTTTGATGACAAGTTACCACAAGCAGGTCAAAAGTAAAACAGAATGCACCTTTAGGCGCATTATGCTTTACTTTCAGCCTGCTTTAAGCTACCATCAGCTTGGAAATAGAAAATATTTCTTTTATATTCATGACTATAAAGTAGAACTACTTTCTTTAGTGGAGGAATAACTTAAACCCATAAAATAACACATTTATGGAGTAATGGGTTATGGTACATAACTGCTTAAAGTAGGATAAGAATACATAAAGTTATTGTATGAGCTTTTGGATTAAATTTGGTCCTGCTTTAAAGAGGCTCGCAACCAGATTTAGCATTAAAAATAGTAATTTGTAAATATATGTCAAACGCTTATATAAACGGATAAGATTTAGTTAAGGATAAGAAATTCTGTTTAAAAAATGCATTTCAATAAAAAAAAATGATTGGGCTCTGGTGGGATTCGAACCCGGTGTAACAGCCAGTTCTTTCCCCCCTGCTAAAAGTTTCCCCGGGGAAAGAATTGGCTAGCCAATTCTTTCCCCCCTAAAAACTCATAATTGAGAATACTTTTAGCTAGCCAATTCTTTCCCCCCTAGTTGAAACTTTCCCCGGGGAAAGAATTGGCTAGCCAATTCTTTCCCCCCCCCCCGCTATATTTTCGCAATTCAGAGGGGGGGAAAGTTTTGGCTAGCCAATTCTTTCCCCCCCTCTCAGTCAATCTGCGGAATTGTATCCTTTTGACGTTATATGGAGGGGGGAAAGTTCTGGCTAGCCAATTCTTTCCCCCCTATCTGTCAGTCTGTTGAAATGTATACTTTGGCTCTCTTTGAGGGGGGAAAGTTTTGGCTAGCCAATTCTTTCCCCCCACCTCTCTTTCAGTCTGTGGAATTGTATACTTTGACCATCTAGGAGGGGGGAAAATTTTGGCTAGCCAATTCTTTCCCCCCTCTCTTTCAGTATGTGGTTTGGTATCCTTTGACTATATATGGAAGGGGGAAAGTTTTGGCTAGCCAATTCTTTCCCCCCTATCTGACAGTGTGCAGATTGTATGCTTTGACTATCTCGGAGGGGGGAAAGTTTTGGCTAGCCAATTCTTTCCCCCCTATCTGACAGTGTGCAGATTGTTTGCTTTGACTATCTCGGAGGGGGGAAAGTTTTGGCTAGCCAATTCTTTCCCCCCTATCTGTCAGTCTGTGGAATTGCAACCTTTGACTATCGGGTGACCGGGTGTAGCAGTCAATTCTTTCCCCTCTCAAAAGTTTCCCCGAGGAAAGAATTGGCTAGCCAAAAAAAAAATGATTGGGCTCTGGTGGGATTCGAACCCGGTGTAACAGCCAATTCTTTCCCCCCTGCTAAAAGTTTCCCCGGGGAAAGAATTGGCTAGCCAATTCTTTCCCCCCTAAAAACTCATAATTGAGAATACTTTTAGCTAGCCAATTCTTTCCCCCCTAGTTGAAACTTTCCCCCCCCCCCCCCGCTATATTTTCGCAATTCAGAGGGGGGGGAAAGTTTTGGCTAGCCAATTCTTTCCCCCCCTCTCAGTCAATCTGCGGAATTGTATCCTTTTGACGTTATATGGAGGGGGGAAAGTTCTGGCTAGCCAATTCTTTCCCCCCTATCTGTCAGTCTGTTGAAATGTATACTTTGGCTCTCTTTGAGGGGGGAAAGTTTTGGCTAGCCAATTCTTTCCCCCCACCTCTCTTTCAGTCTTTCACCTTTCACCTATCCCGTAACCGCGGAGGTCGTTGGGGCAGCAATGACGACTCGTGTACCAGCCTTCTCCACGCGTTATGGTCTTCCGCTACTGTTTTGGCTCCGGCAAGATCAAGGCCTGTCCATTCTTTAATATTGCATGTCCAACTTTTCTTTGGCCTTCCCTGTCTTCTCCCTCCTTCGACTGTTCCCTGTAGAATCGTCTTTGCAAGTCCATCGCTTCTCGTAACATGTCCATACCATTTCAGTTTCCTCCTTTTTATAATGGTGAGGAGATCCGTATGAGGTCCAATGGCTTGAGTGATCCGTGTTCTGACTTCTGTAGGATTTCTTTCTCACTATCTGGCGTTATATGGAGGGGGGAAAGTTCTGGCTAGCCAATTCTTTCCCCCCTATCTGTCAGTCTGTTGAAATGTATACTTTGGCTCTCTTGGAGGGGGGAAAGTTTTGGCTAGCCAATTCTTTCCCCCCTCTCTGACAGTGTGCGGAATAGTATGCTTTGACTATCTCAGAGGGGGGAAAGTTTTGGCTAGCCAATTCTTTCCCCCCTATCTGACAGTGTGCGAAATTGTATGCTTTGACTATCTTGGAGGGGGGAAAGTTTTGGCTAGCCAATTCTTTCCCCCCTCTCTGACAGTGTGCAGAATTGTATGCATTGACTATCTCGGAGCGGGTGGAAAGTTTTGGCTAGCCAATTCTTTCCCCCCTATCTGACAGTCTGTGGACTTGTATGCTTTGACTATCTCAGAGGGGGGGGGGGGGGGAAGTTTTGGCTAGCCAATTTTTCCCCCCTCCCTGACAGTCTGTGGACTTGTATCCTTTTGACTTAATATGGAGGGGGGGGGGAGTTTTGGCTAGCCAATTCTTTCCCCCCTCCAAGATAGTCAAAGTATTAAATTCCTCAGCCTGAAAGAGAGGGGGTAAAGAATTGGCTAGCCAAAACTTTCCCCCCTCCAAGATAGTCAAAGGTTGCAATTCCGCAGACTGACAGATAGTAGTATATCTTTTAATACCTCCAATAATGGAGAGCTACATAGTACATACATTGGTAACATAACATAGAAATACAGACACAATGACAAATACACATATACAATATAAACAGTACAAATTACAACAAACGCATTTTTATATAGATCACATGCACACATACATCTACACAGTTGTGCAACTGGAATAGAGTAGGAGTGCATGGCTGTTGAAATAAGCAAACTGAAGTTTTATACGGGTATAAAGCTTTAAGAGGGGTTATTATTTACAGTCAGACCTGCATTAGACGGCGACAACAGATACGAGACGATGAGCCATTCCAGATATAGACAAAAGCCCCCACCGGAATGAAGCGAAGTAGAAAGCCCAATGGCCTTCTGCTTCACGTCAGACCTGTGCAGGCAGCCACAAGCTCAAAGGATGTCCATGCCCCACCCGAATACTAAGCCCCCGCCCCGGCCCGACTGTAAATAAAACGATTGTATTTATATAACAGTAAGTGAACACTCCCCCCCCCCCCCCTCTCACATACACACAAGTTAGAAAAGACATCACTTGACAAAACGAAACACAAGAAACATCGTTATCACTTGATATGAGAAATGAAGAGTAAATATCAGCGATAGTGAGCATGGCAGGTCTTGTCGAAACAAAACACAAGACAAATCAGGTCACTGGCATACTGACGGAAGTGTTCCTTTTTACAGTGAATATGGTATCTTTTTTATTATTATTATTATTTATTAATTTATTTATTTAGCGACTGTACAACATACACTACCAATAAATTATAACAACTATTGTATAGTTTATGCAATATAATCGATAAAAGTCATGAGTTAATGAAACTTGAAAAGATTGGTGATACATGATATTTACATTTATAAGTAAACATGTGGAATGAAAAATTTGTCAACGGCACAGTAAAACCTACCTACATCGACACTCGGAGTGATGACTTTAAAGATATACGGCATATAAACCAAGGGTAGGGGCAACACCGTCTGCGTTACTTTCACCGAGATATGCCAAGTTTGAATACCGATACGTCAACTGATAAGCCTCACTGTGCCAAACATAACTAATTGATACGGTAGAGAATACGTTGTTCTAGCAACCCCTTATATACAGCTATTGGGTTGGCTACCTTAAACACATTGACCGTAATCAGTCGTGAATACCGTTTTCATCGGTTTTATTTATACGTGTATTATTATTTCAGCTTCACCATACAATGACAGAGTTTTAAGCAATTTACTGCAGACCTGTTTTGTGATAGGAAATTATTTCCTAAAATATACAAAATCTGAGATAAAGGTGACTGCATAATAAACTGACGATACTTGTCTATTCCCATGCTTTTGACCAGTTTTGAGTACAATGCATTACGTAGATGTTCATTGCGTGAACAGTAGAAAATTTTGTGTAACACCAAGTTCTCCACTAAACAACAACATAAGTTGCAGTTTTCTGGAAACTTCGATGCTACTACTTTAGCGACAATGTACATTGCACTAAAGCATGCCGACAATATATCTGGGTTACGACGGGCAAAATACCAAATATGGATAGCGTCTAAGCCTGGGAATAGGTCACTCACATGAACAGTCGGTATCAAGTTATTTAATATGTCTATACGTGAGTTACCCACTGGTTTCAGTATATGTCTAGTAAGGACTGATTTCCACATGTATTTGGCAGGAAAATCTGAGGTCTCCTGAAAATATTCAATATATCTAAGAAGACCATATTTGTGTAGTGTGAAGAATATATCAGGTATAAAACTATCAGACTGTCTCTCTGAGCCATCACAGTAGCGGACCAGTCTATTTACAAATATCTTTTTGGCTAAGTAATGACATGGCAGTCTACAGAGTTGACCTAGAAATTGCAGTTTTCTATATTCTATAATTGTTAGAATAGGGAGACTACCAATAGAATGGTATGAGAAAACGTTGTTAGAGTACGATGGTAATTTCTGTATGTACTTTATACAAAACGAATGTGCTCTTTCAAGCTCCTTTATATGGGTTGTTGATATCGAACTCCAGAGCTCGCAGCCATAGAGAGCTTTTGGTAAGACCACGGACTGATATATTTTGAATAATGTCAAAGGATTCAGGGGACCAGAACTTACGCCACTGTTAGCTATGTTCAAAAGAGTGCCTTTAAGCTTGATACTTGAACTGTGAATGGTTTCTTGCATTCCTTTAGAGTTGCTACAGGTAATCCCTAAGTGAGTGTACGAAGATTCTTCAGCAATGATTTCATCGCCAAGTTTCCAAATTCTTAAAGACTTGTTATTAGACTTTTGTTCGTTAAATACAACGACAGCACATTTCTTTGGATTATACTCAAATCTCCATTTTATCGAATACTCGTAACATATGTTTAACATATTACTTAGACTTAGTTTGGATAAAGACAATAAGATCATATCATCTGCTACAGTAGGGCTACAGAGAGGCATATCATAAAAGCAGAAACCTAATTTTGCTTCCTCCAGTAACTTGATCAGCCCATTTATGTAAAGGAGATACAGGATCGGTGAAGATTTTCCCCCTTGTCGAGTACCTTGTAAAACATTGAACCATTCAGAGACATAACCTTTATATCTTACACAGCTCTGCATAGAGCTGTACAAACTTATTATGGTTTTCAGACTAATGAAGTCGATCCCTATTTGATATAATTTTAAGATGAGTCCATTGTGCCATACCCTGTCAAAGGCTTGACGACTATCGAGAAAGGCTACAAATGTTTTACTACTATTGTCACGTGTGAACTGAATGGACTCTCGAAGTGAGAATGACGTCATAACACAGCCTAAGTTACGCTGAAAACCACCTTGCTGGGGACTAAGTTTTTCTAAAATGTTATGCTCAAAACGTAACAGTAATATACTTTCAAATAGTTTTAAGATGGTTGACGTGAGAGTGATAGCTCTGTAATTTTGCGGATCATCTTTCCGTTTTCCACCTCCTTTATGAAGTGTTACTATAATACCTCTATTCATGGCCGGGGGTATATACCCAAAATTTAGCATTGCCGTGAAGAGCCGTAATAAAGCCCAGTGTAAATTATGACCGCCAAATATTATATGTTCATAATAAACATTATCAAAACCGCACATTTTACCTTTCTTGCAAAGTTTCAGTTGATTATGAAAAGTCTCAAGTGTTATATTGGCTGTTTCAGTGTTCATGTTCTCGACTAATGACTTAATGCATTTAACTTCTTCATTAACAGAGTTTTCGAAATTCGAGTCGTATGTAGGACTTTTAGAGGCTTTATATAAATTTGCATAATAAGTTTTCCATTGTTCAGTTATAATTTTAGTATCGCGATACATTGTATCTCCAAATTTCATTTCATTTCCTGACCTACTTTTATTACCGGTCTTACTTTTCACGATTTGCCAGAAGCGATTCTGATTCAGCTCTGCACATTCGTCAAGTTTACGGTCTTCCTCGATCAGAAACTGTTTAACGCATTGTCTATGGTATCTTCTGAACTCTTTCTTAGCATTTTTGTAGTTAACAAAAGAATTGTTAGAACCACGAGGTTTTCCCTCTGAAATCCAAGCGTTTCTCAAAGTTTTAAGCTTTCTATTCAGGTCAGACAAGGTTGAATTCCAATAAGGTTTTAGAAAACGCTTAAACTTGCGTTCTTTTATACACTGCTTAGATGCAATTGAGATGACACTCGTTATAGAGTCATATATTTCATTAATATCTCCTTTCGATTTTATACTACGGAATCTAGAGCTTAAGAGGACTTCAGAGTTACATAGTGTGTTTCGAAAATCACTGGTTTCTTCATTTGTAACTTTATTCCAGTTAATACGGTATGGCTTATCAAGATCGTAAAGGTTGTCACAAGAACACGAGTTCAAGCGAAGAGAGCACAAAATTGGTCTGTGTGTAGATACATTAAGACAGTGATCGTCTAAAATTATGCACTTATCTACATCGTCCTGTTTTTCTACAGGTAAACATATATGATCTATCAAGCTCTCCTTAGTTTTGTCGTAGGATACATAACTGGATTTTGCTCCACAACAATATGGTAATGTGTTAATAGCCACTAAATTACAGTCGTTAAGAAATTGCGAAAACTGTCTATCCCTAAGCCTAGCTTGATTATAAATAGGAAAAACAAACTTAGCATTGAAGTCACCTATAAATAAAACTGTTCCCAAATTAGAATAAATGCTCCACAGATTGAATAACTGTTCAATGTAATTAGTGTAAATATCTGCCGAATGGTTCACACAAGGTAAGTATACTTGAAAAATGAATAGGAAAGTACCATCACCTACGCTTACCTGTATACCGACGATACGATCGTCGTCAATTGCGATGTTAGACACGTGCGTATCATATTTTACATGCCAGAGTAAAGCCACGCCCCCTTTACCTGACCGTCTTTTATATGGGTATTTGCAGTCTTTATCAATAATTGTTATACACCTATAATTGCTGTCAATCATGCTTAAAAAATTGCTGTTATTTTCCATCAACCAGTGCTCAGATATGCCACAGAAATCAATAGTATGCTTCTGAAGAATTTCGCATAAGTATCCAGCACTGGACATTATGCCGGTGGCATTCCAGGACATTATATTAAGAGTGGGTGTGACAGACATGAAAACACAGGACAAATACAAAGCATAAATCTGCCAATACCGTTACATATCTACAGTGGGCAATTATAGGATGTGGTGTGTACATGAGATTAACTGTGACCTGTGCAATACAGATCAACAAAACACATGTGTAATTTACAGACGATTTGGAAAAGTTTAGTATAGACAATACGCCACTGTAAGCATCACTGATACTAATCTTTTCATAGTCAATGGAACGATTGGCAAATTTAATATATACGAATGTAGAAATAACTAAACTACATGCATGCATTAGTTCCCACCACGTCGCAATAACAACCTTTAAACAAGCAAAAAACACGAAAAATATACTCCGGCTACTTGCATGTAGTGCAAAGGCTTGCCTGAATAAGATTTTTCCCTTAAAATATAAAATTAATGTATGATTTACCTTAGTACGTAATCGATTATACTGCGATGAATCAATTAACGCACAGGTATATCTGTCATAAAGGGAGGTAAATCGTGTTTTACTGTATGCTGTAGCCGCATATAGAGTACAGTAAACCTTCAACAGGCCAGCCTTGCTAACATGCAATTTTAAGATGGTCATTGACTTTGTTACAAACCATATTGAACACCAGATAATTATCATATAATATGTAAGCAGGAGGCATACTATGTTTGAAGTCACACAATAAAATAACATGAACGCGTGCAAATTAATGTAAGATGGCACTGTAGGTTCTTTGCATCGGTTTACCGTAACACAACTAATCAACATCACAGGGAAGACTGTCATACCTATTACGAGTGTCAAAATTGTCACAACTCGGTCTATGATACCTGTCCACACTGTAATTGTCAAATCTTTCATTGTATGCACCATGCATATTTTGTTCCCTATCCCGTTTATATTGATTGCGCGTGACCCAAGGTCTGCATGTGACGCCACGGGGCCAAAAGTGAGACTCCGTAAGCTCATCGAGCTTTGAACAATACGTGACATTGAGTCTTATGGTGGCTGTATTGTAGTTCCAATTGCGGAAGATTGTAACCATGGTTGGTTCGAAACCCCGTCTAGAGACGTAAGCTTTGATAAAGTGTTCCGTAATTGACGGCAGAAAGCCGCCAATGTAGAATCTTTTCGTTCGCCTACGTCTCTTGACGTGTTGCATGAATTCAGATTCATCATAAACCTCGTTAACATCACATGCAGGACGAGCGTCACGCGCGATTCGCGTCGGTATCTTGTCACCAACTATCGTGCCTGACTGAGCATTATCCCGACCGGAAGTGGGAAATGCTCTGCCATGCTGACGATAGATTTCAGCGAACGACACTTTCACTGAACGTTTTTTAAGAGTTGGTTCCGAGATAAGGATATCTCTGTAAGATTTCCCATCGGACTTTGGCTGAGTTTGTTTATCAGGGTTACGAGTTTGAGCCCCGGCGATATGCTTCCCAGACACTATAGTCGGTATAGGGGCTCCCCCAAATACAGAGTTACCCTCCATATCAGAGATGTCTATCAATGGGGCGGTTTCAGGGTAAGAGTTGCGGTCAGATGAGGAAGTATTGGGCAAACCGCAGGTAGGAACCTGAGGGTTCGTGTCAACATGAGAGTGATCAACACTTGCAGTCACATTATACTGACTATTGGAAGTTGAGTGAGGCGATTCTTGGACACTTTTACAATTATCAGGTGGGTGGGGTACCGGGTCAACATGCTGTGGGAAACGGCTAACAGATTTGCCTAATGCAATCACCTGCTTCTGCAGGCTAGTTAAGGATTCAGAGACTCTTAATACATTAGTATTTGACTCAAACATCTTCCTTTCGATACAGTCTTGGTTACCTGTCACTGTCTGAACACTGTCTCTTATTGACGTACAACTTGAACTAACTAGTTCGGAAATACACTTAAACAACTCTTTAGTATCTGACACAGACTTCTTTAATAAGTTTATTTCTTCCGATCTCGCCGTTTCCAATGCGATCTGGCGCTGTTTCGTGAGAAGTAAATCAGCTTCTAAGCTATTTACCTTGTCTCTTAACATTTTCATCTCACAGTTTACATATTTGTCCGCAACACTAGCTGCAGTAGATTGAATAGATTCACATGTTGAAGTTAAACGGCCTTTTTTACGCTGTCTACTGACTAAGTCGTTTAAGTCTGAAAAGTCTTCTCCTTCAAGCACTGAAACCAACACATGAATGTCTTTGGCTAGTTTCACAGGCACACTGTCCCCTGAGCGTGTGTGTACCCTACGCTTAAGTTCGCAGTTGAGACCGTACGGAAAATCCTCACCCGATCGTATGGTATCAAACAACAGAGAACGCGTATTTTCTAACTCAGTTTCGTTTGAGTGGTAATCTACCAGGATCTGGTTAACAAATAGAGTACATGGCATTGATGTAAACAGGTCTCGGAGTTTGTTGTATTCTTCGAGCTGCTGCATTTCAACTGCAGTGAGACTTTCTGTCTCGGACACAGTTTCGTGTACAGGGTTTACAGTACAAGCCGGTGGGGCTTGGGCGCACTGTAGACTCACCAAGCTTTGGTCATTTATATCACATGCACTGGTACACGTTAAATTGCCTTGAAGTACTGCAGTCTGGGTAGACGGGGTTTGGCCGTCGGTGAGCTGTTGATCTGTGCAGTGGGCTGATCCATAACGTGCACAATTCATGTCACGTGACATAGTCGTAGACGATACCGGGACTTTCACCTCTGTATTGTCTGACAAAGTCATGGGCTCAAGTTCGTGCAACACGCCCGCACTGTCCATTGTTAGTAGCACTCAATATATTTAATAGCTATAACGGCACCTCTGCTAAGCAACAACATTCAATGACGATTGATAAGAGTTCACACCAGTGTAAATCGGTAACCACATATTACTAAAAATGGCATCTGCTATAGAAAGTTATGATATTCACATATCCGAATAAATGTTTATGTCATATGTGTCTAATGAACAGCATTTTGCAGATAAGGCTACATTTAGCACACGTTTGCATTACACTTTTCTGGAGCTTGCTTCATAATTGCTCACTTCTATCGAACATATAAATCAAAGTTAAGTCCAGTTGTCCGCCATTATACACAGACTTGGCGAACAAAGAAATATCAGAGATCTTATAAAGTCAGCTTTTCACAGTAACATTATAGGAAAGATAGTTACGCTACTACGAGTAAATACTTCAACTCACTCAGCTGGTACAAAACATCCAAATAATTCACATAAATAACTTTGAAAACTACGAAAAAGTGCAGAGCAAAAACCGATCACATCTTTTCAGTACCGGAACCGGAAACCCCTATCTGACAGTCTGTGGAATTGTATGCTTTGACAGAGGGGGGGGGGGAAGCCAAAACTTTCCCCCCTCCAAGATAGTCAAATGATGCAATTCAGCAGACTGACAGATAGGGGGGAAAGAATTGGCTAGCCAAAACTTTCCCCCCTCCAAGATAGTCAAATGATGCAATTCCGCAGACTGACAGATAGGGGGGAAAAAATTGGCTAGCCAAAACTTTCCCCCCTCAAAGAGAGCCAAAGTATACATTTCAAAAGACTGACAGATAGGGGGGAAAGAATTGGCTAGCCAAAACTTTCCCCCCTTCATATAACGTCAAAAGGGTACAATTCCGCAGATTGACTGAGAGGGGGAGAAAGAATTGGCTAGCCAAAACTTTCCCCCTCTGAATTGCGAAAATATAGCGATTCTACAGACTTTAAGAGATGGGGGGAAAGAATTGGCGAGCCAAAACTTTCCCCCCTCCAAGATAATGAAAGGATGCAATTCCGCAGACTGACAGATAGGGGGAAAGAAATGGCTAGCAAAAACTTTCCCCCCTCCGAGATAGTCCAAGCATACAATTCTACAGACTGTAAGAGATGGGGGGAAAGAATTGGATAGCCAAAACTTTCCCCCCTCCAAGATAATCAAAGTATACAATTCCACAGACTGACAGACAGGGGGGAAAGAATTGGCTAGCCAAAACTCCCCCCCCCCCCCCCTCCAAGAAAATCAAAGCATCCAATTCTGCAGAGTATAAGAGAGGGGGGAAAGAATTGGCTAGCCAAAACTTTCCCCCCCTCCAAGATAGTCAAAGTATACAGTTCCACAGACTGAAAGAGAGGGGGGAAAGAATTGGCTAGCCAAAACTTTCCCCCCTCCAAGATAGTCAAATGATGCAATTCCGCAGACTGACAGATAGGGGGGAAAAAATTGGCTAGCCAAAACTTTCCCCCCTCAAAGAGAGCCAAAGTATACATTTCAAAAGACTGACAGATAGGGGGGAAAGAATTGGCTAGCCAAAACTTTCCCCCCTTCATATAAAGTCAAAAGGGTACAATTCCGCAGATTGACTGAGAGGGGGGGAAAGAATTGGCTAGCCAAAACTTTCCCCCCTCTGAATTGCGAAAATATAGCGATAGGGAAAGTTTCAACTAGGGGGGAAAGAATTGGCTAGCTAAAAGTATTCTCAATTATGAGTTTTTAGGGGGGAAAGAATTGGCTAGCCAATTCTTTCCCCGGGGAAACTTTTGACTAGGGGGAGGGGAAGAATTGGCTAGCCAATTCTTTCCCCGGGGAAGGTTTTGGCTAGCCAATTCTTTCCCCGGGGAAGGTTTTGGCTAGCCAATTCTTTCCCCGGGGAAACTGTTAGCAGGGGGGAAAGAATTGGCTGTTACAGGGGCATGCGGGGGCAGGAAGCAAAATAAGACAACCACTTAGACCACTCAACCAGTTGGACTATTTATATCTCTGAGATAGATTTAGCATACTTTTCTGTTTAGCAATGGAGAGTACATAATTCGGCCTGGGTTTATATCCGACCGGTGATCAATTTCTGTTGCGTCTTTTGATGCTATAGAATAAATATAGGATAAAGCGATGGAAAATATCTAAAAAATTAAGATTTGAAGTCTTTTCTTGAGGGTGTTTTTATAACTGATCATATTTTTCTAATGCCAGCTAGATGCACGGTAATGCTAGACATTTGGTTTTTAGCTCACCTGAACACAAAGTGCTCAAGGTGAGCTATTGTGATCGGTTGCTGTCTGTCGTACGTCGATGTCGTCTGTTCTACACAATTTGTTTCAAATAACTTCTTTTTCTGAAACCAATGGCCCAATTTTAACCAAACTTGGTCAGATACATACTGTAGTTGTGAGCTTCAAAATTTGTTAAAAAAAAGTGGGTGGGGCAATCGGTCTTGTTGCCATGGTATCTAAAAAAATCTTCTTCTCAAAAACTACTGGTCCGATTTCAATTTGGTTTTCACCAAAATGTTTCTCAATTGATATACTTTCAAAATTGTTCAAAGAATTTTGATCCATCAAAAAACATTGCCGCCTGAGGGCGTGGTCATTTTCCGTATTTACGTAATATTGACAACTAAAGTCAAAACTTTAAACATCTTCTTGTCAATAACTGTAAGTCCTAGGACAACCAAATTGCACATGTAGCATCATATTGTGAACCTTTAGCAAGATTGTTCAAATAATGACCCCCAGGTCAAAAATGGCCCCGCCCGGGGCTTATCAGTTTTTCATAGGAAAACCTTTAAAACTCTTCTTTTCTAAAACTGTATGGCCTAGACCTTTTATATTTGGCATGTAGCTTTGCCTTATGAACATCTACTAAGAATGTTCAAATCATGACCCCAGGGTCAAAAATGGCCCCCGGGCTTATCAGTTCAAATTATACCCCTCGGGTAAATAATGACCCCATCCTTGACATAAATCATTAGCTTTATTTTGTCAGCTATTCTTAGGTGAGCGAAATATGCCCCATGGGGCTCTTGTTCAGTAAGTTGTAAAAGTATGTAATGGTTCTTTATCTGGAAAATTATTTCTGAGGCCGAATAGGTAATGGTGTATATGACAGAAAGGTGTAACCATAATGCCATAAATACTTTTACTTTATTCTACCACTGAAAACTTTAGATTCATATATACCCCCGTAACTTGAACCCCAACCACCACCACCACCAAAGATCTTCCCCAGCATTTTATTTAAGCCATTATTAGGAACTCTCTAATCTGGGTTTACACTGTTTGCATAGGACAAGTATACTCTTCACAGATACACTGTTACATGTATGTGGGTCGACAGACTCGACACAAGATTTCAATGAGTGTTACAATTTATTGCAATGTGACAAACAGAGAAGACCTTTATTAGAGGGCCTTTATTAGGAGTCCTTTGGCATGGATTTACACTGTTTGCATAGGACAAGTGTACTCTTCACAGGTACACATTTTGTTAATGATGTAAACATGTGGTGGTATATTTCAATGAGTTTGTTAATTATTGCAACATGACAAACAGTGAAGAACCTGATCAGAGGGCCTCTATAAGAGGCATTTGATCTGGATCTACTCTGTATGCAATTGACAAGTGTACTCCTCACAGTTACACTGTTTATTAATGATGTAAATATGTGGCACTAGGTTGCAATGAGGTTGTAACAATTTATTGTAATCTGATAAACAATGAAGACCCAGATCAGAGGACCCCTATTAGGAGCCCTCTGATCTGGGTCTACACTATTTGCATAGGACAAATGTACTCTTCACATGTACATTGTTGGTTAATGATGAATATATGTGATGGTAGGTTTCATTGAGTTTATAAAAATTTATTGCATCATGAAAGACAATGAAGACCCTAATCAGAGGGACCCTATTTGGGGCCCTCTGGTCTGGGTCAAACCTGTTTGTAACTTTGTATACTAGGCTAAAATTTACTTTAGTAATAATCTTCTACAGGATATATTTCTGATCAAATTTCAGCTTGGTTTAATCTTTACTCCAACTATCCATAATATTATGCTTCTATCACCCTTTACTCAACTGAGTGTTTTCATTACTGAAGGAGCATTAAGGAGCATTCTGCTATACTTTCAGTCTGTTTTAACACATTCAACCCTAGTGACGAGTTTACTCCTCATTTACAAACAGTATACCTGTAAAGATTACACATGTCCCATGCAAACAGTGTATACCCTAACCAAAGGGCTCCCTAAAGAGCCCTCTGATCAGGGTCTACACTGTTTGTAATTTTGAAACATATTGTTAAAATCCACCCTGATTACTCAAAAATAGAATAGACTTATTTTGAAATTGGAATTGTCCATTAAAAGTTTCAGGGGTGAATGAGTTAAGCTAATATAATTTTGCTAGGATATGGAAAATATTTATGTCTGCACAAAGTGGAACTATTTTCTTAATAAATTAAAGGCATAAAAATGAGTATCTATGGAGTGAAGAATTAAAGTGTGTTTAACCCATTACTCCATAATTATGAAGATTATAAATTATTCATGAAAAATCTATGGCTGCATTATTAATTTTTCCTGCATTAAGCAGTCACTTGTCTTTAGAGGTCTCCTTGCTCTGGAAATGAGTGCTTGCTTAGAACATGACTGACAAAAACTACAAATCACAAGAAACAGCTCTTAGAACAGCTCTTTCTTTTTAACCCTTTACTCCATTAAGACAGGTACACACTTAAAGCAGGTTTATTTATATCTTTTGATACATACTCATTCATGACTGTATAAAATGGAATTTTTTTCTTAAGTGGTGGAATAAATCAAATTTGTATCTATGGAGTAAATGGTTAAACAAAGTTTTAGGTCCCTTAGGGGGTAAATGAATTGGAGTCAAACCACAGTATCTTGAACTCGCTAAAGTCGAAAGTACTTGTTTTTTCCACCAATGAAACTATTTAATTTGAAATTGCTTTAATAGTCAAAACATGCCTGTATTTCAAAATTAAAATTTTAGGCATATTTGACCTTTGAAGTACATATCTATATGTTCCACTAAAGTGAGATCAAGATTTCAAAGTTTGACTGTAGTACAGTCAAACTTTGATATCTGGGTCTAATTTAACTTAAGTGGAACATAGTGTAGTGTTCCTTTTAGTGTTTAACCCTTAGCCCGCCAAATAAATTGTCGTCTGCTATATTTCTCGTCTGCTTCAAGTTTCAAAGTGCTTCAAAGTTGCTCAAAATTGCTGAAAATGTTGTCCGAGTGCCAAACAGCTTGGATCCACATGAGACGCCGAGTAACTCGGCGTCTCATCCAGATCCAAGATGTTTGCATATGGAGCTATAGTCGCGAGTGGCAGGCTAAGGGTTAATACATTATCCTGTTTCTAATATTGAAGACAGGTGACCACTTAAAAGCTCATTGAAAGTAAAGCAAAATGTACCTTAGGTGCATTATTGTTTACTATTGGCCTGCTTTAAGCTACCATCTGTTAGAATATATCAATGTTTCTATTGGAACAATTTCATGACTATGGGTCTTGTGCATATTGAACCATTGAAGCGTCTTGTGTGAGACTCTACCTTTATATTTGATAGTTTGGTTAGAAATAACCATTGAAAATCACTAGAGCATGAGTATAATCCAGGTAAACTGCATGTGATTTGAAAGTTACATTGACACCTCCAGAACAATATGCTGGTGGTCCTAATCAATGGACTGAGGAAAAGTCTTTAAACGTGACAGGCAGCAAAGTGTTCATATTGAAGACATATATCCATTCTTATTCCATTTATTTAAGAGCACTCTGATCCTCTCATTAAGGTCAATGATGCCATCAATGTCTTTTTATGTATTGGGTGTGGAATTTCTTGGTGAATGAATTGAGAATCCTTGGATATAGATTTGCTCCATCAGAAATATCTCCTGCGATCACTCAAAACAAATACTTGGCAGAATGTTCACTCTGAAAAGACAAATATACACAAATTATACATCTAGTATAATGATAAATGAACACTTTGATCGAGGTCTACACAGTGATTCAGAACAACATAATTTATGAACTTCCAAGTGTACCAGTAGCAGGTAGCTAAATATTGATAAAAACACTTGTAATGTTCAGGAAACAAATAAGTTTACTTGTACAGATAGTTAAATTAAGGTTGGTGAAAAGACTGTAATACCCCCTCCAAACATGATTAAAAAATTCAATCGGAGCTCCAGATTATTTCAAAAACTAAATTTTTGATCTTCATTAAACCCTATAATGTCACTACTCATTAAAATCGTCTCAACGAGATGATTCTAATGAGTAGTGGCATCATAGGATTTGGTGCTAAAACGAGGGGGGTTGCTTCTGGGCCCGGGAGTCCAAACACGCCTAATAATGTTCTTTTTAATGCAGCTTTTCATTCCTCTAGTATTGCCTCTTTAGGATTTTGGATCCGCGCATGGATGTAGACTCTATTTCAATACTATCAAAATGTTAGTAAACGTGCGCTGTGCAACTTTTAACTGGATGTGTCGTCCGCTTCGATCAAATTTATATTATATTCTGGGTCTATTGTAAGGGAAAACATGCAGTGCTCAATGTTTCACTTTACCTCCACGGCTATGTCTATAGACATCGTCTGGCGAAGTCTCGTGCTGTAGTTTGGTCTGAAACAGGCCTACCATAATTTCAAAAAAAAATCCTAAGATTTTCCCAAATTTTGATTTTAAAGCGCGATTTTCAAAATCGCGCCTTTGAAGGCGCGATTCCCAAAAGCGCGCTTTTTAATCGAAAATCTTTATTTGTGCGCTTTTGTATTTAAAAGTTAAAAACCATCTTTTCAAACATAAATCACACCATTGCAAACATTATCTATATATTACAAACATACACACAAAGAATAACGGTATAAACTTTATTGCAATAAACACTGTAAAAAAACTATAATAAAAGAAAAATAAGGAAACATCATAAATACTGCTAGGGGCAAATCAACTGTATTCTCCATAGTTGCAAATATTTACTCTTTTTAGCAGTAGGTCCTATAGACCCCGGTCAGACAACTGTGTTCTGTGATAAGGATTAGAAAAGTTATAGTATCAATGTCTTACATCTGACTTTGCACATTTCAGGCCACTATGTTTATAATATTCATATAAATATACTCATGGCTAGACACTTTTAGCAGGCCGTCACATCCTGCCTTTATTCCATGACACCCTGCCGTAATTTAACAATTGTTTTGAAAAATTCAAAGCCGATTTCATTTGGCTGCATTTTTTCTCTTGGGTATAGCAATTTTGCTCCCGTGTATAGCTTCTTTACGATATCGGATCTCGCTGTTTGCCTGCACTACCCATATCACTTTATCGCCATGTAATGCGTGAACCTGTCGTGTCATAAAAATAAGTGTGTACACCACACTATGCAACATGTAGAACCAGACGTGTCATAAATAATGTGCATGCCGTATCTACTTCTCAGCCCTCAGTCGAATCAGAACCACAGGTGGTAATTACATGTTTGATTGGTTGTGGACAAGCTGCTAATCCGGTCAATGACCCAATAAGAACCAATAAAAATAGCATTCGGAATACTTTTATTGCTTTTCTCTTATTTAAAAGTCCGAGAAGGTGCTGTCTGCCGCACTGAATCGGGGATTAGGATTTATTTCTGAAATATTTTTGAAAAAATCCGGAGATTTCGGAAAAAATCCGGAGATCCGGAGAAATGACGAAACATCCGGAGATTTAGGAAAAATCCGGAGGAATGGTAGGCCTGCTGAAACAGTAATTTTCTTTATTTTGACATTTTCAAACCATCAAAGCTGTGCCTTGTCCGCAATCTTCAGCGAGCGGAGGTAACTAGCGAGGTGTTCCTAATAGCTTTTCTTGTTAAGGCGATGGGGTTGGAGGTGTTCCGAATTGCGTACCTAAAGTAGTGCGTAGCCTGTGACAGAGGTGAATGCGGTAGCTAATGAACCGAGTGCAAGAGAGTGACGGTTAGGCTGTATAAAACAACCAATACTGTGGAAGCCAGGAGGTTATAAAAGTTAGATGGCTGTTAAATACAGGATGAAAATAATAGAAAAATCTCCCACGATTAGGCTGTATAAAGCAACCATTCACTGTGGAAGCCAGGAGGTTATAAAAGTTAGATGGCTGTTAAATACAGGATGAAAATAATAGAGAAATCTCCTACGGTTAGGCTGTATAAGGCAACCATTTACTGTGGAAGCCAGGAGGTTATAAAAGTTAGATGGCTGTTAAATACAGGATGAAAATAATAGACAAAGCTCCTACGGTTAGGCTGTATAAAGCAACCATTTACTGTGGAAGCCAGGAGGTTATAAAAGTTAGATGGCTGTTAAATACAGGATGAAAATAATAGAGAAAGCTCCTACGGTTAGGCTGTATAAAGCAACCATTTACTGTTGAAGCCAGAAGGTTATAAATGTTAGATGGCTGTTAAATACAGGATGACAATAATAGAGAAAGCTCCTACTGTTAGGCTGTATAAAGCAACCATTTACTGTTGAAGCCAGGAGGTTATAAAAGTTAGATGGCTGTTAAATACAGGATGAAAATAATAGAGAAAGCTCCTACGGTTAGGCTGTATAAAGCAACCATTTACTGTTGAAGCCAGGAGGTTATAAAAGTTAGATGGCTGTTAAATACAGGATGAAAATAATAGAGAAATCTCCCACGATTAGGCTGTATAAAGCAACCATTTACTGTGGAAGCCAGGAGGTTATAAAAGTTAGATGGGTGTTAAATACAGGATGAAAATAATAGAGAAATCTCCTACGGTTAGGCTGTATAAAGCAACCATTTACTGTTGAAGCCAGGAGGTTATAAAAGTTAGATGGGTGTTAAATACAGGATGAAAATAATAGAGAAATCTCCTATGGTTAGGCTGTATAAAGCAACCATTTACTGTGGAAGCCAGGAGGTTATAAAAGTTAGATGGCTGTTAAATACAGGATGAAAATAATAGAGAAATCTCCTATGGTTAGGCTGTATAAAGCAACCATTTACTGTGGAAGCCAGGAGGTTATAAATGCAGAATAAACCTGCAGGAGCTTTCTGCATGATTTATATCTGCATTTAAGGCCTTTCGCTACCGGAAGTCGGTCTTGCGGGCGAGCGGATATGCATCTTGACGACTTGATCATTTTCCATACGTGCTTATACTAGAAATTTATATAAAGGAAATGTTGATACGATTAAGTATAATCCTTCATAGCGCAGTCAGTATAGTGGTTGACTAGCAATGCAAAGGTCATAGGTTCGAGACCCATCCGATCCAAAGTATTTTTTTAAGTTTCCGATTTATTGACTTGTCAATCTATAACACAATGTTCAAGGGACATTTTATTTTCTAGTCTTAGTTGATTAGAATTAGTGATGTTATATACAGTCCAATTATAATGTCTACTTACATGTACGTTTTAGTTTAGTGACTTACAAGTCAATTAAATCTGTATACATGTATACGATTTGATCTAACTATATAAAGCCACACATTGAAGCTTATCTATACGTCAACCTTTTCAAGATCGATATTGCCCATTATTATTATGTTTAAAAAATATAATTAACCTTGTATGCAAGTCCATGAATAAATAAAAATGCATTTTAATGACAGAATTTTAATTTTAAGGTAGGTAATGTATCTCAACTTCAAATATCCCACATTTTAATAAGAAAATCTGTTAGTACAACAAATCCTGACTGTAATATTTTCTAATTTTTTCAGATTAACTTTTTCATCAACCATATATTTGAATAAAACGAAAACAAATATACATTGAATGAGTCAGTTTTTTGTAATTCAATTTTTAGCATTTTGCAAAATTTAAATAGCTGATAACATCTTTCTGAACACCTTTATTCAAAATGTTTTTAGCTTTTCTTGTAATGAATGTTGTGGACTACTTATTGGGCGAGATATATAGTCATTAGCTTTATTTATTTTTGAGAAAAGTTAAATCATCAAAATTCCAGGTTTTTGTCACAAAAAGATACTTTAAAGACAAACCAATCGATAATTTTTGCCTATATTTTCACACATTGTTTCTTAGGCTATTATCATTCTTCATGAAAAGTTTCATAACATTTGTATGGATACTAAGCGCACCTGCGAAGTACCTTAAGTAGGCATCTCACCATTCTGATTTAAACTGTTTGCATTGGTTATCATAAATTTGCCAATAGCATGAAGATGGCTAAAAAGCAATCCTTTCTTATTTCATAAGCCATGCTATGAGAAAACCAGAATTTATTGCATTGAAAACTGTGTAGATCTTGTCCAGCTGTCACCAAAGATACAGCAACTGGTTAGGATCTACACTGTTCGGCACTAACAAGCATACACAAGATTTTGTGTAACTGTATCTTATACGCAGATACCCCCCGCAGAGCTATTCAAAAAGTGTCCTCTTACGTCTGATACCGGACACTTTTATCTGTTACCAGACTGTTTTAGTTTCTGTTATTGTATACTTTTTACGGGCGTGATGCACGTGGTGAGCATGGGGTCACAGGTTTAACTATTGCACTTCCCGGGAATTGACGAGGTAACCCTTGCAATGCTACAGTGGAGAAAACGTAATTCTTTCCCGTTTAAACGCAAACAAAACGCAAACGCAAACACAAAATAAAAGAAATAGAAAACAATAACTTTTTTTTTATTTTTTATCATCTATTTTCATCTGAGTGGCAAACAGTTTGGATCCTGATCAGACGCCGGGTTACCCGGCGTCTGATCTAGCTCCAAAATGTTTGCAATGGAAAATAAAGTTTAAGCGTCAACGCGTTTATTGGGAAAGAATAACGTTTTTTCCACTGTGAGTACCGCTTGGCTAACATTTGCAAACAGTTTTGATCCATAGAAGACGCCGTGTAACGCGGCATGTGATCTGGATCCAAATTGTTTGGCACTGATTCTCATTTTTAAATTCAATTTATTTGAAAAGCATAAGAAAGATTTTGAGATTCTCCGCAGACGATACTTTTAAGTTTGAAGCAGAGGGCAATTCAGCACGATAAGGGATAACGAACTTTTGCAAATAGTTTGGATCTATATTAAACACACAGTAACTCAGCGTTTGAACAGGATCCAAACTGATAGACACTTGATACGTGCAATCAAATCTCGAAACTTTTCGTTGAAACATAAGTGCAGACAGCAATTTCAAAGCAGACGACAATATGGCAGTGCAAGAGTAAAATAACGGTATTTAATATTGTGCCTTTTCAGGAGAAAAATATCTGGTCCTTGGTTTGATTATGAAGGAACGGAAAAGGAAATATATCGGGCTAAAATGATAAAATTTATTGACCTTAAAGCTAAATGCCTAAAATAAGATGTCACCTAAATTGATAAATACAGCGCTTACCTTACTAGCTGAAAACTTATTCTGAGCGCAATCAAACAAATGCATAGTTATTTTACGGCATGACCCAGCACACAGGCTGCACGGAATGCTCGTGCAAGTTATAAAAAAGGACCAATGAAAATAATAGTTAGTTGGTTTACGTTAATTTCAATATTTTAGAAATGGATATATTAATTTGCTATATTACATTGACCACAATGGTTATTGACTCGGTGTAAGGTATTTATTAAAATCTACGTATAAGTCAGATACAGCGACTCGTTCGCCTTAAAAGTGTAGGGTATGAATCGTAATAAGACTGTTTCGCTCGGACGAACAACAAATATGTCCTCGGCTTCGCCTCGGACAATTTGTTGTCGTCCTTGCAAACAATCTTATTACGATTCATACCCTACACTTTTAAGGCGAAACCCGTCGTGTATCTATTACATATACAATATTTCAATTTGACAGCGTTGACCAAGTTCAGATGTAGACTATGACATAAGAACGTTGCATGATCTACACCATTGTCCAGTGCAATAAGTCTCTGTTTCTTCAGGCTAGGCTCAGTTGTACATTTGCACTAACCAAGTGACCTATATGTTTTTTATTGAAAATACTGTAGAACACCACTATTACAGCCTCCGAGAAGAAGTCCATTGATTATTTAAAGATAGATGACCGCTTAAAGCAAAAAAAGTAAAACAGAAAGCTCATTTACTTTCTTCTTGCTTTAAGGGTGTATCAATGTCATGACTTTAAGAAATTTTCAAAGTATATGAAAACACTTTATGATGGTTTTGTATTGAAGAGCTATTTAAGACGAATGAAAAAATAGAACAAGTGTACATTTTGGTGAACAACAGTTGGCTCCATGGCCATGTAAAATTTACCCCACCCACTTCCTCTTATTTTGTCCTTTTAAAACAGCCCGCTTCAATAAAATCCATTTTAAATGAAAACAAATATGATAATTTGGTTTTGTGTTATTTATTTCCTGTCTATGGTAGTATTTCTTCATACAAAAACTAATTTAAGAAAAAAAAGGCACCAAATGTGAAATTTATAAAGCTCTAAGTATCATCGATATGGTACTTTTTTTGTAAATTTTGTAAGGGGAGATAACTCTTTTTACTTTAATAACTCAAAATTTTCAACACTGACCTTTCAATTTCTTTTCATATTTTGAACTGCCTTAGCATTGGCTTTCATTTGGTAGAATATAAGAAAAAGTTTAATACTAGAACTATTTCATTTTCAAACTTTTTTACTTTTTTTTCATAAAATAATCTAATAAAATCATGCCCTATAAAAAGCATATTTGTGATATTCGAGGATCCATATTGTTCAAACCTAATGCCTGCTTTGTCTAAATTTGGTTTCGATATGTGAAAATACCACCATAAACATGAAATAAATAATGAAAACCCAAATTACCATGTTTGTTTTGTTTTGAAATAGATTTTACTGAAGCTTGTACTCTGAATGGGTAAACTTTGAGAGAAAAAGTCCAAATTTGACATACCTTTTTCAAATCGCTGTAGTTAAAAAAAAAGGACACCACCATATTTTTTTTTTTCATTTTTTCATTCATCATAAATAGCTCTTCCAAAATAACAATGATAGAAAAAAAGTTTGATGCTTTGAAAAAATCGCTTATGACATTGATACACCCTTAAGGAGAAACCTGCCTTAAGCACCAAATGTAGTGGTCATAATAGAGGGGTTCTACTGTACTTATTATTGTTTCCTTTCACTGTTATTACAGTACTAGCCAGTTCGATGACTTTCTGCTCCATTTGTTGACCTATTTCAACTGTTTCTTTGAGAAACTTCACCAGGAGCATAAACAGAACATCTCGACATACATGTGAGTACTAAGACTTAGAAGAATCCCATATAGGGTAGTTTTTCAAAATTCAATACTTCTTAAGTCACCATCAAACTCTGAGAATTTAAATGTCTGAAATCCTTGTGTCTTAGCCAAACCCTAAGTTATGACTACTCATAGATTTGTCACTTTGCGGCGATTCTAATGAATTGTCTTCACATACTAGTGTTTGATGGAAGCATTAGGAGAAAATAAATGGAAAATTGCAGTTTACTCCCCCTTATCTGGAGCCTTGCTAGTCTGTGTTGTGACAACTCTTAAGAATCCTCTCATAGAGACATTCTGATGGATAGTCACAAACTAGGGTTTAGTGGTGACAGTAAATTCAATGTAAGAATGGGTTATTCAAATACTTAAAGCCTTATGTCTGTTCTAAAACCCTACTTTGTGACTTCTCATTTTGGAAATACTTCTTCAAGACAATTTAAATGAGATATAATAAGGAATGGGTTTAATGAAGATATAAATGTTAGAACTGGTTAGTTTACTCTCTGTTTTCTAAATCTTTGCATATTGGCCAATATTTATGAATAAATCCTGCAATCATTTAAGAAAATGCCTGTTTTCTGTTTTGCAAATGGGAGCTTGACTCTGTTTTACTGTATACATGTAATATGTTTGTTCGATTTCAGGGCAATGTTAGTTTGTAAGGTCAATGAAATTCAGTCTTCTATGAATTGTACACAAGTCTTCATGTTACTCCATATCATAGTGTTTGAAGAATGATGATTGATTTATTATTTAAGCACGACATGGACTGAGATTTGCTGATATTGTACTTAATACGAGGCGTGTTCAAAAAATATGCGGACAGATGCTGTCATTCCCTCAGAGTTTTGACTAAACGGTGGGAAACTTGCACATAATGATGACTAGAGAATTTATGTATTTCCAGTGAAAATTTGATACAGTTGACTTCAAGCATGATCAAACCGCTGTTGTTATGGTAACATTGGGTCGCCACACCCGGCCCAACGTCATGTTGATGTCGTGTTATCCTAGAGCTTTCTGACACTCCGACAGCATTTTAGGGATCCATTTCGCGCACAATCTCCTCATACTTAAACTGTCATGAATTATCGTATGTCCTGTCCCAAACACTACAGTCTACCCGCTGGCTAACTTCTGTAACCATGATACGTCTGTCTTTATCCAGGAGTTCTTTGATTTCCTGAATTTTCTTCGGTCCTTATTGACGTCGGCCGTCCGCTTCGCTGTTCGTCCATCACACTTTCATATCTGTCTTCATACCAGGAGTACCACGTATGCAATGCTGTTCTCTTCATTGCAGCATCGCCGTATGCCTTGACCAACATTTCCATAGTTTCTTTTCTGTGTTTTCCATTGAGAACACAGAATTTCACCGCCGTTCTCTGTTCAACGCTCATTTTTAGCTTCAGGGTGAGCTTTTGCAATCCTTGAATGTCCGTCGTCCGTCGTGCGGCGTCAACAATTTTAGTGATTACACTCTAGAGGCCACAATATTTATCCAATCTTTCTCAAACTTGCTCAGATGGTATATTGCCATAAGAGTTCGGATGAGTTTGATTATGGTTGAAATCTGAAAAATCGGTCATGAGTTATTTACCTTTGAATTGCTGAAAATGCCATATTTAACAGTGTTTACACTCTAGAGGCCACACTATTTATCCAATCTCTCTAAAAACTTGCCCAGATTGTATATGACCATAAGAGTTTGGATGAGATTGATTTTGGTTGAAATCGGACAAATAGATCAAGAGTTATCTACCTTTGAACTGCTGAAAATGCCATATTTAACGGTGTTTACATTCTAGAGTTCACAATTTTTAGCAAATCTATCTCAAACTTGCTCAGATTGTATATGACTATAAGAGATCAGATGAGTTTGATTATGGTTGAAATCAGACTTAAAGGTCGAGAGTTAACTACCATTGAATTGCTGAAAATGCCATATTTAAGGGTGTTTACACTCTAGAGGCCACAAATTTTATCCAATCTTTCTCAAACTTACTCAGATTGTATATTACCATAAGACTTCTGATGAATTTAATTAAAGTTGTAATCAGATCAATAGGTCAAGAGTTATCTACCTTTGAATTGCTGAAAATGCCATATTTAAGGGTGTTTACGCTCTAGAGGCCACAATATTTATCCAAGCTCTTTCAAACTTGCCCAGATTGTATATGACCATAAGAGATCAAAAAAGGGTGATTATGGTTGAAATCGGACAAATAGATCAAGAGTTATCTACTTTTGAAGTGCTGAAAATGCCATATTTTACAGCGTTTACACTCTTGCAACTCAGTGACCTGGAAAGATTTTTTTTCTATGTGACCATGGCCCATCATCTATAATTTTTTATGTGACATTTCAAAAATCTATGTGACATTTTGAAATTTTATGGGCCAATTTTTAGAATGCTTAGATTTCAATAAAAATCAACTACACATACACTTTTGAAAATAGTGTAAATCCAGATCAGCCAGTTCCTAAAGGAACCGCCTGATCAGGATGTACACTATTTGCCATTCAGATTCCACATTTGTAGCCAATATCCATATGAAATATTATTTTATTGGTAAAAAATGAGAAATGGGCAGAACTTTAAATATTCAGCAAGAGAAGGGTTACTGTATTTCTTCCAAGTCTTAAACCACTCCAAATCTTGGGCCACCCTTACTTATTTCAGAATTTTTTTTTTATTTACATGCCTCTAATTTTGGGCGTCCTAAAATTGGCATTTGATTTTTTTCTGCCCCCAGAATCTACGATTCGGGGGCATATAGTTTTTGTCATGTCTGTTGGTTTGTCCGTCCGTCTGTCCGTCCGAGCGCACGAAAGGTCCTTTGTTGGGTAGGGAGAACAATAGATTCAATTCATTCCGTGATTGCCCTATTGTTATTGTTGGGTATTTTAGTGTACTGTTGGGTATTTTTAAACAAAAAAAATACCCAACAAATGTCCAACTGTGAGAACGTCCGTCCGTCCGTCCGTCCGTCCGTCCGTCTGTCCGTCTGTCTGTGCCAAAAACCTTAACCTTGGCTATAACTCTTGCATTTTTGTACCTGGACCTTTTATACTTGGCATATGTCTTCCCTGTATCAAGACCTTTCCATCCATACAAACCTTTTTGACCTTGTGACCTTGACCTTGACATTTGACCTACTTTTGTAAAAATCTTTAAATGGCTATAACATTTGCACCAGTAGGCCCAGGGCTTTCATATTTTGTATGTATATTTCTTTTGTCAAGACCTTTCCAACCATACCAACATCTTTGACCATGTGACCTTGACCTTGACCTTTGACCTATTTAATCAAACTTTAACCAAAAACCTTAACCTTGGCTATAACTTTTGCATTTTTAAACCTGGGCCTTTTATACTTGGCATGTGTATTCCTCATGGCAAGACCTTTCCAACCATATAAAACTTTTTGACCTTGTGACCTTGACCTTGACATTTGACCTCCTTTTGTAAAAATCTTTAAATGGCTATAACATTTGCACCAGTAGGCCCAGGGCTTTCATATTTTGTATGTATATTTCTTTTGTCAAGACCTTTCCAACCATACCAACATCTTTGACCATGTGACCTTGACCTTGACCTTTGACCTATTTAATCAAACTTTAACCAAAAACCTTAACCTTGGCTATAACATTTGCATTTTTGCACCTGGGCCTTTTATACTTGGCATGTGTATTCCTCATGGCAAGACCTTTCCAACCATATAAAACTTTTTGACCTTGTGACCTTGACCTTGACATTTGACCTACTTTTGTAAATATCTTTAAATTGCTATAATATTTGCACCAGTAGGCCCAGGGCTTTCATATTTTGTATGTATATTTCTTTTGTCAAGACCTTTCCAACCATACCAACATCTTTGACCAAGTGACCTTGACCTTTGACCTATTTAATCAAACTTTAACCAAAAACCTTAACCTTGGCTATAACTTTTGCATTTTTAAACCTGGGCCTTTTATACTTGGCATGTGTATTCCTCATGGCAAGACTTTTCCAACCATATAAAACTTTTTGACCTTGTGACCTTGACCTTGAAATTTGACCTACTTTTGTAAAAATCTTTAAATGGCTATAACATTTGCACCAGTAGGCCCAGGGCTTTCATATTTTGTATGTATATTTCTTGTGTCAAGACCTTTCCAACCATACAAACATCTTTGAACATGCGACATTGACCTTGACCTTTGACCTATTTAATCAAACTTTAACCAAAAACCTTAACCATGGCTATAACTTTTGCATTTTTGCACCTGGGCATTTTATACTTGGCATGTGTATTCCTCATGGCAAGACCTTTCCAACCATACAAAACTTTTTGACCTTGACCTTGACATTTGACCTTCTTTTGTAAAAATCTTTAAATT
Organism: Gari tellinella; assembly: GCA_922989275.2. Taxonomy (NCBI): domain Eukaryota; kingdom Metazoa; phylum Mollusca; class Bivalvia; order Cardiida; family Psammobiidae; genus Gari; species Gari tellinella. The sequence continues at coordinate 35,779,470 of OV277857.1, read as the reverse complement.
GCTATAACATATGCACCAGTTGGCACAGGGCTTTCATATTTTGTATGTATATGTCTTGTGTCAAGACCTTTCCAACCATACCAACATCTTTGACCGTGTGACCTTGACCTCGATCTTTGACCTATTTAATCAAACTTTAACCAAAAACCTTAACCTTGGATATAACTTTTGCAATTTTTGCACCTTGGCCTTTTATACTTGACATGTGTTTTCCCTTTCTAACCATACAAAACTTTTTGACCTTGTGACCTTGACATTTGACCTACTTTTGTTGAAATCTTTAAATGGCTATAACATTTGCACCAGTAGGCCTACGGCTTTCATATTTTGTTTATATATTTCTTGTGTCAAGACCTTTCCAACGATACCTACGTTTTTTAGCCCTTGTGACCTTGACCTATGACCTTTATTTGTATAAATCTTTATAAGCCTATAACATTTGAACCAGTAGGCCTAGAGCTTCCATACTTTATATGTTTCTTGTGTTAAGACTTCTCAAACCATGCCAATGTTTCATTTACCCTACGACCATGACTTTTGACCTACTTTTGCAAATAAGCATTACATAACAGAACATGATTTTGACTGGGGGCATTTGTGTTTCACAAACACATTGCTTTTCATCTGATCATCACCAAACTTTCTGAAAATGTTTGTTGACATAAAATGGAGACCAATTTTGATAACCAGTGGCACCAATTTATGCTAGGCCCTTTGGAGTAATGGCCCTTGAAGTCCTCAAAATGGCGCTCCACTACAGTTTCAGCTCTCTAACTTTTACGTTTGATAGTCTGGATTCCCCTCCCTGTTTGTTTGTTTGCTTTTATTTGACCACCATACATGATGAAAATATAAGAAAGAAATAAACAAGAAAACAAAGTCACATACATACAACACAATGCAAAGCAACCCACTAAACACATAGGAATGATTGAACAAATGAATGAATGAATGAATGAATGAATGAACGAATAAATGAATGAATGAATGAATGATTGATACAACGATTAACCATCAGAGCGGTGAAATACGATCAGCTAGACTGTTGAATGAAATGTCGATGCAAAATGAGTTAACATACACAAAAGATAAGCAAACAGCGAAAACGCTGAGCGAATTAATTAGTGAATGAATGAGTGAATGAATGAATTAGTGAATGAAACAGTCATTCAATCAACCAGTCAGTCTACAGACCGAACAGCCAATCAGGCACAAAAATAATAATACTAATAAATCAACCGTTAATCAGCCCCTCAATCAACCGATCGATCAATTAATCAATTAATTACGAGGTTATTGATGGAATGAATAAAGTCTGACCATAGTTCCATAGTCTCGTTATGAAAACATGTACCTTGTAAATCAGTCAGTTCAATCAATCCATTTAGCAGTCAATCAGTAAATGATTTACTGCATGTAGGTCAATAATCATGCAAGCAAGCAAACAGGTTAAGACAAAATAATATACATACACTGACCAATCAATAAGTCAATCAACCACTACGTCCGCTAAATAGTTTTTTTTTTTTATTTGAGGTTATAAAACAAATAAATAAAGTACATTAGATTAACCCTTTAACCCCATAAATACGCCTATTTACGCCTCTAATTTATTCCACCGCAGATGTTGCATAAATCGGCCACTGTAGCATATGCTTATATTAATCTTCTTCAATGACTCATTTTCAGCGCATATTTCCATAACCAGAACGGTTAATTGGATAAGAATACGGCCTATAGCATCATTAAAATTTTTTGGAATGCATAAACCAACTTTGTTAATTTGTTATCCCATAAGATATTTGCGTTCGGACACCATGCAGCATTAATCTTGTAAGTGTTAATGAGTGCCTTTTAATGATCCAAGCAATCTCTTACCTCCAATCAAGCTTGTCCAAATAATGTGCTCGGCGTTGCGTGTTATTAGCAAGACTGTCAATGACAATTTACAGTTCAGCTTCATTAGCGCATCGGCATATCAACTAAATTGCCTTTGACTAGATAAATCCAGTGCTGGGAGATAAGCAATTACGTAATCAAACATTGTCCATGTCAAACTCTATATTCCCTATTAGAAGCCAACCTTGAATACACATGTGTCATAATTTCTGTTTTGACACAGCATCAAACTGGTAACACAAGTGTCGCGGTGTGTTCTGGTAATTTCTCTGGTGATATACCACAGGGGGCCATGGTCAAATATGTACTATGAGTCTATGATACAGTCTTTTATTAAAGTAGGCTGCTGTTTCCCCATTTTATGTGTTTCAGGCCCTTGTGCCAATATTTTGAACAGGTCACGCCTTGTCGGCAAAATCAAATAATAATCAAAGTACTGTAGTACTGCAGGCTCGGACTTTCAGTTTAATGTAGAACAAAGTAATGCAGAAAGCTAATTATGGAGTTTCTGCATTACCATTGCTTCTTATAATGCATCGTCTGCTATGACTACTAGGTGAATGTTTATTACAAGGGAGTAAATACGGTGTTTAAGGATGTCGGCCTGTCTTTTTGAGCATTATGAAATTTCCGAAAAATTTTACGAACTCATTTTCCGAAAAATGTTAAGAACTGATTTTTGGTGAATGCAAACAGTCATAAAATACTATTTTCCCGGGAAAAAATTAGATTTTTCGTTCCGGAAGGGACTTTTTAAGTTTTATGTCCTATTCGTAGTTTACAGCATACACCGTTTTCATAGGTAGGTTGCATTTTGTTACATCCGATTTCATTTCAATTTCTCAGAATATAAGCATGAAATTTTCATGGAAGTACAGTTTTAGTATAAATTATAGATAATTCAAAAGATCAAATGATATTTTTTTGAAGAAAAAATTTTTTTGGTAAAAATACACCAAAAAGTGAAAAAATGAGAAAAAATGGATTTTTTCAATAAAACGATCTATATCTTTTTTAAAAGATCCGGGACCCTGTGTTTTTATTTGCTATTTCACTAAAACTTTATGTTTGGAAGGCTAAAATCAACAAATAAAAAATTTGGTAATTAGTTTGCTACAATTTGTAGGGCAATTTTCACTGTGCCTTATTCTCCCATTACAAAAAAGTGGGTGGGGTAAATTTTACTCCTTTTCGGTGAAATCAAACATTTTTATTTTGAATCTTGACAAAACATTATTTTCAGAGTTTATTCTTACTATGGTAATATAAATTAGGATACTTTTTGTACAAATAGTTTGTTTAAATAAAGATTGAAAAACCGTAGTACAAAAAAGTAGGAGTTTTTGTGAAGTTTCAATTTTAGGGGGGTAGCCCTGAAAAATCTCAAATTGTGAAAAAGAAAGGTCCGGTACCCCCACTTTTTTCACCAGTTTTGTCATAGAAACTAATTTTACTGTCTGTATGCAAAGTTTGAAGAATTTGGTAATTACTTTCCAAAGGTGCACCTACCCCCTTAAATCACCACAGGTACAGACTCAGGATCCTGAGTTTAACTCAGTGCTGCTACTACATGGTTTATCTGATAGTGACGTATCCAGCAACTGAAGCTCCATTAGATAGCATATGTAAACCCCGTATGACAGGATTTGTTTGTAGGGGGAGCTAGACTCGCACCAATATTTTTCTTAAGGATTTGATATAGGCTCTCTGAGCCAAAAATTTGGTGACCGTCTTCAACCCTATTGACGAGTATAGTTCAAAGTGTTTAGACTATGGCGACCGTCTTCAACCCTATGTCGATTACAGTGTTAAACTGCATCTGCAGATATTGTCATGTGTAAGATATATATCTAGATAAATATATATAAGTGAACCCAGAGGTCATTGAATCAAATGGGCGGGGCTCCTCAATTATGCTGTGATGTTTTAACACCTTGTGTGTAAATCGTGTCTGAGTAACTCAGTATGAAAAGTATCATGTATAGAGAGGATAATTTTGGATCTAGCATACAGGACTTTTTGTGTTTGAAAATTATGGTAAGATGAAATCGGCCAGACGCTGGGTGCACCAGTTGGAAATTCTATGTGACATTTTTAGCTCGCCTGTACGTAGTACATGACGAGCTATTGCAATACCCCCAGCGTAGTCGTCATTGTTGTTGTCATTGTCGTCGTCGGCGTCGTGAACGGCGTAAACAGTTTTAAGAAAATGTCTATAACTTCTATGTCCCTTAACCCATTAACTCATAAGCGATTAACAATTATCAGTGCTCACCTCAATACATGCTAGTTGATTAAAGTGAGTCAAAATGAGTTAGTATGAGGCTATTGCGCAATGAGTCAAAATGAGTCAGTATGGCTTAATGGGTTAAGGGATTGCTTTCATAGTTGGTATGTGTGTGTATATGGACAAGACCTTCCCATGCACAGCAATATTTTTACCCCTGTGACCTTGACCTTAGGGCCTGCGTTTAGGTTTCGAAATCTGCGTTTAGGTTTCGAAAAATGCCTTTAACTTCTATGTCCCTTGAGGTATTGCTTCCATAGTTGGTATTTGTGTGTACAGTAAACTCCACTTGTAACGATATCGCATGTAACGATACAGATCCTTTGGTCCCTGCCAGCGTTCTATATAATTCAATGTAGCTAACTCCGTTTGTAACGATATCGCTTGTTAAGATAATCTGGATGTAACGATGTTACTTTTCGGTCCCCTGTCTCCAGTTTGATCGTATGTAACTATATTTTCACCTGTGCACAGGTGCGAAGACACCCGGGAAATGTGTGAAAACTATCGCTAACAAGTTTCAAACAAACAATAGTGCGTGTGCACTGCACCATGTAATCAGTCGAATTATGAGCGTACTTACCGTTGCATGAGAGTTTCCAAGTTTTGTTATCTCATCAAATCTCTTTGATATGACTAAATTTCTACATGAATTCATATTTTATATTTGATGAATAAACTTCATCACTACACGTTCTGTCTTTGTTTTCGTTCAATCGCCATGTAACCGACCTGTGCTATGCCTGTGTATGGATTTATAATCCAAATACCAGATAATTCAACAGGTCTATAAAGGACTTAGAAACATAACAAAAACATTTTGTTTTAAATTGCCTCGTCTTTAACAAACTGGTTTGATTGTCGAGTCAGTGATTAGAATTGTTAACACGGAACTCCGAAGTAGCACAGTGCGTGTTTCATTAGCCAATGATAATTGGGAAAAGTCCGTCATTACGTCATTCTTACCAACAAAAAAGAGGTCGAAAATGCCCGAGAAGCTACGATAAGCTTACGAAAAGTCCTCGCTGGTCTACTCGTCCATTTCCGCCACTCGAAATGTTACGGAATAAACTGAGTATAGTCTGCCAGGCGTAGTATTGTGTTTATCTGTCCGAAAAACGCTACTTGCATTTTTTTAGAGTTTGTGAAAAAGTCACTAAATACTTGCAGTTTTTTTTATTCCTCTCGCAATTTGCCAGTATGCGAGCTTAATTTAGAACCCTGCCTGGATTAAACCATGTTCATTTCCGGTTTACTTTCGTTATCCAGTATGTATGAACAACTAGAAAGACGGTACGTAAATCATTTGAAAATAGTTTAATACCTGTACAATTACACTAGTTTATTTGTGCCAGTTGAAACAAAGAAAGAGATAACAACCATTAAAGTTTATAACAGGTCAGAATAGTCTTTTTTCGTCAGTCTTAAAATGCGCCGAAATTTATGTAGTAACCATTGTTTCGGATAGCACAAACTTCGGATACTGTCGTCAAGATCCACCAGATCGCTTGTAACGATATCCGGATGTAACGATACATATTCCACAGTCCCCTGAATATCGTTATAAGCGGAGTTTACTGTATATGGACAAGACCTTTCCATGCACAGAAATTTTTTGACTCCTGTGACCTTGACCTTGAACTTAGGGCCTGCGTTTAGGTTTCGAAATCTGTGTTTAAGTTTAGAAAAATGCCTTTAACTTCTATGTCCCTTAAGGTATTGCTTTCATAGTTGGTATGTATGTGTAAATGGACAAGACCTTTACATGCAAAGAAAAAATTAGACCCCTGTGACCTTGACCTTGAACTTAGGGCCTGTGTTTAGGTTTCGAAATCTGTGTTTAGGTTTAGAAAAATGCCTTTAACTTCTATGTCCTTTGAGGTATTGCTTTCATAGTTGGTATGTATGTGTATATGGACAAGACCTTTCCATGCAAAGAAATTTTTTGACCCCTGTGACCTTGACCTTGAACTTAGGGCCTGTGTTTAGGTTTCGAAATCTGTGTTTAGGTTTAGAAAAATGCCTTTAACTTCTATGTCCTTGAGGTATTGCTTTCATAGTTGGTATGTATGTGTATGTGGACAAGACCTTTCGATGCACCGAAAAATTTAGACCCCTGTGACCTTGACTTTGAACTTAGGGCCTGTGTTAAGGTTTCGAAATCTGTGTTTAGGTTTCGAAAAATGCCTTTAACTTCTATATCCTTTGAGGTATTGCTTCCATAGTTGGTATGTGTGTGTATATAGACAAGACCTTTCGATGCACAGAAAAATTTAGACTCCTGTGACCTTGACCTTGAACTTGAGGCCTGCGTTTAGGTTTCAAAATCTGTGTTTAGGTTTCGAAAAATGCCTTTAACTTCTATGTCCCTTGAGGTATTGCTTCCATAGTTGGTGTGTATGTGGACAAGACCTTTCAATGCACAGAAAAATTTAGACCCCTGTGACCTTGACCTTGAACTTAGGGCCTGTGTTTAAGTTTCGAAATCTGTGTTTAGGTTTAGAAAAATGCCTTTAACTTCTATGTCCTTTCAGGTACTGCTTTCATAGTTGGTATGTATGTGTATGTGGACAAGACCTTTCGATGCACAGAAAAATTTAGACCCCTGTGACCTTGACCTTGAACTAAGGGCCTGTGTTTACGTTTCGAAATCTGCGTTTGGGTTTCGAAAACTGACTAACTTCTATATCCTTTGAGGTATTGCTTTTATAGTTGGTATGTGTGTGTATATGGACAAGACCTTTCCATGCACAGATAAATTTGGACCCTTGTGACCTTGACCTTGAACTTAGGGCCCATGTTTAGTTTTCGAAATCTGTGTTTTGGTTTCTCAAATTTTTAGCTCACCTGAGCCGAAGGCTCAAGGTGAGCTGTTGTGATCGCCCGCCGTCCGTCGTCCGTCTGTCCGCACAACCGAAATGGGTTAGAGGGCCTTTTCTGGGCAGATAACGGTAAACATAACAAAAGAAGACAATAGAGTTCATTCCGTAACAATAGAATAAGGGGCCGTGGCCCGTTATTCAAACAAAAGAAAATAACAAAAGAAAAGGCCCTCTAACCCATTTCGGTGGCACGTTCGTCCGTCCGTCTGTCCGTCTGTCCGTCCGTCCAAATTTACTTCAAGCGACATCTCCTCTGAAACCGCGAGTTTGAGGGAAAAACTAAATTGCTGACGGTGTTCCTTGGATGCTTCTCTACAGAAATTGTTAAAATAAAATTCATTGGTGGACTACTTACTGAAATTTATTAAAAAAAGTGAAAAACAAGTTTTTTGTAAAAAACCACTGTTCCCACACCTTAGATATTGCATGAATAGTATCTTCTACTAAATCACTTTCAAAATTGTAAAAAATCAAAACCCTAGGGTCAAATTTGACTCAACCCTGGCCATATCAGTGCTTTTTGATGCAGGTCTGACAGTAAAAACTCTCTAATGATCCGTTTTTATACAGACCCACTGTATTTTCCAGGCTAAGAAGCTACCCTTATACTAAATGCAACATTTTTGCAAACAGTTTGGATCCAGGTCAGATGCCACATAATGCTGCATCTAATCTGGATCTAAACTATTTGCCACTCATTTACATATTTTCTTATATTTAGAAAATATAAGTTATTATTTTTTACATATTTCACATACAAACATTTGGAGCAGACAACAGTTCAGCATGATAATAGTAATTTCTCTCTGAGAGCGTCTCCTATTGCATAACTGACCCATAGCTAGCTCTGAACTCAGGTCACTGAGATACATAACGATGTCTGCTATTTTATGCTCAAGCACAACTTAGTTTGAGGCATATTACTTTTGGTCTGTCTGTTTGTTTGTTTGTGTTTTGTTTGTTTGTTTATCTTTCTGTCTATCAGTCCACAATTAATTCTTGGCCATAAACAGTATGGATCCAGGTCAGATGCCACATAATGCTGCATCTAATCTGGATCCAAACTATTTGCCACTCATTTACATATAGTTTCTTATATTTAGAAAATGTAAATAATGATATTTATTAACCTATTAATCCATACATATTCCTTTTTATGTCTTTAATTTATTCTTCCACAGAAGAAAATAATTTCACTTTATACAGTCATTGTTGTCTTTAACAATTGCTTCAAATGACATCTCCTCATATACCGCTGAAAAGATTTCAACCAAACTTTACACGAATGTTCCTTGGGTCAAGTTGTTTCAAAAATTTTCAAAGAATTAAAAACAATGTAGAACTCTGGTTGCCATGGCAACCAAGTGAAAAAATAAGGAAATCTTAAAAAATCTTCTTGTCTGAAACTACAAGGGCCAGATCTTAGACATCTGTCACATAGCATCATCTACAGGTCCTCTATCAAACTACAAACTATGCCCCTGGGGTCAAAATTGGCCCCGTCCGGGGGGTCACAGTTTAACATAGAGTTATATAGTGAAATTTTCAAACGTCTTCTCCTCTGAAACTAATATGGCCAGAGCTTTGATATCTGGCATGGTGACACTTTTAGATGTCCTATACCAATAAGGTTCAAATGGTTCTGGTCGATTGCATATCATCTACAGGTCCTCTATCAAGTTTATACAAATTATGCCCCTGGGGTCAAAATTAGCCCCACTCCGGGGGTCACAGTTTTCAAGTCCCTGTATGTTGCCCTGTAAGCAAGGGGCAAGGGTTCAAGTCCCTGTATGTTGCCCTGTAAGCAAGGGGTCAGGGGCTCAAGTCCCTGTATGTTGCCCTGTAAGCAAGGGTCAAGGGTTCAAGTCCCTGTATGTTGCCCTGTAAGCAAGGGTCAAGGGTTCAAGTCCCTGTATGTTGCCCTGTAAGCAAGGGTCAAGGGTTCAAGTCCTTGTATGTTGCCCTGTAAGCAAGGGGTCAGGGGCTCAAGTCCTGGTCTATTGCCCTGTAAGCAAGGGGTCAGGGGTTCAAGTCCCGGTCTGTTGCCCTGTAAGCAAGGGTCAAGGGTTCAAGTCCCTGTATGTTGCCCTGTAAGCAAGGGGTCAGGGGTTCAAGTCCTGGTCTGTTGCCCTGTAAGCAAGGGGTCAGGGGTTCAAGTCCCGGTCTGTTGCCCTGTAAGCAAGGGGTCAGGGGTTCAAGTCCCCTGGTCTGGCTGCATATTTTTCTCACCATGTTACATTATACAGGGTGTTCCAAAATTTCGGGGACCTTAAGTAAAGGCCCTTAACTTTTTTACCTATGGATAGTTTTTGCTCATATTTCATTATGTTATAGAGTACTAATAACCTTTAATGGAGAAACACAATTTAATCAGATATATATTTCCTTTAGAGAAAAAAAATATGTGATTTTAGAAAGTTGAACATCAGATTTTGTCAATTCAACTATGTAATTCAAGAATTTCTAGACGGCTTCACTTGAAAATAAATAAACAGTTTAAAGCTCATAATTTTAAGTCCTAATGAAAATATCAATTCTAATAGTAACACCTGGTTTATCTTATGGTTTAAAATACATATTTTAAGGAATAAAGTATAAACAGAGTGAAACATTATCTCAAAATGACTTATTTTAGCACAAAAATAGTCAGGCCAAAATGAATTGTGGGTAATCTCATAAGGTCAATACCAAATAGATCGAAAGAAAGGTATTGGCATGTATTACCTTCGTGTCAAATATGATACATCCATTCAGCTTAGATTTAAATTTATTGTAAAAATTATGTTCTATGAGGGTCATTTAAGGGACAAAATGACAACAAAGCTGTTACTTTGTCATATATGGTTTTCGAACAGCTCCAGAAAAAGTGATTGTTTGAAAACACATACAAATTAGTGATACATGTATTTCTTAACTTGAAAACCTCTGAAGAACAATATTTCTATCAACTGAATGAACCTTATATCACTGTTTGGCCTATTTGACTTGAACAAATACAGTTGGATCATTGAAAAAAGTTCCCAATGTAGTTGAATAAGGCTAAATTCAACAGTTTATTAAAGGGGAGATAATTCATGAAAAAATGAAATGGTCGTCTTTTTCCTTACTGATATTTTAAATTTGTTTATTTGTGTATCTGTTCTGTGCTAATGGTGCTTAGTTTATTTCTAAATTCTGTTGAATAATGGCTTACTACTTTAGGTCCCCGAAATTTTGGGACACCCTGTACATTTGGTGGCTTGATAGTGAATACTTGTTTCATCTCTGCAGACCATTGGACCTAGACAAAGCTTTTTTTTTCAGCGGAGCTGACTAGTTTCTATTTAGACATACATTTCTATTTAGACAAACATTTTAACCAATCATATTTGATCAGAAATTTAGAATTAAGAGCACAGGTCCTGTTGAAACTGAATTGTCTCTGATTGGATAGTAGCCAGGGCTCCAGATAAGGGAATTATTTCAAAACTTAAAATCTTTATTTGCGCATTAAACCCTATGGTGTCACTACTCATTTGAATTGTCTCTTCGAGGCGATAAAAATGAGTGGTAACACCATAGGGTTTGGTGCTGAAATGAGTGAGAAAATGTTAGATTTGTTCAGTTTGTTCCCCTCTTATCTGGAGCCCTGCTGGTCTATGCAGTACAGTTTTACCAGTGTGTACTACTGGAGCTGATGACATCATGCTTCTATTTTTAGCAGATGTCTTTTTATAGATTGACAATGGTAGCTACGTGTTTTGTTTAATAATGGTTTACCACCAATTTATTTTAATTGTTAACTATTTGTACAAATTAATTTACCATACATTGATAGCAATATAATAAATGCCCTCAAGTGAGTTAAACACAATTGTGTTGTTTCATCAGTTATGTACAAGAGTGAGGTGTTATAGAACTTGTACAACAGACTGCTGTTCTGTTACGATGTAGATGCACAGTTTATTTAGTTATAGTTTGTTTCAAGAAACTCCCCATGAATGAAGCTTGATATATAGAACAATAGTTTAATCTGAGGATCTCCTACCAGTTGCTAGGATATGGGTTATATTATTGTTTTGGATTTCTGTACATTTATAGTTGTTTAGTCAGAGTTATGCTATATCCTTGAAAGTGTATTTTTTGCTTTTCAATCCAAGATATTACAATTCTTTGAAAAACCCCAATTTCATACAATTTTGCACACCCATCTACATGTTAAGCATGCATGCCACCACCCATTCCACTGAATATCTTTTTAGCTCACCTGAGCCAAAGACTCAAGGTGAGCTATTGGGATGGCCCTGTGTCCGGCGTCCGTCGTCGTCCGTCGTCGTCCGTCGTGCGTCGTGCGTCGTCGATTACAATTGCTTCAAATGACATCTCCTCCTATACCGCTCGACAGAATTCAACCAAACTTTACAGAAATGTTCCTTGGGTCAAGCTCTTTCAAATTTGTTCAAAGAATTAAAAACAATGCAGAACTCTGGTTGCCATGGCAACCAAAGTGAAAAAATAAGGAAATCTTAAAAAATCTTCTTGTCAAAAACTGGAAGGGCCAGAGCTTACATATTTGGCACATAGCATCATCTACTGGTCCTCTATCAAGTTTGTTCAAATTATGCCCCTGGGGTCAAAATTGGCCCGCCCCGGGGGTCACAGATTTACAAAGAGTTATATAGTGAAATTTTCAAACGTCTTCTTCTCTGAAACTAATGTGGCCAGAGCATTGATATTTGGCATGGTGACACTTCTAGATGTCCTATACCAAATTTGTTCAAATGGTTCTGGTCGGTTGCATAACTAGGTCACAGGAGCTAAAAATATATTTTTTTCATTGAAATCTTAAAAAATCTTCTTGTCTGAAACTACAAAGGCCAGAGCTTAGATATTTGGCACATAGAATCGCCTACAGGTCCTCTATCTAGTTTGTTCCAATTATGCCCCTGGGGTCGAAATTGGCCCCGCCCCGGGGGTCACAGTTTTACATAGAATTATATAGTGAAATTTTCAAACGTCTTCTTCTCTGAAACTAATATGGCCAGAGCTTTGATATTTGGCATGGTGACACTTCTCGATGTCCTATACCAAAATTGTTCAAATGGTTCTGGTCGGTTGCATAACTAGGTCACAGGAGCTAAAAATAGATTTTTTTTCAATTATAACTTAAAAAAATCTTCTTTTCTGAAACTACAAGGGCCAGAGCTTAGATATTTGGCACATATCATCGCCTACACGTCCTCTATCAAGTTTGTTCAAATTATGCCCCTGGGGTCAAAATTGGCCCGTCCCTGGGGTCACAGTTTTACATAGAGTTATATATAGAAAATTTCAAACGTCTTCTTCTCTGACACTAATATGGCCAGAGCTTTTATATTCGGTATGGTGACACTTTTAAATATACTTTACATAATTTGTTCAAATTGTTCCGGTCTGTTGCATATCTAGGTCAGTCCTTGACCTAAATTATAATCTCCATTTTTTCAGCTATTTTCTCAGGTGAGCGAAATATGCCCCATGGGGCTCTTGTTTAAAGATATTTCTTGTTAAAGGATGGATGATAAGAGGCGGATATGTGTGTTAACCCTATAGCCTATTTCTAGTATTGAAGATACGTGACCTCATAAAGCAGGTTGAAAGTAAGGCAGAATGCACCTTATTCTTCTTTACTTTCAGTCTGCTTTAAGCTACCATTTGTTAAGATATAGCTAGAGTATAGAAAATATTTCTTATGGCACATATACCTGACTGTATAAATTAGAACAGTTTTCTGCAGTGTATGAATAAATTAAATACATAAATACATGTTTCTATGGATTAAAGGGTTAAATAGTTAAATATTAGCCTCATATTATAGTGTATATTATACAGTAAATTTCAATAATTTCAAAAGCACTTCAAAAAAGGTTTGTTTTCATGCTATCTCTTTCACTGACATTGGCGCCAAAAGGCGGCTTTGCAAACAGTTTGAATCCTGATCAGACGCTGCACTACAAACTGTTTGACACTGGTATCTACATTTCTTAAGTCAAAACAGCTCTAAAGCTTACTTTAAAAATATTGGAGACGACACTACCAATGCAGACAATATTTTGGCAATATATATTAGATTGTTAAAGCAGATGAAAATACTTGGTGAAAGAGTTAAAGGGGCATGACTGCTTTAGAATAATATGAAAATAAAACAGAACACTCCCTCTGAATTCTTTTCATCTTGCTATTAGGTCCCACTTGTTTTTTAAGCCATAAATAATTCTTCTTCAGAGTTGGTATACATGTAATGGCATAGCTTTTTAACTGTAATGGATAAAAACAGAAGTAGAAGTTGAGTAGAGTGGATAAGAACTCAAGTAAAATTAAATTGAAGGGGATAAAAACTCCAGAAATGAATTAAAGATGAGTGGATGAGAACTCAAATAAAATAAAATATGAGAGGTTACTTATTTGAGTAAAATTAAAGATGAGTGGTTACTGATTTGAGTAAAATTAAAGATGAGTGGTTACTGATTTGAGTAAAATTAAAGATGAGTGGTTACTGATTTGAGTAAAATTAAAGATGAGTGGATGATAACTTGAGTAAATTTAAGTTGACAAGACAACAACCTTTATGTAAAGTTAAAGTGGAGTAGAATTTAATAGAACTCAAGTAAAATTAAAGTGGAGTGGATACTAACTCAAGTCATATTAAAGTAGAGTGGATATTTGCTCATGGAAAACTAAAGTGGAATTAACAACTCAAGTTTAAATGAAATTGTGTGAATAAGAACTTCAGTCAAATTAAAATGGAGTAACTTAGAACTCAAGTAGAAGAACAGAGCACCAGATAAGGGGAGTTTTTCTAAAACTTAAATCTTCATTTTAGAATTAAACCCTATGGTGTCACTACTTATTAGAATCGTCTCGAAGAGACGATTCTAATGAGTAGTAATACCATAGGATTTGGTGCTGAATAAGTGAGAAAATGTTTGATTTGTTGAAATAACTATCTCTCATCTGGAGCCCTGGAAGAAGAATGGATAAGGATTCTGACAAGTGAAATTAATCCCTCACCCAATAGCCTGTTTCTACTATGAAAGATAGGTTACCATTTAAAGCGAGGTAAATAAAGCATAATGTACCTTATGAACATTCCACTTTACTTGCAGCCTGCTTTAAGCTACCAACTGCTAGGATGTCGAATATTGTTCTTACTAATACAGTACATATAAAATGGAAATATTTTCTTCAGTTGTAGAATGAAATGCGTAAAAAGGCATATCTATGGACATACATGTGATATCTCCTGATCTGGTCGGGAGCTCCCGAAATTACACCTCTACTCACGATCTCCCGGTCGGGAGACGAAATCTCCCGATATTTCATTTCACCAGGTTCATTTCTTTTTAATATGAACTTTTATATCATTTACCTCGTTTGCCGACTCTAAAAATCTTTAAATTGTCTTCAGAGTTCTCTGGCTAATCCCTACACACGCTTATCACCAAACGCTACTGATGCGTGTAAACACGTTACGCAATCGATTGTGTGTACCACTATTATGGCAGGCTGCGTCATAACAATGTTTGGTTAAAGTTTGACCATACCCGCTGAGTAGATATAATTGGTTATCAAAAAAGTGATTGACAGGTTCGCCTCGAATCGACAATTTTTAGAAGCGGTGATGCGAAGGATATTTCTATGTCCCCGATACGGAACGGATTAAAATCAGATAATTCTCCGTAAGTTCAGGACAAACACAATTATTTGAGGAAAGCTAATCAGAATTTAATATTTATGAATTGATTTCCACGTCAAAATACTTTGAATATTCACGTAACAGAAAATACTTCGAAAATTATACCGTTACAAAATGACGAAGCGCCTTAATATTTGCTACGAGAACTACGTATAGATTTTGTTAGTCTAAAAAGTATTCCCCAGTGTCGTTTTCTAACAATCAATTAAAATTAAACGTTGGACCTAAATTCTTCTGTTTGTTACATACGATTTGTGTGAATGTTTAATTACTAAGTTAGATTTTACAACGAATTACGCTCGTAAAATTGATTTGCAATCGGTTTTTGTGGTAGAAAATTTAGACGCGTTACCTACGCACATTTTATGGCACTAGAAAATGTCGTCTGCAGACTTTGTCATCTGCAACAATTATCTGAGTTAATGTCGTCTGCAACAGTTACATGAGTTAATTTTTGTGCATTTTATTTCAGAAAATATCAGTGTTAAACAGTTTGTATCTAGATGAGATGATACGGCGTCTCATCTGGATCCATACTGTTTGTAAAAATAATAACAGATAGTTAAGTTGCTAACTCTTTCTATATCTACTCCATAGAAAGAAATCTAGACCATTCAAACTATTTCATTCATTCTCTCCAGAAAATAGATATAGTTCCACTTTATCTTTACTAGTCATGAATAATATAAGAACCATAAGAAATATTTCTTATATCCTAGCAGATGGTAGTTCTAGCTTAAAGCAGGCTTAAACTTTTAATGAAGCAGAATGCCCATGAAGAGTGTTCTGCTTTACTTTCAGTCTGCTTTACACAACCATCCTTCTGCAGTACTAAAATACTAGAATAATAGGCCCATGTCAGTTACTGTATTATAAGAACTATATATCTCTGGGTGAAAATTGTCTCTGTCTTAGTGGTCTATAGACTTAAAAAAAAAAAAGCAATTAGTGATTAACTTATGAAAATACATAAATGTATTGGATTTTCATAGCCTGCGCCTAGTTTTGTCGCGAAAAAGTGTCGCGAAAAAAGCTCCCTATTTGGCACCCCAATCTCCCTATTAAAATTTCCAAATCTCCCTATTTGGGTCCAAGAAAATATCACATGTATGTCTATGGATAAAGGGTTAAAAAATAAGGTAAACAATATAGTCAGTTTTGCTAACTTTATTTCAGATTTACTATGTTATTTGTGGTATACAAAATGGTAACGAAAATGAAAAAATCTTCAAAAATTAACAAGATACAACTTCATTTTAATAACTACAATTTCTGCATAAATTACAAGAGCAAAGTAGTACAGTATACACCCGTGATGAGTGGCCTTCCATAGGAAGATGCTGATGCTTGAAAGACAGGTGCTGCAGAATGTATTAACCCATTACTCCATAATTACACCTTTTTATGCCATTCATTTAATCCTTCACTGAAGAAAATAGTTCCGATTTATACAATCATGAATATGTATCAAAAGAAATATTTTCTATATTCTAGCAGATTGTAGCTTAAAGTTACCATCTGCTAGGATTTAGAAAGATTTGCGATGGTCCATATTCACAACTGTATAAAGTGGAAGGCATAAAAAGGCATATTTATTGGGAAATGGGTTAAGCATTCAGTGAAAGGAATATACAAGTAACTTTTGTACATGATTAGCTTACAACATTTAAAGTGTCTGTCTGGTATAATCACTGACAAAGCTTTCCAGTATATTTTATTTAACGGTGAAACGTCACTATGCTTCTCTAATCAGTGATTGCTTTACAAGTTTATCCAATTTCTCCCATAGCATGTTTTTAGTATTGAAGATAAGTGACTACGTAGAGTAGGTTGAAAGTGAAGCAGAATGCCCCTAAAGGCACATTCTGCTCCACTTTCAGCCTTCTTTAAGCTACAGTCTGCTAAGATATAGTAAATCTTTCTTAGGGTACAATACTATTCATGACTGTATAAAATGGAATTGTTTTCTCCAGTTGACGAATAAATTAAAGTCATCCAATGTGTATCTATGACTGCAGTAAAGGGTTAACTACAATGGTGAGGCTCTCTCATGAGCACTATGCATTACATACGTTCTGTATTAAGCAGCCACCTGCCAAAGAGATATAAATGTTTGCATTATTGAACTATTGCTAAACACAGGTAAAAATTTGATTTGTAAATCCACAAATGAATTAATGTTTGTGGGTTTGTGGGTTTGTTTGTTTTTCATCTCTGAGGCCTTTTTTAGCTCACCTGAGCCGAAGGCTCAAGGTGAGCTGTTGTGATCGCCCGCCGTCCGTCGTCCGTCTGTCCCTCTGTCCGTCCGTTCAAATTTACTTCAAGCGACATCTCCTCTGAAACCGCGAGTTTGAGGGAAAAACTAACATGGTCAAGGTGTTCCTTGGATGCTTATCTACAGAAAATGTTAAAATAAAACTCAAATGTGGACTACTAATTGAGTTTATTGAAAAAAGTGAAAAACTTTAAACAAGTTTTTTGTAAAAAACCACTGTTCCCACACCTTAGATATTGCATGAATAGTATCTTCTACTAAATCACTTTCAAAATTGTAAAAAATCAAAACCCTAGGGTCAAATTTGACTCAACCCTTGTCATATCAGTGCAATTTGATGCAGGTCTGACAGTAAAAACTCTCTAATGATCCGTTTTTACACAGACCCATTGTATCTTCCAGGCTAAGAAGCTACCCTTATACTAAATGCAACATTTTTGCAAACAGTTTGGATCCAGGTCAGATGCCACATAATGCTGCATCTAATCTGGATCTAAACTATTTGCCACTCATTTACATATTTTCTTATATTTAGAAAATATAAGTTATTATTTTTTACATATTTCACATACAAACATTTGGAGCAGACAACAGTTCAGCATGATAATAGCAATTTCTCTGAGGGACCGTCTGTTATTGCATAATTGACCCATAGCTAGCTCTGAACTCAGGTCACTGAGATACATAAGAGAAATGATGATGTCTGCTATTTTATGCTCAAGTACAACTTAGTTCGAGGCATATTGCTTTTGGTCTGTCTGTTTGTTTGTTTGTATTTTGTTTGTTTGTTTATCTTTCTGTCTATCAGTCCACGATTAATTCTTGGCCATAAACATATGGATCCAGGTCAGATGCCACATAATGCTGCATCTAATCTGGATCCAAACTATTTGCCACTCATTTACATTTAGTTTCTTATATTTAGAAAATGTAAATAATGATATTTATTAACCTATTAACCCATACATATTCCTTTTTATGTCTTTAATTTATTCTTCCACAGAAGAAAATAATTTCACTTTATACAGTCATTGTTGTCTTTAACAATTGCTTCAAATGACATCTCCTCATATACAGCTGAAAAGATTTCAACCAAACTTTACACGAATGTTCCTTGGGTCAAGTTCTTTCAAAATTGTTCAAAGAATTAAAAACAATGTAGAACTCTGGTTGCCATGGCAACCAAGTGAAAAAATAAGGAAATCTTAAAAAATCTTCTTGTCTGAAACTACAAGGGCCAGATCTTAGACATTTGTCACATAGCATCATCTATAGGTCCTCTATCAAGTTTGTACAAACTATGCCCCTGGGGTCAAAATTGGCCCCGCCCGGCCGGGGGGGGGGGGGGGGGGTTCACAGTTTTACATAGAGTTATTTAGTGAAATTTTCAAACGTCTTCTCCTCTGAAACTAATATGGCCAGAGCCTTGATATCTGGCATTGTGACACTTTTAGATGTCCTATACCAATAAGGTTCAAATGGTTCTGGTCTATTGCATATCATCTACAGGTCCTGTATCAAGTTTGTACAAATTATGCCCCTGGGGTCAAAATTAGCCCCACCCCGGGGGTCAGTTTTCAAACGTCTTCTTTTCTGAAGCTAATATAGCCAGAGCTTTGATATTCGGCATGGTGTTACTTCTAGATGTCCTTTATCTATTTTGTTCAAATGGTTCCAGTCTGTTGCATATGTAGGTCACAGGAGCTAAAAATAGACTTTTTCAATGGAAACTTAAAAAAGTCTTCTTGTCTAGAACCCTAGTACCATGATCTTAGATATTTGGAACATAGCATCATCTACAGGTCCTCTATCAAGATTGTTCAAATTATGCCCCTCGGGTAAAAAATGACCTCGTCCTGGACATAAATCATTATCTCCATTTTGATGTACAGCTATTCTCAGGTGAGCGACATATGCCCCATGGGGCTCTTGTTTAGAATTCCTTTCGTGAGAAACAATCATTCTCTTCTGTGTCATCTAGAATGAATTTGACTTTTGAGGTAGAATGATAAATGAAATGGATAAATTCATTCAAAATTAAGCTCATGGCATTTGTTTAAAAATAAAAACCTGATAAGCAGATATGAGTTAGATTTAAGCCTGATGCAAAAATACTTTTAATTTTTGTTCACTGTTTAACCTCTCTTAAGCAGAAACCTCAATAAACCAAACAATTTGCTCAGTCTGGAGGTGGTCAGTTTTCAGAGGTTTTACTGTACATAAAAGACCAATTAATAACATTGTGCATATGAAGAAACAGCAGAAGTATCATAAAGTATCAAACAGAGCATATCAAAATTGAAAAAAACACTAAAGTTTGTGTTAACCCTTTGAACCCTTGTCCCGCATATAGGCGTCCTTTTCAAACAGTGAACGTGTATACAGTACACTTGTCCTGGGCAAACAGTCAAGACCCAGATCAGAGGGCTCAGAAAGGAGCCCTCTGATCAGGGTCTTCACTGTTTGTCATAATGCCAAACATTGACAAAAACAAGAGCCCCATGGGGCATATTTCGCTCACCTGAGAATCACTGACAAAATGGAGATAATGACTTATGTCCAGGATGGGGTCATTTTTTATCTGAGGGGCATAATTTGAACAATCTTGATAGAGGCCCTGTATATGATGCTATGTGCCAAATATCTAAGATCAGGATACTAGGGTTTTAGACAAGAAGATTTTTTTTAAGTTTTCATTGAAAAAATCTATTTTTAGCTCCTGTGACCTACTTATGCAACCGACCGGAACCATTTGAACAAAATATGTAAAGGACATCTAGAAGTGTCACCATGATGAATATCAAAGCTCTGGCCATATTCGTTTCAGAGAAGAAGACGTTTGAAAATTTCACAATATAACTCTATGTAAAACTGTGACCCCCGGGGCGGGGCCAATTTTGACCCCAGAGACATAATTTGAACAAACTTGATAGAGGACCTGTAGATGATGCTATGTGCCAAATATCTAAGCTCTGGCCCTTGTAGTTTCAGACAAGAAGATTTTTTAAGTTTTCATTCAAAAAATCTATTTTTAGCTCCTGTGACCTACTTATGCAACCGACCGGAACCATTTGAACACAATATGTAGAGGCGTCTAGAAGTGTAACCATGCCGAGTATCAATGCTCAAGCCATATTCGTTTCAGAGAAGAAGACGTTTGAAAATTTCACTATATAACTCTATGTAAAACATTGACCCCCGGGGCGGGGCCAATTTTGACCCCAGGGACATAATTTGAACAAACTTGATAGAGGACTTGTAGATGATGCTATATGCCAAATATCTAAGCTCTGGCCCTTGTAGTTTCAGACAAGAAGATTTTTTAAGTTTTCATTGAAAAAATCTATTTTTAGCTCCTGTGACCTACTTATGCAACCGACCGGAACCATTTGAACAAAATATGTAGAGGACATCTAGAAGTGTCACCATGCCGAGTATCAATGCTCTAGCCATATTCGTTTCAGAGAAGAAGACATTTGAAACTTTCACTATATAACTCTATGTAAAACTGTGACCCCCGGGGCGGGGCCAATTTTGACCCCAGGGACATAATTTGAACAAACTTGATAGAGGACCTGTAGATGATGCTGTGTGCCAAATATCTAAGCTCTGGCCCTTGCAGTTTATGAGAAGAAGATTTTTAAAGATTTCCTTATTTTTTCACTTTGGTTGCCATGGCAACCAGAGTTCTGCATTGTTTTTAATTCTTTGAACAAATTTGAAAGAGCTTGATCTAAGGAATATTTCTGTAAAGTTTGGTTGAATTCTGTCAAGCGGTATAGGAGGAGATGTCATTTGAAGCAATTGTTAACGACGACGGACGACGCACGACGGACGCCGGACACAGGGCCATCCCAATAGCTCACCTTGAGCCTTTGGCTCAGGTGAGCTAACAACCATTAAAAGTCAGAAATGGACTAGACTAAAATTGAAACTGGAATTGTCCTTTTAAAGTTTTAGGGAGGAAAGAGTTAATGGAGGACAAAAGTAAAGTAAAGCATGAGTTTCTGTATTACTGTGTCCTGCATACACCTGTCACCTACCTATGAGAATCTACCTCCAGAATCTGTTTAGCAAGGTAGTCCGGCAGAGGATTGACTTGACCTGAAAATGCCGTCCTAAGTTTTTTTCTCGACTGATTCTACTTCAGCATATGTTACTTATTGAAAAACCACCGGGTGCCACTTTGTCACCCTTGAGCATTTTCGTATATTCAAGATGGCGGCCAAAATGGCTGCCGATAGGCTTTTAAACAAAATAGCATACAAATCAGCATTCATTTTTCCTTTTTTTAATTGATTTGACCTCACCATAATAATAGTTATTATTCAAAAGACGTTTAATGGTTTCAAAATATTACGGGTGACACTCTTTGGCATTTCAGTATATTCAAAATGGTGGCTAAAATGGCTACCTATATGTGTTAAAACAAACTACTCTAAACTTCAGCATTCATGGTTTGGTTTTCTTAACTGATTTGACCCCACCAAAATGATAGATATTACTGAACTGATGATACATATTATTGAACTGTTAAGGATGACATCCTGTAACTCTTGGGCATTTCTGTATATTCAAGATGGCGGCCAAAATGGCTACCGAAACAATAGTCCAAAAAGCAGCATTCATTGTTTCTCTTTTTAAACTGATTTGACCTCACCATAATGATAGTTATTATTTACATGGACAATTTATGTTTTAAAAATGTTACGAGTGACATCTTGTCACCCTTCAGCATTTCCGTTTATTCAAATGGCGGCTTATATGGCTATCCAAGTGCGTTAAATCTACTCTAAACTTCAGCATTCATAGTTTGGCTTTCTAAATTTATTTGACTCCACCATCATGAAAGTTTTTACTGAAATGATGATACATATTATTGAACTGTTACAGATGACATCTTGTCACCTTTGAGCACATCTGTATATTCAAAATAGCGGCTAAAATGGCTACCTAAATGCTTTAAAACAAAATGGTCAACAAATCAGCATTCATAATTTCTTTTTATTAATTGATTTGATCTCACCATTATGATATTCGTTATTGAAATAATCAAACTAATTATTGAAATGTTACGGGTGACATCTTTTTATCATTGAGCGTTTCCGGATATTTAAGATGGCGGCCAAAATAGTGATGACAATTTTGTTTAGCAAATAATGTCGAAAAATCAACAATCATACATTTTATATTCATAACTGACTCGATATCAACGTAACTATACTTACTATTAGATTTATGATACTTATTGATGAAATGTAATGGGTAACATCTTTTCATCCTTGAGTATTTTCGTATATTTAAGATGTGTTGCTTATTATTGAAAACATGATACTTCTTATGGAACTGTAGGTGGATGACGTCTTGTCACCCTTGAGCATTTCCATATATTCGAGATGGCGAACAAAGCGTTGACCGAAATGCTTTAAATCAAAACAAGTCAAAACAACAACAATCATTATTTCTTATTTTTAAATGGTTTGACCTTACCAGAATGATACTTATTATTGACAGAATGATACTCATTATTGAAATACTTTGGGGGACATCTTTTCAACTTCGAGCATTTTCGTAATCAAGAAAACGGCCAACATTGCGATAGAAATGCTTAAAATATTTAAAATGTTCAAAAGTCAAAATAAACAGCTGTTTCTTGACTGGTTCTTTTTAAGCACCTGGTATTTGTTCACAAGAGCGCTTTTACAGTTAACCTAAGAGACTTCCTACCTAATCGGGGTTCTGGGGCTTAATTGTCATAGGACTATTTCTGTGTATTTGACCGAGATAATGCCCGCTGTCAATAACTAAAAGGAAGGCAGGTCGCTGATTTTGTTCCCATGCGCTGATTCGCAATGAAGGAGACTAGTCGAAATCATCTTTCTGAAATCATCATCATCTCGTCTCATCACCTCTCATCTTATATCGGCCCTATATGATCTATTCTGTGTTGCAGTTCCCTAAAACCCAACTCGTCCATGCATGCTTTTACATATCAATATTTACTTTCTACAGGGCATGCTACGAGCGTACCTTGACAGCCACACGTTGCTCTGTTTACAAATTAACTATAGCGTTGTGACAATGTTTCCGGTCCAAGTCGCTGGCTGTGAAGATGTTATCTGTTTATCCTTCCTCCAGCCAAACCCTGTTGGGTCAATTGATTGTTTCCTCTAATAAATGCCTAAATCAAGGTAGCTGATGTTTCATCGCTAAGCTGTGTGGTCTATACTTGAACGCGTGTTTCAGATATGAACTCGGGGAAATACTATTGCTTGTGAAATGTAGGTTTCAATAGAAATATCAAGTCAACCGATAAGTTAAAACACACAGTTGGACCACAATTATTTCCTTGCAGCAGTTCACGTTCCTATTCCAAAGCTGTCTGCAACTGTGTTACATCCCGAGAGGGTATGTGCAGGACGAATGTCCTCAGCAATGTCCATAATGTTTGCCACATGCAATATCAATAATAGATTTGATTAACATTTTATTCGCCCTTCTTGTTTTTAGCTCACCTGAGCCAAAGGCTCAAGGTGAGCTATTGGGATGGCCCTGTGTCCGTCGTCCGTCGTCGTGCGTCGTCCGTCGTCGTTAACAATTGCTTCAAATGACATCTTCTCCTAAACGGCTGAACAGATTTCAACCAAACTTTACAGGAATGTTCCTTGGGTCAAGCTCTTTCAAATTTGTTCAAAGAATTGAAAACAATATAGAACTCTGGTTGCTATGGCAACCAAAGTGAAAAAATAAGGAAATCTTAAAAAATCTTCTTGTCTGAAACTACAAGGGCCAGAGCTTAGATATTTGGCACATAACATTATCTACAGGTCCTCTATCAAGTTTGTTCAAATTATGCCCCTGGGGTCAAAATTGGCCCCGCCCCGGGGGTCACAGTTTTACATAGAGTTATATAGTGAAAATTTCAAACGTCTTCTCCACTGAAACTAATATGGCCAGAGCTTTGATATTTGGCATGGTGACACTTCTAAATGTCCTTTACCTAGTTTGTACAAATGGTTCTGGTCGGTTAAATATCTAGGTCATAATTCACATTCAAAATATGTATAGCAGACAGCAATTCAGCATTATAAGAGTTAGACCCTAGCCAAATTTCCTACTGGCAGAGTTACATAACTGAACTCAGGTCAGCTGGTCAGCTGATGAGGTTGCATATGGTGTTGTCTGCTATATTTTTATGCCCTGCAGTTGGGGGCATATTGTTTTTGTCTGTCTGCTTTTTTGTCTGTTTGTCCATTTGTTTGTCTGTCAGTCCACAACTTTAATCTTAGCCATAACTTTGTTAAAGTTAGAAACTTTATAACTTGGGTCATGTCCTACAAAGGTCAATGTCATTTTTGAGATATTTCCCAGTGTCATATTTTCTTGTCTTTGAGATAACTCCAGTTCTAGTGATGTTAACCCATTACCCCATACATATGCCTTTTTACGCCTTTAATTTATTCCTCCTCTAAAGAAAATAATTCCACTTTATACAGTCATAAACATGTAAGATATAAGAAATAGTATCTATATCTTAGTAGATGATAACTTAAAGCAGGTTGAAAGTAAAGCAGAGTGTGCAATAAATAATCATGGAAATACATGTAGCTTGATAAGTGTCATGGATAAGGGCCATAACTCTGCCAACAATATTTTTTTAAGTTATTCCAATTTGTCATGTTTTTTTTTGTCTGGAAGATAATTCCATTTACAGCTATATTAAAATGTTGTCTTGCCTATTAAGCTAAGGCACAATGACCTCAGGTGAGCGAATTAAGGGCCATGGCCCTCTTGTATAATATGACTGACAGCTTAGGATTCGAATAATTTCTTATGCATGAGAATACCTACTACACAATCATGTTGTCTATCTCTTCATATATTGCTTTCAAATGTTTTCTTTCTGACATAATACATCGGCTTGTTTAAGCTTGTGTTTCATTTTTACCTATTATCACTTGCTTGTTAATGTGTGTGTGCTCAATTTGAAAAGTCTCAGCATCTAGAATGTAAGAGATTATCAGATTCATTAACTGTTTTTTTCAGTGACTGTAAGATAAACTGTTTTTGGTAATATGCTGTTAGCATGCAACTGATAGTAATCGATTTTAACCTGTTGTTCTCGTACACTTATAGAAATGTAAGTGCTGTATATATAGGTCAACATCGTTTTCCTCCAACTTAAATGTTCTGCACAGAGCCTTTTGTGGGGTATGTCATAAAACCTTAATAATATCGATCCGTCTATGGTGACTGTCTACTGGTCCCATTTTTGTGTCAAAAACTCCTATCTGGATTTTTTTTTGAATTGCTTTAACAAATTTTGTAACTGTCATATCATTATAATCACCAACAGTGCTGTTGGAAAAGGTGTCAATTCATGGGACAAAACATCTCCGATATCAACCTCATGGCTGCTAGCTTGAAGACTGTCGAAGATTATTGAGTAGATTTCACATGATTTGACCTGCCATCACATTCTTTTGGTCACGGTGAATTCTTCTCTGATATCTTGTTTGTCCAATTCTATTAGCAGTCCCTAGCCTGGTTTCTAGCTGTTATGCACATCATCTGATTCCATTTCTTCAGTAACACTGTTGAAAACGCTATCTTTATCAATTTCTTTATCAATCTAGCAACTACAATTTTTTAAATGCACTTTAAACTGACTTGCTCACAGTGCATATTACTGTAAGTTCTTCCATAAGTTAAAGTTTGGGTGCAATAGAATCCCTTTGTCAATAGTTATTCATCCTTGATGCACTCAGATAGGCTCGAAAAGGCAAGTCTTTAACAACGTTTGCGCTCTAGTGTCTACAAATTTGAATATATATTTTTCCAAACGTTCACAAGTTAAGTAAGTCTTTAAGTTTTAGGAAGATTTTGATTATTGATGAAACTTAAAAATAAAACTACCCGATTCAATTCAGGTGAGAGATTTTATGGCCATCATGGTCCTCTTGTCTTACCGTGCCTTCCGTGTCCTTTGCGTTGTTTTCTATTTTCCGTCTCCTTTGTGCCCCTCAAAGTCAGTTTCAGGATCATCCCTGTGAGCCACCATGATATCAAAGTTTGCTTGCAACTGATTGTACATGTGAATTCTAAAGTCCATGAGTAATTCTGCTTTATCATAATCTTAGTTATACAATTGGCCACATGCCCATGGCACATAAAGGGGATTTCAATGAACATATGACATATTCACTTTTATATACCTCGTCCATGCCTCATCAAATCTTAATTTTCAAAAATATTCTGAGCATCGCTCTTCGGAGAGCCTCCCTTTCTTTCAGGTAAGTCATGCCACATCTGCCATTGTTAGTTAACATGACCTGAATCAGAACTTTAAGGCAGCATTTCACTATATACTACACTCTTTCAAGGCATCAGCAAATATAAAGGCTAAGCCACTGTCTGCCATCAAACTACCATCATCAGCAACTAAGCTGTTGAGTAAGTGTATACCACCAAGCCTATATGCTAAGAATGAAATATTTTGACGCACAAAAGCATGTACAGTAACGTGACCCTAGCTGCTGGTACTTAGTCCAACACTGACCAAAAAGAACAAGAAATATCTTTAAAAAAGATATTCGGCGGAATGAGTGGTTGAACTAAGGCTATATAGATGAAATTGGGTGTGCAAAATTAAATGAAATTGAGGTTTTCAAAGAATTGTAATATCTTGGATTGAAAAGCAAAAAAAATTGAAACAGCAACTTTTTTTTAAAATGCAAAACTATCATGTACAGAAATGCAAAACAGAACAATAATTTAACTCATATCCTAGCTACTGGTAGGAGATCCTCACATCAATCTATTGTTCTATGTATCAAACTTCATTCATAGAATTTCTTGAAACAAACTATAGCATACACAAATGTACAGATACAACAGTCTGCTGAACTTCGACTGCCACTCTTGTAAATAATGATGAAACAACACGATTGTGTTTAACTCACTTGAGGCCATTAATTTTATATATAATATTGCTTTAAATGTATGGTAAATGTGTACAAATAGTTAACAATTCAAACAAATTGGTAGTAAACAATTACAAAACACCTAGCTTCCTCTGTATATCTATAAAAAGATTTCAGATGTCATATCTTAAAATAGAAGTATAATTGCATCATCCCAGTGGTAGTAAACAGTGCAGTCTGTATCTCTAAATTTTACACTCACAGTCCACATCATGTAAAACTGTAATTGGACATAGACCAGCCTACAGGGCTCCAGATAAGAGGGAGTAAACTAAACAAATCACATTTTTTCACTCCTTTCAGCACCAAACCCTATGGTGTTACCACTCATTTTTTTTGTCTCGAAGAGACAATTCAAATGTATAGTGACACCACAGGGTTTAATGCACAAATAAAGATTTTAAGTTTTGAAATAATTCCCTTATCTGGAGCCCTGGCTACTATCCAATCAGACTATTCAGTTTCAACAGGTGCTCTTAATTCTAAATTTCTGATCAAATATAATTGGTTGAAATGTGTGGCCAAATAGAAAGTGTGACTAAATAGAAACCAGTCAGCTCCGCCGAAAAAAATATCTAGGCCACAGAGGTCAAGGTTAAAGGTGAATGTTAGTAATTTACTATTGTAACTAGTTTTACTCGTTGAAGTGCACATACATGTGAAGTTATGTGAACGTAATTGAAGTACTTAGTCCAAAATTGACCTATAAAACGCAAAACAATTTACAAATGTCACAGAGGTCAAGGGCAAAGGTCAAGGTTATCAAACTGCAATGCAACATGCTACTCACATTAAAGTGTATCTATGGTTTATGTTTAATTGATATAATACTTAAACTTTCAAGGAATTTACCCGGTATTCGATGCCGGGGTATATTATAAAAGGCCCAATTTCGTGGAAATGAGTAAAAAGTGGTGGGTGGGGTAAACCGGAAATATGGCAAAATGCTTGGGTGCCAAGGTGGCACCCGGTCATTTCTGAATGACAATGCTTTGAACTATCAATATCAATCAAGAAAAAAAACTTAGGACGCCATTTCTAGGTGGACCTCCAAATCCTCATTTCTCTGCCGGACTAAGGCTGCAGATAAGAGAAGTCATACTTTCAAAACCTAAAATCGTTATTTCTGCATTATACCCTATGGTGTCACTACTCATTAGAATCATGTCTTTGAGACATGAGTAGTAACACCATATGATTGGTGCTGAAAGGAATGAGAAAATGTTGTTTTGCTCAGTTTACTCCCTCTATCTGGAGCCCTGTTTAAGTGGTCATTTAACTCATGTTTGACTGTATCCTTACAGTAAAGTCCAGAAATTGTTACCATTTAAGCAGTGATTGGTGGAGTTAAAGACAGATAGTGGCATAGTGAAGGATAAAGGTAATACAGATTGCTCTCAATGGGACTTTTCTGCTTCACTTTTACCCTGCCTTAATTTTTCTCTTTAACATTGCAAACACAATGTGTTTTGAGTGGTGAGAATGGAGAAACTGTTATTCTCTCATTTATACAAAACTAAATGCAAACGGTATGTAATAAAATCTATTTGATCATTTTTATCTTATTTTTTATCTGAAGGACAAACAGTTTGGTGCCTGATCAGGTGCAAGGTTACCCAGCGTCTGATCTGGCTCAAAACTGTTTGCGTTGAAGAAACAAAAGTTTTATTAAAAATCCATTATTTGAGAAAGAATTTCACCTAACCCAAAGTATAGTAACCCGACATTTGAATGAAGTAAAATTCATAACAAAAAAAACATTTGATATGGCACCAAACAGTTTGGACCCTGATGATACGCCGCAGATACCGCTAGTATATACACTATATAACTTTGCTGTATTAAAACAATTAAGTAGATAAAACATATTACAGAAATCTTGGCTCAAAACTTAAATACAATAAGGAGTATGTACATCTGATAACAAAGTTCACGTACCTTGGACAATCGTACATCACATGTATAATCTCGTTTAAATACTATAATACAAATATTTTACATAACAGATGAACAGCTTCATGCATGATTTCCTATAATAACCTAGCATTTCCTATATTCAGATCAAGGTATAGTATCATGAATCATGTTTTAACCCATTGAACCCTAGCGGTATCCTAAAATAATATAATGTATAAACCAGCTAGGGCTCCAGATAACGGGAGTTTTCAAAATCTAAAATCTTTAAATCTGCATTAAACCCTATGGTGTCACTACTACAGCATATGACTTGGTGCTGAAATGAGTGAGAAATTTTTGGCTTTGCTCAGTTTATTCCCCTTTTTGGTGATCCAAATTGTTTGCAAAGCTAATCACTATGACACTCTAATACTGTTTTAAGAAGAAATTTTGAAAATTCTATATTTAGAGCAGTAGCAGACAACAATTGTTGCAGATAACAAAATTACCCAGCATTCAAAGAGATAAAATTTAGCACATGATGATATATGAAATGGATCCCCAGTTTGTCTGCTACGGTCTTTGGGTTTCAAGCAATACTAACCTTGATCAGAATAATTCTATATTAATTTTGTAATTAGGGTACCCCCGAGAGGTGGATGCCCTATAGTAATCGCCTTGTCCGTCAGTCAGTCAGTCAGTCTGTCACACTTTTTCTTGTCCACTCTCTAACTCAAGTAATTTTTATCCAAACTTGCTGAAAATGTGTATTGGTATAAAATCTAGGCCAAGTTCGATAATCACCCAAATCGCATAAGGCATGTTGGAGTTATTGCCCTTGAATTATTAAAAAATGGCTGTTTCAGCCTTGTCCACTCTCTTACTCAAGTAATTTTTATCCAATCTTCACCAAACTTTATGAAAATGTGTATTGGTATAAAATCTAGGCCAAGTTTGATAATTACCCAAATCGCATAAGGCATGTTGGAGTAATTGTCCTTGAATTATTAAAAAATGGCTGTTTCAGCCTTTACCGCTCTCTAACTCAAGTAGTTTTTATCCAATCTTCACCAAACTTGCTGAAAATGTGTATTGGTATGAAATCTAGGTCAAGTTCGATAATTACCCAAGTCGCATAAGGCATGTTGGAGTTATTGCCCTTGAATTATTAAAAAATGACTGTTTCAGCCTTGTCCACTCTCTTACTCAAGTAGTTTTTGTCCAATCTTCACTAAACTTTATGAAAATGTGTATTGGTATAAAATCTAAGCCAAGTTCGATTATTACCGAAATCGCATAAGGCATGTTGGGGTTATTGCCCTTGAATCATTAAAAAATGGCTGTTTCAGCCTTGTCCACTGTCTAACTCACTTTGTATTGGATATTCATCAAACTTACTGAAAATATTAATTGGTATATAATCTAGGACTGGTAAAGTTCGATGACTACCCAAATCGCCTATGGGCCTATGGCACCAGTGTTGCACCCAGGATTTCAAAAACAGGGGGGAAATTCCCCCCTGCCTGTGAAAATGTGGGGGGAATTGAAAAAAAATAGGGGGGATCTCATGAAAACACAAGGCTATCTACAGGAACGTGTATAATTCGTATCCGCGTGTCTACTTAATAGTTGACACGAAGAGCTACGGTAATTGGTTCAACTAGATTCTATCGGTAAAATCGTTTTTCATACCATGGGACTGACATAAGTTACAAAATCATGGTCCACTTTTCATTTTGTTCTAGCCAAGGCCAGTCTTCCCTTCGCGCACGGTTTTCAAAATTGCGTAGATCTAGCTAGGTTCACTTTCTTTTTGGTTGAGGGGTTCTTTATTTCAAAATAGGGGGGATCTCATGAAAACACAAGGCTATCTACAGGAACGTGTATAATTCGTATCCGCGTGTCTACTTAATAGTTGACACGAAGAGCTACGGTAATTGGTTCAACTAGATTCTATCGGTAAAATCGTTTTTCATACCATGGGACTGACATAAGTTACAAAATCATGGTCCACTTTTCATTTTGTTCTAGCCAAGGCCAGTCTTCCCTTCGCGCACGGTTTTCAAAATTGCGTAGATCTAGCTAGGTTCACTTTCTTTTTGGTTGAGGGGTTCTTTATTTCTTTACCACTCAGATGAAATTTCACGAAAATCGGCTTCTTCGGTACCAGACTGACTACTACTCCTAGGCTGATCATACTGTTATGAT
Organism: Gari tellinella; assembly: GCA_922989275.2. NCBI lineage: Eukaryota > Metazoa > Mollusca > Bivalvia > Cardiida > Psammobiidae > Gari > Gari tellinella. The sequence continues at coordinate 35,748,326 of OV277857.1, read as the reverse complement.
AGATGCTCCAAAAGAATCACTAATTTTTCTCTTCGACATCTTAACTAACCCGTTTTAGCAGACGAAAACATCAATATTGATTTACGGTAGTTACTATAGACGCTGAATAATTTATGTTAATTAGGCTAATATAAAACGTAGACGATGCGGCGCCGCGAATAATGAGCTGTATTACTTATATAGCCGAGCCGGTGCATACCGGTCCATGATTTATACATAGTCTAAAACAAAGATGGCGTCTCGTAGAGTGATCGCTACTGAGAATAATCGGCTCAAACTTTGAAATGTTTACGGAAGGTATTTGAGAATTATAATTTATGCGCACGACTTTTCGCGCACTGTACTAAATTTTATGCGCGACTTTTTGAAAATATGCGTCAATCACGCAATCGCGCATCCTAGGTGCAACACTGTGGCACATCAGAGTTATTGCCCTTCAATTATTAAAAGATAGCTGTTTAAGCCTTTTCTGCTCCCTTACTCAAACAGTTTCTATCTGATCTTCACTAAACTTGCTGAAAATGTTTATTGATATAAAATCTAAGCCAAGTTTGATAACTAATGAAATCACATAAGGCAATTCAGAGTTATTGTCCTTGAATTATACAAAAATGACTGTTTCAGCCTTGTCCTCTCTCTTAACACAAGGGTTAGGGAGGGCCGTAACTAATGTTGGTAGAACTTGTGGCCCGACCCGATTTCATGAATTTGAAATAAAATATGGTTAAACTAAACTTAACACAAACATTTTTTATCGGATCTTCACAAAGCTTGCTGAAAATGTTTATTAGTATAAAATCTGCAGTTTTTTCTACTTGTGCCTTCCTCCTCCTGACTCCTTTTGTGGGGCCCTTTCTGACTGGTCAGTATTCTAGTTAAATCTGGGTTTCTCCAGTTATCCACTGTAGGAAAGTGAACTTGAAATTATAAGGGTATTAAGGGGCATACCTGGACATATTGAAATTTTTGCCCAATATATGATATAAATACATGCACAGTGAAGCTTATATACAGCTATCACCTAGAAAAAACATGAAATTGCAGCTTATTGCAGGATAAAAGTAATGCAGAAAGCTCCTATAGGAGCTTTCTGCATTACTTTTGTCCTGCATTAAACAGTTATCCATAAAAGACTGCCATGATTAGTTTCTGAGTGATCTCCGTACACAGGTTTTAATGATTATTTAAACAACTCAACCACCCTAAAAATTGTTTGTGTGATCAAGATTTCTATGTTGCAGGTATTTTCTTCTCGGACACACTGTTTGCCTGTAAATATTGGGTATACTTAATCTTGTATAACAACTGAAGATATACTGTCAACTCTGTACTAAACAACCACTGAATTAGGTAGCTCCTGGTCTTTCAAAACAGATGACCACTTAATACAGGACAGAGGTAATGCAGAAAGCTCATATAGGAGCTTTCTGCATTATTTCTGTCCTGCATTAAATCCTGCCACATGTCATTTAAGCTATAATAATAATAATAATAATAAAGACTTTATTTCAAAAGTATAACACAATTAGAACACACAAGCAACTAATCTCCCTTGTGGCCCTCAAACATTTGTACAGATATTTACAGAACACATTCAATCCTATCTACGAGCATATATCTACTTGTCATTTATTATCAATGTACATGAGGAAATTGTACTTGTCAAAAACTGACAGTGCAGACCCAGACCAGAGGGCTACCTAAGGAGTCCTCTGATCAGGGTCGGCATTGACAGCGTTTATGAACAGAACATATGTTCAACACATATATTAGCCTTTATCCAGATTAGACTCTATCATTCTCACATTAAGACCCGCAATTTAGTGCAAAACCGTCGCATCTTCGATTTACATTTATACATGTACATATGCCCAATTTTTAGTGGTTTGCTTAAAAGTTTAATACAATCATGTTTGACTGTATTAAATCTTTCCAACAAAAACAATACAAGTATTTCTATAAAATATTCAGGCACTAACAGGTTTAGCAACAATGTCAATCTAGTCTAGTCCCAGTCCTCTAATTATGAGACTTGATATAAATTCCCATATTCTTATGAGACTTGTTATAAGTACCCATACTCTTATGAGACTTTATTAAAGATCTCATATTCTTATAAGACTTGGTATATGCTCATATATTCTTTAATGATACTTGATTAAAGTTCCTACATTCTTATAAGACTTAGTTTAAGTTCTGATATTCTTTCTTATAAGACTTAGTTCATGTTCTCATGCTCTTATGTAAGACTTTAAATGTTCCTTATATTCTTGTGAGGCTTTATTTCTTTTGTCTTTCATGTTCTCATATTCTTATGAGTGTCTTTGTTCAGGAGTGTTTTATCATTACAAGACTGTTCAAGTCCTCTGATTCTTATGAAAATCAGGGCTCCAGATAAGGGGAATATTTTGAAAATTAAAATCTTTATGCCGGCTTTAAACCCTATGGTGTTACTACTCAATAGAATTGCCTCAAAGAGAAGATTTAAATGACTAGTCACACCACAGGGTTTGGTTATAACATAAAGGAGAAAATATGTTTCAAATATCTAGTTTTACTCCCTCTTATCTGGGTCCCTGGAAATTTGGTTCTGTTATTGTAAGGCTTGGTTGAATTTCTCACATCTTGTAAATATTCACATCCTTGTGTCCTTCTGAGAGTTGGTCCATAATTGCTTGTCTTGTATCCGTTCCTTATATTCTTGCAAAAATTGATTCCATACCTTGTATTTTTGTGATATTTCCTCCATAGAAATAGGATAGCAAGCTTCTCCCCCTTTATGATCACCTAAGGACACCTTTACTCAATGGTAGTGTTGAAGATATGAGCCACCTTATAGCAGGATGAAAGTAAAACAGAAAGCTCTTTTGTTGTTATTCCTAAGAAGGTTTGGCCCTGGTCAACGCCGTCTAACTTTCGCTCTCAACATTTTGCTTTACTTTTATCCTGTTTTAATCAGCTACATGTATTAAACATTTGCACTGGTGGAAATGGAGGGAAGGGTCAGAAATGTGTCCTCGATTGTTGAGTCTTGAAAGCCACAATAGTTGATTGTTCACTGATACTGAGTGGTGCCATCTCTCCCCCACTCCCCACCCGTGGACTGCATCAACCCAACCCATAGTTCCAGTAACAACTGACTACAGTCAAACTTCTGTTTAGCAGCCACTCAAAAAATGATGAATCATCAATCTGTAATACAGTGCCAGTTTAATGAAGGACAGAAGTAAAGCTGAAAGCGCCTATAGGAGCTTTCTGCTTTACTTGTGTCTTGCATTAATCCTTCCTAAATAGAAGCACTTTATAGGGTACCACTACTCTACTCCTCAACATAAGCATCACCAGTGAATATTCAATAATGATATTAAATACAGGGGGCAGCTTAATGCAATATGAAAGTGATGCAGAAAACTTTCTGCTTTACTTTCGTCTTGCTTTAGGCAATCACCTTTCATAATCACAGTAAGTATGGGTGGTCATTTCACACAAGTTTAACTACAGTATCATTAGCTTATGTGTATATTAAAATGGTCACTAGGATAGTAACAATGTAACTAGCAACATTAACGTGGCTATTACAGTTGTGCTATATTGTCTACATGCTGGCCCCCCACTTTTGCTTCCGCCTGGTTTGGGTTCCTCGATTGCTAATGGCGGCGTTGAAGGTTGTATATCAGCAACTGTAACAGAGAAAAAGAAACGTGATTATATAAATGAGTAGATCCAACATTAAAATCCTTATATCTCAACCAAAACCCTATAATGCGATTACTCATTAGAAACAACTTGAAGAGATGAGTAGTCACTTTATATGGTTTTGTGTAGATGATAGGAAGAAATGTTGGGAAATTGTCAATACAGTCCCACTTTCATATCTTGAACTATCTGAAGTCAAATATACCTGTATTTCTACAGCTTAACTCTTTGCATGCTGGGTAATTATTTTCGTCTGCAACAATTGTTGTCTGCTTCTGTTCTAAAATTAGAAAATTTCAAAATTTCTTTTACATTCAGGTTCAGAATTGCAAACAGTTTGGAGTGTGATGAGACGCCTCGTTATGCGGCGTGTCATGTGGATTCAAACTGTTTGCCATTTCAACAGTCATCTTTATTTAATATATCATGCTTTGCTTGGCTGCTTAACACAGGCATTATTCTATGTTTGGTAAAATAGCATACCTTTTTTAGTTGTGCTAGGTTGTGTATGCGTAGTTGTAATTGATTGTGTGGTAGTTGTTACAGTAGTTGTAGTTGATATGGTTGTTGTTGTTGTAGGAGTATCATACACTGAAAAAAACCATCACATATCAAATATTGTATACAGTTGAAATTTTATATCTCAAACTAGAGTGATGTCGGGTAATTCCAACAGTCGGGGGTAGAGGTCGTCGTTGTCGAGTATGTTTGTAAAATCAAACTCGAAACAACCTTCGAGAGCTGTCAAATTGATTACGGTGCCAGTGTTATCGTTCGTGGTAGATAACGGTTACGGCAAAATCTGAGTGATCCAAATAAATTTGACTGGTTTCCGAATTAGGTCGCTACACTTACGCGTACAGCGTTGGAAACGTGGAAACCAGTCTCTCTTTTACGACAAATTTCCGGACCAAAACATTTCCGTGTATTTGATGTTTGAATGATTTCAATAAAATGACAAGCTTCCTAAAATAACAAGGTTAGCAGATTTAACGGGGGGTTTGTGATTTTGATATTGTTGCCGATAATTCTCCGTAGCGGTACGAAAAACTTCATTTATCGCTGCGACATTCGAATCATGCCGGTAACCAGAAGCTAAAATAAATCATGCGGAACGCCTCGTGTTTTATCGTTGGTTTACCAAAACTTCAATTAGTTAGTTTTGTCACCAGTTTTCGCAAATTTTATATACCGGCATATCTGTCAAATGCAGATTAAAATTTTTAACTTTTATTTAACGCAAACTGAACAAAATTAAAAGATTGAAAAGGGAAATCAGTTTAATTCCGATTTTAAGATAAAACAAGTAGCTTTCTGAAGTATTAATGTCACTTTTTAGCTCACCTTGCACAAAGTGCCAAGGTGAGCTTTTAGGATTGCTGAATGTCCGCCGTCCGTTGTCTGTCGTCCGTCCGTCCGTCCGTCCACAGTTGTTCGTTAACACTCTAGCGCCTACAAATTTCATCCGATCTTCATGAAACTTCATGACAATGTTTGTCTTGATGAAATCTAGGTCAAGTTCGAATGTGGGTCATGGCCGGTCAAAAACTAGGTCACTAGGTCAAATTTTCGAAAAACCTTAACACTCTAGAGGCTACAAATTTCAATGGATCTTATTGAAACATGGTAAGAAAAAATGTTTGCCTCATTGATATCTAGGTCAAGTTCGAATGTGGGTCAGGTCCGATAAAAAACTAGGGCACTAGGTCAAATCATAGAAAAACCTTGTTAACACTTTGGACTCTAGAGGCTACAAATCTCATTGGATCTTAATGAAACTTGGTCAGAATGTTTGCCTCATTGATATCTTGGTCAAGTTCGAATCTGGGTCAAGTCAGGTCAAACACTAGGTCACTAGGTCAAATAATAGAAAAACCTTTTTTAACACTCTAGAGGCTACAAATCTCAATGGATCTTATTGAAACTTGGTCAGAATGTTTGCCTCATTGATATCTAGGTCAAGTTCGAATGTGGGTCATGTCTGGTCAAAACTAGGTCACTAGGTCAAATCATGGACAAGGGTCACTATGGCCCTAAATCGCTCACCTGGTAACCATGTACACCGTGTGACCTAGTTTTTGACCGGGCATGACCCACATTTGAACTTGACCTATATTTCATTGAGGCAAACCTTTTCATCAAGTTTTATGAAGATCAAATGAAATTTGTGGTCTCTAGAGTGTTAATAAGGTTTTTCGATGATTCGACCTAGTGACCTAGTTTTTGACTAGACATGACCCACATTTTAAGTTGACCTAGATTTCATTGAGGCAAACATTTTGATGAAGATCCAATGAAATTTGTAGTCTCTAGAGTGTTAACAAGGTTTTTCGAAGATTTGACCAAGTGACCTAGTTGTTGACCGGACATGACCCACATGATAGTTTTTCATATTGGGTGGAGCTTTACATATGAATATTCAGCAAGAGAAGAGTTAAGATCATCTTTTATTTACCAAGAAATCCCTAAATTACCACCAATTTAACCCATTAATCCATTAATATGTAGATTTTGATATTATTTGTATTTTTATACCTTTGATTTATTGTTCCACTGAAGAAAAGGCATATCTATTTGATAATGGGTTCTGACAGGTGGGAGCTTCCAGCAAGATGAAAGTAAAGCTTGTAGCTCCTATAGGAGCTTTATACTTTGCCTTAATCTTGCTTTAACTCATTGGCCCCTGAAACACCAAAATGGACATTCTAATTCTTGTCCAATGTTTACTATTCAGGAATTTTTACAATTATTGCAAAAATGACAACCAGTATAGACCCTTAACAGATGGCTCCTATATAGGACAAACACTACTATTTTAGGGCATATTTCCAAAACAAATCTTTATGTCTGTACTAAATTGTATGGTGTGACCACAAATTAGAATTGCCTCTTTGAGACGATTCTAATGAGTAGTTGCACCTTAGGATTTGGATCTGGTGTGAAGGAGAAAATGTTGGATTTGTTCAGTTTACTCCCTGTTATAGGAAGCCCTGTGTGTTTCTGACTTACCTGTTAGATTTATAGGCAACTGGGCCCTGCCATGCTTGTTGTTGGCTTTGCAGTAATATTCTCCACTATCCTTCATATCAACCTGGCGAATTTTGAGCAACATTGTTCTCTTTGTTTCACTCTGAAGGTTATCATTGTCATTATTCACAAAATATTTCCAACTAGTGTATAAGATTTGATTGTTTCTATACCATGCAGCCTTGGCTGTAGGGTTGCTGTCCACTATACACCGTAAATTCACAGACTTTCCCCTTTGAACCTGAACATTTCTTGTTGCTGTTGTCAACTCTGGTTTATCTGCAAGTAAAGTAACAATCATTTGGTCTGGTAAAGCCTGACCTTTCAAAGGGAGAATTCTGAAGACCATAACCCAATTCTCCATCGATACATTTTTTACACATTTTATTTATAGATAGGTGCTTGCTTACAGGGCAAGAGTCATAGATCATCTGTTTAGTGGTTGCTTAACCCTTTACCCCATAAGCCAGTTTCTAGTTTTGAAAACATGTGTCCACTTAAAGCAGGTTGCAAGTAAAGCAGAATGTGCCTTAACTCATTCAGCCCTAGTGACGCAAATATGCGTCCTTTACCAAATGAGTACCTGTGACAAGTACAATAGTCCTATGCAAACTGTGAAGTCCCTGATCAGAGGGCTCCTGCAGGAGCCCTCTGATCAGGGACTTCACTGTTTGGCATTTTGCAATTTATTACAAAATACAACCCTAAATAGTCTAAAATGGACCAGCCTTTATTGCAAACTGGAATTGTCCATTGGAAATTTCAGGGGATAATGTGTTAAGGGTGTATCCAACCCATAAGCGATTTTTAAAAGTACAGTCCAAACTCGTTAATCCAAACTCGCTTAAACCAAAATTCTCGTTAAACCAAATTTTTCTCCCGGTCCCGATTTTTCCCCTTCTTATTCTATATAATTCAACTCCGCTTAATCCAAATTTCGTTTATCCGAATTTTCCGTTAATCCGAAGTGTTAATCTGGTCCCTTTGATAAGACTTACCCTCAAATTAACACGTTTAATCCGAAGTGCGATTTTCACACCTCGATCAGGTGTCAGACTGGTCATAATTACTTGAGAACATACTCTCGCCAAACACCCGCGAAAACTAATTAAACCGCCTAAAGACTGTACACAATGTTTGCAGTATTGGCCAATTAAACACATTTGTATCCAATAGTAACTGTAGAGATCTTTAAAAACACAAGCGTAAGTGTTGACATACGTTGCTCAAGTGTTTGTAACCATTTTCCTCTTCGCGATATTGAGATCGCTACTTCTCTTTGTACGTTGTGTGTACATGTACGTATTTTCGAAGTTTCAAGCTTTTGTTACGATGTAATATTTATGACATATATGTATTAGATAAATTATAAAGTATTTCATGATTTGAGTTATCAAAACCATTGTTGTAAAACGTGCCGTTTTGTTTATGTATGCATGTGTGTAATGTCTTTATGAATACGCATATGTCTGTAAGTAGCAGAGAGTAAACAGAGGTTTGTGTTTAATTGGTTTCATTAACTGGATTATCGGATTAAACAAAGTTATAAAATTTAAAGCACATTATTATTATTGCATGTTAAGTATTAAACCAAAACAAAAAAATATTTTTTTACGTATATGGATTATCTGAAAAGAAATATTACGGTGACCGAAGATGACAGAGTTGATACAAGATGATCGTAATCGATCCAATCGCTTAATTCGTACTCCCGTTAATCCGAATTATTTTTCTTGGTCCCATGAAATTCGGATTAACGTGAGTGGACTGTATCAAACTTTTTTTCTATCATTGTTTTTTTGGAAGAGCTATTTATGATGATTGAAAAAATGGACAAAAAAAATATGGTGGTGTCCTTTTTTTTGAGCTACAGCGATTTGAAAAAGGTATGTCAAATTTGGACTTTTTCTCTCTAATTTTACCCATTCAGAGTACAAGCTTCAGTAAAATCTATTTCAAAACAAAACAAACATGGTAATTTGGGTTTTCATTACACATGTATTTATTTCATGTCTATGGTGGTATTTTCACATATAGAAACCAAATTTAGACAAAGCAGGCACTAGGTTTGAACAATATGGATCCTTGAATATGCTTTTTATAGGGCATGATTTTATTAGATTTTTTATTTTATGAAAAAAAAGTAAAAAACTTTGAAAATGAAATAGTTCTAGTATTAAACTTTTTCTTATATTCTACCAAATGAAAGCCAATACTAAGGCAGTTCAAAATATGAAAAGAAATTGAAAGGTCAGTGTTGAAAATTTTGAGTTATTAAATTAAAAAGAGTTATCTCCCCTTACAAAATTTACAAAAAAGTACCACATCGATGATATTTAGAGCTTTATAAATTTCACATTTGGTGCCTGTTTTCTCTTAAATTAGTTTTTGTATGAAGAAATACTACCATAGATAGGAAATAAATAACACAAAACCAAATTATCATATTTGTTTTCATTTAAAATGGATTTTATTGAAGCGGGCTGTTTGAAAAGGACAAAATAAGAGGAAGTGGGTGGGGTAAATTTTACATGGCCATGGAGCCAACTGTTGTTCACCAAAATGTACACTTTTTCTATTTTTTCATTCATCTTAAATAGCTCTTCAATACAAAACCATCATAAAGTGTTTTCATATACTTTGAAAATTTCTTAAAGTCATGACATTGATACACCCTTAAGGCACATTCTGCTTTACTTTCAGCCTGCTTTAAGCTATCATCTGCTAGGATTTAAACAAAAAATCTTATGGTTCATTTTCAAGACTGTTTAAATTGGAACTATTTTCTGCAGCGGAGGAATAAATCATATGCGCTAAAAGGCGCTTCTGTGGGGGAAAGGGTTAACACAAGTTTGACTCTACATGTACTATGAAGGAAGGGGTAAATAAAAGGTGATAAAGACAGTTGGAAGATGAAACCCCTTGATCTTATCTGGATCTAAACTGTTTTCAAAAAGCCTCAATGTATGTTTTTAGCTAGAGACTGAGAGATAAGGTTTAGAGTCAGACCTATGTTGTATTTATTATTATTATTATACTTACACACAATATCCACAAATATTTCATACATATCACTGCCATGATTGTTTTTTGCTTCACAGCCATATATATTTCCATCTTCACGTTTTAGGCTTGTTATATTGAGAATATTTGTAGCAGAAAATAACTCTGAAATAGAAAAGAAGAAGTACGGTATATTAAAGACTCAATAAACATTCTCAATATTGTAATAAAAGATTATACAGTAAAATTCAGTTGTTGCTTGTTTTCTAGCTCATCTGAGCTCAAAGTGCTCAAAGTGAGCTATCAGGAACACTGGATGTCTGTCATCCATCTTCCGTTGTCTGGTTTTCATCAAAACACGGTAGAATCATCAAAAGACATCTCCCTGAGGAATGGGTCAGGACTGTCATTTATCCAGATTTTTGCGAAATTTTCTGATTTTTAGCTCACCCTTAGCAAAATGAAATGGCATTGAAAGAGCATTGAAAGAGCATTTTTTTAAACCATTGAATGAGCATTGAAAAAATAATGGAAACCCATTTTCCAATATGCTTCTTCAGTTATACAAACCATTGAAACAGCATTTAAACAGCATTTAACGAGCATTGAAATAGCATTGAAAGAGCATTTAAAAAGCTGAATTATGTAAATTAGCATTGAAATTTGGACCAAAAACTGGTGTTTAAATGGTTTACTAGCATTTAAATTTGGGCAAAAACTGGTTGATTATACCCCCAACACTGTGTGGTGGGGGCTATATAGGAAATGCCTTGTCCGTCCGTCGGTCCGTCCGTCGGTCCGTCGCATTTTTTCGGGACATTTGCCTTTTTCTTGAAAACTATATACAATACCATTTTCAAACTTGGTATATATTATCAGTGTTATATGGGGACACTCAGTGACAGGTTTCATAACTCTTGCACAAAATTTTATACCCCCAACACTGTGTGGTGGGGCTATATAGGAAATGCCTTGTCCGTCCGTCGGTCCAAGCGCACGAAAGGTCCTTTGTTGGGTAGGGAGAACAATAGATTCCATTCATTCCGTGATTGCCCTATTGTTATTGTTGGGTATTTTAGTGTACTGTTGGGTATTTTTAAACAAAAAATATACCCAACAAATGTCCAACTGTGAGAACGTCCGTCCGTCGGTCCGTCGCATTTTTTCGGGACATTTGCCTTTTTCTTGAAAACTATATACAATACCATTTTCAAACTTGGTATATATTATCAGTGTTATATGGGGACACTCAGTGACAGGTTTCATAACTCTTGCACAAAATTTGACAAAATTATGCCCCTTTATAACTTTACATTTTGTTCCTTAATATGCACATCTGGTGGAAAGGGAGATAACTCATCCTATATTATGTCAAGTGACAAAGAAGTGAATAGGAAGGGAGATAACTCATCCCAACTGGCCATAACACTCTGATCATGTGATCATTTCTAAATTTAGAAATAATTCCTCAATATGACATATGACAAACCTTGTTATGACAACGACGTCATCATGACGTCATGATGACATCATGATGCTATGGTGATGATGCATTTGAAAAATCTAGAAAAAGCTTGTTTCTTTGTACATTTCCATCACAACAACAAGGGACATTTGCCTTTTTCTTGAAAACTATATACAATACCATTTTCAAACTTGGTATATATTATCAGTGTTATATGGGGACACTCAGTGACAGGTTTCATAACTCTCGCACAAAATTTGACAAAATTATGCCCCTTTATAACTTTACATTTTTTCCTTAATATGCACATCTGGTGGAAAGGGAGATAACTCATCCTATATTATGTCAAGTGACTAAGAAGTGAATAGGAAGGGAGATAACTCATCCCAATTGGCCATAACACTCTCATCATGTGATCATTTCTAAATTTAGAAATAATTCCTCAATATGACATATGACAAACCTTGTTATGACAACGACGTCATCATGACATCATGATGCTATGGTGGTGATGATGCATTTGAAAAATCTAGAAAAAGCTTGTTTCTTTGTACATTTCGATCACAACAACAACAAGGAGTATAATTATAACCTGCTGTATGATTTTACTTGAAAGCCAAATGAATACACTGCAGTGACAAAACACCTCGGGGGCATTTGTCACTTTCTGTGACACCTTGGCCATAACCTTTTGATTACTTAAGATAAAGACACTTTATATTTGGTATGTGCATTCACCTCAAGAAGCTCTTGAGTTCAGTAAAATTTGAGTTATGTCCGACAAAGGTAAAGGTCATTTAGTGGTCATTTAGCGGTTACTCTGGTGGAAAGGGAGATAACTCATCCTATAGTATTTCCAGTGACTAAGAAGTGAGTAGGAAGGGAGATAACTCATCCTACGTAACAGGGTGGTAGTTACGTTCAGGTAATGGGACGAATAAATAACTTCCGGTTTAATTTTGTAGAGTGATTTCCCTTTTCTGTTGTGAATGTTTTTTCCATTGAGAGTAGTATTGTCTCGATTATAAAATGTGATTATATGATTTTCTCTGGATTAGTTCAGTGTTCTTTTCCACGATCTGGTATGTCACTTTTTTACGTTATATGAAGTCGCATATTTTTCCATGAGCATTGTCTTGGAATCGGGCGCGATTTGGTATGTCATTTTCTAACGTTGTATGAATTCGCGTATTTTTCCACGTGCGTTGTCTTGGAATTAACGATATATTAGTAATATCAATTAAACAAACAAAACGTTATATTACGTTATATTGGCGCCTTGTGACAGGGAGGTTTCCTGTGGGGGTATCAATCACCTTTAGTGATAGTTCTAGTTAAATGTTGTTTCAATGGTTTACTAGCATTAAATTTGTGCAAAAAACTGTTTAATTCAATGTTGTTTCAATGGTTTACTAAATGCTTTAACCCATTTCTCCATATAAATGACTTCTTACACTTTATTAGTACGTACATTAGGGAAAGTAGTCCCCATGAAGTCCTGAACATAAAATACCAATGTCATTTAGAATATTTCCATAGGGTAGCTAAAAGCAGGGTGAAAGTAAAGCAGAATGCTTTTAAATGAATATTGTGCTTTACTTTCAACCTGCTTTTAATGGACACTTGCCTTCAAAACACAAGCTATGAAGTGATGGGCTAAGCCTCAAACCCTAGCAATTAATATACTTTACAAGTATACCAGTACACTTGTCCTATACATACATGTAGAGTGTAGAATCAGATACAAATTATGCAGACCAAAGAGCCTTCTGATCAATGTGACCAGAACTTTTCTGCAATGCCTTTCTGTGCTTATCTGCATAAAATATTACTCACATATTTTGAAATACTTAATAAAGCATTTGAACACCTTCTCATAAACCCTGGAACAAACAGTGATCATTTACCTCATTAATTGTATCAAAAACACACAGATGAAGACTAGTGAATCCACAACAATAAAACCATGTGCCAGATTCAAATTCATGGCGGCGGACATCTTGGTTATAATGGTTCAGACTAAAACACTGACTTCTCTAAATTAAATGGTAAATCATTGTTTTTTCAATGGGTATCAATAGTCTTGTATGCACATTCCCAGACAAGAAAATGGTTGAGGAGAATAAATGCTACATCAATGCTGTTTAACTGGTCTGCCTCACTCAGACCATTTATTCTACCATTCAGAGACAGTGTATAACAGAGATACATGACTCCGGTGAATCTTGCTAACGAGACCGTTGAGCGAGATTTTGCAAGAACAGGTCCTCAAGATTTATATAAGCGTTAGCGATGAACAGGATATTATCACTTGCTTCTTTAATACTTTCTACAGTTATTCAACAATACAAGCGTTCTTCAAAAAGCGTATTTTTAAAGTTTTGACACAAAGAAGAATTACAATAAAGTCAGAGCAACAATTAACCCCTATTACGAGTATCACATACATGTTAATTGGTGTTTGGAAAATGTCGATTGAATAAAAGAAAAGTGAAGGCAGTTTTCTTGAAGGTGTGAATGGACCCATTATGTTTAATTAGTAGCAAAAATGCGTCCACAGATTGACATAAAAAATGTCACTACTTAATCCTAGTCTGGGCTATATGAATAACCCATTCATTTAATGTTTAAATGTTCAAACTGAAGTTTTAAGCATTTACGGCAAGACGATATTGCATCGATCTTCAATCAAAGCACCATGGGGTGGCCTCATTTAAGTTTTATTTATAGCAAAATGCGTGGACAGATTTACATGAAAATTTCGCCAACACTAAAGCTAAACCTAAGCTGCATGGATAACTCATTCTTATTTATGTTTGAATGTTCAAACTGACATTCAAGCGTCTACGGCAAAACAATATTGAATCGATCTTCCATCGTAGCACCAGTGGGTGTTCTCATTAAAATTTAATTTATAGCAAAATGCGTGGACAGATTGACACGAAAATTACGCCATAACTAAATCTTAGCATGAGCTACATAGAAAACCCATTCTCATTCATGTTTGAATGTTCAAATTGAAGTTTTAACTTAAGCGTTTACGGCACAAGATGACATTGAATCGGTCTTTTTTTACAATCTAAGCACAAGTGGATGGTCTCATTAAAATTCAGTTTGTAGCAAATGCATAGACATCTTGACATGAAACTTATGCAACAACTTAACATAATTCTGGTATACATGGTAAACACATTCTTATTCGAAAGTTAAAACTGAAGTTTTAGGCGTTTACGGCACGACATGAAAAGTTAGTCTAAACAGAGACAGTGTATATACACTGTCTCTGGTCTAAACCACGGGAATGCTTCGAAATAACCAGCAAAGTATCTTCCGTTTAATCAGGAATACACATTCCTGGTTTAATCCACAACTCTTATATTTTGGGTTTTATTCGATTATAATCACAAAACATCGTATAAAAATGCAATAAAGTCAATATTTATCAGTCAGCTAGTTGATATGCGTATTTTTCCAATATGGCGACGATGTCAAAATGCGAGGATGAGAGTGAGGTCACGTGACCGCACGTCACAACCTCTCAACGGACACCTGTTATATAGGTATAGTAGGGAAAAAATGGAGCCGTGTATCTCTGTTATACACTGTCTCTGTACCATTTAAGGACCATTTTTATTTCAATGGTGCACTAAAACCTTTAAATCAGTTTTTAACTCACCTGAGCCAAAGGCTCAAGGTGAGCTATTGGGATGGCCCTCTGTCAGTGTCCGTCGTTTGTCGTCGTCCGTTGTCCGTCGTCCGTTGTCCGTCGTCGTTAACAATTGCTTCAAATGACATTTGCTCCTATACCACTTGACAGATTTCTACCAAACTGTACAGGAATGTTCCTTGGGTCAAACTCTTTCAAATTGGTTCAAAGAATTGAAAACAATGTAGAATTCTGGTTGCCATGGCAACCAAAGTGAAAAAATAAGGAAATCATAAAAAATCTTCTTGTCTGAAACTACAAGGGCCAGAGCTTAGATATTTTGCGCATAGCATCATCTACAGATCTTCTTTCAAGTTTGTTCAAAATATGCCCCTGGGGTCAAAATTGGCCCCGCCCCGGGAGTCACAGTTTTACATAGAGTTATATAGTGAAATTTTCAAATGTCTTTTCCTCTGAAACTAATATGGCCAGAGCTTTGATATTCGGCATGGTGACACTTCTAGATGTCCTTTACCTAGTTTGTACAAATGGTTCCAGTCTGTTGCATATGTAGGTCATATGAGCTAAAATTAGATTTTTCCAATGGAAACGTTAAAAAATCTTCTTGTCTAAAACCCTACTACCCTGATCTTAGATATTTGGCACATAGCATCATCTATAGGTCCTCTTTCAAGAGTCTTCTCCTTTAAAACTAAGATGACCAGAGGTTTCAGGGTTCGACATTAACTTTTTTATTCACTAGACATTCGGTCTTGTAGCCTGCAAACATTACTAGACCAGACCAAAAAGTTGGTAGACCAAACAGAAACAACTGAATCTTTGGTAAACTTCAATAATTTCGCAAAACTTTCTATGTCTTTTTTGCTTTTCATAGCGTGTCTTTGACTCCGCCGTAGCTGTACTCGCCCCTTTCTCTTCCTTTTTCTTACCATTAAAACCGAAGCTGAATAAATCTGACATGATTTGACGTTACGATGTACACAAACGAAAAAGCGTTCGCTGAATGTCGTACTTATACTTGGCAGAAAAATAGATATTTTCGTTAACAAAACAAATAATATATCAGAATTGGGATTGATTTCGGTTTCGCACGTAAAAATTGATACAAAATTGTGTTTTAGGTAAAATAATTGCATTGAAGATACTTACGACAATCATGGTAGTGAAAAGCGTGGGAAAGTGTAATATCCGGTAACTACCGAGAAATATCGGTTCGCAGAATAAATTGTCATTTTCAATCCCAAAAACTGAGACTGCAGTTACCTTTTCGGATATTGTACCTTTCTAATTAAAAATGATCAATTCTAAAAACATTCAAAACGTAACTGTTATCAACACAATCAGGTGTTTTAAATATAGCGCGAGATGATCAATTAATCACACCGATATTTTTCGTAACTGAACCGGATTTTACTCATCGCCCTAATTACTGCGGGATAGTTACTACTGCTAATTTTAGAACAAGGATTTCCCGACTGCGTGCTTTATTTAGATGCGGAAACAGTTTTGAGGTCTGAGCAAACCTACTTGTCTGAAACCACAGAGGCGAACTGGGTAGGATTTTTAGCTTGAACATAATGATGTCATTTTCTAAATGCGTGAATTTAAAAAAATCATCCTCAGATTTTAACTAGACCATTCGGGTTAGTAACTGCGAGGGATCACTAGACCGAACATCGCCTTTACTAGTGAATGTCTATCGGACGTAGGCCAATGTCGAACCCTGCCGGTTTGATATTTGGCATGGTGACACTTCTAGATGTCCTATACTAATAATAGTTCTGGTTGGTTGCATATCTAGGTCACAGGAGCTAAAAATAGATTTTTTCAATGAAAGCTTTGAAACTTCAAGGGCCAGAGCTTAGATATTTGGCACATAGCATCGCCTACTGGTCCTCTATCAAGTTTGTTCAAATTATGCCCTTGGAGTCAAAATTGGCTCCGCCCGGGGGGTCACAGTTTTACATAGAGTTATATGGTAACATTTTCAAATGTCTTCTCCTCAAAACTAATATTGCCAGAGCTTTGATATTTGGCATGGTTTAAATAACGAACAACAATGTGTAGGGGATACTGAGAGCTTTATTTCTAAGCTTCATAACTAACTACAGCTCCAAACTAAATGGTAAGCGCGCACATACATGATAAGGGATAGCTAATTTTGCACATGTAGTAAACATAAATCATAATCCTTGCGCCTGTAATAAACATAAATCATAAACATTGTCCAGGCATGTACCAAATACATTATACATTACACAGCCAAATAATATTATGTGTGTATATATACATATACGTAGCAAGGCATGTAAGTAATTAAAATCATACGGCTGTCAACATAGATCTCATTAGTTTCAACCTAGACTGAAAGCTGCCGTCAATATATTTCAAATAACAATTTGAGCGCCAATCGCCCAATAGTTTTATTGACTCGGCGGAAAACCCTAATTGATAGCAGAAAGTAGCCCCACCCCTCCTGTAGCTGTGATTTGAAATCTGATCGGGGTTGACCCCTGCTTGTTTCAGGCAAGTGTGAACTCTGGTCAGAAATAGCTTACTATTCATGGCTTTTAATTGGCCTTTAGACACAAACATGAAGGCGGGACCGTCTAAACTGGCACTGGCTGACAGACTGAAGGTATTAAAAATGGCTTGCAATGGACAGAGGGGATTAAGTGATCTACGTGGTAATGGTACATCAAATGACTGCCCCTGAAACTGATTAACTTTGCTCCAGCGCAAATACAGCGAAATTCCCCAAGGGAAAAATTTAACATCACCTCGCCTCAGATGTTTGTCGGTGAGGAATTTATCTGGCATGACATTACTCTTGTGTAATAACCCAAAAAACATACAGAGGCTAACAGCCCAAACTGTAGCGTCTAAGGATGATTTCAAGTTTAAATTTGACAGCAGCTTTCGTAGCAAGGAAGGCATGATAGGTTGTTTTCTATTTACATAGTCCCCAAGGGACCGTCTGATACCCTTCAATGTGCAATTCAAAGCAAAGTCATTTAAAATGGGATTAGGTAACCCCCATTCAGCATGAAGAAGACGAACAATATTTAAATACTGCTTAATAGAACCAAATTTCAGCCTCTTTGCTAAGTAGGCAGCATAGCGACATAACGTAGTTGAAGAAGCTGGTACTGCTGAGTAACCCATTCTTGTGCAAAAGTTAAGGTACAAATTCCTATGTGTTTTGTAAGCTTTCTTTGTGTTTTCCGCAAAAGTGCAGCTGAGGTACTGTTTTACGGCATTGTCAAGTTCCATCTCAAAAGAGCCTGAAATTACACAAAACAATACCCTGCGTTATTCATATGAATTTTAAGTCTTTCGAAACCGTTTCTTTCATGGAGACGTGATACACTATCTGCTAAAACGTTATAAGTTCCTTTGTAGTATACGGCTTTCAAGCGAAAATTAAAAATTGCTGACAGCCAAAAAACTCTACGTAATGAATCCATGACTACTGGGTCTCTGCAAGAGCCTTTATTGATTATGAAACAAGCAAACATATTGTCTGAATGCACAAACACTTGTTTATTGGCGAATGTGTGAGCCCATTGAGCAATAGCGGGTTCAAGCGCGACTACTTCTAAATAGTTTATTGGGAGGTTAGATGACTCCTTTGACCACGGGGTATACACAATTGACCCTTCGTAAAATGCCCCCGCGGCTGTCTTGCAGGCATCAATGGTCATAGATGTCCCGACACGCCCATCTATCATGTGCATAGATCCATTAAACACGTCCAAGAAACGTAACCACCACATTATATCTTTTTTCATTTCTAGTGTGACTAATGTACGATGAGAGGCGCCTCTCAGTTTATTAGCCCGATCAAATAGTCTGCGCATGTAAAATCTGCCGCCGTAGACACACTGCATAATAAAATTTAATTTTCCTGCTAAACTTTGGATTTGTCGTTTTGTCACTTTTTTGGTCGACATGAAATATTTCAAAAGCTATTTTATATCTGCGACCTTCTCATGTGGTACACTTATTGTCATGTCGTTAGAATTCAATAGGATCCCGAGAAAACACAGATTTTGAACAGGACCCTCAACCTTTTTGTAGTTTATTGCAAATCCTAATTCGCGTAAAAGCTTTAACAGAATATTCAAGGCAGTTTCACATTCTGCGTAGGTTTTCCCGACCACGATGAAGTCATCAAGATACACTACAATTGATTTAAATCCTTTCTTATGCATAATATCACAGACTGATTGTGTTATTTTGTTGAAAATTTCTGGGCATTTTGACCCACCGAAAGGCAACCTTTGGTCGACCATAAAGGTATAGTGATTGTCACCGGTAAATTTCCATTTCAATCCTGTTGCTTTGAAGTTAGAAGGGTGAATCTTTACTGATCTGTACGCGTACGCAAGGTCGACTTTAGGGAAATAACAATTCGGGGTTGCAAAATCTATAGCGTCCTGAATAGACTTGATATTGAAAATGATTAGTGCACGTGAAGTCATTGACAGAAGAACCTGCAGGTCTGGAACAATCATCTATTAATCGCACCTTTTGAGAATCCGATTTGGGAATGGCTCCTAATGCCGACACTATAACTGGCTTTTCATGTACGATTTTATAGTGCCCATTGCTCAGTTCCGCTTTAATCTGGGTTTCGGTACGCGCGCTCATTTCACCGGTGGTGGCAGACTTGTAGTTGTCTACATCAACCTGGCTTACAATTTTTTCCGAATCGACAATATGAAACCCGTCTTTAATTCCCTTTAATATAAATTCACGGTTGTCACAATCTAACGGCAGATTCTTCTCCCAAGCTTCGTAGTTTAGAGCTGTAGTCGACCGTCAGGCGTCAGCATGGCTTCCCATTGATGTTGATGCGGGATTCACTTTCCTTGGCTGTTGTTTTGGGTGTCTAAACCGACAGTTGGCACCAAAAGGGCAATGTCCCCTTGCTTTAAAAATTCGACAGTCCTCTGTCACTTGTTCGGCCTGGTTGGATGACGATTCTGTTCTGAATTTGGCACGTTTTGGGGCAAGTATCTGCATTTCCATGTGGGGAGAAAACGTACCCCACTGGAAGCCATGTTCTGCTTGCAGTTCTCTGTAAGAGCAGTCAAAGTTTAGGACACTGTTCCACTCATACGATTCCGCGAACTCGAATATGCGTGTTGTGTAGGCCAAATAGTACTCAATGTCCTGGCGATTCAGTTCGCCATTTTGAATCAAAAAGTTCATTACTCGCATATTGGCGGCACCCCACTCTTCAATGAATATTCCCAAGTACGGGTGTTCCTCCTCCGTCTTTAAAACAATAGTGTCTGTTGATTGACCACCCGCCCGTAATACGTACTCTTTACGTCTGTTTTGACGTCTTCATTTGCATTTTTCTGTAAGGAATTGAGTGATATGCGTTGCTTTACGCGACGTGGCTTTCATCGTTAGAATAGCCCTTGGGTCCATGTAAGGGGTTGTGGGGTTTGAAATACTAGCAGGTTCCGCTTTGCCGTCTAATAATAATAAGTCTAATGTTTTACCGGCGGCTTGGAGAATTTCCTCGTTTCCAGAACTTGTTGATGTTTCATTTTCACCCAATTTCACTTGTGGCCTGTCACGTGTATTTATGTCCGCCATTATAATTCTTGCTGACCCAAGAGGCAACCCAATTTGCCTCAAGTCACTAGGTTGAAGCAATTTTAGTGCTTCCATTGTCACTAGTTCTTCAGTGCGCAGAATTTGCGTCAATTTTCTTGGTAGTTTTAGCCTTTTACCCCATTCCTCGAAGTTAAACTCCTCGATTTCTTCACTTTCCGCCATTTTAAATATCCAAAAACAAAAAATTATAATAAGAATGTATTGCGCATTGCGCTGAGCATAGCAGACTGCCAGGAACTCTCTCAGTATCCCGCGCTGGTCAGTGATTGGAGGTCAGAGGATGCATGGTCTGATGAACACGAGGCACGCTAGTTGCTCGCATTTAAATACAATTAAGAAACTTAATTCCACGACACTTCTAGATGTCCTTTACCTATATTGTTTAAATGGTTTCAGTCTGTTGCATATCCAGGTCACAGGAGCCAAAAATAGATTTTTTCAATGGAAACTTAAAAAATCTTCTTGTCTAAAACCTTAGTACCCTGAACTTAGATATTTAGCACATAGCATCATCTACTGGTCCTCTATCAAGATTGTTCAAATTATGCCCCATGGGTAAAAATTGACTCCGTCCTGGACATTAATCACTATCTCCATTTTGTCAGCAGTTCTCAGGTGAGCGAAATATGCCCCATGGAGCTCTTGTTTTAAAGGCTGTGTCAATGGTTTTATCTTGAAAAATTGTATTTTCAATGCTAAGTCAAGGCTCTTTAAATGGTTTTTATACCATTTCATTTTGCTAAGGTAAAAACGACGGACATCCAGCGATCCTAATAGCTCACCTTGGCACTTTGTGCCAGGTGAGCTAAAAACCTTTACACTCTAGTGGCTTCAAATCTCATTGGATTTTAATGCAACTATGTCAGAATGTTTTCCTAATTGATATCTAAGTCAGTTTCGAATACGGGTCATGTCGTATCAAAATCTAGGTCACTAGGTGAAATGAAAGAAAAATATGTTAACCCTCTAGAGGCTACAAATCTCATTAGATCTGGAATGAAATATTGCCAGAATGTTTGCCTACATCAAATCTAGGTCAAAATCAAATGTGGATTGTTCCTGGTCAGAAACTAGGTCAAATCAAAGAAAAATATTGTTACACTCTAAAGGTTGATTGTGGGTCATGTCAAGTCGTAATCTAGGTCCCTGTTACGTTAGGTGTAAGGTCATGTTTTACATGGTGTACCAGGTGAGAGATTTAGGGCCATGTTTAATTTCTCCAACCTACAGACTTTTTTCATAATCTTGGGATTTTATTGAACTACAGTTAACTGTGTTATTTTGTGTATGTTTTTAAAGGTCATGGTATACTGTTTTCAAAATATGGTTTTAACCCATTGTATGTTGGGTAATATTTGGCGGCCGTTTTAAAATGTCGTCTGCAGCAGGTATAACTCAAATATTTGCAAAAGATTTTAGCAGTTTCTGATAGAATATTGACTTTGCTGCAAACAGATCATAACTGTTTGCCTAGAGGTACACCTAAAAGTGTATCCCGCATAAAATGGGTTAAACACAAAAGCGGACAAAAAGCACATTTTTAAAGGTATTATTCCTAAATCATGCTTTGAAGATTGAAAATTTGGAATTCTTAGGACTTTTTAAGAGAAACTTATGGTAGTCCTGATAGGTAAAGGTGTCAAAGGGCATTTTTTAGGGCAAAAGGGTTAATACAAGATTTACTTCAACATAGAGTAGCCTACCTTTTTGCTTTATTGATGATGGATCTGTAGAATCTTTAAACCATTTAACTGTAGGTTCTGGGTAGCCTGTAGCTAGACATTCAACTTGTAGACTGTCTCCCTCTTTAAGAGTGTATTCTGCATCCAGAACTGATGTGTCTATGGTAGGTTTTCCTGGACAAAAAAGGAACATTAATCTGTTAGCCCACTCACTCCATAGCCTGTTACTAGTATTGAAGATTGGTGACCACTTAAAGCAGGTTGAAAGTAACGCAGAATGCTTCTTAAGGAGCATTCTGCCTTACTTTCAGCCTGCTTTACACTACCATCTGGAAGGATACCAGAAATGCCTTCTGTGTTACATGTTCAGCACTTGCTAGCTATGGACCACTTTTCTGAGTGTAGAAATAATTAGAGGCATAAAAAGGTGTAATTATCAAGTTCAAGTAGTGGGTTGAACACAGAAAATGTTGCATGTGTTCAGTTCACTCTCTTACGAGAGGTGTTTCATAATTAATGCAACTAGATCAATAACTTTAATAATATAAGTGCAAAATTCAGTGTGATACATCATTTAAAAGAGTCATTATTCCTCTACACAATGGTATAATGCACAGTAAGATCACATGACTAGATATGTCACACCACGAGCCTCAATGACCACAAGTCATGGGCACTGGACTGTTTTTGTGTATTTTTTTTTAGCTCACCTGGCACGTAGTGCCAAGGTGAGCTATTTTGATCGTCCTCTGTCCGTTGTCGTTCATTCGTCCGTCGTTCGTTCGTCCGTCCGTTTGTCGTCAACAATTTCTTTAAACGACATCTTCTCCTAAACTACTGGATGGATTTTAACCAAACTTGGCAGGAATGATCCTTATATGGTCCTCTTTAGAGGTTGTTCAAATAGTTTCGGTTCGTTGCATATCTAGGTCACAGGAGCTAAAAATAGATTGTTTCAATAAAAACTTAAAAAATCTTCTTCTCTGAAACCACAGTACCCTGAGCTTAGATATTTTGAACAAAGCATCATCTACAGGTCCTCTTTCAAGATTGTTCAAATTATATCCCCGGGGTAAAAAATGACCCCGCCCTGGGGTCACAAATTTACAAAGAGTTATATAGTGAAATCTTCAAACTTCTTCTTTTCTGAAATTAATATAGCTAGAGCTTTGATATTTGGCATGATGTAACTTCTAGAGGTACTTTAAAGATATTGTTCAAATGGTTCCGGTCTGTTGCATATCTTGGTCACAGGAGCTAAAAATAGATTTTCAAAAATAAAAACTTAAATCATCTTCTTCTGAAACCACAGTACTCTGAGCTTAGATATTTTGCACAAAGCATCATCTTCAGGTCCTCTATCAAGATTGTTCAAATTCTGTTCCTGGGGTCAAAAATGACCCCGCCCCGGGGGTCACAAATTTACAAAGAGTTATATAGTGAAATCTTCAAACCTTTTTTCTCTGAAACTAATATGGCTAGAGCTTTAATATTTGGCATAGTGTAACTTCTAGAGGTACTTAACCAATATTGTTCAAATGGTTCCGGTCTGTTGCATATCTAGGTCACAGGAGCTAAAAATAGATTAATTTCAATAAAAACTTAAAAAATCTTCTTTTTAGCTCACCTGAGCTAGCTCAGGGTGAGCTTTTGCAATCCTTGAATGTCCGGCGTCTGGCGTCAACAATTTTAGTGTTTACACTCTAGAGGCCACAATATTTATCCAATCTTTCTCAAACTTGCTCAGATGGTATATTGCCATAAGAGTTCGGATGAGTTCGATTATGGTTGAAATCAGACAAATAGGTCACGAGTTATCTACCTTTGAATTGCTGAAAATGCCATATTTAACGGTGTTTACACTCTAGAGGCCACAGTATTTATCCAATCTTTCTAAAACTTGCCCAGATTGTATATGACCATAAGAGTTCGGATGAGTTCGATTTTGGTTGAAATCGGACAAATAGATCAAGAGTTATATACCTTTAAATTGCTGAAAATGCCATACTTAACAGTGTTTACACTCTAGAGGCCACAATTTTTAACCAATCTATCTCAAGCTTGCTCAGATTGTAAATGACTATACGAGTTCAGATGAGTTTGATTATGGTTGAAATCAGACTAATAGGTCGAGAATTATCTACCTTTGAATTGCTGAAAATTCCATATTTATACCCCCAACACTGTGTGGTGGGGGCTATATAGGAAATGCCTTGTCCATCCGTCCGTCCGTCCGTCCGCGCCACTAAAGTGGGTTAGAGGGCCAGATAACGGTAAACATAACAAAAGAAGACAATAGAGTTCATTCCGTAACAATACACTAAGGGGCCGTGGCCCTTTATTCAAACAAAAGAAAATAACAAAAGAAAAGGCCCTCTATCCCAATTCGGTGGCACGTCCGTCCGTCGCATTTTTTCGGGACATTTGCCTTTTTCTTGAAAACTATATACAATACCATTTTCAAACTTGGTATATATTATCAGTGTTATATGGGGACACTCAGTGACAGGTTTCATATATCTTGCACAAAATTTGACAAAATTATGCCCTTTTATAACTTTACATTTTGTTCCTTAATATGCACATCTGGTGGAAAGGGAGATAACTCATCCTATATTATGTCAAGTGACTAAGAATTGAATAGGAAGGGAGATAACTCATCCCAACTGGCCATAACACTCTGATCATGTGATCATTTCTAAATTTAGAAATAATTCCTCAATATGACATATGACAAACCTTGTTATGACAACGACGTCATCATGACGTCATGATGACATCATGATGCTATGGTGATGATGCATTTGAAAAATCTAGAAAAAGCTTGTTTCTTTGTACATTTCCATCACAACAACAAGGGACATTTGCCTTTTTCTTGAAAACTATATATAAAACCATTTTCAAACTTGGTATATATTATCAGTGTTATATGGGGACACTCAGTGACAGGTTTCATAACTCTCGCACAAAATTTGACAAAATTATGCCCCTTTATAACTTTACATTTTTTCCTTAATATGCACTCTGGTGGAAAGGGAGATAACTCATCCTATATTATGTCAAGTGACTAAAAAGTGAATAGGAAGGGAGATAACTCATCCCAATGGCCATAACACTCTGATCATGTGATCATTTCTGAATTTAGAAATAATTCCTCAATATGACATATGACAAACCTTGTTATGACAAGACATCATGATGCTATGGTGATGATGCATTTGAAAAATCTAGAAAAAGCTTGTTTCTTGGTACATTTCGATCACAACAACAACAAGGAGTATAATTATAATCTGCTGTATGATTTTACTTGAAAGCCAAAAGAATACACTGCAGTGACAAAACACCTCGGGGGCATTTGTCACTTTCTGTGACACCTTGGCCATAACTTTTTGATTACTTAAGATAGAGACTTTATATTTGGTATGTGCATTCACCTCAAGAAGCTCTTGAGTTCAGTAAAATTTGAGTCATGTCCGACAAAGGTAAAGGTCATTTAGTGGTCATTTAGCGGTTACTCTGGTGGAAAGGGAGATAACTCATCCTATATTATTTGCAGTGACTAAGAAGTGAGTAGGAAGGGAGATAACTCATCCTATGTAACCGGGTGGTAGTTACGTTCAGGTAATGGGACGAATAAATAACTTCCGGTTTAGTTTTGTAGAGTGATTTCCCTTTTCTGTTGTGAATGTTTTTTCCGTTGAGAGTAGTATTGTCTCGATTATAAAATGTGATTATATGATTTTCTCTGGATTAGTTCAGTGTTCTTTTCCACGATCTGGTATGTCACTTTCTTACGTTATATGAAGTCGCGTATTTTTCCACGAGCATTGTCTTGGAATCGGGCGCGATTTGGTATGTCATTTTCTAACGTTGTATGAATTCGCGTATTTTTCCACGTGCGTTGTCTTGGAATTAACGATATATTAGTAATATCAATTAAACAAACAAAACGTTATATTATGTTATATTGGCGTCTTGTGACAGGGAGGTTTCCTGTGGTGGTATCAATCACCTTTAGTGATAGTTCTAGTTAACGATGTTTACACTCTAGAGGTCACAAATTTTATCCAATCTTTCTCAAACTTACTCAGATTGTATATTACCATAAGACTTCGGATGAGTTCAATTATTGTTGTAATCGGATTAATAGGTCAAAAGTTATCTACCTTTGAATTGCTAAAAATGATATATTTAACAGTGTTTACGCTCTAGAGGCCACACTATTTATCCAAGCTCTCTCAAACTTGCCCAGATTGTATATGACCATAATAGTTCGAAAAAGGGTGATTATGGTTGGAATGGGACAAAAAGATCAAGAGATATCTACCTTTGAATTGCTGAAAATGCCATATTTTACAGCATTTACACTTTTCAATGGATTTTGATTATACTTGTACACAAAGGAAGTTCTGGAAGGAGTGCAATTATTGTTGAAATGTAATCATTGTGGCAATAGTTACCTGCCCTTGATATACTTTGAAATGCTATACTACAGTAGGTCGACAAACTTGAACGGATTTAGAATTAAACGGGTGAGCTATCAGGCTTCATTACAAATGGTGAGCGATGTCAGGGCCTTCAGGCCCTTTTGTTTGAAACCACAGTACCCTGAGCTTAGATAATTTGCACTCAGCATCATCTTCAGTTCCTCTATCAAGATTGTTCAAATTATACCCCTGGGGTCAAATATGACCGCGCCCCGGGGGTCACAAATTTACATAGAGTTATAAAGTGAAATCTTCAAATCTCTTCTTCTCTGAAACTAATATAGCTAGAGCTTTGATATATGGCATGGTGTAACTTCTAGAGGTATACTTTACCAATATTGTTCAAATGGTTTCAGTCCGTTGCATATCTAGGTCACAGGAGCTAAAAATAGATTTTCAAAAAAAAAAAGCTTAAAAAATCTTCTCTTAACTCTTTGAACCCTAGTCCCGCATATAGGTGTGCTTTTCAAACAGTGTACATGTGAATAGTACACATGTCCTATGCAATCAGTGAAGACCTAGATCAGAGGGCTCCGAAAGGAGCCCTCTGATCAGGGTCTTCACTGTTTGTCACAATGCCAAACATTTACAAAAACAACCCTTTAAAGTCAGAAATGGACTAGACTAAAATGGAAACTGGAATTGTCCATTTAAAGTTTCAGGGAGGAAAGAGTTAAACTACAGTACCCTAAGCTTAGCTATTCTGCATTCAGCATCATCCAATCAGCAATTGGCACAATCATATTGTCATAATTTCTCAGCTTTCCAAGATATGTTACATTTACATCAAACGGTCCCAGGTGAGGGATTTAGGGTCGTATAAGGCTCTTGTTGAGGTAATGTTTCGAACAAATTTTGATACTATAATAACCATTTGGGTTTTATTATTCGGCTCTAAATGACCTTTTTGTGTCGATGGGCCGTAAAACACCATTCATTCATTCATTCATGTGTCGATGGGCCGTAAAACACCATTCATTCATTCATTCATTCATTTTATTATTTGCCATAATTTTATTAAACTTTCGGGCAAATTAATTATACACACATTACGCCATTTAAAATTATATTATTTTACAAAATGACAAAAAGATAGGTAATATTTAACTCTTACTGAAAAATTCATAAAAAATGACACTACTGTTATGTTCAAGAGGTTGTTTTGATACCTAGAACACATTTAGTTATATCAAACCATGCTATAACTGACGTAATTGAAGTAGATGTTCATGTTTTAAAATCAAATTATAGATATACTAATCTAGAAAAAATTCATAACGTTCATAAATTCATGTCAACTTTTTAGCTCACCTGAGCACAAAGTGCTCAAGGTGAGCTTTTGTAGCCGGTCTTTGTCCGGCGTCCGGCGTTGTGCGTCGTGCGTTGTGCGTCAACAATTTCTTCAAACATCTTCTTCTCCAAAACCACTGGCTGGATTGCAACCAAACTTCACAGGAATGTTCCTTGGGTCAAGCTCTTTCAACGTTGTTCAAAGAATTTGAAACAATGCAGAACTCTGGTTGCCATGGCAACCAAAGTGAAAAAATGAGGAAATCTTAAAAAATCTTCTTGTCAAAAACCAAAAGGGCCAGAGCTGAGATATTTGGCACATAGCATCATCTACAGGTCCTCTATCAAAGTTGTTCAAATTTTGCCCCTGGGGTCAAAATTGACCCCGCCCCGGGGTCACAGTTTTACATAGAGTTATATAGTGAAAAGTTCAAACATCTTTTTCTCTGAAACCAATATGACCAGAGCTTTGATATTTGGCATGGTATAACTTCTAGAGGTATTTGACATATATTGTTGAATTGGTTCCGGTCTGTTGTATATCTAGGTCACAAGAGCTAAAAATAGATTTTTTCAATGAGAACTTAAAAAATCTTCTTGTCTGAAACCATAGTACACTAAGCTTAGATATTTTGAACATAGCATCCTCTACAGGTCCTCTATCAAAGTTGTTCAAATTTTGTCCCTGGGGTCAAAATTGGCCCCGCCCCGGGGGTCGCAGTTTTACATACAGTTATATAGTGAAATGTTCAAACATCTTTTTCTCTGAAACCAATATGACCAGAGCTTTGATATTTGGCATGGTATAATTTCTGGAAGTACTTCACATATATTGTTGAATTGGTTTCGGTCTGTTGCATATCTGGGTCACCGGAGCTAAAAATAGATATTTTTCAAAGAAAACTTCAAAAATCTTCTTGTCTGAAACCATAGTAAACTGAGTTTAGATATTTTGCACATAGCATCGTCTACAGGTCCTCTATCAAAATTGTTCAAATTTTACCCCTGGGGTCAAAATTGGCCCCACCCCGGGGGTCACCGTTTTACATAGAGTTACATAGTGAAATGTTCAAACATCTTTTACTCAGAAACCAATATGGCCAGAGCTTTGATACTTGGCATGGTGTAACTTTTAGAGGTCCTTCACATATATTGATGAATTGGTATTGGTCTGTTGCATACCTGGGTCACCGGAGCTAAAAATAGATTTTTTCAATGAAAACTTCAAAAATCTTCTTGTCTGAAACCATAGTACACTGAGTTTAGATATTTTGCACATAACATCATCTACAGGTCCTCTATCAAATTTGTTCAAATTTTGCCCCGCCCTTGGGGTCACCTTTAACAAATCTTCTTTTCTGAAATCAAGTGACCCATCCTAGTGTCACCATGGACAGGTGAGCGATCAAGGGCCATTCTGGCCCTCTTGTTTCATTAGCAAAATGAGAAATTTTATTTTTTAAAAAATGAGATTTAAAACAGCTGAGCCTTTTAATTGTAATGAAATCTTATTAATATTAAAATTCAGATATAAACTGATATATTTCAAAAACAAAGTATTGAAATTTTACTTTAAAAAAAGTTATTAGGTCAATAAGTAATGTCTGAAAATTGCTATGTTCTAGTGCCCTTGAGAAGGGGTCATTTAGATAAGTATTGTGATTTATCCTGTAATGTGATTAATCGTGCATTAAACCATCATGTTGGTGAGAAATTGCCCTTTCCAATGATATATCACACATGTATATTACCATTATTATATCCAAGCTATTAATTGAGTTGCATTAATTATGAAACACCCCTCGTATCAAGAGCCCGGCCAGCAACAAGGCTGCAGTTAAGGGGAGTATTTAAAAAACTAAAATCTTTATGTCTTCACCAAATCATATAGTGTGACTACCCATTAGAACTGTCTCTTCCAGAACATTCTAATGAGTAACACAACATAGGAGTTGGTGTAGGCATAAAGGAGAAAATGTTGGAAAACCGTGACAGTGATCAACTTACCAAATATGGTTAATGTGACATGTTTCAACTGGGGTGGAAAACTGCTAGCCATACAGCTGTACAATCCAGCATCCCCTGTTCGCACATTTTTTATCACAAGGTTCCATTCATCCTGGGACACAGTTTCCACACTAAAGCGCTGATCGGAAATCTTTACTGTGTTCCCTTCAGATATAACTTCATACTCGTATGTCCAAGTGGCCTTAAAAGATTTAAAAAATAATAAATTGTTTAATGACGCATGTTTATGAATTTTAGTCTAAGAGCATATACTGGTCTAGCCGTTTATTTTTCTGTTTGTCTGTTTGTTTGTCCAGCTATATCATCATCATCATCATCAGTAATCGCCTGACCCTATCCAGGGCATATATGCGATGTGCTGGATATATGATAATACTTTTTCAATCTAACTCCAATATAAAGGTATAAAAAGGCATAATTGTGGGGTAATGGGTTAAAACTTTACAGGATGTTTTCACATTGTACAAAAGATGTGCACTTAGCTCTAAAAACTTCCAACCATCAATGGGGGAAAGGGTTATATGACACTTTTTGCAATGGGTGACTTTGGACTAGCTATTCTTGTGAATGCTGATCACAGGGCTCCAGCTAAGGGGAGTATTTCAAAAACTAAAAACGTTCTGCATTAAACCCTATGGTGTCACTACTCATTAGAATCGTTTCGAAGAGACGATTCTAATGAGTAGTAACACCATAGGATTTGGTTCAGTTTGAGTGAGAAAATGTTGGATTCGTTCAGAATACTCCCCCTTATCTGGAACCCTGTGATCATAGATATATGTTGCATACCCCTTGGCTTCCTTCATTTAGGATACTACAAGGCAGGGTTACTGTTTTCCCCAGTTCTGTTGTTATTTCAACTGGTGTTTGATCCAACACTGGGGTTGCACCATCCACTGGGGGATATTGAGTCTGGCCCTGGGTCATAACTGAAAATAGACAGTAATTATACTCATTATAGCTTGAACACTCATTAGAAACTTTTTAAATGATGATTTTAACCCAATACTCCATAGATACTCATTTTTATGCATATAATTAAATATATATAATTCCTCCAATAAAGAAAATAGTTCAAATTTATGCAGTCATGAATAAATATCATAAGAAATGTTTTCTACATTCTAGCAGTTATGGTAGCTTAAAGGAGGCTGAAAGTAAAGCATAATGTGCCCTATAAGACACATTCTGCTTTATTTTCAACCTGTTTAAGTGGCCACATATCTTCAAAACTAGAAACAGGCTATAGGGTAAAAGGTTTATGTGGGTTTTTTTACAACATAGAGTTTGGAGCAGAACTGGAGCAGCAGCTGTTCTTACAGGGCTTACTAATCCTCTAGAAAGACCCTGTGTTTTGAATTTTTATCATTTCACGTTTATCATGTTGATTTTTTACATTTTTAGCTCACCTGGCACGTAGTGCCAAGGTGAGCTATTTTGATCGTCCTCTGCCCGTCGTCCGTCGCCGTGCGTCCGTTCGTCCGTTCGTTCGTCCGTTCGTTCGTCGTCAACAATTTCTTTGAACGACATCTCCTCCGAAACTACTGGATAGATTTTTACCAAACTTGGCCTGAATGATTCTTATATGGTCCTCTTTCAAAGTTGTTCAAACATTTCCGGTCCGTTGCATATTTAGGTCACAGGAGCTAAAAATAGATTTTTTCAATAAAAACTTAAAAAATCTTCTTGTCTGAAACAACTGTACCCTGAGCTTAGATATTTGGCACAAAGCATTGTCTTAAGGTCCTCTATCAAGATTGTTCAAATTATGTCCCTGGGGTAAAAAATGACCCCGCCCCTCGGGTCGCAATTTTACATAGAGTTATATAGTGAAATCTTCAAACATGTTTTTCTCTGAAACTAATATGGCCAGAGCTTTGATATTTGGCATGGTGACATTTCTAAAAGCCCTTAACCAATACTTTTATATGGTTCCGGTCCGTTGCATATCTAGGTCACAGGAGCTATAAATAGATTTTTTCAATGAAAACTTAAAAAATCTTCTTGTCTGAAACCACAGTACCCTGAGCTTAGATATTTGGAATAAAGCATCATCTACAGATCCTCTATCAAGATTGTTCAAATTATGCCACTTTAGTCAAAACTGCCAAGGCCCTAAGGGTTGCAGTTTTACGTAGAGTTATATAGTGAAATCGTCTTCTCTGAAACTATTATGGCCAGAGCTTTGATATTTAGCATAGTGACAATTTTAGATGATCTTTACCAATATTGCTGAAATGGTTCGGGTCTGTTGCATATCTGGGTCACATTAGCTAAAAAATATTTTTTTTACATTGAAAAGTCTTCCTGTCTGAAACCATCCATGTACAAAATATTTGACAGAACACTTCATTTTCAAGTTCATCAGCAAGATTTTTGAAATTATGTCTCTAGGGTAAAAAATGATCCCACCCCAGGGGTCATGTGACCCTTGTATTGTTTTTTTCAGGAGAGCAATATTTAGGCCCGCATGGGCCTCTTGTTCATTTTCAGCTAGATTCACAAAACGTCCACATTATTTGGACTAAGGGCTTACATGAAGTGAAGAATTGTTAACTCATTGAACCCCAATGACCATTATATGTCTCATTTACAAACTGTGTACCTGTAAATAGTACACTTGTCCTATGCAGACAGTGTAGACTCAGATCAGTACAGGAGCCCTCTAATCAGCCTCTTCACTGTTTGTGATGTTGCAATATATACATGTACATGTATATTGTAGAAAACAAATTAAATAAATGGGGAAAAAATAATTATACCCCCACAAACAGAGTTTGAGGGGGGTATACTGGAATCAGCCTGTTGGTCTGTTGGCCGTCCGGTCAGTTGGCCATCGGTCTGTCTTCAAAATCTTGTACTTTCAACTCCTCCTTCAGTTTTAACCCAATTCATTTGATACTTGGCATAAATGTTACTCAGGTATAGAAGATGTGCAAGACACAATTTTAGGTCTCTATGACATTGACCTTGACCTTTGGCCTTGAAATTTGCAGGTAAAATCTTGTACTTTGAACTCCTCCTTCACTTTCAACCCGATGCACTTGATACTTGGCATAAATGTTACTCAGGAGTAGTAGATGTGCCAGACACAAATTTCAGGTCTCTTTGACCTTGAACTTGACCTTTAGCCTTGAAATTGGTCTTGAAATTGGCAGGCAAAATCTTGTACTTTCAACTCCTCCTTCAGTTTCAACCCGATTCATTTGATACTTGGCATAAATGTTACTCAGGTATAGTAGATGTTGTGCAAGACGCAAATTTTAGGTCTCTTTGACCTTGAACTTGACCTTTGGCCTTCAAATTGGTCTTGAAATTGGCAGGCAAAATCTTGTACTTTCAACTCCTCCTTCAGTTTCAACGCGATTCATTTGATACTTGGCATAAATGTTACTCAGGTATAGTAGATGTGCAAGACACAAATTTTAGGTCTCTATGACCTTGACCTTGACCTTTGACCTTGAAATTGCCAGGCAAAATCTTGTACTTTTAACTCCTCCTTCACTTTCAACCCGATTCACTTGATACTTGGCATACATGTTACTCAGGAGTAGTAGATGTGCAAGACACAAATTTCAGGTCTCTGTAACCGTGAACTTGACCTTTGGCCTTGAAATTGGTATTGAAATTGGCAGACAAAATCTTGTACTTTCAACTTCTCCTTCAGTTTCAATCTGATTCATTTGATACTTGGCATAAATGTTACTAAGGAGTAGTAGATGTGCAAGACACACTTTTCAGGTCTCTGTGACTTTGACCTTGACCTCTGTCCTTGAAATTGGTCTTGAAATTGGCAGGCAAAATATTGTACTTTGAACTCCTCCTTCACTTTCAACCTGATTCACTTGATACTTTGCATACATGTTACTCAGGAGTAGTAGATGTGCAAGACACAAATTTAAGGCCTCTGTGACCTTGACCTTTCGCCTTGAAATTGGTCTTGAAATTGGCAGGTAAAATCTTGTACTTTGAAATCCTCCTTCAATTTCAACCTGATTTACTTGATACTTGGCATAAATGTCACTCAGGAGTAGTGGATGCGCAAGACATAAATTTCAGGTCTCTGTGACCTTGACCTTTGTCCTTGAAATTTGTCTTGAAATTGGCAGGCAAGATCTTGTACTTTGAACTCCTCCTTCACTTTCAACCTGATTCACTTGATACTTTGCATAAATGTTACTCAGCAGTTGCAGAGTGTCATATACCATTTTTAAGTCAGTTTGACTTTGACTTAC
The DNA here is from genome assembly GCA_922989275.2 of Gari tellinella. Taxonomy (NCBI): domain Eukaryota; kingdom Metazoa; phylum Mollusca; class Bivalvia; order Cardiida; family Psammobiidae; genus Gari; species Gari tellinella. The sequence continues at coordinate 35,714,112 of OV277857.1, read as the reverse complement.
ACCTTTGACCTTACTGTGAAACCTTATTGAAAACGTTTGCAGAGTGTGACAGAGTGCTGTATAGTGGGGGTATTTATCACCTTCAGTGATAGCCGTTCTAGTTTGAAACTGGAATTGTCTGTTAAATAAGTTTCAGGGGTGAATTAATTTACCCTTTACCTCTTAGCCTGTTTTTCGGCGGAGCTGTCTAATTTCTCATTGAGCCTCAAACCTTATATGGCCCAACCAATCGTGAATGACCAGAAATGAAAGCTTAAGGACACGTGCTTAAAATCGAATAGTCTGATTGGGTAGCGGTTAGACTTGACTACTGACTTTTACAAATTTGTAAAATAAGAGACACAGACTGTTATAGGTGATTTGCTATGTAGCGGTACCAGTAGTAAACACGACTTTCCGCTACTGCTAGTGAGTTATAACCGAGAAATTTTACGTGTCCATGACATAGTGTTTCTATTTTAAGATATGACATATTGTCTCAAGTTCGGCAATGATTTGATGCGTTCTGCAAATCAGAATGAAATTGTTCATAATAGAATTGATCATAATTTTAATCTAGTACCAAGTATATGAAAAAGAAAGAATAGCAGTAACAATTCAGTGAGATTACGAGAAAACTGGCGTTTGAATTTAACCTAGATATCGAAAAGATTTCGAGCATGATGGGTATTTTTTGTGTTAACACCGTTTTCCTCCAGCGCATGCGCAACTCTGTGACCTCAAATGTAAACAAACCATGATCGCAATCTCTTGGTTAAATGCAAATAGATACCTAAAACGTACATTGCTACACTTTTTAGCTCACCTGAGCTAGCTCAGGGTGAGCTTTTGCAATCCTTGAATGTCCGGCGTTCGTCGTTCGTCGTCCGTCGTCAACAATTTTGGTGTTTACACTTTAGAGGCCACAATTTTTACCTAATCTTTCTGTTACTTACTCAGATTGTATATTACCATAAGAGTTCGAATGAGTTTGATTATGGTTGATATTGGACATATAGGTCAAGAGTTATCCACCTTTGAATTGCTGAAAATGCAATATTTAACAATGTTTACACTCTAGAGGCCACAATTTTAATTCAATCTTTCTCAATCTTGCTCAGATTGTATATAACGGCAAGAGTTCAGATAAGTTCAATTATGGTTGGAATTGGATTGATAGGTCAAGAGTTATCTACCTTTAAATTGCTGAAAATGCCATATTTAAGGTTGTTTACACTCTAGAGGCCACAATTTTAATGCAATCTTTCTCAAACCTCATCAGATGGTATATGACTATAAGAGTTCAGATGAGTTTGATTATGGTTGCAGTTGGACCTGTAGGTCAAGAGTTATTTACCTTTGAATTGCTGAAAATGCCATATTTAAGGGTGTTTACACTCTAGAGGCCACAATTTTAATCCAATCTTTCTTAAACTTACTCAGATTGTATATAACCATAAGAATTCAGATGAGCTAGGTTATGGTTGGAATCAGATTTATAGGTCAAGAGTTATCTACCTTTGAATTGCTGAAAATGCCCTATTTAACAGTGTTTGCACTCTAGAGGCCACAATTTTCAATGGATTTTAATTATAACTGCACACAATGTATATAGCTATAAGTTCTCGAGGGAGTGCAATTATTGTTGAAATCTGATCATTGTGGCAAGAGTTATCTGCCCTTGATTTACTTTCAAATGCTAGAAAAGGCTTCATTTCAGTATTATTTAGGCTCTAGTTATCTGCCTTTGATGTACTCTACTATACATACTAGAATGGGTCATATTGCAATGTTGTGTACATGCTATACTACAAACTGGAATGGATTTAGAATAAAACAGGTGAAATACAACGGTAAAGCTATCAGGCTTCATTAAAAAAGGTGAGCGATATCAGGGCCTTCAGGCCCTCTTGTTTTTATTATGGATGTTATACTTTATTGGGAGTTTCAACTGTTTTTTAAGCCACAAAGAAGAATTCTTAAAAGCATTTGTATGTGTTTTTAGCTCACCTGAGCTAGCTCAGGGTGAGCTATTGCAATCCTTGAATGTCCGGCGTGCGTCGTCTGGCGTCAACAATTTTAGTGTTTACACTCTAGAGACCACAATATTTATCTAATCTTTCTCAAACTTGCTCAGATGGTATATTGCCATAAGAGTTCGGATGAGTTCGATTATGGTTAAAATCGGACAAATAAATCATAAGTTATCTACCTTTGAATTGCTGAAAATGCCATATTTAACATTGTTTACACTCTAGAGGCCACAATATTTATCCAATCTTTCTAAAACTTGCCCAGATTGTATATGACCATAAGAGTTCAGATGAATTTGATTTTGGTTGAAATCGGACAAATAGATCAAGAGTTATCTACCTTTGAACTGCTGAAAATGCCATATTTATCGGTGTTTACATTCTAGAGTTCACAATTTTTATCCAATCTATCTCAAACTTGCTGAGATTGTATATGACTATAAGAGTTCAAATGAGTTTGATTATGTTTGAAATCAAAAGAATAGGTCGAGAGGTATCTACCTTTGAATTGCTGAAAATGTCATATTTAAGGGTGTTTACACTCTAGAGGCCACAAATTTTATCCAATCTTTCTCAAACTTACTCAGATTGTATATTACCATAAGACTTCAGATAAGTTTAATTATGGTTGTAATCGGACCAATAGGTCATGAGTTATCTACCTTTGAATTGCTGAAAATTATATATTTAACAGTGTTTACGCTCTAGAGGTCACAATATTTATCCAAGCTCTCTCAAACTTGCCCAGATTGTATATGACCATAAGAGTTAAAAAAAAAAGGGTGATTATGGTTGAAATCGGACAAATAGATCAAGAGTTATCTACCTTTGAATTGCTGAAAATGCCATATTTTACAGCGTTTACACTATTGCAACTACAGTTTTCCATGGATTTTGATTATACTTGTACACAAAGTATATAGCTATACGTTCTCGAAGGAGTTCAATTATTGTTGAAATCTAATCATTGTGGCAATAGTTACCTGCCCTTGATATACTTTGATATGCTAGAAAAAGGCTTCATTTCAGTATTGTTTAGGCTCTAGTTATCTGCCTTTGATGTACTCTTCTATACTAGAATAGGTCGACAAACTTGAATGGATTTAAAATAAAACAGGTGAAATTCAAAGGTAAAGCTATCAGGCTTCATTACAAATGGTGAGCGATATCAGGGCCTTCAGGCCCTCTTGTTAGATATTTTTATAATAAATCAGAACATAGAACTAACTCTACAAGACAAATTCCATACACGAATTCTTGAAGCGGACACTTGCTTTATTTACCGGTGGCAACATGAATTTCTCATTTGAGGGGTCGTTTCAAACAATTCATATTCGGCATATTTCGGTGGTGCTTTCCAAAAATCTCAAATCAAAATCAGGTGATTGAGAATATTTAAACAATCAAACCATATTTCTGTATCTGTATGGTACTCGAAAGAAGCTCACTTAATGAGCAAAAATTATCGAGGAAATTGTGTGTGCGCAAAGATGTTAATTAGTCGCATGGGTAATGGTTCTGGAGAGCTGATTTGAATATTTCAATGGTTTCACTTTCAATAATGTTTTCTGGTAAAGAGTTCCAATCACTGATAGTTTTAGGTATGAAAGAATTTTTATAAGTGTCTGTACGGCAGGATACAATTTTCACCGCTTGTTTATGTGATGTCCTTTGCTTTCTTTTATTTATTGCTATATGCATAGAGTCCGTGGGGACGGCCACCAGGTTGTTCATGATTCTAAAGAAGAATGCCAGGCGTTGATCTCTCCATCTTTCTGATAGAGGCTGCCATTTCAGTTGCCTCATCATTTCAGTGACACTACTTGTGCGGCTGTAGTCATTGGTGACAAATCTTGCAGCTCGTCGTTGTACACTTTCCAACTTGTCAATATCTTTTCTAGTATAGGGGTCCCATACCTATTTAAAGTATAAACAACTAACAAAAGAGCACACACATACGAATTTTAGTAATTTATGGTATCTACAAATTACAAAATAAAAATGATACACGTAGATCTAGACATGGAAGTATAATTCTGTGATCTAGATCTGTCTTTAAAATTTCTCATCACTTTCAGTCACATCCTAGGAAGAAGTAAGTACAATTCAATTGGCTTATAAATATGGAAGTGGAAATTTGAACCCCCCCCCCCCCCCCCCCCCCTGTGAACCAAGCAGTAGATCCATGTGTAAACTGTACCTTCTGTCAAGAATTTTCAAGTAAATCTCTCTACAACCACCTCTGAAAAAGTACTTATTGATGGAATAAAAACAGCTGACAACTTGCAGCAAAATGTAGCCCGATCAAAAGCATAAACGTGTGTAAATGCTCTCTGCTGTACTTTCACCTTCAGTCTTTGAGAGACCAACTGCCTTAACAAACTAATGATTAACCTCAGATCCAGTAGTTTAATGATTGCAAAAACCTCATTCTTGGCGACACTCAAGACCTTCAGTCTTTGATTATATGTATGTGGTCGTAGATTACTGCCCGTGTCTTATTAGATAAATATTAAGCTTAATATCCTGATTTACCATCCTATTTATTGCAACTTGGATAAAATCAATTCAATATACATCATTACCTTCACCACCCATTCCGCCGAATATCTTTTTTAAAGATATTTCTTGTTATTTTTTAAGACAGGTGACTGCTTTCAGTAGGTTGAACATTAAGCAGAATGCGGCATAAGGTGCATTCAGCTTTACATTCAGTCTGCTTTAAGCTATCATCTAAGATATGAAAAATAGTTCTGATGGTGCATATTCATGACTGTATGCAGTGAAACTACATGTATTTCCTTCAGTTGAGAACAAATTTAAGGCGTTAGAAAGGCATATTAATGGTGTAATGGGTTAAAAGTGCCCTAATGTATTGTTATTGTAAGAATGTATGTATGCATAGCAAAAAAGGGCTGCACTTATGTCTTTTATCATCTATTATATCCAGTGTTAGCAGTTATCAGAACAAGTGTAGTAAAACCTCTCTATTACCACCACCAAACCAAAGGCTAATTGATTGCTTGAAAGACAGGTGACAACTTAAAGGTGACAATAAAACAGAAAAGCTCTTAAAGGAGCTTTCTGTTTTACTGTCACCATGCTTTATGCAGTCACCTGTCGTAAACACCTAATAAATTATCATGATTTAGTGGCCTTAATAGAGAAGTTTTACTGTGGATGCATCAGACTGTGCCCAAAGATTTCAGTTATGCACAGGTTCCCCTGTTATCATCAGGCAGTGGTTGTCAGAAGTTTTTTCACTCGTGGCCTGAGTGCCTTTTCATGAATGGGAGCATGGTTCTACTTTATCTTGTTACAGTCTGTTTGCAGCGATAAGCTCCGCTCCGCCAAGTTCTGTCTCTGATAACAGCATCATCAACACTGAGAGTAAGGGGTAGAAAAACTCAGATTTCAACCGTTGCTTGCTTAATTTCTGTGTTTTAAAATAGGTGGGTACTTTAAGTAGGCTAATAGTTAAGAAGAAACCTCCTAGAGATTTCTGCTTTACTTTCAAACTGCATTAAACACCTACATGTCAGGGTGTACTATGTAGGAAAAGTTTAACTCTGGAAAATCTCTGAAACCTTCTTTTCAGTGTTTTAAACAGGTAGCTGTTTAAAGCAGGCTATAAGTAAAGCAGAGATTGCCTACAAGAGCGTTCTGCTTTTTGTCAGTTCACTTTATGCACCCAGGAAAGGTTCTTTAGCTCAAAGCTTGTTTTCACGGTTTTGAAACAAGTAGATGTTTAAAGCTGGCTGAAAGCAAAGCAGAAATCTCCTAAAGGAGATATCTGCTTTACTTTCAACCTGCATGATACATCCATGATCTGTTGGGACTTAGGAAATGTCTCTTATGTCTCGTTTGTTAGGACTGTTAAAACATGAAGAGTGAATATTGGTTTAAAAGGGAAAGTATGAGGGAAAGGGGTTTCTAGCCTTACAATGCTGATGTTTTAAAGTCCCATTGTGTTTAATGTCCGAAATACAATAATGGTTAATAATAATGCTTGAACATTCTGATGGGCCAAACTGATCCATGACATGTTGAAGACAGACCTAAATCACCAAAAAGGCGATTTAAAAACCATAACAAATCGAAACTAGAACTACGATATAACACAAAGAGTTTTTATCTGATCTTCACCAAACTTGCATTAAATGTTCTTTTATATAAAATTTAGGTACAGTTTAATTTCTACTTAAATCGAATAAGGCATGTAAGACTTTTTGCCCTTTATGTATTAAAAATTGACTGTTTCCGCATTTTTTGCTCTCTAAAACAAACATTTTTTAGTTGATCTTCACCAAACTTGCTAAAATTGTTTCTTATTATAAAATCTTGGTCCAGTTTGATTACTACTAATATCACATGACGTGGCATGTTTGTGTTTTTGCCATTTAAGTATTAAAAATGAGTGATTCAGCAATTTTTGCTCTCTTTCACAAATACTTTTATAGGATCTTCACCAAACTTGCTGAAAATGTTCATTAGTATAAAATCTAGGTTTAGTTTGATAACTACTAAAATTGTATGAGGCATATCTAAGTTTTTGCCCTTTATGTATTAATCAAAGTACTGTAGTACTGCAGGCTCGGACTTTCAGTTTAATGTAGAATAAAGTAATGCAGAAAGCTAATTATGGAGTTTCTGCATTACCATTGCCATGCATTAAGCAGAAACCTGCAGCGCTTAAAGACCCTAAAGAATTTCGTAATGTGCATGTCTTATAATACATCGTCTGCTATGACTACTAGGTGAATGTTTATTACAAGGGAGTAAATACGGTGTTTAAATAACCACAGGTACAGACTCAGGACACTCAGGGTTTATCTGATAGTGACGTATCCAGCAACTCAAGCTCTGTTAGATAGTATACCGGTATGTAAACCCCATATGACCGGATTTGTTTGTAGGGGGAGCTAGTCTCGCACCAATATTTTTCTTAAGGATTCGATATAGGCTCTCCGAGCCAAAAATGACTGTTTTCAGCAAGTTTTGCTCTCTAACACAAATACTTTTTACTGAATTATCACCAAACTTACTCAAAATTTTCTTTGATATTATATCATGGTTAAATTTGAATACTCATAAAATCGCATAAGGAATGTCGGAGTAATTGCCCTTTAATTATTAAATATGACTGTTTCAGCCTTTTTTGTACACAAAGAGTTTTCATCGGATATTCTACAAACTTGCTCAAAATGTTTATTAATACACGTATAACATCTAGGTGCAGATTGTTTACTACTAAAATTGAATAAGAATTTGTACTGATTTTTTGCCCTTCATGTATTAAAAAATGACTGTTTCAGGATTTGTTGCTCTCCTACACAAATACTTTTAATAGATCTTCATCAAACTTGCGTAAACTACTTATTAATACAAGAGGCCCAGAGGGCCACATTTCGCTCACCTGAGACATTGTACCATAGAAGCTGACTGGGCAAGACAACATTTTGATATAGCTGATAAGCATGGGGCGGGGCCAAATTTGATCCAGGGGTCATAATTTGATTAATCTTGGTAGAGGACCATAGGGCAAAGCTATATGTCAAATATTAAAGATCTGGGCCTTACGGTTTCAGAGAAGAAGATTTTTAAAGGTTTTCCTATATAAGTCTATGTAAAACTGATAAGCCCCGGGGCGGGGCCAATTTTGACCCGGGGGTCATAATTTGAACAATCTTGGTAGAGGACCATAAGGCAAAGCTACATGTCAAATATTAATGATCTAGGCCATACAGTTTCTGAGAAGAAGATTTTTAAGGTTTTCCTAAGAAAAACTGATAAGCCCCAGGGCGGGGCCATTTTTGGCCCCAGGGTCAAAATTTGAACAATCTTGCTAGAAAATCATTAGGTCATGATACAAACCAAATATCAAAGGTCTGGGCCTTTGGGTTTCTGAGAAGAAGATTTTTAAAGATTTTCTTATGCATTAAAAGTTGTCTATGCGGTCATGTTGCAAAACCTGGTCCCACAGCAAGGGGAATAACTCTAGCCAAAATCTTTGAACAAGATTTCGTTCCCCCTTGTCACTGATGCTTCTGACAAAGTTTGGTTGAAATCGGGTCAGTGGTTTCTGAGGAGATGTTGTTTGAAAATGCGAACGGACAACGGACGGAATGGGATCACAATAGCTCATCCTGAGCCTTCGGCTCAGGTGAGCTAATAAAATCAAGGTTTAGTTTGATTACTACTAAAATCGCATAAGGTAGTCGGAGTAATTGCCTTCTAAGTATTAAATCAAAGCGCTGAAGGCGCTGAAAGACTGGCGACGTACTAAGAGAAAGCATTTGTGTTCAGCTGTACAATTCTATGTTGTGTACAGTGGTAAAACTATATGTATAAGTCTTTGAAAAGTATGGTTAGTTCAATGTTAAGCTAATTTTTTTGCTGGTGGTTGCTAAAAAGAGAATTTTGAAGACAAGTGGAAACTTAAAGTAAGACGAAAGTAAAACAGAAACATCCATGGGCTTTCTGTTTTGGTTTTATTTCACTTGCTGCCAAACACTTGTTTATGGTTCTTTATCAGGATGAATTAGAATCATGAAATTTCTATGAGGAATCATTTGAATGAAAGTGAACTTAGTAAAACACTTATGCATCTTTACACCTACTATGAATAATAAAGGAGGCAATTATAAACAATGATAGTTCAAATATAGCTATATACTCATAACCATTTGTCTGTGAAACAATTGTAATAACTATTTAAGTGAATTTGTAATAAAGGGTGATGTTTCATTTGTAAGTACATGTACAAGTATCTAAAATCAAATTTAAATAATTGTTACAACAAAATTATAAAGATTGGATGAAAACTATTGGAGTTAGAGAGCAACCACTGGTAATTTCTGGTGATTCAAGGTGCATAATCTAGACATCTTAATATGCGACATAGGTAGTTATCGAACTTGGCCAGGAGTGTACATATTACACAAATGGATCGCTATCTGATCCCCATGATCGCCAATGTCGCCGTCGGTTTACTCCCTGCACAAAAATCAGTGGCGCTCCGACCGGAACGCCATTCGATCGCTAATTGATCGCCTAAGTCGCCATCAGAGCGCTACCTGATCGCCAAGATCCTAACTGGAGCGCCACCACGATCCAACAAAGCAAATTGGTAGATACTTTGCGCTCCGTGGCGATCTGATAATGATTCTCTGTATCTTAAAATACCCGATAGTATTTTCTATCAATAGATCCAAATTACATGCTGTAACTCGACGTCTCATCCGGATCCAAACTGTTATACACAATGATGGTACCGAAAAGTGCGTAAATATAATGGCGTTCAACATTGGTTTTGATGTGCATTAGAACATCTATAGTAGCTATAAAATGGAGAAAAAAACACCCAGAGATGTCTAAAGACTTTTGGCAGTACGAACGTAATGCAGAAAGCTCTTATAGGAACTGTCTACATTACGATACTACTGCATTAAGCGGATACATGTCAAAAAGAAAGCAGATATGTATTTAGCTATTTGCCTAAACATCTGCTGCCGAATCTAAAACGAATGAGCGCGGCAGAGCGCCACATGTCTTCGTAGGATATGTTCCAATTTAGATCAAGTCCATCGGTCGTCGACATCGCTATCGGATCTCTTTTGAGCACCATATATTGCATTGGTCGCCATCGGAGCGCCAATAAAGCGCATTAGATCCCACCTTAGTCGCCTTTGAGCGTCAACGAAGCGCAATCCGATCATACAAGGTCGCAACATTTTTTATGACTTGGGAGGCGACCAATGACCATGAAGTCGCTATCGGATCTTACATATCGCTAACGGATCGCCATCGGAGCGTCATCTGATCGCAATCGGATCATCAATAAATCTTAACACCGTCAACCCTATCGACGAGTTTACTCGTAATTTACTAACAGTATATGTATTAAAAGTACAATTATCGTATGTTGACAGGGCAGACCCCGATCAGAGCGCTCCTAAAAGAGTCATCTGAACAGGATATGCGCCGTTTATGGATATGATCATATAATATCATTGCTTTAACATATTTAATTACTCGCGACTAGTAGATCTATAGATATCTACTAACACTGTACCTATGAGCAGTATACTTCTCGTATGCTAACGGCGAAGATCCAAATCTGAGACCCAGCTCTCCAAGCAGGATCTGCACCATTTATGGATACGATTTAATATCGTAGTTATTTAACAAATTCAACCCTATCGACGAGTATATTCGCCACCTACTAACAATGCACGTACGAAAAGTACAATTGTCGTATGCTAGCCGTGCAGATTCAATTCAGAGGGTTCCTAGAGGATGTAATCATGTATCTTTCTTGCTTAAAACATTTAACTATATTGACCAGTAAAGATATCTACTAGCACGTATGGTACCTATGGAAGGAACACTTGTCGTATGCTAACAGTGCAGTGTCAAATCTGAGGGCTACTAAAGGAATCCTCCGACCAGGATCTGCACCGTTTGTGGATCGGATAATTTAAATCGTAATTGCTTAACACACTCAACCCTATCGACGAGTATACTCATCATGTACTAATGCTTATGTATATGCTATTTGCAACCAGTTCGTGGCATCTGATCAGGATTCCAACTGTTCGACACTTCTTACAAAAAAGTCATTATAACTTTAGTCAAATTTAGCAAAAAGTTAACTCTGCGAAATAGATTTGCATTTGAATTATCTCATTTGTTGCCTTACCGGGATTACCCCGAGTACATAGGTTATTTGCCAACAGTTTGGGTACTCAGACGCCGCGCATGCCGGCTTCTGATCACAATACAAACTGCTTGATGCTCATAGTTTCAGTCAAGATACTTAAAGTTGAACGTTGAGAAGTAAATGCAGACGACTTTAAAAATAAAAAAAAGTTTGCTATGCGACGATTCTTTCTACTACACTAGTTACCGATTGGAAACAGATCTAGATACGTTAAGTTAATCCTCTTAATTACCAATATGTCGTCTGCTTTAATCCAGTGTCTACGTAAACCAAAAAAAAATTCTTTTATGTGTTTTTGATATCAGTTAAAGTTTGGATCTTGATCAGAAGCTTTGTTACGCGTTTGATGAGAATCAAAACTGTTGGCCAATACCCAATGTACCTTAGGTAAGGCAGTGAAGTGGTTAATGTAACTAACTGTTACAACAACAGGTCAAAGAGCAAAACAATAACAATATCAATGCAATCAAACAATTAGCATTGTGTCAATCACAGGCAGCACACTTTGGCGGCACACTTCACATTCGCACATATAATTGATGTCTGCTTTTATTCTCGATGATCCTTTTCACGTGCTATAGTACTTTCTATTATCTAATTTCTATCTAATCAACGTCCGATTAAAGAAAATTTAAATCTACATCAATTTTAAAAACTTCAATACCTTAGGTGCATATTTTATATTGGGGGCGAAACTACCAGGGTTGGAAACGACCAGGGTGGAACTGGTTTGGGCGCGAAACGTCTAAGTTGCGAACTTGTTTGGGGCGAAACGACCCGGAATCATGCGAGCTGAGTACAGTGAAACCTCTTTACTACGACTACTAAAAAAGACAGCCGATTAATTGTAAACAACTCAGGTGACAGCTTAAAGCAAGGTAACAGTACAACAAATGCCCTAAAGGTGTTTCTGTTTGTTTAAAGGCCAACTTGCTGTAAGCCATCACATTTTTAAACACCCTATAAATAACACAATTTTGTGGTCCTAATATAGAGGGGGTTCACTGTATAATAAGCGTGAAAACAAAATACTTTATGCCATCTGTTAACCTGAGTCTCACTGTATATATTTCCACGGGATATTGTCAATACAGCCGTAATCGCTGTCATTATATGAAGTGTTCCGTATATTTAAGGTTTATTGCGAAAATGTTAGCAAAACACTTCAATAATAATATGTTGAAACGGATTTTCCACTGCACTATTTAGACCAGATTACACACCAGCGATCGCACGGTGTCCTGAAGTGTAGAAATTACCAGGGGCGGATTAACGACACCATTTATCTAGTCATTACTGAATTCATCGGTATCAAGTGTATGTTTCAGTTAAATATTGCTACAAATAATTTCTTACATCGAAGCTTATCATCTTCTTAATAAACACTCAAACGTTTGCTCAGATGTTAAGTTCTGGATCTTAGACAAACTATCGCAGCCCTTAACGATGTGTATGTGGATACACCTATGGCGCATTTATCTCAGAATGTTAAGGTTGCTTCGCCAGATTCGAGCATTGATTTGGAAGTACGGTTACTTAAGACTAGCGACAAGTCGCCAGTCTAAAAATGACAGTTTCAGCACATTTTTTGCACTCTAACACAACCAGTTTTTATCGGATATTTACCAAACTTGCTCAAAATGTTTATTAATATAACATCTAGGTCCATATTGATTACTACTAAAATCGTATGTGGCATGCTTGAGTTTTTTGCCCCTTAAGTATTAAAAATGACAGTTTCCGCACTTTTTGCCCTCTAACATAATACTTTTTATTTGATATTCACAAAACTTGCTGATACGACGTATTGTTTATTAATATAAAATCAAGGTTAGTTTGAATACCTCTAAAGTCGCATAAGGTATATCTGAGTTATTGCCTGTTTATTAATAAAAAAGGACTGTTTCAGTCATTTTTTCACTCTTACACACACAGTTTTTATCGGATATTCACCAAAATAGCTGAAAATGTTTATTTATATAAAATTTAGGTCTAGTTTGATTATTACTAAAATCGCATGTGGCATATTTGAGTTTTTTGCCCTTTATGTATTAAAATGACTGTTTTTAGCCTTTTTAGAATACTGCTAAAATTGCATGTGACATGTCTGAGTTTTTGCCATTTCAGTATTAAAAAATTACTGTTTCAGCATTTTTTGCTCTCTAACACAAATACATTTTTATTGATTTTCACCAAACTTGCTGAAAATGGTAATTTATATAAAATCAAGGTTTGGTTTGAATACTACTAAAATCGTAAAAGGTATGTCTGAGTTTTTGCCCTTTAAGTATAAAAAATAAATGTTTTAGAATTTTTTGCTCTCTTACACATACAGTTTTTATGGGATATTCACCAAACTTGTTGAAAATGTTTATTAAAATAAAATCTAGGTCAATCATGTTAACTACTAAAATCTCACAAGGCATGTTGGAGTTATTGCACTTGAATGATTATAAATTGCATACTTCAGGCTTGTCAGCTTTCTGACTCGAACAGTTTTAATTGGATCTTCACCAAATTTGCTGAAAATAATATTGGATAAAAATTGGTCCAGTTCTATGAATACCAAAATCGCCGAAAGGCATGTTGGAGTTATGGTTCTTCAATTATTAAAATTTTGCTATTTCACCCTTATTTTAGCCCTGTCAACTCTGTAACAGGAACAGTTTTATTCTATTTTAGCCAAATATTTGGTCAATGGTTGCATGTGCTTCATCTTGGCCGTGTTGGTAATAAGTAAAGTAATAAATGACTACTCCATACCTCCTGTACCTCTTGAAGGATTTTAGCTCACCCGAGCTAGCTCAGGGTGAGCTTTTGCAATCCTTGAATGTCCGGCGTAGGTCGTCCGGCGTGCGTCATCCGTCTTGTGTCGTCCGGCGTCAACAATTTTAGTGTTTACACTCTAGAGGCCACAATATTTATCCAATCTTTCTCAAACTTGTTCAGATGGTATCTTGCCATAAGAGCTCCGATGAGTTCGATTATGGTTGAAATCTGACAAATAGGTCATGAGTTATCTACCTTTGAACTGCTGAAAATGCTATATTGTCAAATTGGACCAGCGGTTTCAGACAAGAAGATTTTTAAAGTTTTCACTATATAGCCATATAAGGAAAATCTGCCCCACCCATTAGCGGCCATGTTTTTAGCTCACCTGAGCCGAAGGCTCAAGGTGAGCTGTTGTGATCGCCCGCCGTCCGTCTGTCCGTCCGTCCATCTGTCCGTCTGTCTGTCCGTTCAAATTTACTTCAAGCGACAACTCCTCTGAAACCGCGAGTCTGAGGAAAAAACTAATTTGCTCACGGTGTTCCTTGGATGCTTCTCTACAGAAATCGTTAAAATGAAACTTTAAAGTGGACTACTTATTGAAATTTATTAAAAAAAGTGAAAAACTTTAAACAAGTGTTTTGTAAAAAACCACTGTTCCCACACCTTAGATATTGCATGAATAGTATCTTCTACTAAATCACTTTCAAAATTGTAAAATATCAAAACCCTAGGGTCAAATTTGACTCAACCCTGGCCATATCAGTGCTTTTTGATGCAGGTCTGACAGTAAAAACTCTCTAATGATCCGTTTTTATACAGACCCATTGTATCTTCCAGGCTAAGAAGCTACCCTTATACTAAATGCAACATTTTTGCAAACAGTTTGGATCCAGGTCAGATGCCACATAATGCTGCATCTAATCTGGATCTAAACTATTTGCCACTCATTTACATATTTTCTTATATTTAGAAAATATAAGTTATTATTTTTTACATATTTCACATACAAACATTTGGAGCAGACAACAGTTCAACATGATAATAGTCATTTCTCTCTGAGACCGTCTCCAATTGCATAACTGACCCATAGCTAGCTCTGAACTCAGGTCACTGAGATACATAACAGAAATGAAAGTGATGTCTGCTATTTTATGCTCAAGCACAACTTAGTTCGAGGCATATTACTTTTGGTCTGTCTGTTTGTTTGTTTGTGTTTTGTTTGTTTGTTTATCTTTCTGTCTATCAGTCCACAATTAATTCTTGGCCATAAACAGTATGGATCCAGGTCAGATGCCACATAATGCTGCATCTAATCTGGATCCAAACTATTTGCCACTCATTTACATATAGTTTCTTATATTTAGAAAATGTAAATAATGATATTTATTAACCTATTAACCCATACATATTCCTTTTTATGTCTTTAATTTATTCTTCCACAGAAGAAAATATTTCACTTTATACAGTCATTGTTGTCTTTAACAATTGCTTCAAATGACATCTCCTCATATACCGCTGAAAAGATTTCAACCAAACTTTACACGAATGTTCCTTGGGTCAAGTTCTTTCAAAATTGTTCAAAGAATTAAAAACAATGTAGAACTCTGGTTGCCATGGCAACCAAGTGAAAAAATAAGGAAATCTTAAAAAATCTTCTTGTCTGAAACTACAAGGGCCAGATCTTAGACATTTGTCACATAGCATCATCTACAGGTCCTCTATCAAACTACAAACTATGCCCCTGGGGTCAAAATTGGCCCGCCCGGGGGGTCACAGTTTAACATAGAGTTATATAGTGAAATTTTCAAACGTCTTCTCCTCTGAAACTAATATGGCCAGAGCTTTGATATCTGGCATGGTGACACTTTTAGATGTCCTATACCAATAAGGTTCAAATGGTTCTGGTCGATTGCATATCATCTACAGGTCCTCTATCAAGTTTGTACAAATTATGCCCCTGGGGTCAAAATTAGCCCCACTCCGGGGGTCACAGTTTTCATACGTCTTCTTTTCTGAAGCTAATATAGCCAGAGCTTTGATATTCGGCATGGTGTTACTTCTAGATGTCCTTTATCTATTTTGTTCAAATGGTTCCAGTCTGTTGCATATGTAGGTCACAGGAGCTAAAAATAGATTTTTTCAATGGAAACTTAAAAAAAATCTTCTTGTCTAGAACCCTAGTACCCTGATCTTAGATATTTGGAACATAGCATCATCTACAGGTCCTCTATCAAGATTGTTCAAATTATGCCCCTCGGGTAAAAAATGATCCCGTCCTGGACATAAATCATTATCTCCATTTTGATGTACAGCTATTCTCAGGTGAGCGACATATGCCCTATGGGGCTCTTGTTTAAGATAGGAAAATTATTTTAAGAAATCTGATAGAGGGTCACCAATGGCACATTCGGGTAAAATTATTTTCAATTCGGACCGGTAGTTTTTGACAAGAAGATTTTAAAGTTTTTTCAATTGGTTGCCATGGCAACTACAATTTCAATTGGATGACCTATATTTGAAGAAATCTGAGAGAGTACAAGGAACAATTCTATGAAGTTTTGAAGAAATTGACCCAGTGGTTCCCAAGAAGAAGATCGTTAAAGAAAAAGTTTGACGACTGACGGACGACGACGGACACAGGGCGATCACAATAGCTCACCTCGGCACACACGGCAGAGAATTCATTATAACCTAAGGCCTTCACGACCTAATCCGGCAACACTAACAGTAGCAAACAGCTTGGACCATTAATTTGTAACCTATAATTTTACATTCCCCGCTTTTGTTGTATTTGGAGTACCTTGGACTTAGTCGCTCAAAATTAACTTTGACGTGGTAAATATCGATACATTTTAAATACGATTTGTTAGGGGTTTTCCAGCGTCTAATATAAGGAAATTTGATGGAAACTAAAATAACAATACAAATTTAATGGTCTAAGTTGCCGAGTGAGTATGTTCTGTGGTTATCATAATATGATCTGAAAGCAACAAATGTCCAAGTGAGTGCAAAGACCAATTACTTATCGAAGAAGCTACTGGAAGATTATTTATTACTTTTACGTGATAAAATAGTATGGTAATTTTATTCTGCCAATTTTTTCTGCGATCCGATTTTGGAACCGCAGAATGGCAGATATATCTACCCCACAGAAAATACCAGCTATACGGTATCCTATACCTTATCAGCTAGGGATACCAAATTTGGTGTGTGAGTACATCTTGGAATGGCAGATTGTCACATATCACTTTTAGGTCACTGTGAACTTGACCTTGACCTTTGACCTCTAGCTTACAAAAAGCTTGCTCCTATACCTTAATAGGGATGGATTCCAAAGTTGGTGTGTGAGTAGAACTTGGGATGGCGAAGTGTTGTGCACCACTTTCAGACCACTTTGACCTTGACCTTGACCACGATTTTACAAAAGGCTTGTCAGGAGCATACCTCATATACCTTACCAGCTAAGGATTTCAAATTTGGTGAGTGAGTACATCTTGGGATGGCTGAGTGTCACATATCACTTTCATGTCACTGTGACCTTGACCTTTGATTTTGATTTACAAAAAGCTTGTCCGGAGCATATCTCAATACCCTTACCAGCTAGTGAATTCAAAATTTGGTGTGTGCGTACACCTTGGGGTGGCGGAGTGTTGCATACTACTTTCAGGCCACTGTGACCTTCACCTTGACCTTTGACCTCGATTTTACACAAAGCTTGTCAGAAACATCTCCTTAACCTTACCAGCTACAGATAGGAAACTTGGTGTGTGAGTTCATCTTGGGATAGCGGAGTGTTTATAGTATCTTTAGGTCACTGTGACCTTGACCTTTGACCTCAATTTTATAAAAAGCTTGTCCTGAACAAATGTGTATTGAGGAGTATCGCAAACCGTTCGGTTTTTAATGTTAATAATTGACTCCTGGGTCATTTTTAACAGTATCAAAGTTTTATGTTACAATACACTTTGGGGGCATATGTCAGGCGTGACCACTGTACTTGTTAGTATTGAAATAATGCCTTAATTAACCTTTTACCTATAGCTTATTTCCAGTTCTATAAAGACAGGTATACCAATTAAAGCAGGTTGAGAGTAAAACCGAATGCACCTTAATCAAGGTACATTCTGCTTTTACTTTCAACTTGTTTTAAACCACCATCTGCCCATGATATAGAAAATTCATCTAATGGTACATATTCAGGACTGTATGAAATGGAACTATTTTCCTGAACAAATTACAAATAATTTCTTGGGTAGATTATGAGTAATAAATTAACGACATACACATGTGTATCTATAGAGTAACAGGAAGATATTCCTTTTACCATCCTGCAGGAGCTTTCTGCATTACTTTCTGCATGCTTAACAGTGGAGATCATGCAGTAAAAGTTTCCTATGGAGATTATCTTGATAGTGAAGAAGCATAAACATTTCTGTGATGCCTTACATGGCGTCATATAAGAGTTTACACTATGGGAATGTCCCCTTTAGTAAACACTAGCCTTAATAAATTACCCAAAAAGATGCCTTTTAAAGTCTTTCCTCAGCTGAAGAAAATTTCATAATCCTTTACTCCATTGGTATGCCTTTTTATGCATTTAATTCATTTTTCACCTGAAAAAAAATAGTTCCAATTTATATAGTCATGAAAATATGTACTGTAAGAAATATTTTCTATATCCTAGCAGCTGGTACATGTACGTAGGGGTAGCTTTACTTTCAACCTGCTTTAACCCGTTACTTCATAGCCTATTTCTAGTTTTGAAGATAGGTGACTAACTTAAAGCAGGTTGAAAGTAAAGCAGAATGTGCCTTAAGAGACATAGGGGGGAAGAAATGGCCTAGGCCATTCTTTCCCCCTCACTTACTTATATGACACACAGGGGAGAAGAAATGGCCCAGGCCATTCCTTCCCCCATTACTAACTTAACTGAGACACAGGGGGGAAGAAACGGCCCAGTCCATTCCTTACCCCCTTACTAACTTAACAGAGACACAGGGGAGAAGAAACGGCACAGGCCATTCCCTCCCCCCTTACTAACTTAACAGAGACATAGGGGGGAGAAATTGCCCAGGCCATTCCTTCCCCCCTTACTAACTTAACAGAAACACAGGGGAGAAGAATCAGCCCAGGCCATTCTTTCCCCTCTCACTAACTTAAATAAGACACAAGGGGAGAAGAAATGGTCCAGGCCATTCCTTCCCCCCCTTACTAACTTAACTGAGACACAGGGGGGAAGAAACGACCTATGCCATTTCTTCCCCCCTTACTAACTTAACTGAGACACAGGGGGGAAGAAACGGCCCAGGTCATTCCTTCCCCCCTTACAATTTAACAGAGACAGAGGGGAGAAGAAACGGCCCAGGTCATTCCTCCCCCCTTACTAACTTAACAGAAACATAGGGGAGAAGAATCAGCCCAGGCCATTCTTTCCCCTCTCACTAATTATACCCCCAACATCTGGTGGAAAGGGAGATAACTCATCCTATATTGTCAAGTGACTAAGAATTGAATAGGAAGGGAGATAACTCATCCCAACTGGCCATAACACTCTGATCATGTGATCATTTCTAAATTTAGAAATAATTCCTCAATATGACATTTGACAAACCTTGTTATGACAACGACGTCATCATGACGTCATGATGACATCATGATGCTATGGTGATGATGCATTTGAAAAATCTAGAAAAAGCTTGTTTCTTTGTACATTTCCATCACAACAACAAGGGACATTTGCCTTTTTCTTGAAAACTATATACAATATCATTTTCAAACTTGGTATATATTATCAGTGTTATATGGGGACACTCAGTGACAGGTTTCATAACTCTCGCACAAAATTTGACAAAAGTATGCCCCTTTATAACTTTACATTTTTTCCTTAATATGCACATCTGGTGGAAAGGGAGATAACTCATCCTATATTATGTCAAGTGACTAAGAAGTGAATAGGAAGGGAGATAACTCATCCCAATTGGCCATAACACTCTGATCATGTGATTATTTCTAAATTTAGATATATTTCCTCAATATGACATATGACAAACCTTGTTATGACAACGACGTCATCATGACGTCATGATGACATCATGATGCTATGGTGATGATGCATTTGAAAAATCTAGAAAAAACTTGTTTCTTTGTACATTTCAACCACAACAACAACAAGGAGTATAATTATAACCTGCTGTATGATTTTACTTGAAAGCCAAATGAATACACTGCAGTGACAAAACACCTCGGGGGCATTTGTCACTTTCTGTGACACCTTGGCCATAACTTTTTGATTACTTAAGATAGAGACTTTATATTTGGTATGTGCATTCACCTCAAGAAGCTCTTGAGTTCAGTAAAATTTGAGTCATGTCCGACGAAGGTAAAGGTCATTTAGTGGTCATTTAGCGGTTACTCTGGTGGAAAGGGAGATAACTCATCCTTTATTATTTGCAGTGACTAAGAAGTGAGTAGGAAGGGAGATAACTCATCCTACGTAACCGGGTGGTAGTTACGTTCAGGTAATGGGACGAATAAATAACTTCCGGTTTAGTTTTGTAGAGTGATTTCCCTTTTCTGTTGTGAATGTTTTTTCCGTTGAGAGTAGTATTGTCTCGATTATAAAATGTGATTATATGATTTTCTCTGGATTAGTTCAGTGTTCTTTTCCACGATCTGGTATGTCACTTTCTTACGTTATATGAAGTCGCGTATTTTTCCACGAGCATTGTCTTGGAATCGGGCACGATTTGGTATGTCATTTTCTAACGTTGTATGAATTTGCGTATTTTTCCATGTGCGTTGTCTTGGAATTAACGATATATTAGTAATATCAATTGAACAAACAAAACGTTATATTACGTTATATTGGCGCCTTGTGACAGGGAGGTTTCCTGTGGGGGTATCAATCTCCTTTAGTGATAGTTCTAGTTTAAATAAGACACAAGGGGAGAAGAAATGGCCATTCCTTCCCCCCTTACTAACTTAACTGAGACATAGGGGGGAAGAAAAGGCCTAGGCCATTCTTTCCCCCCTCACTTACTTATATGACACACAGGGGAGAAGAAATGGCCCAGGCCATTCCTTCCTCCCCCTTGCTTACTTAGCTGTGACATAGGGGGGAAGAAATGGCCCAGGCCATTCCTTCCCCCCTTACTAACCTAACTGACACACAGGGGAGATGAAATGGCACAGGCCTTTCTGAAAAAAAATAATTTTGGGGGGCCGGCCCATTCCTTCCCCCGGGCAAGAAACTGACTGGCTGGGCCGTTTCTTCCCCGGGGGGAAGAAATGGCCCGGGCGGTTTCTTCCCCGGGGGAAGGAATGGCCTGGGGAAGAAATGGCCCGTTACACCGGTAGTGTCAAATAGTGAAATCTTCAAACCTCTTCTGCTCTGAAACTAATACGACCAGAGCTTTGAACACTTCTAGAGGTACTTTACAAATATTGCTCTAATTGTTCCAGTCGGTTGCATATCTAGGTCACTGGAGCTAAAAATAGAATTTGTTCAATTAAAACTTCAAAAATCTTCTTGTCTGAAACTACAGTACCAGGAGCTTATATATTTGGCATAAAGCATCATCTACCGGTCCTCTATGAAGATTGTTCAAATACTGTCCCATGGGTCAAAAATGACCCTGCCACGGGGGTCACAAATTTACATAGAGTTATAGTGAATTCTTCAAACCTCTTCTGCTCTGAAAGAAATATGACATGAGCTTTGATATTTGGCATGATGACACTTAATTCTAATGGTACTTTACCAATATTGTTCAAATTGCTCAGGTCCGTTGCATATCTAGGTCATAGGAGCTAAAAATAGAATTTGTTCAATTAAAACTTCAAAAATCTTCTTGTCTGAAACCACAGTACTCTTAGCTTAGATGTTTGGCACAAAGCATCAACTACAGGTCCTCTGTGAAGATTGTGTCCCTGGGGTAAAAAATGGTCCTGGCCGGGGTTCACAAATAGTTATATAGTGAAACTTCTTATTCTCTGCAACTTATAGGGCCAGAGCTTTGATACTTGGTATGGTGAACTTCTAGAGGTACTTTACCAATATTGTTCAAAGGGTTGCGTATCAGTTACAGGAGCTAAAAAAAGAATTTAACAAAATTTTGTCATGCACCACAGTACCCTGAGCTTAGGTATTTGGCACAGTCAGCATCATATCCACTCAACAATTGGCACAGTCATAATTTATAGTCATAATTTCTTAGCTTTCCCAGATATGTTACATTTATATCCACAGTTCCAGGTGAGCGATTTAGGGCCGTATACGGCTCTTATCTTTCTTACTTTCATCTTGCTTTAAGCAGTCACCTGCATTTAAAATATAAATATAATAATTATAGTAATTGTAGGGTTAGGATCAGTGTGATACAGGTAGGTTGCAAAGATACTTATAGTCAAAAGAGTTAACCCTTTTCCTGCTATAAGAGTATATTGATATTGATGGAGCTGTCTGAATTGGATCTGTACCATTTCTTACAAGATCTATCTACCATGAATATGCACTGCTTCTTTGGGAACATTTTCTCTATTGTATTAGCCAATCAAACAGATAGACATTGGATTTGTGGTTGGAGTTTTATATATCAATATTCAGCTGAAGAGAGGGTTAAACTTAAAGAGAAAATGAGTGCTGTGCAGAAGTGCATATTTGTTTTGGAGACAGTTACATGTATCTACATAGATACAGATCCAATGCCAAGTTTCTGCCAGCTGTTATACTCTAGCTTTTAAAGTGCACATCTATGTCGAGGGCAATCTTTTTCCAACTAGAGTTTAGAGCAGTTAACCTGCTCCTTCAATGTTACACCTTTTAACACCATTAAGTTATTCCTAACAGAAAAGCCTTTTTAGCTCGCCTATTCCAAGAATGGGGGGGGCTTATGGAATCACCCCGGCTTCAGCGTCGGCGTTGGTTTTTCATGGTTAAAGTTTTGGGGTAAGTGTTGTAATGCACTAACACTACATGAAATATTTGCATTAGGAAGCTGATATTTGGAATGGAGGTGCCGTGTGGGTTGAACATTGATGTTGCGTAGTTAAAATTTAAAAAAAGTTTAAATTTAATCAAAATTTTACCTTTTGTGGACTTAGGTTTTTCGGCTGATTTCTCACGGTTAAAGTTTTGGGGTAAGTGTTGTAATGCACTAATACAATACTACATGAAGTATTTGTATTAGGAAGCTGATATTTGGAATGGAGGTGCCCTGTAGGTTGAACATTGATGTTTCGTAACTAAAATTAATTTTTTTTTTACATTTAGTCAAAATTTTACCTGTTGCGGACTTAGAGTTTTGGGACTGAAATTTCAAAGTTAGTTATGGAGTAAGTGTTTGAATGCACTTATACTACATGGCATATTTGCATTAATAAGCTGATATTTGGAATGGAGGTTCCCTGTGGCTTGAATATTAATGTACTGATACACTTTTTAGCTAAGGTGAGCTTTTAGGATCGTGGATGTCCGTCGTCTGTCCGTCTGTCTGTCTGTTCACAATCGGTTCGTTAACACTCTAGCAGCTACAAATTTCATCCGATCTTCATGAAACTTGATCTAGGTCAAGTTCGAATTTGGGTCATGTTTGGTCAAAAACTAGGTCACTAGGTCAAATCATAGAAAAATCTTGTTAACACTCTAGAGGCTACAAATCTCATTGGATCTTAATGAAAATTAGTCAAAATTTTAACCTCATTGATATCTAGGTCAAGTTCGAATATAGGTCATGCTCGCTCAAAAACTAGGTCACTAGGTCAAATCATAGGAAAACCTTGTTTGCACTCTAGAGGCTACAAATCTCACCTTATCTTCATGAAACTTGATCACAATGTTTACCTCATTCATATCTAAGCCAAGGTTGAATATGGGTCATGTCCGGTCAAAAACTAGGTCTCTAGGTCAAATCATAGACAAGAGCCCCATGGGGCATATGTCGCTCACCTGAGAATAGCTGTACATCAAAATGGAGATAATGATTTATGTCCAGGACGGGGTCATTTTTTACCCGAGGGGCATAATTTGAACAATCTTAATAGAGGACCTGTAGATGATGCTATGTTCCAAATATCTAAGATCAGGGTACTAGGGTTCTAGACATGAAGATTTTTTTTAAGTTTCCATTGAAAAAATCTATTTTTAGCTCTTGTGACCTACATATGCAACAGACTGGAACCATTTGAACAAAATAGATAAAGGACATCTAGAAGTAACACCATGCCGAATATCAAAGCTCTGGCTATATTAGCTTCAGAAAAGAAGACGTTTGAAAACTGTGACCCCCGGGTGGGGCTAATTTTGACCCCAGGGGCATAATTTGTACAAACTTGATAGAGGACCTGTAGATGATATGCAATCGACCAGAACCATTTGAACCTTATTGGTATAGGACATCTAAAAGTGTCACCATGCCAGATATCAAAGCTCTGGCCATATTATTTTCAGAGGAGAAGACGTTTGAAAATTTCACTATATAACTCTATGTAAAACTGTGACCCCCGGGGCGGGGCCAATTTTGACCCCAGGGGCATAGTTTGTACAAACTTGATAGAGGACCTGTAGATGATGCTATGTGACAAATGTCTAAGATCTGGCCCTTGTAGTTTCAGACAAGAAGATTTTTTAAGATTTCCTTATTGTTTTTAATTCTTTGAACAATTTTGAAACAACTTGACCCAAGGAACATGGTTGAAATCTTTTCAGCAATATATGAGGAGATGTCATTTGAAGCAATTGTTAAAGACAACAATGACTGTATAAAGTGAAATTATTTTCTTCTGTGGAAGAATAAATTAAAGACATAAAAAGGAATATGTATGCGTTAATAGGTTAATAAATATCATTATTTACATTTTCTAAATATAGAAAACTATATGTAAATGAGTGGCAAATTTGGATCCAGATTAGATGCAGCATTATGTGGCATCTGACCTGGATCCATACTGTTTATGGCCAAGAATTAATTGTGGACTGATAGACAGAAAGATAAACAAACAAACAAACAGACAGACCAAAAGTAATATGCCTTGAACTAAGTTGTGCTTGAGCATAAAATAGCAGACATCATAATTTCTGCTATGTATCTCAGTGACCTGAGTTCAGAGCTAGCTATGGGTCAGTTATGCAATAAGAGACCGTCTCAGGGAGAACTGACTATTATCATGCTGAACTGTTGTCTGCTCCAAATGTTTGTATGTGAAATATGTAAAAAATAATAACTTATATTTTCTAAATATAAGAAAATATGTAAATGAGTGGCAAATAGTTTAGATCCAGATTAGATGCTGCATTATGTGGCATCTGACCTGGATCCAAACTGTTTGCAAATATAGGTGATTTAGTATAAGGGTGCTTGAAACCCTGCTTAAACCTTCAGTAAAACAGTATAACCTGAGTAAAGCGGCAATGAATCCTGCATAAAGCGGCAATGAAAAAATCCCTATGGTGAATCCCTATGGTCAGTTTTAGTTTTGATATTAACAATTTTGAGAGAGAATCACCAGGAGATACTAAAAAACAAATATCAAAGCTGTGGGCCTAGCAGTTTTTTACAAGAAGATTGTTTAAAGTTTTTCACTTTTTTAAATAAATTACAATAAGTAGTCCACTTGAAAGTTTCATTTTAACAATTTCTGTAGAGAAGCATCCAAGGAACACGGTGAGCATTTAAGTTTTCCCCTCAGACTCACGGTTTCAGAGGAGATGTCGCTTGAAGTAAATTTGGACAGACGGACAGACGGACGATGGACGGCGGGCGATCACAACAGCTCACCTTGAGCCTTCGGCTCAGGTGAGCTAAAAAACCTTGTTAACACTCTAGAGGCTTCAAATCTCATTGGAATTTAATGAAACTTGGTCAGAATGTTTGCCTAATTGATAGCTAGGTCATGTTTGAATATGGGTCATGTCGGGTCAAATTTTAGGTCACTAGGTCATATCAAAGAAAAACATTGTTAACCCTCTAGAGGCTACAAATCTCATTAGATTTGAATGAAATATTGTCAGAATGTTTGCCTACATCAAATCTAGGTCCAAAATCAAATGTGGATTGTGTCTGGTCAGAAACTAGGTCAAATCATAGAAAAATCTTGTTAACTCTCTAAAGGTTGATTGTGGGTCATGTCCAGTCATAATCTAGGTCACTATAGGTTATGTTTTACATGGTGTACCAGGTGAGCGATTTAGGGCCATGGTAGCCCTTGTCTATTGATAGTTACCTATTTAAGAAAGGTTTAATTATGCTTCTTCCCTGTTCTGATAAAAAGGCATGGAAAACATTTCCTTTAAAAACACAGGTGGCTGCTTTAACCCTTTATTCCCTAGTGATATCATATGCATTATTTACAAACATTGTACCTGTGAAGAGTACACTTGTCCTTTTCAAACTGTTTTCATTAATTGTCATTTGACAATATATTGTTCAAATAAATCCTAAGTAGACTAGACTTTATTGGAAACTGGAATTGTCCATTTTAAGTTCTATCTCTTATTAGCGTAAAAACGGCTCAGGCTCTAGATGAAATGGGGTTTACTATGTGATGACTAGATCTCGCTAAAAGAGAATGCTTATGGGTGGTTAAAGCACAAAGGACTTAATGGAAACAACAGGGAAAATATTTTGTTTTCTCCCTCTGTTAGCTGATCTTACGGTTTCTTGTTTTTATACATAACCGCTTATGACATACGACATTCCACTATATACATGTAATTTGATTAAATGTGAGTGGACTTTCGTACATGTATATTTTGATTGGCAAACACAAAATATAAATCAAACCGATAAGTGGATCAAATATATATTCTTTATAACATCACATTATGACGGACAATGCCATTTCACAATGTCATATGCAATTACCAGACCAGTGTACGCTAGATACATGTATGTTGATACTACAGCGATACCATGAAGATGAAAGGTGGAAATCTTATCCTATTCTCAAGATGCATTGTTACGAAAATGCATTACTAGGAACAATCAACGAGGCCCGGTGCGGATTCGTAGTGTCGTGATTAGACTGTAGTTCGTTATACGTTTATAACAAACTTTGGCTATAGCGGACACACTTTTGGAGGTCCAGAGGTGTTCCTTATAAGCGAGGTTTTACTGTATATGACAACAATTCTAAATGCATGCATGCATGGCAATGAATCATATTCAAACTGTAGCAATTATGGAGGGAAACAAAGTTGACCGCATTACTTATTCCAGCATTTTAACCCAATAGCCTGTTTTTAGCTCACCTTTTTAGGATCGCTGAATGTCCGTCGTCCCTCTGTCTGTCCGTTCACAATTGTTCGTTAACACTCTAGCGCCTACAAATTTCATCCGATCTTCATGAAACTTCATGACAATGTTTGTCTTAATGAATTCTAGGTCAAGTTCGAATGTGGGTCATGTCCGGTCAAAAACTAGGTCACTAGGACAAATCATAGAAAAACCTTGTTAACACTCTAGAAGCTACAAATCTCAATGGATCTTAATGAAACTTAGTCAGAATGTTTGCCTCATTGATATCTAGGTCAAGTTCGAATGTGGGTCATGTCCGGTCCAAAACTAGGTCACTAGGTCAAATCATAGAAAAACCTTGTTAACACTCTAGAAGCTACAAATCTCAATGGATCTTAATGAAACTTGGTCAGAATGTTCGCCTCATTTATATCTAGGTCAAGTTCGAATGTGGGTCATGTCCGGTCAAAAACTAGGTCACTAGGTCAAATCATAGAAAAACCTCGTTAACACTCTAGAGGCTACAAATCTCAATGGATCTTAATGAAACTTGGTCAGAATGTTTGTCTTAATGAAATCTAGGTCAAGTTCGAATGTGGGTCATGTCCGATCAAAAACTAGGTCACTAGGTCAAATCATAGAAAAATCTTGTTTACACTCTAAAGGTTGATTGGGGGTCATGTCCAGTCATAATCTAGGTCACTATAGGTCAAGTTTGCCATGGTGTACCAGGTGAGCGATTTAGGGCCATAGTGGCCCTTGTTTAGTTCACCTGAGCCTTCCGCTCAGGGTGAGCTATTGTGATCCCATTCCGTCCTGCTGACGTTGTCCGTTCACATTTTCAAACAACATCTCCTCTGAAACCACTGACCTGATTTCAACCAATCTTTATGAGAAGCATCAGTGACAAGGGGGAACGAAATCTTGTTCAAAGATTTTGGCTAGAGTTATTCCCCTTGCTGTGGGACAAGATTTTCTAACATGACCCTATAGACAACTTTTAATGTATAAGAAAATCTTTAAAAATCTTTTTCTCAGAAACCAAAAGGCCCAGACCTTTGATATTTGGTATGTATCATAACCTAATGATCTTCTACCAACTTTTAAAAATCTTATTCTGGAACTGTAAGGCCCAGATCATTTATATTTGATATGTAGCTTTGCGTTATAGTCCTCTACCAAGATTGTTTAAATTATGAGCCCTGGGTCAAAATTGGCCCCGCCCTGGGGCTTATCAGTTTTACATAGACTTATATAGGAAAACCTTTAAAAATCTTCTTCTGAAACTGTAAGGCCCAGATCTTTAATATTTGACATATAGCTTTGCCTTATGGTCCTCTACTAAGATTGTTCAAATTATGACCCCTGGGCCAAAAATGGCCCGCCCTCGGGCTTATTAATTTTTCATAGGAAAACTTTTTAAAAAATCTTCTTCTCTGAAACCGTAAGGCCCAGATCATTTATATTTGACATGTAGCTTTGCTTTATGGTCCTCTACCAAGATTGTTCAAATTATGACCCCTTGATCAAATTTGGCCCCACCCGGGGCTTTTCAGTTTCATATATACTTATATAGAAAAACCTTTAAAAATCTTTTTATAGCTTAATATATATCACAATATTGTTTTGCCCAGTCAGCTTAGATACAATGTTCTCAGGTGAGCGACTTGTGGGCCATGGCCCTCTTGTTTGTTTTGAAGACAGATGAGCACTTAAAGCAGGCTGAAAGAAAAGCAGAATGTGCCTTAACCCTTTACCCAATAACCCATAAATAACATTACATACAGGTGATCACTTAAAGCAGGTTAATTGAAAGTAAAGCAGAATATGCCTTAAGGACATACAGTACCAAATGAAATCTCCGATGGATCTTTATGAAAATTTCAGAAAAGGTTCTTCAAACATGGCAAAAAAAATAAAAATAGGTTATAATGGTATTTTTTTTGTCTATGGGTTTTTAGCTCACCTGGCACGTAGTGCCAAGGTGAGCTATTTTGATAGTGCTGTGTCCGTCGTCCGTCGTCGTCCGTCGTCAACAATTTCTTCAAATGACTTCTCCTCCTAGACTACTGGATGGATTTTTACCAAACCTGGCAGAAATGATCCTAAATGGTCCTCTTTCAAAGTTGTTCAAAAAGTTCTGGTCCGTTGCATATCTAGGTCACAGGAGATAAACATAGATTTTTTCAATGAAAACTTAAAACATATTCTTGTCTGAAACCACAGTACCCTGATCTTAGATATTTGGCACAAAGCATTATCTACTAGTCCTCTATCAAAGTTGTTCAAATTTTGTCCCTGGGGTAAAAAATGACCCCGCCCCGGGGGTCGTAATTTTACATAGAGTTATATAGTGAAATCTTCAAACATCTTCTTCTCTGAAACTAAGAGCTTTGATATTTGGCATGGTGACACTTCTAGAAGCCCCCAACCAATATTGTAAATATGGTACCGGTCCGTTGCATATCTAGGTCACAGGAGCTAAAAATAGATTTTTTCAATGAAAACTTAAAAAATCTTCTTGTTTGAAACCACAGTACCTTTAGCTTAGATATTTGGCACAAAGCATCGTCTTCACGTCCTCTATCAAGATTGTTCAAATTATGTCCCTGGGGTAAAAAATGACCCCGCCCCGGGGGTCGTAATTTTACATAGAGTTATATAGTGAAATCTTCAAACATCTTTATCTCTGAAACTAATATGGCCAGAGCTTTGATATTTGGCATGGTGAATCTTCTAGAAGCCCTTAACCAATATTTTAAATATGGTTCCGGTCGGTTGCATATCTAGGTCACGGGTGCTAAAAATAGATTTTTTTCATTGAAAACATAACAAATCTTCTTGTCTGAAACCACAGTACCCTGAGCTTAGATATTTGGCACAAAGCATCATCTACAGGTCCTCTATCAAGATTGTTCAAATTATGCCCCTTGGTTCAAAACTGCCAAGGCCTTAGGGGTCACAGTTTTACATAGAGTTATATAGCGAAATATTCTTCTCTGAAACTGTTATGGCGAGAGCTTTGATATTTAGCATAGTGACACTTTTAGATGTTCTTTACCAATATTGCTGAAATGGTTCGGGTCTGTTGCATATTTGGGTCACATTAGCTAAAAATAGATTTTTTTCAAGTAAAAGTCTTCCTGTCTGAAACCCTCCATGTACAAAATATTTGACAGAACACTTAATTTTCAAGTTCATCAGCAAGATTTTTGAAATTATGTCTCTGGGGTAAAAAGTGATCCCACCCCAGGGGTCATGTGACCCTTGTGTTTGGTTTTTCCAGGTGAGCGATATTTAGGCCCGCATGGGCCTCTTGTTGAAATGTATGATGTAGCCATTCTCGGAAAAGAGTCGGCATGCATTATTTTGCCTTTCTAAAATGATTAAAAGTAATAATTGGCACAAACAATTTGAAACAAACATTAAAACAGTTAAAAAGTGATGCTCACTGAAAGTATGATGCAAAGAGTATGGTTTGTTGTCCGATATATATGCATTTTTAGCTCACCTGGCACGAAGTGCCAAGGTGAGCTTTTAGGATCGCTGGATGTCTGTCGTCCGTCGTCTGTCTGTCCGTCCGTACACACCCTAGGATACTTATGTGGCTAAAATTCTTAGCCACATAATAGAAAAACATTAACCTGGCTATCTCTTGTGACATTAACCTGGCCATTTCTTGTGACATTAACCTGGCCAGTTGTGGGACATAGGGTAAGGGGTAGGGTTAGCCTCCAGACCATTCTATTCCAAGTTAGAACAAAAAGAAATTGTCTCTTGTGTGGCTAGCCACGCAAGAGAAAACAATAGAAAATAGCCACATAAGTATCCTAGCGTAAGTACGTCCGTCTGTCTGTCCGTGCCTACGCTAGGATACTTATGTGGCCAAAATTCTTAGCCCCATAATAGAAAAACATTAACCTGGCCGTCTCTTGTGACATTAACCTGGCCAGTTGTGGGACCTAGGGTAAGGGGTAGGGTTAGCCTCCAGATCAATTTTTTTCAAGTTAGAAGAAAAAGAAATTGTCTCTTGTGTGGCTAGCCACGCAAGAGAAAACAATAGAAAATAGCCACATAAGTATCCTAGCGTAAGAACGTCCGTTCACAATTGGTTCGTTAACACTCTAGCGGCTACAAATTTCATCCGATCTTCATGAAACTTTATGACAATGTTTGTCTTGAAGAAATCTAGGTCAAGTTCGAATGTGGGTCATGTTGGGTCAAAAACTAGGTCACTAGGTCAAATCATAGAAAAATCTTGTTAACACTCTATAGGCAACAAATCTTATTGGATCTTAATGAAACTGGGTCAAAATGTTTGCCTCATTGATATCTAGGTCAAGTTTGAATATAGGTCATGCCTGGTCAAAAACTAGGTCATTAGGTCAAATCGTAGAAAAACCTTGTTAACACTCTAGAGGCTACAAATCTCATTGGATTTTAATGCATCCTAATCAAAATGTTTGCCCATATTGATATCTAGGTCAAGTTCGAATATGGGTCATGTCAGGTTAAAAACTAGGTCTCTAGGTCAAATCATAGGAAAACCTTGTTAACACTCTATAGGCTACAAATCTCATAAGATCTTCATGAAACTTGGTCAAAATGTTTGCTTCATTTATATCTAGGTCAAGTTCGAATATCTATAGGTTATGTCCAGTAAAAAACTAGGTCACTAGGTCAAATCATAGAAAAACCTTGTTAACACTCTACTGGCTTCAAATCTCATTGGATTTTAATGCAACTAGGCCAGAATGTTTGCCCAATTGATATCTAGGCCAAGTTCAAATATGGGTCATGTCGGATCAAAATCTAGGTCACTAGGTGAAATCAAAGAAAAACATTGTTTACGTTTTGATGAGTTTTTCATGACTCTGAGCAAAGTTTGTTTTTACCTGTAATTTTCGGAGGTATCGCACCTCCTTCGTCAGCACTATGAGCTAGTTTGGCGGGTCACGTGACGTAGGCAAGTCACGTGATCTTGAGAGGAGTTGTGTGTACACGGGGGGGAGGTCCAGACCCTCGTCTCGGTTCAGTGATGGGCGCCGCTGTTTTATCTCTATCGCCTCTTTTACTTTCCTTCTAATCAGACCACTTTCTGATGTCAGAACTTTGGCGTTTTCTGATTTTATGGAATGTCCAGTGTTTGTACAGTGTTCGAAAATAGCTGAGTTACTTCTTGTTGTATGTTCTTTCAGTCTAGTCCCTAGGGTTCTTGCCGTTTCTCCTATATAATCTTCTTTGCAGTTTTCACATTGCAGATGGTAAATGACTCAACATTTTTTGAGTTTATCGGTTGGATCTTTGACTTTTGTCACTTGGCTTTTTATGGAGTTGAATGGTTGATGATACATGTTGATCCCATGGGTTTTAAATATTCTGGCCAAAACTTCAGAAGTACCGCATATGTATGGCATGCCGACGTTAACCTTTCTTTCTGCTGACCTACTTTTTTCGTTGGGTTGCTGAGGCTTCTTCTTTGGGATGTGGAAAATCCATTCTGGGTAGTCGTTTGCCCGTAGCGCTGTTTTGACGTGTTCAATTTCTTTCTTTTTGTATTCCTCTGTCGTTACTAGGGAGTTAGCCCTGTGAAATAGTGTCCTCACTACTGACCTTTTGTGTTCTAGATGGTGGTTCGAGTTAAAGTTCAAGTATTGGTCAGTGTGTGTTGGCTTTCTATAGACAGTCACTTTTGTCGCCCCATCATCCTCTACATGTATGCAGGTGTCTAAAAATGGAATTTTCCCCTCCTCTTCCTGCTCTGAGGTGAACTTAATGTGGGGGTCTATGGAGTTTAAATGATCTGTGAATTGGTTGATGTCATACTCATGAATTTTGGTCATGGTGTCGTCGACATATCTGACCCACAACGAAGGGGGGTTCACTGCTTGGTCCAGTGCCTTGCGTTAAAAAAACACTCCATATATAAGTTGGCTATGATGGGTGAGACAGGCGATCCCATGGCCGCTCCTTGTTTCTGCTGGTAAAACTTCCCCTGGTATATGAAATATGTGCTAGTGAGGCAAAGTTCTAAGAGTTCACTGACTTGTTTAACACTGAGCTCACATCTGTCTTTGAGGGTGGCATCACTCGCCAGTTTCTCTTTGATAACACTTAAGGCTTTATCAACGGGAATGCTGGTGAATAATGCAGACACATCGTATGATACAAGTTTCTGACATGGTGGTACCTCCAACCCCTGAATTTTCTGTACAAAATCCACACTGTTGATAATGTGATGCTCGGTTTTTCCTGCTAGGGGGCCTATTACTGAGGCTAGATATTTGGCAGTGTCATACATCACACTTCCAATGCTAGACACTATGGGTCGTAGTGGTGCATCCTTTTTGTGGATTTTTGGGAGACCATATAACTTTGGTACATTTTCAGAGGTGGGATAGAGTCTATTATATAGTTTGTATGACACAGATGAGTCTTTCTTCCAACTTTTCAGATCTCAAGATCACGTGACTTGCCTACGTCACGTGACCTGCCAAACTAGCTCATAGTGCTGACGAAGGAGGTGCGATACCTCCGAAAATTACAGGTAAAAACAAACTTTGCTCAGAGTCATGAAAAACTCATCAATATGTCAAATCCTGAGCTTGGAAACAACCTATTTAGTTGTATTATTTACGTTGTTGTTGTTGAATGTTTTAACGTCTCTCTCTAAGCTGGCCATATGACGTACGCTCTTGTGAGGGATCTGTTAATTCCCCTCAGTCGGCGGGAAATAAACGGTGGAAGTCCGAAAGTGGCTGTTCTTCGACATCTGATGATGGTGGCCTAAAGTTGTTTCCCTCGGAGGGTGGAATCCATCGATGTTGATCTTAAGTTTTTCTCTGGATCCCATGGTGTAGAGGAAGGAAAACGACGACCACTCTCTGAGACTCTTCCAAACGGCGCTTTTTAAGGCCACACCAGCCGATGTTGGTCAAGGGTTCAGCCACTGACTAAGTTTGCCACACTTAGTCATGGACTGAACCCCCGTGCCTCTCCCGTGATGTGCACACCTCGGCTGGAGCGAGAGAGAAACATTGTTTACCTTCTAGAGGCTACAAATCTCATTAGATCTGAATGAAATATTGCCAGAATGCTTGCCTACATCAAATCTAGGTCAAAATCAAATGTGGATTTTTACTGGTCAGAAACTAGGTCAAATTATAGAAAAATCTTGTCAACACTCTAAAGGTTGATTGTGGGTCATATCCAGTCGTAATCTAGGTCACTACTATAGGTCATGTTTTACATGGTGTATCAGGTGAGCGATTTAGGGCCATGGTGGCCCTTGTTCTAAATTGTTTTCGGCTCCAATTCAATGAAAATACTAACTCAATCAAAATCTGCCCAAAATAAACTGATGAAACTTCTCACAATAAAAGCTATAGGTGTGAATAATAAGACGATGGTAAAAAAAGCATAAGTTATAAGGCTTCTTTTGAAACTATAGGCACTTTCATACATACTGTAAAATCCGGTATAGGCGTATACGCTTATTTTGTAAATTAGTGACGCCTCTATGCGCTTATTTTAGCGTATGCGCTTGTAAAGAAGGACACACGGCGCTTACTTTCGAAGTCAAAATAAACTTACCGTGTTGTTGATTTGAT
Source organism: Gari tellinella (assembly GCA_922989275.2). Taxonomy (NCBI): domain Eukaryota; kingdom Metazoa; phylum Mollusca; class Bivalvia; order Cardiida; family Psammobiidae; genus Gari; species Gari tellinella. Next base: position 35,679,764 of record OV277857.1, on the reverse strand, counting down.
CGTGTTTTAACCGGAAGTGAGTCGAAAGTGAAAGTAGACTGGGTCATTGTTTTCCTACCGCTCATTTCCTCCCAGACTGCACCTACCCACTTAGTGATTAAAATACTGATTTAGGTTCTTGTGCATATGTTTATTTTGTAAAACCTTAAGTTGTTTTTTCATTACGTCAAAAAACGCTAGAATATGACTTTCTCGCTAATTTTCCTGGCGACTCGACCATGCAGTAACTAATACCAAGCAGCGTAAAGACCTGATGTTATTAAACATAGACGAATTTTAGTGAGAAGTTATGTTATCAAGTTTTCTACTAGTTTTCACACATTTACCCATATCATATACCTACCTATTGTTGCCTGTGGCCACTACACAATGCTTTACACAATGCATTGGTAAAGCGTGAAAACACCGTTATTATCGACAGGTAAGGCGCCGCATATCTTTCGGCTCATGTGTTAGCCCGTACACAACTTCCGCCAGACATTTTGTAAGCAAATTATGTATACGCTTATTTTATAGGGAAAGAAATCGTGAAGGGTCGACTGCGCCTTTTTTAGCTATGCGCTTAAATTTAACTATGCGCCTACTTACCGGATTTTACAGTATACCAATGGCCTAAATAAGCCGACGGCTTTTTAACTCACCTGGCACGAAGTGCCAAGGTGAGCTTTTAGGATCGCTGGATGTCCGTCGTCCGTCGTCTGTCTGTCCTCCACAATTTATCGTGAACACTCTAGCGGCTACAAATTTCATCCGATCTTCATGAAACTTGATGACAATGTTTGTCTTGATGAAATCTAGGCCAAGTTCGAATGTGGGTCATGTGGGGTCAAAAACTAGGTCACTAGGTCAAATCATAGAAAAATCTTGTGAACACTCTAGAGGCTACAAATCTCATGGGATCTTAATGAAACTTGGTCAGAATGTTTGCTTCATTGATATCTAGGTTAAGTTCGAATGTGGGTCATGTTCGGTCAAAAACTAGGTCACTAGGTCAAATCATAGAAAAACCTTGTGAACACTCTAGAGGCTACAAATCTCATTGGATCTTAATGAAACTTTATCAGAATGTTTGTTTCATTGATATCTAGGTCAAGTTTGAATATGGGTCATGACCGGTCAAAAACAAGGTCACGAGGTCAAATCATAGAAAAACCTTGTGAACACTCTTTAGGCTACAAATCTCATTGGATCTTGATGAAACTTGGTCAGAATATTTGTCGCATTGATATCTAGGTCAATTTCGAATGTGGGTCATGTCCGGTCAAAAACTAGGTCACTAGGTCAAATCATAGAAAAACCTTGTTAACACTCTAGAGGCTTCAAATCTCATTGGATCTTGGTGAAATTTGCTCAGAATGTTTGTCGCATTGATATCTAGGTCAACTTTGAGTATTGGTCATGTCCGGTCAAAAACTAGGTCACTAGGTCAAATCATTGAAAAATCTTGTTTACACTCTAGAGGTTGATTTAGGGTATACATGACGTCCAGTCATAATCTAGGTCACTATAGGTCAAGTTTGCCAATGTGTACCAGGTGAGCGATTTAGGGCCATAGTGGCCCTTGTTCTATGTGAATTCGGGTTCACACTCATATTCGATTTGATTGAGGTTTTGGATTATTAACTGAGCCTTATTAGATAAAGCATTTACCAAGATCCACGTTCTTTCATTTATCAAGTACACTTTCATGCATTTAACGTCCTTATTACGCGATTAATGGAGATTGTTTGAAACCAAAAGTATCTACGGGAGGTTACCGATATGCACGATTTCGTTGAGTAACGATGCTTGATTTATCGCACTTCATTAAAAGCCACTAGGTGTCTCACGAATTGCTGGTGTATGCCGTTAAGGCACAATCTGCTTTACTTTCAGCCTGCTTTAAACTACCATCTGCTAGGCTATATAAAAATGTTTGTTATGGTTATTGTTTATGAGGGTATAAACTGGTACTATTTTCTTCAGCGGAGGAATAAATAAAACACGCTAAATGTCTCTTCTATGGGAGAAAGGCTTAAGGCACATTCTGCTTTACTTTAAGTCGGCGTTAAGCTACTATCTGATAGGATATGGAACTTATTTCTTTTATTACATGTTTATGACTGTAATAATTGGAACTATTTTCTTAAGGGGAGCAATAAATTATATGCGCTAAAGCGGCTTCTATTATTATAAGAGGAAAGGGATAAAACATACATTAACCCATCTCCTACTAAATGTTCATACAAGAGGGCCATGGCCCTTAATTCGCTCACCTGAGGTCATTGTGCCTTAGCTTAATAGGCAAGACAACATTTTAATATAGCTGTAAATGGAATTATCTTGCAGACAAAAAAAAACATGACAAATTGGAATAACTTAAAAAAATATTGTTGGCAGAGTTATGGCCCTTATCCATGACACTTCTTCTTATCAAGCTACATGTATTTCCATATGATTATTTATTGCGCACTCTGCTTTACTTTCAACCTGCTTTAAGTTATCATCTACTAAGATATAGATACTATTTCTTATATCTTACATGTTTATGACTGTATAAAGTGGAATCATTTTCTTTAGAGGAGGAATAAATTAAAGGCGTAAAAAGGCATATGTATGGGGTAATGGGTTAACATCAGTAGAACTGGAGTTATCTCAAAGACAAGAAAATATGACACTGGGAAATATCCCAAAAATGACATTGACCTTTGTAGGACGTGACCCAAGTTATAAAGTTTCTAACTTTAACAAAGTTATGGCTAAGATTAAAGTTGTGGACTGACAGACAAACAAATGGACAAACAGACAAAAAAGCAGACAGACAAAAACAATATGCCCCCAACTGCAGGGCATAAAAATATAGCAGACAACACCATATGCTGCTGTTTACAGTGAACCTCATCAGCTGACCAGCTGACCTGAGTTCAGTTATGTAACTCTGCCAGTAGGAAATTTGACTAGGGTCTAACTCTTATAATGCTGAAGTGCTGTCTGCTATACATATTTTGAATGTGAATTATGACCTAGATATTTAACCGACCAGAACCATTTGAACAAACTAGGTAAAGGACATTTAGAAGTGTCACCATGCCAAATATCAAAGCTCTGGCCATATTAGTTTCAGTGGAGAAGACGTTTGAAATTTTCACTATATAACTCTATGTAAAACTGTGACCCCCGGGGCGGGGCCAATTTTGACCCCAGGGGCATAATTTGAACAAACTTGACAGAGGACCTGTAGATAATGTTATGTGCCAAATATCTAAGCTCTGGCCCTTGTAGTTTCAGACAAGAAGATTTTTTAAGATTTCCTTATTTTTTCACTTTGGTTGCCATAGCAACCAGAGTTCTATATTGTTTTCAATTCTTTGAACAAATTTGAAAGAGCTTGACCCAAGGAACATTCCTGTAAAGTTTGGTTGAAATCTGTTCAGCCGTTTAGGAGAAGATGTCATTTGAAGCAATTGTTAACGACGACGGACACAGGGCCATCCCAATAGCTCACCTTGAGCCTTTGGCTCAGGTGAGCTAAAAAACAAGAGGGCCATGGCCCTAAATTCGCTCACCTGAGGACATTGAAGTTTGTACCTTAGTTGACTGGGCAAGACAACATTTTAATATAACTATAAATGGAGTTATCTTCCAGACAAGAAAACATGACAAAAGTGAATTTTGTTGCCAAGCTTATGACCCTTATCCATGACACATCCTCTTATCAAGCTATTTCCATTTCCAATAAATGATAATTATTTCACTAGCGTCAGCAGAACTGGAATTATTTACCTGACAATAAAATATGACAAAGGGGAAAAACTAAATATTGCTGCCCTTGTGCATGGCATTTTCTCTCATCAGTTTCTTTCCATACATAAAATTTCATTACAATAGCATCAGTAGAACTGGAGTTGTCTTCTTGACAAGAAAATATCACAAAGGGAAATAACTCAAACAAGAGGGCCATGGCCCTAAATTCGCTCACCTGAGGACATTGAAGTTTGTACCTAAGTTGACTGGGCAAGACAACATTTTAATATAACTATAAATGGAGTTATCTTCTGGACAAGAAAACATGACAAAAGTGAATTTTGTTGCCAAGCTTATGACCCTTATCCATGACACATCCTCTTATCAAGCTTTTTCCATTTCCGGTAAATGATAATTATTTCACTAGCGTCAGCAGAACTGGAGTTATTTTCCTGACAATAAAATATGACAAAGGGGAAAACAAAATATTGCTGCCCTTATGCATGGCATTTTCTCTCATCAGTTTCTTTCCATACATAAAATTTCATTACAATAGCATCAGTAGAACTGGAGTTGTCTTCTTGACAAGAAAATAAGACAAAGGGAAATAACTAAAAAAACAATGATGTCAGAGTTATAGCCTTTGCAAATGGCACTTCCTCTCATTAGGCTCTTTCCAAATAGGCAATTTCATTTTACCCATTACCCCATAGCCTGTTTCTAGTTTTGAAAATAGGTGGCCACCTAAAGCAGGTTGAAAGTAAAGCAGAATGGGTCTTAATGCACACTTTGCTTTACTTTCAAACTGCTATAAGCTACCATCTACTAGGATATAGAAACTTATTTCACATCTTACATTTTCATGACTGTTTAACCCTTTCCCCCATAGAAGCGCCTTTTAGCGCATTCAGTTTATTCTTGCTCTGAAGAAAATAGTTCCAATTTATACATTCATAAATATGTATAATACAAAATATTTTCTATATTCTAGCAGATGATAGCTTAAAGCAGGCTGAAAGTAAAGCAGAATGCGCTTAAAGCGCATTCTGCTTTACTTTCAACCTGTTTTAAGTGGACACCTACATTCAATACTAGAGATATGCTATGGGGGAAAGGGTTAAAGGGGAATTATTTTCTTAAGTGGAGGAATAAATCAAAGGCCTAAAAATGCACATTTATGGGGTAATGGGTTAACAAACGTCAGTATTTATTGGGGGAAAGGGTTGAATCCTGGACAAGAAAAAATGATAAGACATGCAGATAACTGTGACAAAACCAATATTAAACATATGTATAAATATGGCATAAGACATAATTACATAACTGTCAGTGGATCACTTCCAGATCCTGTTTCTCTAAGTATGAAGCAGACTGAACCATTTCTAAACTATAGCAGACAACATGTTCAGTTCTGTTGGCCTGATCAATGAGGTCAAATATTATGCAAGAGTACTGTAGCATTAGCAGCACTGCTTACCCTTACCAGACTGAAATGATGTCTGCTAAATACCTTCTGTGTGTAAAAAATGTACTTTTTTTTTTTAGAAAATGTTAAGTTGGTAAATGAGTGGCAAATAGTTTGGATCCAGATTAGATGCAGCATTATGTTGCATCTGATCTGGATCCAAACTGTTTGCAAATATTGGTTATTTGCCCATAGTATATTAAGGGTAACTCAGGTAAATACAGTTCTGCCTAAATCAAAAATACTGTAAAACCTGCCTAGAGCAGCACTTAAACTGTGCAGGGTGGTGTCAAATGTGAACCTAGGGATTTCATTTTAACAAACTATAGAGGGATCCACCAGGAGATTCTACTGTACAAATATCAAAGCTTAGGGCCTAGTAGTTTTGGGCAAGAAGATTTTTTAAAGATTTTTGCTGTTTTGCTTTTTCAAGCAGAGTTTGTGCTTTTTTTCCTTTTTTTTTAACAACTTCTGTAGAGAAGCATCCAAGGAACATCATGAGCAGTTTGAACTCTCCCTACAATCGGCGGGTTTCAGAGGAGATGTCGTTTGAAGTAAATGTGAACGGACAGACGTACTACGGACGGTGAGCGGTCACAATAGCTCACCTTGAGCCTTTGGCTCAGGTGAGCTAAAAACAATGATGTCAGAGTTATGGCCTTTGCAAATGGCACTTCCTCTCATCAGGCTCTTTCCAAATAGGCAATTTCATTTTACCCATTACCCCATAGCATGTTTCTAGTTTTGAAAATAGGTGGCCACCTAAAGCAGGTTGAAAGTAAAGCAGAATGTGTCTTAACCCTTAGCCTGCCACTCACGACTATAGCTTTATATGCAAACAGCTTGGATCCGGATTAGACGCCGAGTAACTCGGCGTCTCATCCGGATCCAAGCTGTTTGACACTCGGACAACATTTTCAGCAATTTTGAGCAACTTTGAAGCACTTTGAAACTTGAAGCAGACGAGAAATATAGCAGACGACAATTTATTTGGCGGGCTAAGGGTTAATGCACACTTTGCTTTACTTTCGCATCTTACATTTTCATGACTGTTTAAAGTGGAATTATTTTCTTAAGTAGAGGAATAAATCAAAGGCCTAAAAATGCACATTTATGGGGTAATGGGTTAACAAACGTCAGTATATGGGGGGAAAGGGTTGAATCCTGGACAAGAAAAAATGAAAAGACATACAGATAACTCTGACAAAACCAATATTAAACATATGTATAAATATGGCATAAGACATAATTACATAACTGTCAGTGGATCACTTCCAGATCCTGTTTCTCTAAGTATGAAGCAGACTGAACCATATCTAAACTATAGCAGACAACATGTTCAGCTGATCATGACCAGTTCTGTGATACTCCCTACCAGTTCAGAGTTGCATAATATTTGACCTCAGTGGCTATAGAGCTCTGGGGCTTACCCTTACCAGACTGAAATGATGTCTGCTTAAAACCTACTGTATGTGAAAAGTGTACAAAAAAACAATTTAGAAAATGTTAAGTTGGTAAATGAGTGGCAAATAGGTTGGATCCAGATTAGATGTAGCATTATGATTATGTTGCATCTGATCTGGATCCAAAATGTTTGCAAATATTGGCTATTTGCCCTTAGTATATTAAGAGTAACTCAGGTAAAATACAGTTCTGCTTCTGCTTCATCAAAAATACTGTGAAACCTGCCTAGAGCAGCACTTAAAGGGAAATGGACAGCTGGTGATAAATATCTTTTAAATGAAAGATATTGAAAAAAAATCGCATTCTGCCTTTGAAATTTTGAAAAATAATAAAAAATGAAGTAGTTAGAGCCGTTTAAACTTTGTGATATATGACTGTGCAAGCGACCATGGGGGCCGCCATTTTGTTTACCTGTGTGACGTAACTAAGGCCTTCCGCGACCTTCCGGTTATAGCGAGTCTAACCGGGAATGCCGTAGAGTGCGCGGAATTTACATCAATAACATTAATAAACTGAAATACTGAGAAAAATTGGGCATGTGGAGGAAGGTAAAAACACTTTAGAACTTCAGTGTTACGATTTCGATCCTAAATTATCAGAGAATGTAATATTAGAAGACAGAGACTACGACGGGTCGGGCGAAGAGAAAGCGCATTCGCCGGACGAATTTGCGACTGCAATACTTGTGTATAAATGCCTACAAAGGAGGTTAATACTTGCTGAAGAACAAATGAAATGACGATTGGGTGTCTTGGTGACAATGAGTGCATAGCAGAACCATCAAAATTTCGAGCTATTAGTGCTTAATCCAGCCATACTTGAGGTAGCGTATATCAGGCAAATATCATAGGACACCGGAATCGGGCACGGATACTCTTGATAATATTTGCATACTGGTTGTGAATAAAGGCATCGAAGCCCTGTGACTTTCGAAAAAAGTTTCTCCGATATATTTAGTCTTATCTGTTAATATTTCCGTAAATATTAATCATAAACATCGGCTCCAGGATATCTTCGTTTACGGGGCTACGGCTAAAACACAAGCAGATAAAGACGATAATACATGTGCCGATTTTTTATAACATCCAGTCAGAGACAGTGTATAGCCATATGGCTATACACTGTCTCTGCATCCAGTACAAAACGGATGAGGTATTACGTTTTTATTTAATAAAATAAGGGGGATCAAATTATTTTTCTGGTCTGTTATGAATTTTCCGTGACGTTTAACATCGGTTCTGGTCCTCAATCGGACATACATTTTTAGAAAATAGACCATTTATTCTCGGTATCGCAACATCGGGGAACTTTCGTACATCCAGGTCACAATCACAGAGTTTCTCAATATCTCATTTGGATCCAAACTGTTGCTGACCTTTAAGTACAGTCAGTTTTGATTCCGATCTGGGTCCTAACTGTTTGTCAGTCTCTCGTACGGATAAAAGTTTCTTCAATGAGCTTTTCAATACATTCAAACCTTAGTTTGGATTTTCAATCACAGAGTTTCTCACTATCTCAGTTGGATCCAAACTGTTGCTGAACTTTTTGCACAGTCATTGACATGACAAATGTGGAATATTAATTTATCATCTAGCAATTGAGACTGGCAATGTCTGATTAAGATCCAAACTGATTAATTGTCTGCTGAACAAAGTATTTGATATTCTGATCTGGGTCAAAACTGAACGCTCTAGATAACGTGACCCGAGTGCTCATTTATTGTATTAATGTCGTTTTTTACTTATCGTTATATATCTTGAGCTTATATAAAGATCTATGAAAATCATAATCGAAACAGATTCAGGACATATTTCAGCAGGCGGCTTTGATCTAGATCGCATTTTATGCTGACATTCATCATCAACCACTAATCAATTGAGCTGCCTTGCAAATTGTACGATATGGACCGGAAATAATTACACACAACCCCTTTCTGCCTAAGACCCCCTCTGTGAAGAAGTAAGAAGCTTTAGGGGCCTGCAGGGCATAAATATCCATATTACGTAATCTAATTAGCCGCACTTGTCAAACAGGGTCAGGCTAGCAATTTGGCTACTTAAATATGCGATTACACGCCACGAGCCTTTTGCCCTGTTTCTACTTCTGAAAATATGTGACCACTTAAAACAGGTTGAAAATACTTTCAGCCTGCTTTAAGCTTTTATCTGCTAAAATATTGAAAATATTTTTTATGAGTTTTATTTGTGACAGTATGATATTGAAACTATTTTCTTCAGTATATGAAGGAATTAATTAAAGGCGTTAAAAGGCGTATTTATGGGGGAAAGGGTTACATCAAAACAAAAAAGCCAAGATCTTTAAAAAAAAAAAAGAAAAAAAGAATATTGGACACTTCTAGCTCTTGTGGTTTTGTATTGATCTAGATGTGTATGCTGCTTTTTTAAAAAGGCTAGAGTCTACCATAAAACTCGAATTTAAATCTTAAATTAAAATTCATTTAGGCCTATCTAAAAGTTATTTGAATTTTTTTCTACAGAAATGATGAGTGTAAAACTACACCCAGAAATAAGAACGATAAAACTAGATCCAATCAAAATCGGATTTGGACTCAAGTAAGATCGCTCTATCAGATCGGGATCTAGAGAATCGCGATGATTAAATTAAGAAAGAAAAAACCGATCTAGATCTACCCGTACAATATGTAGATCTAGTAATGAGACTTTTTTCATTAAGAATTTCTGTAGCGTTGAATTCCTAAACCGAGACGAACCAGCTAGAAAATGCTGATTTGTAAACGAGTTGGTAGATCTAAGCCAGTTCAACATTTAGGTCTAGATCAGCACAATATCGCACTGATTATCAGATTTTTTTTATTGTAGATCTAGATCTATTATTTATATTATAAACATCAATCAAGGTATTATGGATGTCGCCATACTCTGCTGTTAGCCATTTCGCAGCATTGTTTTCCCAGATTCTATAGCTGGGAATTGGAACGGACATTTCTCTAAGCCGATTAACGATAGCTTCTGATCGTTTCTGGATCTACACGACCTTTCAAGTTCATCATAATCAATATGAATATACCATCTATCTATTATCTTTTTTTTTTAACTGTATGCGACCTTGAATTAAGCTTGCCGTTACCCTTACTGACGAAGTGTGAAATGTCCGTCCAAGTTACAGTGGTTGAGTGAAAGAGCCAATCAGCGTTTAGGCCTTTGTGTCGTCACAAAATGGATAAAAATCGAGGGTTCCGAATGATAGCTTTGCCAATATGGCGGCGCCCCTTCCAATTAGCGATAGCTTACCGGTATGCAGTAAATCGCTCTTTTTCGTACCTTATCGATGAGTAATAATTGCAGGACCTTCATGAATGTTGCTTTTAGGATAAAATCTAGGATCTAAGACCATATTGTCATCAGCTGTCCGTTTTCCTTTAAACTGCGCAGGGTGGCGTCAAGTGTGACCCTAGGGATTTCATTTTAACAAACTATAGAGGGATCGAACAGGAGATTCTACTGTAAAAATATCAAAGCTTAGGGCCTAGTAGTTTTTAGCAAGAAGATTTTTTAAAGTTTTTTGCTTTTTTGCTTTTTCAAGCAGAGTTTTTGCTTTTTCTCTTTCATTTGAACAACTTCTGTAGAGAAGCATCCAAGGAACATCATGAGCAGTTTGAATCCGCCCTACAATCCGCGGGTTCAGAGGAGATGTCGTTTGAAGTAAAAGTGAACGGACAGACGGACGTTCTCACAGTTGGACATTTGTTGGGTATATTTTTTGTTTAAAAGTACCCAACAGTACACTAAAATACCCAACAATAACAATAGGGCAATCACGGAATGAATGGAATCTATTGTTCTCCCTACCCAACAAAGGACCTTTCGTGCGCTCGGACAGACGTACTACGGACGGTGAGCGGTCACAATAGCTCACCTTGAGCCTTTGGCTCAGGTGAGCTAAAAAAGAACTACCCCCAGTGTGAACACCTATCAATTGAAATACTAAAATGGCTACAAAGAAAGGAAACATTTTCAAATGGTCAAAAAATAGTTTGCTACCCAGACATTTTCCCAGGAAAGAGTGCAGACTCGTACCATGCAGCTCATATAAGAGCTGTCTGATGTTGGTTTAATTACACTGTTTACAAAAAGCATCAATATAAGCTACATGTATAAACAGGAGAATGATTGAGCAAACCCTTTATGAGTGGCAGCCATGCATAGAGTTTACTGTATAGGACATAAGTGTACACAATGTTGAATAAGATATTACTATGTCTGCTGCAGAAGCTGTTGACGCCAGAAATGGCCTTTTCTGTTCCATTAACAATCAAAGAATAAATGTCATTTACAGCTAAACTATATTGACGACTTAGAGCTATTGATAACCTTCACAGAGGATCTGCTAAACACTTTCCTCCCTGAAACTTTAAATGGACAATTCCAGTTTCCATTTTAGTCTAGCCCATTTCTGACTTTTAAGGGTTGTTTTTGTCAATGTTTGGCATTATGACAAACAGTGAAGACCCTGATCAAAGGGCTCCTTTCGGAGCCCTCTGACCTGGGTCTTCACTGTTTGCATAGGACTGGTGTATTATTCACAGCTTCACTGATTGAAAATGACGCCTATATGCGGGACAAGGGTTCAAAGGGTAATGTTAAGTCAACTCCTAAGTCCTAATCTAACTCCTGTCTGCTTTACCTTTACCCTGCATTAAACTGCAGGGCTGTATGAAGGACTGTCACTTTATCTTCCTTTAGTTGCAGCATTGTAAAGGAAATGTCAGTGCTGTGAGTCTCCTTATTTGCAGACATACAGTAAAACCTCTCTTCAAGGACACTTGTCTTTGTATAACAGGTGACAGCTTAATGCAGGACAACTGGAATGCAGAAAGCTCTTGCACTAGGAACTTTCTGCATTAAATGTGCCCTGCATTAAGCATTCACCTGCTGTTAAAGATCCCCATTCTTACTTATTAGTATGTCACTGAAAAAAGGGAGTATTCATATTTAGGGTAGTATTTTACAATGTATTTCAAAACAACAAACAGGGGAAACCCTGATGAAAGGGTCCCTTTATACTAGTATAGGGAGCAGTTACTCTTAACATGTACATTTGTTCGTGTAAATGACTAGTAGCCCTCAGATCTTTGTCTGCATGATTTACATTGAACCAGTGTACTGTATGTTTGTATTATTTGAATGGCTGGCAATCATATTTTGATGCTAGTCAGACATTTATTGAGATAGTTTGTGTCTGATCTGAATCCAGCTTGGTTATTAACCCATTTATGCCTAGATATTTCAATGGTCTCCCTGTATACATGCTGCAATATTTCATTACATATATACAACAGTGATCTATGGACACTGCAATGTTTTTCCTTACAGCAGAACATTTCATATACAATAGCAAACAGTGCAGACTGATGAGACGCTGTGTGATGCAGCTTTTCATCAGGGTCTACATTTTTTGCCAGTATCCCCTTTAACCCTTTACCCAATAGCTAGATTTTAGTTTTGAAGACAGGTAACCACTTAAAGCAGATTGAAAGTTAAGCTACCACTTGCTAGAATAAAGAAAATATTCCTTATGATTCATATTCATGACTGTATATATTGGAACTGTTTTCTTCAGAGCAGGAATAAAATTAATGCGCTAAAAGGCGCATCTATTGGGTAAAGGGTTAATAGACACTATGATTTTAAATGAGTTAACATTATTTATCTCAACCTTGATCCATATCATTAAATTTGTAAACATTTTGGATCCTGATCAGATGCAAAATAACCCAGCATCTGATCAGAAACCAAACCATTTGACAATCATATCAATACTTCTTAGGTCAAAATTTTATCTAAGAAAATTAATAATTGAAGAAGATAAAATTTAAGCAGACCTACAATCTCATAGTGAAGAAGAAATTGACCTTTGCTGTACTAGAAAATGATTAGATACATCAGTTGCAAACAGTGTAGACCAAGATCATTATCATAAACATTTTAGGACAAACCCCTCAAGACTACAATAAAACCTCTGTTACATTGTAACCACTAAAGAGAAGGCAAATTGATTGTATAAAAGACAGATTACAGCTTAAAGCAAGGTGACAGTAAAAAAGAAAGCTCCTAAAGGAACTTTCTATTTTACTGTCACCTTGCTTTAAGCAGTCACCTGTCTTAACAAGGGCCACCATGTCCCTAAATCGCTCACCTGGTACACCATGTAAACTTCTATAATTTGACCTAGTGACCTAGTTTTTAACCAGACACAATCTACATTTAATTCTGACCTAGATTTGATGTAGGCAAACATTCTGGAAATATTTCATTCAGATCTAACGAGATTTGTAGCCTCTAGAGGGTTAACACTGTTTTTCTTTGATTTGACCTGAGTGACCTAGTATTAATTTTGACCCAACATGACCCATATTCGAAATTGACCTAGATATTAATTGGGCAAACATTCTGACCAAGTTGCATTAAAATGCAATTAGATTTGTAGCCTCTAGAGGGTTAACACTGTTTTTCTTTGATTTGACCTAGTGACCTAGTTTTTGACTCGACATGACCCATATTCTTACTCGACCTAGATATCAATAAGGCAAACATTCTGACCAAGTTTCATTAAGATCCATTGAGATTTGTAGCCTCTAGAGTGTTAACAAGGTTTTTAGCTCACCTGGCACGAAGTGCCAAGGTGAGCTTTTAGGATCGCTGGATGTCCGTCGTCTGTCTGTCTGAGCGCACGAAAGGTCCTTTGTTGGGTAGGGAGAACAATAGATTCCATTCATTCCGTGATTACCCTATTGTTATTGTTGGGTATTTTGTGTACTGTTGGGTACTTTTAAACAAAGAAAATACCCAACAAATGTCCATCTGTGAGGACGTCCGTCCGTCCGTCTGTCTGTTCACAATTGTTCGTTAACACTCTACCGGCTACAAATCTCATTGGATCTTCATGAAACTTGATCACAATGTTTGTCTAGTGGAAATCTAGGGCAAGTTCGAATGTGGGTCATGTTGGGTCAAAAACTAGGTCACTAGGTCAAATCATAGAAAAACCTTGTTAACACTCTAGAGGCTACAAATCTCATTGGATCTTAATGAAACTTGGTCAGAATGTTTGTCTCATTGATATCTAGGTCAAGTTCGAATGTGGGTCATGTCCGGTCAAAAACTAGGTCACTAGGTCAAATCGTAGAAAAATCTTGTTAAAACTCTAGAGGCTACACATCTCATTGGATCTTTATGAAACATAGTAAGAATGTTTGTCTCATTGATATCTAGGTCAAGTTTGAATATGGGTCATGTCTGGTCAAAAACTAGGTCACTAGGTCAAATCATAGAAAAACCTTGTTAACACTCTAGAGGCTACAAATCTCATTTGATCTTGATGAAACTTGGTCACAATGTTTGTCTCATTGATATATAGGACAAGTTCGAATACCGGTCATGTTCGGTCAAAAACTAGGTCACGAGGTTAAATCATAGAAAAATCTTGTTAACACTCTAGAGGCTACAAATCTCATTGGATCTTGATGAAACTTGGTCAGAATGTTTGTCTCATTGATATATAGGTCAAGTTTGAATATGGGTCATGTCAAGTCAAAACTAGGTCAAATCATAGGAAAATCTTGTTTACACTCTAAAGGTTGATTGTGGGTCATGTCCAGTCATAATCTAGGTCACTATAGGTCAAGTTTGCCATGGTGTACCAGGTGAGCGATTTAGGGCCATAGTGGCCCTTGTTCTATGATTTGACCTAGTTACCTAGTTTTTGACCGGACAGGTCCCACATTCGAATTTGACCTAGATACTAATGAGGCAAACATTCTGATAAAGTTTCATTAAGATCCATTGAGATTTGTAGCCTCTAGAGTGTTAACATGTTTTTTTAGCTCACCTGGCACGAAGTGCCAAGGTGAGCTTTTAGGATCGCTGAATGTCAGTCGTCCATCGTCTGTCCGTCCGTCTGTCTGTTCACAATTGTTCGTTAACACTCTAGCGCCTACAAATTTCATCCGATCTTCATGAAACTTCATGACAATGTTTGTCTTGATGAAATCTAGGTCAAGTTCGAATGTGGGTCATGTCCTGTCAAAAACTAGGTCACTAGGTCAAATCATAGATAAACCTCGTTAACACTCTAGAGGCTACAAATCTCAATGGATCTTAATGAAACATGGTCAGAATGTTTGCCTCATTGATATCTAGGTCAAGTTCGAATGTGGGTCATGTCCTGTTAAAAACTAGGTCACTAGGTCAAATCATAGAAAAACCTCGTTAACATTCTAGAGGCTACAAATCTCAATGGATATTTTTTATTATACAATTTCAATTTTCGATCTGACACAACAAAGGGACGAGAGGGTGTCAACCATGGCCATTTATAAAACAAAAGATAACACATGTACAATATGGACTAAAATAGCAAAAACAATCAACTGCCAATTTTAATTTTAACCTCCTCTTAACTCTTTGCATTCTGGGTAATTTTTTGGTTTGCAAAAAATTGTCGTCTGCAATTATTGTTCTTAAAATAGAATTTTTAAAATTTGTTTTCAAAACAGGATCAGAGTGGCAAACAGTTTGGATCCTGATGAGACGCCAAGTAACGCGGCGTCTCATCTGTATCCAAACTGTTTGCAGTTGTGATCACAGTGACACATATTTATATCCGCCGATAGCATGGTAAGAGTTAAAGCCCTGTTGTCACGGCCTGGTTATTTCTGTAACATCGGCAAATACTGGGCAAGTGGGACGATGGAACACCCAATTACCCACAAGTAGCTAAAATGGCTGGAATTAATGCACAAGACAGTGCATTTTGATTACCGGTAGAATTCCAGAAAAAAAATGTAGACATTCTTTATTTTGCCACTTTTGAAAAAGTTACAATTGTTTAGATATATAGATAAGATTATGACAAATTAGTTCTTAAATCATCTCTATACTGTTCATGCTTGAAACAAAAGAAAATGAACAGTTTAAAAACCATTATATAGGGATTCAGAACCAATTTAATGTGTAAATAAAACTTTTTTTACAGTTTTCAAAAGCAGTATAACGGTTCTTAGCAAGCAGCTCGCTCATTGTGTAACCAGACAGGAAGGCAAACAACCTGCCTTTAATTCGTTATTCATTCTAAATTTAGCAATGATCTCAAAATCATCTGTGCTCCTTTTAAAAAAAATTGTCACTTTTTTCCGATAATTAAAAAAATACACATCTGTGGCTTGTTATGCCAGAATAGCCATTATGCATGTTGGATAACTTCTTGACATACCTGATTAAAATTCAATTTTATACTTAATTGAAAATCTAAAACTGTTTAAAAGATTATAAAAGGACATCACATTCACTCATAACCTTAATGCTTACAATGCAGGGACACAGTACTTACATCTATTGAAAACAGTGTTGACCCTGATCAGAGGGCTCCTGAAGGAGCCCCCTGATCAGGGTCAACACTGTTTGCAATAACCTATAATAATTTTATGACAAACCCCTCGATATTAACTAGTCATTATCTAGACAAGAGGGCCTGAAGGCCCTGATATCGCTCACCTGTTGTCCTGAGACTGATAGCTTAACATTTCTGTTTCACACGTTTTAATCTAAATCCATTCAAATTTGTAGCATAGCATGTAAACAATTTTGTAATACAACCTCATTTTTCTAGTATAGTAGAGTACATCAAGGGCAGATAACTAGAGCCTAAACAATACTGAAATGAAGCCTTTTCTAGCATTTCAAAGTTTATCAAGGGCAGATAAATATTGCCACAATGATAAGATTTCAACAATAATTGCACTACTTCGAGAACTTATAGCTATGTACTTCGTGTGAAAGTATAATCAAAATCCAATGAAGACTGTAGTTGCAAGAGTGTAAACGCTGTAAAATATGGCATTTTGAGCAGTTCAAAGGTAGATAACTCTTGATCTATTGATCCTAATTCAACAATAATCACACTTTTATGGTTTTATACAATCTGAGCAAGTTTGAGAAAGCTTGGATAAATATATTGTTGCCTCTAGAGTGTAAACACCCTTAAATATGGCATTTTCAGCAATTCAAAGGCTTATAACTCTTGATCAATTGGTCCGATTTCAACCATAATTTAACTGATCTGAACTCTTTTAGTAAGATACAATCTGAGCAAGTTTGAGATAGATTGGATGAAAATTGTGGCCTCTAGAGTGTAAACACCCTAAATTTTTGCATTTTTGCATTTTCAGCTATTCAAAGGTTGATAACTCTCGACCTATTAGTCTGATTTCAATCACAATCGAACTCATTCGAACTCTTATAGTCATATACAATCTGGCGTAGTTTGAGAAAGCTTGAATCAATATTGTGGCCTCTAGAGTGTAAACACTGTTAAATATGGCATTTTCAGCAATTCATAGGTATATAACTCTTGACCTATTTGTCCGATTTCAATCATAATACAACTCATTCGAACTCTTATGGTAATATACAATCTGAGCAAGTTTGAGAAAGATTGGATAAATATTGTGACCTGTAGACTGTAAACACTAAAATTGTTGACGCCGGACGACGCACGAAGGACGACGGACATTCAAGAACATGTATTGCAAAAGCTCATCCTGAGCTAGCTCAGGTGAGCTAAAAACCTAATAATTAATATGATTTAGTGGTTGTTATATAGAAGTTTAACAGTATTTGTAAACAAGTCAATATTTAGAAATTGGAAGAGTATTTGTAAGATCAGCAGTGTAAAGGTTAAGTATTCTAAAGGTTAATTGTATTTAATTGTTTCCTGCACTTCTCACAAATGAAGTGCGTACTTGCGCCCGGACATGCACACTCTATCCTGTCTCCTCCCACACTGCATCCTGCCGTGTCACCTGCTCTAGACCTTTTGGTCAAAATTCAGACCTGTTTCCACTTCCTTTTAGTTACATTAATTGCTTTGCATTATGAAAGAAACTTACTGCAAAGTTTGCCACAAAATATTAGCACTGAACTTTGAAAACAGTTTGCATCAGTCCCTTATTCGAGGGGCGTTTATTTAATTGTTTCACTCTTGCGTTTTTCTGTTCTCTTACTAACAGGAGTGTGCTACACAATGAAGTGATTGTACATATTGACTGAAAATTTCGTTCGAATCCATCGAGCAATTTAGAAATTATTGAAGATTTAAGTTTGCACATTCATAGACCCTGGCTATTGTAGTGTATGTAATGGACATACTGTGAAAAACCAGCTCACGGTAAAGGTAGAATAATTTTGAAGATGTCTATTTCATAGATTACTTTGATTATTTGATAAATGGAAGATTTGCAGTCAGTGTCATGAATGTCATTTTCAAATCAAAACAAACAAGTTAAAGATTACTAGTTTTACTTGAGGACGACCACTATTCAATTTAGTGGGTGTCAAAGATAAAGCTGCTGCTTTGGGTGATTTACTAAAAATTTACAAGAAATGCATTCAAATATATTACATACAGTGTTGTTAAAATATTGGATTCAGATCATATGCTTTTGTTACCAGGCTGTAAAGTTAGAATGTGTTTTGGTTTGGTGGACCCCTCATCTTTTCATTGAGAATAATACTACATATACATGAAAAGCGCCTTAAGGGTGTATCAATGTCATGACTTTGGGAAATTTTCAAAGTATATGAAAACACTCTAAGATGGTAGCTATTTAAGATGAATGAAAAAATTGAAAAAGTGTACATTTTGGTGAACAACAGTTGGCTCTACGGCCATGTAAAATTTACCCCACCCACTTCCTCTTATTTTGTCCTTTTCAAACAGCCCCCTTCAATAAAATCCATTTTAAATGAAAACAAATATGATAATTTGGTTTTGTGTTATTTATTTCCTATCTATATATTTCTTCATACAAAAACTAATTTAAGAAAAAAAAGGCACCAAATGTGAAATTTATAAAGCTCTAAATAGCATCGATATGGTACTTTTTGTAAATTTTGTAAGGGGAGATACCTCTTTTTACTTTAATAACTCAACATTTTCAACACTGACCTTTCATTTTCTTTTCATATTTTGAACCGCCTTGGCATGGGTTTTCATTTGGTAGAATATAAAAAAAAGTTTAATACTAGAACTATTTCATTTTCAAACTTTTTAAAAAAAAATCATAAAATAAAAATCTAATAAAATCATGCCCTATACAATGCATATTTTTGATATTCAAGGATCCATATTGTTCAAACCTGGTGCCTTCTTTGTCTAAATTTGGTTTCTATATGTGAAAATACCACCATAGACATGAAATAAATAATGAAAACCCAAATTATCATGTTTGTTTTGTTTTGAAATAAATTTTACTGAAGCTTGTACTCTGAATGGGTAAAATTTGAAACAAGAGCCCCATGGGGCATATGTCGCTCACCTGAGAATAGCTGTACATCAAAATGGAGATAATGATTTATGTCCAGGACGGGGTCATTTTTTACCCGAGGGGCATAATTTGAACAATCTTGATAGAGGACCTGTAGATGATGCTATGTTCTAAATATCTAAGATCATGGTACTAGGGTTCTAGACAAGAAGACTTCTTTTTAGGTTTCCATTGAAAAAATCTATTTTTAGCTCCTGTGACCTACATATGCAACAGACTGGAAGCATTTGAACAAAATAGATAAAGGACATCTAGAAGTAACACCATGCCAAATATCAAAGCTCTGGCTATATTAGCTTCAGAAAAGAAGACGTTTGAAAACTGTGACCCCCGGGGTGGGGCTAATTTTGACCCCAACTGTGACCCCCGGGGTGGGGCTAATTTTGACCCCAGGGGCATAATTTGTACAAACTTGATAGAGGACCTGTAGATGATATGCAATCGACCAGAACCATTTGAACCTTATTGGTATAGGACATCTAAAAGTGTCACCATGCCAGATATCAAAGCTCTGGCCATATTAGTTTCAGAGGAGAAGACGTTTGAAAATTTCACTATATAACTCTATGTTAAACTGTGACCCCCCCGGGCGGGGCCAATTTTGACCCCAGGGGCATAGTTTGTACAAACTTGATAGAGGACCTGTAGATGATGCTTTGTGACAAATGTCTAAGATCTGGCCCTTGTAGTTTCAGACAAGAAGATTTTTTAAGATTTCCTTATTTTTTCACTTGGTTGCCATGGCAACCAGAGTTCTACATTGTTTTTAATTCTTTGAACAATTTTGAAAGAACTTGACCCAAGGAACATTCGTGTAAAGTTTGGTTGAAATCTTTTCAGCTGTATATGAGGAGATGTCATTTGAAGCAATTGTTAAAGACAACAATGACTGTATAAAGTGAAATTATTTTCTTCTGTGGAAGAATAAATTAAAGACATAAAAAGGAATATGTATGGGTTAATAGGTTAATAAATATCATTATTTACATTTTCTAAATATAAGAAACTATATGTAAATGAGTGGCAAATAGTTTGGATCCAGATTAGATGCAGCATTATGTGGCATCTGACCTGGATCCATACTGTTTATGGCCAAGAATTAATCGTGGACTGATAGACAGAAAGATAAACAAACAAACAAAATACAAACAAACAAAAGACAGACCAAAAGCAATATGCCTCGAACTAAGTTGTACTTGAGCATAAAATAGCAGACATCATAATTTCTGTTATGTATCTCAGTGACCTGAGTTCAGAGCTAGCTATGGGTCAATTATGCAATAACAGACGGTCTCTCAGAGAAATTGCTATTATCATGCTGAACTATTGTCTACTCCAAATGTTTGTATGTGAAATATGTAAAAAATAATAACTTATATTTTCTAAATATAAGAAAATATGTAAATGAGTGGCAAATAGTTTAGATCCAGATTAGATGCAGCATTATGTGGCATCTGACCTGGATCCAAACTGTTTGCAAAAATGTTGCATTTAGTGTAAGGGTAGCTTCTTAGCCTGGAAGAAACAATGGGTCTGTGTAAAAACGGATCATTAGAGAGTTTTTAGACTGTCGGCACGACTGTCTTTTGAAGTGTATAAGCTATTTTCCAGGGTAATGCTTCTTGAGACTTGCAAGGTTAACTATTTCAGATAAATGCGCCAGATGCGTATCCACACACAAACAATATTGAGTGGAGCAATAAAGTGGTTAGGATCTACATGTAGAAACATCACATACATTTGGACTTTTACTCACATTTTAATAATTAAACGAATTTGGAAGTTATTTACTAAAAAAAATAACTAAAAAACGCAAAGCGTTTGCAGAATTCGTATTTGATTCGGTAAAGGAGTTGCTGATCCGCCCTTGCACGCACTACATATCTGAAGCGCATAATTCTGATGTTGTTGTTGTTCTTGTGGGTGTATGATTACATAGTTATAAGGTGAAAAATAGTGCGCGCGATAAAACGTTTTAAAGCAATATATCGTATTGTTTACCAACACGCCTTGGACTAAAAGTAAAAGTATAATGTTTGTACTTGTTAGAATTGATGAAAAGATATTTAACTGAAAAAATACACTTGATACCGATGAATTCAATAATGACTAGATAAATGGGGTTATTAATCCGCCCCTGGTAATTTCTACACTTCAGGACACCGTGCGATCGCTGGTGTGTAATCTGGTCTAAATAGTGCAGTAGAAAATTCATTTTAACATATCATTATTGAAGTGTTTGCTAACTTTTTCGCAATAAACCTTGAATATACAAACCGCTTCATATTATGACAGCGATTACGGCTGTATTGATAATATCCCGTGGAAATATTCACAGTGAGACTCAGGTTAACAGATGGCATAAAGTCTTATTATACAGTGAACCCCCTCTATATTAGGACCACAAAATTGTGTTATTTATTAGGTGTTTAAAAATGTGACGGCTTACAGCAAGTTGGCCTTTAAACAAACAGAAACACCTTTAGGGGCTTTTTGTTGTACTGTTAGCTTGCTTTAAGCTGTCACCTGAGATGTTTACAATTAATCGGCTGTCTTTTTAGTAGTCGTAGTAAAGAGGTTTCACTGTTCTGGGCTCGCATGATTCCGGGTCGTTTCGCCCCAAACAATTTCGCAACTTAGACGTTTCGCGCCAAAACCAGTTCCACCCTGGTCGTTTCCAACCCTGGTAATTTCACCCCCCAATATAAAATATGCATCTAAGGTATTAAAGTTTTTAAAATTGATGTAGATTTAAATGTTACTTAAATCGGACGTTGATTAGATAAACATTTGATAAGAGAAAGTACTATAGGACGTGAAAAGGATCATCGAGAATAAAAGCAGACATCAATTCTGTGCGAATGTGTGAAGTGTGCCGCCAAAGTGTGCTGCCTGTGATTGACACATGGCTAATTGTTTGATTGCATTAAAGGTGTTATTGTTTTGCTCTTTGACCAGTTGTTGTAACGTTAGTTACATTAACCACTTCACTGCCTTACCTAAGGTACATTGGGTATTGGCCAACAGTTTTGATTCTCATCAAATGCGTAACACAGCTTCTGATCAAGATCCAAACTTTAACTGATATCAAAAACACATAGAAGAAACTATTTTTTTTGTTTACGTAGACACTGGATTAAAGCAGACGACATATTGGTAGTTAAGAGGATTAACTTAACGTATAGATCTGTTTCCAATCAGTATCCAGTGTAGTAGAAAGAATCGTCGCATAGCAAACTTTTTTTATTTTTAAGGTCGTCTGCATTTACTTCTCAACGTTCAACTTTAAGTATCTTGACTGAGTATCAAGCAGTTTGTATTGTGATCAGAAAACTGCATGCGCAGTACCTAAACTGTTGGCAAATAACCTTTGTACTCGGGGTAATCCCGGTAATGCAACAAATGATATCATTCAAATGCAAATCTATTTCCCAGAGTTAACTTTTTGCTAAATTTGACTAAAGTTATAATGACTTTTTTGTAAGAAGTGTCGAACAGTTGGATACCTGATCAGACGCCACGAACTGGTTGCAAATAGCATAAACATAAGCATTAGTAAATGATGAGTGTACTCGTCGATAGGATTGAGTGTGTTAAGCAATTACGATTTATATAATCCTATCCACAAACGGTGCAGATCCTGATCGGAGGATTCCTTTAGTAGCCCTCTGATTTGGCTCTTCACTGTTAGCATACGGCAAGTGTACCTTCCATAGGTACCGTACGTGCTAGTAGATATCCTTACTGGTCAATATAGTTAAATGTGTTAAGCAAGTACCATACATGATTACATCCTCTAGGAACCCTCTGAATTGAATCTGCACGGCTAACACACGACAATTGTACTTTTCATTCGTGCATTGTTAGTAGGTGAAGAATATACTCGTCGATAGGGGTGAATTTGTTAAAAAACTACGATATTACATTGTATCCATAAACAGTGCAGATCCTGGTTGGAGGGCTGGGTCTCAGATTTGGGTCTTTGAAAGAGCTTGACCCAAGGAACATTCCTGTGAAGTTTGGTTGCAATCAGGCAAGCGGTTTTGAAGAAGAAGATGTTTGAAGAAATTGTTGACGCACAACGCACGACGGACGCCGGACAAAGACCGACCACAAAAGCTCACCTTGAGCACTTTGTGCTCAGGTGAGCTAAAAATGTTGCGACCTTGTACGATCGGATTGCGCTTCGTTGACGCTCAAAGGCGACTAAGGTGGGATCCAATGCGCTCTTTTGGCGCTCCGATGGCGACCAACGCAATCTATGGTTCTCAAAAGAGATCCGATAGCGATGTCGACGACCAATGGGGATCCATTACCGGTCTGTTAGCGCTCTACTTGATCTAAATTGGGAGATATCCTACGAAGACGTGTGGCGCTCTGCCGCGCTCATTTGTTTTAGATTTGGCAGCAGATGTTTAGGCATATAGCTATATACATAGCTGCTTTCTTTTTGACATGTATCTACTTAATGCAGTAGTATCGTAATGTAGACATTTCTTATAAGAGCTTTCTGCATTACGTTCGTACTGCCAAAAGTCTTTAGACATCTCTGGGTGTTTTTTCTACATTTAATAGCTACTACAGATGTTCTAATGCACATCAAAACCAATGTTGAACGCCGTTATATTTACACACTTTTCGGTACCATCATTGTGTATAACAGTTTTGATCCGGATGAGACGTCGAGTTACATCATGCAATTTGGATCTATTGATAGAAAATACTATCGGGTATTTTAAGATACAGAGAATCATTATCAGATCGCCACGGAGCGCAAAGTATCTACTAATTTGCTTTGTTGGATCGTGGTGGCACTCCAGTTACGATCTTGGCGATCAGGTAGCGCTCCGATGGCGACTTAGGCGATCAATTAGCGATCTAATGGCGTTCCGGTCGGAGCGCCACGGATTTTTGTGCAGGGAGTAAACCGACGGCGACCTTGGTGATCATGGGGATCAGATAGCGATCCATTTGTGTAATATGTACACTCCTGGCCAAGTTCGATAACTACCTATGTCACATAAGATGTCTAGATTATGCACCTTGAATTACCAGAAATAACCAGTGGCTGCTCTCTAACTCCACTATTTTTAGCTCCGGTGACCCAGATATGCAACAGACCATAACCAATTCAACAATATGTGTGAAGGACTTCTAAAAGTTATGCCGTGCCAAATATCAAAGCTCTGGTCATATTGGTTCCAGAGAAAAAGATGTTTGAACATTTCACTATATAACTCTATGTAAAACTGTGATCCCCGGGGCGGGGCCAATTTTGACCCCAGGGACAAAATTTGAACAACTGAGATAGAGGATCTGTACACGATGCTATGTGCAAAATATCTAAGCTCAGTGTACTATGGTTTCAGACAACATGATTTTTTAAGTTTTCATTGAAAAAATATATTTTTAGCTCTGGTGACCCAGATGTGCAACGGACCGGAACCAATTCAACAATATAAGTCAAATACCGCTAGAAGTAATACCATGCTAAATATCAAAGCTCTGGACATATTGGTTTCAGAGAAAAAGATGTTTGAACATTTCACTATATAACTCTATGTAAAACGTTGACCCCCGGGCGGGGCCAATTTTGACCCCAGGGGCAAAATTTGAACAAATTTGATAGAGGACCTATAGGTAATGACATGTACCAAATATCTAAGCTCTGGCTCTTGTGGTTTGTGACAAGAAGATTTTTTAAGATTTCCTTATTTTTAGCTCACCTGAGCTATTGTGATCCCAGGTGTCCGGTGTCCGGCGTCCGTCGTCCGTATTACGTCGTACGTCCACATTTTCAAACAACATCTCCTCTGAAACCACTAACCCGATTTCAACCAAACTTTATCAGAAGCATCAGTGACAAGGGGGAACGAAATCTTGTTCAAAGTTTTTGGCTAGAGTTATTCCCCTTGCTGTGGGACTAGATTTTCTAACATGACCGTATAGACAACTTTTAATGCATAAGAAAATCTTAAAAAATCTTCTTCTCAGAAACCCAAAGGCCCAGTCCTTTGATATTTGGTATGTATCATTACCTAATGGTCTTCTACCAAGATTGTTCAAAGTTTGACCCTGGGGTCAAAAATGGCCCCGCCCTGGGGCTTATCAGTTTTTCTTAGGAAAACCTTTAAAAATCTTCTCCTGAGAAACTGTATGGCCTAGATCATTAATATTTGACATGTAGCTTTGCCATATGGTCCTCGTCCAAGAATGGTCAAATTATGACCCCCGGGTCAAAATTGGCCACGCCCCGGGGCTTATCAGTTTTACATAGACTTATATAGGAAAACCTTTAAAAATCTTCTTCTGAAACTCTAAGGCCCAGATCTTTAAAATTCAACATATAGCTTTGCCTTGTGGTCCTCTACGAAAATTGTTCAAATAATGACCCCTGAGGCCAAAAATGGCCCCGCCCTCGGGCTTATCAGTTTTTCATAGGAAAACCTTTAAAAATCTTCTTCTCTGAAACTGTAAGGCCTAGATCACTTATATTTAACATGTAGCTTTGCCTTATAGACCTCTACCAAAATAGTTCAAATTATAACCCCTGGGTCAAAATTGGCCCCGCCCCGGGGCTTATCAGTTTTACATAGACTTATATGGGAAACCCTTTAAAAATGGTCTTCTCTTAAACTGTATGGCCTAGATCTTTAATATTTGACATATAGCTTTGCCTTGTGGTCCTCTACCAAGACTGTTCAAATCATGACTCCCGGGCCAAAAATTGCCACGCCCTCGGGCGTATTAGTTTTTAATAGGAAGACCTTTAAAAATCTTCTTCTCTGAAACCGTAAGGCCAAGATCATTTCTATTTGACATGTAGCTTTGCCCTATGGTACTCTACCAATATTGTTCAAATTATGACCCCTTGATCAAATTTGGCCCCGCCCCGGGGCTTATCAGTTTTACATAGACATATATAGGAAACCTTTGAGAATCTTCTACTCTGAAACTGTAAGGCCCAGATCTTTAATATTTGACATATAGCTTTGCCTTGTGGTTCCCTACCAAGTGTGTTCAAATTATGACACCTGGGTCAAAATTGGTCCCACCCAGGGGCTTATCAGTTTTTATAGGAAAACCTTAAAAAATCTTCTTCTCTTAAACTGTAAGGTCCAGATCATTAATATCTGACATGTAGCTTTGCATTGTGGTCCTCTACCAAGATCAAATTATGGCACCTGGGTCATAGCTATATCAAAATGTTGTCTTGCCCAGTCAGATTCTATGGTACAATGTCCTCAGGTGAGCGAAATGTGACCCTCTGGGTCTCTTGTTTCACTTTGGTTGCCATAGCAACCAGAGTTCATCATGGTTTCAAATTCTTTGAACAACTTTGAGAGAGCTTGACCCAAGGAACATTCCTGTGAAGTTTGGTTGCAATCAGGCAAGTGGTTTTGGAGAAGAAGATGTTTGAAGAAATAATGTTGACGCACAAACGCACAACGCACGACGACGGACGCCGGACATTGACTGACCACAAAAGCTCACCTTGAGCACTTTGTGCTCAGGTGAGCTAAAAACCAATCAACCGAAAAGTATTGAAGAAAGTTTATAAAGTCTTTATACTGAAAAAAAGACTAATTATGTAAAACATAATTTAAACCTGCAATCCGAATTTAAAGATATGGCTTATAAATAAAATGTAGATTCCCCCATGTGTTAAATGGTAAATGATTTCCTGGAGAATAAAACAATAACCGTGCTGCCCTGCCTGTTTTATTCACAGCATTATAGCTTTTGTATTTGATTTTTGTTCCTTTAATCAAAGAGAGACAACTTTTTATGATGAGCCATCTCTAAATGTAATCCCGACCATACTGATTTACAGGGTCTGTAAGGTGTACCTCAAAAAGGTCATTTTTCTTCATTTCAAATTTAAATTTAAATACTAAAATAATATATTTTTGTAGAAGGGGAATGTATCTGAAGGTTAGACAGAAGGAAGCATGCCCTGATCTCAAATTGCGTCAATAAGGAACTCAGTGACATAATTAAATGAACGCCCCTCATAAGTGATTTAAAGCATGTGACAGTTAACATTCTAGCATGAGTTGGCCCATTTAACAATGAAAACATTTCCAACACATTTATGCAAAATGTGGAGCCTCACCAAACTGTTTGACATGCAGATCCTATTTCTGTTAATATGAAACAGCCCAATTTGCTTTCAGCTTCTATCTGGAAAAAAGATATACTTGAAATGTCATTCATGGTTAATTTCCAAAACTTTCTGACTACTTAGGACTACTTTTCTTAGTATTAGAATAATTAGAGGCATCAAAAGGTATATTTATCAAGTAATGGGTTAAAAAAAACCAATGTGGCAACTTTTCTTTATTGTCAGTCATAATATCAAGGTTTTAAATACTTTCCATTGTACAATTACTTTGAAAGTTAAGAGCCATTGTTTTATTAGCTCTGACCTTCATGGTTCTTAGAGCCCATTAGGTTAACATTTAATACCTTCTGTCAGCAAGTATATTTACCAGACTGGGATCAGAGTCTCAGACAGTCTGGTACCAGACATGGCCTCAGATCTGGGTACTAAAAGTTTTGTAATGAAGAAAAGACTAAAGATGAGTCCAATTCAGGTGTCAGGCCCATATGCCATGAATTGTTTGTAGTATCATTAACCCATTGTATGCTGGGTAATATTTGGCGGCCATTTTAAAATGTCGTCTGCAGCGGGAATAACTCAAATATTTGCAAAAATCTGAGATCAAAACTGTTTGCCTAGAGGTACACCTAAAAGTGTATCCCGCATGAAATGGGTTAAAGGTTACAAGCCTTTGTAGTACGTAACAATGATGGGATTATATGTGACATAAAACACTAGAAAACACTTAATAATCTGGCAGTTATTCAGAGGACACTGCCACAAACTATCTACTACGAAATGTCATGAATTTTATCTATGCAGCTGCTGCCAAGAAAGGTGGTTTTTCGATCTAAACTTTCGGAAAACAGAGCTAGACTTGAATCGCAGAGGGAGGTGTGAGTATTTAAGGGATTTCCAAACAGCTTTTATCCATATGTATAAATGGGGCCTGATCTGGATCAAAACTGTTTGTCACTCCAATTGTAATTCTACAACAACTGTCACAAATTTTTCAAATTGACATTTTTAAAAGAAGATGAATTTGCAGTTTTAAAAACACGTAGCAATTTATTGCAGAAAAAAAGGAAAGCAAAAAGGTCCATAGATGTGCTCTGCTTTACTTTAGTCAGATACTGTTATTAACCAGTTGTCTATGATAAAAGAATATTCTTCAAAAGTTTTGTATTATTCTATGGAGATTAAACCCTTATCTAATTAACTTTTCTATGTTCTATATAATAACTTAATTGTTTCTATAATTAAAATATTACATTGACTCTTGAGGAGTTTGTCTCAAAAACATCTAAAATTATAACAAACAATGCAAACCCTGATCACTGCCCTCTGGGCATTTGGATAGCGCAGTGGTAGCGCACCTGCTTCTCACCAATACGGTTTCGAGTTCGATCCCGATCGGGGCAGTATGACATTGTGAGAGGGTACATTAGTCACCCGTCCGAACACGTGGGTTTTCTCCGAACACTTCGGTTTCCTCCCACTGAAATGACCAAATATGCCACCATTCGAGCCATCAAGGTGATTTGCCGAAGTTGTTAGAACTTGTTTCATAATCGATGTAAAATAAATAAAGTTTTAAAAAAACTTTAAAATGTGACAAGATGAATTTGGCATAGAAAAGGTTATAAGTCTCATGCGAACATCGAACTGACTAGAATTTTCAAGTACATAAGTTTGGGTCCAGATATGACGCCAACAAGCCATTCGTCTAGTCGTGACTAAAATTGTTTAACACTCATAGTCCAGTTTCTTCAACTAGAAAGGATTCAAATTACTATCATATAGGGTTCAGGGAGTCACATATCGTCCATGAGCTTGACCTTTGTCTATGTCTATGTCTATGATATACGAAACTTCTGTCAATAGTGACAATTACTGTTTCGGCGCATGTGGTGAGCAAGAAAAAGTGAAAGGGAAAGAGGAAAGATAGAAACAGACAGTTCAAAGTCAGATACTAGTGAAAATATTGATTTGACTGCTTTTCGTCCCTCCGGGAAGACCAATCCAGCTACAGAAGCGGCCACTGGGAATTCACTCAACCAGCACAGCTCTTCCCTTCATTGGTACCTGTACTAACAGTCGAAGCCGAGCAGATTTATTAGAATTTCAGTGTTGAAAGCCCCTCTCTGAAAGATACCAGATTAGGGGCCTCGACAATAGTTGCCGGTAAAGAATTCCATGCTGGGATGGTGCGTGGAAAAAAACTGTACTTATACGAGTCTGTGGATGTTGAAATGATTCGATAAGTCTGGCTGTGTCTACTTCTGGTAGGCTGCGATGTGGGTGTAAAGAGCGTGTCCGCCTTGACGTCTACCAATCCATTTACAATTTTATACAGCATAGTCAATTGTTGCTTTGTATGTCTGGACTGCAAACTTTCCCACTGCAGTTCGTCAAGCATGTCAGTTACGCTGCTGGTGTTGCGGTAACGATTGGTTGCGTACCTGGCTGCATGATGTTGAACCATCTCAATCTTGTTCACTGCAGAATGATGTGTGTGGGTTCCAAACGCTTGCGCAGTATTCAAGATTGGATCTAATGAGGGCGTAGTATGCGGATGCTTTCGTTTCCTGGTTGCTGATGCGCAGGTTTCCTTTGCAGAAATCCTAACATACTACTCCCCTTCTTCACTATCCGGTCAATGTGAGTGTTCCAAGATAGGTCGCAACTTCTATCCAGTCCAAGATACCCTGTTGAGCTGACTTCCTGCAAAACTTGGCCCTTTAGCATGTTATAAAATGGTGTCTGCTTAAACTCTTGCGTTTCTTCATCTTTCGATCCTGATTATTTGCCATGAGAGTAGAGGTCCAATGGGAAGAGATATAACGATATGCTTTAACTCCATTAGACGCTTTAAAATTCAGCAGCTATAATATAACGTTGAAATATGGATAGGTATTTGCAGGTTTTAGGCTATCTAAACCTCTTTGAGACGGGCCCTGCTTGATAGTCGAAGTCCGACAGTCAGTCGCAGTCAAACCACCGACCTGCGTGAATACAACTCTATTGAAACCAGAGCATAAAATACATAAACTCTTTCAACACTGGGTAATACCCTAATTGTTTTCTGCTTAAAAATGTTGTCTGTTAAAACTATGAAATTTGTTTGGTCTTTTTAGCTCACCTGAGCACAAAGTGCTCAAGGTGAGCTTTTGTGGTCGGTCTTTGTCCGGCGTTGTGCGTCGTGTGTCAACAATTTCTTCAAACATCTTCTTCTCCAAAACCACTGGCTGGATTACAACCAAACTTCACAGGAATGTTCCTTAGGTCAAGCTCTTTCAAAGTTGTTCAAAAAATTGAAACAATGCAGAACTCTGGTTGCCATGGTAACCAAAGTGAAAACATAAGGAAATCTTAAAAAATCTTCTTGTCAAAAACAACAAGGGCCAGAGCTTAGATATTTGGCACATAGCATCATCTACAGGTCCTCTATCAAAGCTGTTCAAATTTTGACCCACCCAGGGAGTCACTGTTTTACATAGAGTCATATAGTGAAATGTTCAAACATCTTTATACCCCCTCAAACAAAGTTTGGGGGGGTATACTGGAGGCACCATGTCCGTCCG
Source organism: Gari tellinella (assembly GCA_922989275.2). Taxonomy (NCBI): domain Eukaryota; kingdom Metazoa; phylum Mollusca; class Bivalvia; order Cardiida; family Psammobiidae; genus Gari; species Gari tellinella. Next base: position 35,649,060 of record OV277857.1, on the reverse strand, counting down.
TCCGTCCGTCCGTCTGCGCCACTAAAGTGGGTTAGAGGGCCAGATAACGGTAAACATAACAAAAGAAGACAATAGAGTTCATTCTGTAACAATACACTAAGGGGCTGTGGCCCGTTATTCGAACAAAAGAAAATAACAAAAGAAAAGGCCCTCTAACCCACTTTGGTGGCACGTCCGTCCGTCCGTCCGTCCGTCCGTGCTTACGGGAGGGTACTTACGTGGCTAAAATTCTTAGCCCCATAATTGAAAAACATTAACCTGGCCGTCTCTTGTGACATTAACCTGGCCATTTCTTGTGACATGAACCTGGCCAGTTGTGGGACATAGGGTTAGGGGTAGGGTTAGCCTCCAGATCATTATTTTTCAAGTTAGAGCAAAAATAAATTGTCGCTTGTGTGGCTAGCCACCCAAAAGATTACTATAGAAAATAGCCACATAAGTATCCTCCCGTTAGAACCGTCTGTCCGTGCTTACGGGAGGTTACTTTGTGGCTAAAATTCTTAGCCCCATAATTGAAAAACATTAACCTGGCCGTCTCTTGTGACATTAACCTGGCCATTTCTTGTTACATAAACCTGTCCAGTTGTGGGACATAGGGTTAGGGGTAGGGTTAGCCTCCAGATCATTATTTTTCAAGTTAGAGCAAAAATAAAATGTCGCTTGTGTGGCTAGCCACCCAAAAGATTACTATAGAAAATAGCCACATAAGTATCCTCCCGTTAGAACGTCCGTCCGGCCGGCTTGTCCGGAGCATAACTTCTAAGTATAAGACCTATTGACTTCAAACTTACAGATAGATCTCATTGACCAGGAGTTCAGTGAGCAAAAACCGTTACTCTGTCATCAGTATTTTTGGAGTTATTGCCCTTTGTTATTTTTATCAAATTTAGGCTTGTCTGGAGCATAACTTTAAAAGTATTATAGCTATTGACTTCAAACTTCATATACAGATGTATCTCATTGACTACGAGTGCAGTGCGCAAGAACCATAACTCTATCCTAAGTATTTTTGGAGTTATTGCCCTTTGGTGTTATATTTTTACCCAATTTAGGCTTCTCCAGAGTATTACTTCCAAAGTATAAGAGCTATTGATTTAAAACTTCATCTACAGATAGATCTCATTGACTAGGAGTGCAGTGCGCAAGAACCACAACTCTATCATCAGTGTTTTTGGAGTTATTGCCCTTTGTTGTTATATTTTTACCCAATTTAGGCTTGTCCGGAGCATAACTTCCAAAGTATAAGAGCTATTGACTTCAAACTTCATATACAGATAGATCTCATTGACTAAGAGTGCAGTGCACAAAAACCCTAACTCTATCATCAGTATTTTCGGAGTTATTGCCCTTTGTATATTTTTACCCAATTTAGGCTTGTTCGGAGCATTACTTCCAAAGTATAAGAGCTATTGACTTCAAACATCACATATAGATATATCTCATTGACTAGGAGTGCAGTGTATAAGAACCTTTACTCTGCCATCCATATTTTTGGAGTTATTTCCCTTTGTTGTTATATTTTTTATCCAATTTAGGCTTGTTTAATTAGAGCATAACTTTCAAAGTATATGAACTATTGACTTCAAACTTCATATACAGATATATCTCATTTACCAGGAGTGCAGTGCATAAGAACCTTTACTCTGTCATCCAAATATTTGGAGTTATTGCCCTTTGTTATATTTTTATCCATTTCTGGAGTTGTTGCCCTTTGTTATTTTTTTCCATGTTAGGGAACACTTAAGTGCACACATCAACTTTATCCTGAAACATTTACCTCTTGTGACAAGACCCTACTGGGGGTATGAATCACCATTTGTGATAGGTCTAGTTTTCTCTGAAACCAATATGACCAGAGCTTTGATATTTGGCATGTTGTAACTTCTAGAGGTATTTGACATATATTGTTGAATTGGTTCCAGTCTGTTGCATATCTGGGTCACCGGAGCTAAAAATAGATTTTTTCAATGAGATCTTAAAAAATCTTCTTGTCTGAAAGCATAGTACACTGAGCTTAGATATTTTGCAGATAGCATCGTCTACAGGTCCTCTATCAAAGATGCTCAAATTTTGTCCTTAGGGTCAAAATTGGCCCTGCCCCGGGGGTCACAGTTTTACATAGAGTCATATAATGAAATGATCAAACATCTTTTTCTCTGAAACCAATATGACCAGAGCTTTGATATTTGACATGTTGTAACTTTTAGAGGTCCTTCACATACATTGATGAATTGGTTCCGGTCTGTTGCATATCTGTGTCACCAGAGCTAAAAATAGATTTTTGCAATGAAAACTTAAACAAGGGCCACCATGGCCCTAAATCCCTCACCTGGAACACCATGTAAAACTTGACCTATAGTGACCTAGATTATGACCTGACATGACCCACAATCAACCTCTAGAGTGTAAACAAGATTTTTCTATGAATTGACCTAGTGACCTAATTTTTGACCAGACACAATACACATTTGATTTTGACCTAGATTTGATGTAGGCAAACATTCTGACAATATTTCATTCAGATCTAATGAGATTTGTAGCCTCTAGAGTGGTAACAAGATTTTCCAATGATTTGACCTAGTGACCTAGTTTTTGACCTGACATGACTCATATTCGAATTTGACCTAGATATTAATTAGGCAAACATTCTGACCAAATTGCATTACAATCAAATGAGATTTGTTGCCTCTAGAGTGTTCACAAGGTTTTTCTATGATTTGACCTAGTGACCTAGTTTTTGACCTGACATGACCCACATTCGAACTTGACCTAGATTTTATCATGACAAACATTGTCAACAAGTTTCATGAATATCAGATGAAATTTGTAGCCGCTAGAGTGTTCACAAGGTTTTTCTATAATTAGACCTAGTGACCTAGTTTTTGACTGGACATGACCCACATTCGAACTTGACCTAGATTTTATCAAGACAAACATTGTTATGAAGTTTCATAAAGATCAAATGAAATTTGTAGCCGCTAGAGTGTTCACAAGGTTTTTCTTTAATTTGACCTAGTGACCTAGTTTTTGACCGGACATGACCCACTTTCGAACTTGACCTAGATTTTATCAAGACAAACATTGTTATTAAGTTTCATGAAGATCAGATGAAATTTGTAGCCGCAAGAGTGTTCACAACCAATTGTGAACGGACGGACAGACGACGGACATCCAGCGATACTAAAAGCTCACCTTGGCACTTCGTGCCAGGTGAGCATCATCTTGTCTGAAACCATAGTACACTGAGTTTAGATATTTTGCACATATCATCATCTTCAGGTCCTCTATCAAAGTTGTTCAAATTTTGCCCCTTGGGTCAAAATAGGCCAAGCCCTGAGGGTCACCTTTTACAAATCTTCTTTTCTGAAATCACGTGACCCATCATATTGTCACCATGGTCAGGTGAGCAATCAAATGCCATTCTGGACCTCTTGTTAATATTTACAGAAACAGAATCATAAGTAACAAACAGTTTGAATCCTGACCAGGCCCCTAATTTGGTGGGGCTTGATCTGGCTCAAAACTGTTTGCAAAAGTTATTCAAATAGTCTTCATTGTTGGCAGGGTCTAGACTGTGTTAAGAAAGAAATCAGTAACTATTATAGAACTTGTGGCTGCTAGATGCAGATTACTTTTGTTCTGTATCAAGCAAACGAACACCTGTCTGACAGAGTGACCATGCATCATCTTATGAATAGTAGCATACTATAATGTAGATGTTATTCTTTCCCAATAAACAGTCTGTTCAAAAGAAGAAAGTTGCTCCAACATCTGATCAAGATCCAAACTTTTTGTAAATCATATGAAAGTAGAATAAGAAAAAAGAAAATTTTGCATTTCTTTGTGTTTAAACGGGAAAGAATAGTGTCTTTTCCGCTGTATAGTACAGGTGTTACTGTACCTGTGGAAGCACATGTATGATAGAATATCTTAAACCTTTTTAATGCCATAATATCACTGACTGCTCATACAAAAAAGTAGCCCATCATTTATTCTGTCCTTGCAAAAATTGCAATTTATTACAAACCTATGGCATTGAATAGTTTGGATCCAGATCAGGCCCCACGTTAGTGGGGCCTGATCTGGATCCAAACTATTTGCAAACGTCTTCTATATTTGTCTCATACATTTTAAGGGTGAAAATGATATTGGTTTATTTCTACTGACAGTTTTATGCCCACAAGGGTCTCATTCTCTGAACTGTTTATGTTTTTTCAGACATCATTTACATTAACCTCTTTCTTACCCATCATTCACAGGCCGTCAATTATCCACCCGTTTAAAAACTACAACACATCTCCCTCACCAGCTCCTAACCCAAACATATTTACCGAATTCCTGACAGTGTGTGTGGATGTACGAAAATTGCAACAATCACCAAAAAATGCATGTTAGAAATGTGTGTGTGTGTACAGATTTTCGAGGGTGGAAGAGCTGAGGAAGGATTAAGGGTTAAAGGTTTAGATTTCTCACTTCCAGAGGCTTTTGGCTTCCTGCCCTCTGCACTATCTAATGCTGTAGGGATATAGGCAATCTGCTTCAATAACTTAATACTTCTGTAAAACTTCCAATTTTTTGACTGACAATATATACTAGAGTCGACCTAAATTTGAAATTTGATTAAAAGGATGTCTGAGGCACCTGTATGGTTTTGTAAACAATTAGATTGATTTGATTTGTTTTGATTTTACGTCGCTTTCAACAGTATTTCAGTCATATCACGATGTCCAGCTAATTATAGGTGGAGGAAGACCCCAGAAGTTCTTTATGCACTGTTTCAGGCACAAATCGGCAACTGGGTAGAACCACCGACCTTCCGCAAGCCAGCTGGAAGGCTTCCCCACATGAAAAATTCGAACGACCCTACTGGGATTCGAACTCACAGCGGTGAGGAGCTTAGTGATGTAAGTCACAGTGACTATACCACTAGGCCACGGAGACCCCTTGCAAACAATTAGTAAGAATTTATTGTAAGCATGGAAAAACAAAAATTATTTCTGTTAAAGGCAGTATGTAAGCCAAAATAGCACATTTTTTAAACCTGAAAATTCAGGCAGATACGTAATCTAAACATATAAAAAGAAGTAATCCGCGACGATTATGGAGGCATTAAATCTGACAAACACATGAATTTGGTGGAAAAAAGTTGACTTTTAAATCGGTTTGTTGACATCCGATCAACGACGGAGATTTTCCGAGTTCGTTCGGCTTGTGCCCGGTAAAGATGTTTTCATAGCTCATTATTAGTGTTTTCTTCTGACTTGACAGAGTTATTTTTAGATTGGAACATTCTAAAACTTCAAAAGGGATGAGTATTCCCTACATCCAGCAAGAAACATTGATAGCTGTATTTATTGTGCGCAGCATACAGTAGAGAATACATTTTTCTTTCCCGTTTAAACGCAAACGCAATGCACTAAACTGTGGAAATTTACTTTTAGAAGTTTTAACTATTATTTTTTAGTCTGAGTAGCAAATAGGTTGGAGCCTGATCAGACGCCGGGTTACCCGGCGTCTGACCTGGCTCCAATCTGTTTGCAATGGAAATAATAGTTTTGTATACAAATGCGTTTATTGGGAAAGAATAAAATATCAGTAAATATAGCGCAGCGGTCTCGTGCTGCACAGGAACCATACTTATCTCAAGTAGGAAAGTGTACGATGATGTAGTCGATGTTACCTTGCTTACAGTGGAAAAATGTTATTCTTTCCCAATAAACGCGTTAACGCTAAAACCATGATTTCAATTGCAAACAGTTTGGAGCAGATCAGACGCCGGGTAACCCGGCGTCTGATCAGGCCCATAACTGTTTGCCGCTCAGACTAACATGAATGGTCAGAATTGTCTAAAGGTTGTCCATTTATGCGTATTATTGCGATGCGTTTCATTTCGTTTGCGTTTAAACGGGAGGAATAACGTTTTCTCCACTGTTACCTTAATGGTTATGAACTATTCTGTTCTAAAAATAACCCAGACAAGTCAGGAAAATCGGATCGATCTCATGACTCTTATTCGACCTTGCGGAAACTCTCGGAAGCCGACACGAAGATTTGTTATGTAAACAAAAAGCTTATTTTTCCAACCATCTCGATAAGAAATTGGCACATTTATGTATGGTTCTTAAAGAAAGGGGGGCATGTTTCAGGCACCTGACAACGGATTTCGCTTAGTTTTAATACAAAGAAAATGTTCTTGTATAAGAAATTGCGCGATTTAAACATAAATTTGGGCGACATTCTGGCTTTAAGAGTCTGGAATTGAACCTGTTACTCTGCGTCAATAACTGATTAACTCTTTGCATGCTAGCAATGAATACCGTATGTCCCACAGTGATTACTTTTACAAACAGTCTGGATCCAGTGCTATAAGCATATATTGACATTTTTAAACTGTGTAGACCCAGATCAGATGGCTCTTGATGGATCTGTCTGACTAGTCTGCACTGTTTTCTTAAGGATCTGAGACATGTTAATTTCTGACATGGAGTCTGCACTCTCTGGGATTTTTCCCCATAATTATTTTATCAACTGAATATAGAAAGGGGTAGATCTAATGAAAGAAATTGTCAATCAGACTGGCACTGTAGTTATTTGCACCTTACCCTTCCTCTTACAATGAAACAATGATAATGTTCATAGTGGGCAGAGTTTTGGATAAATATTATAATAAAAGACTAGTTATAATTAGTCTTAACAATAAGTGAAGCAGCTCATTTACTTGTCATTAGAGATCTCAAAAATGAATCTTCAAAGAATTGCCACTTAACCTTTTCTTTCAATGAGATGTCTTTTAACCCATTTTATGCGGGATACACTTTTAGGTGTACCTCTAGACAAACAGTTTTGATCTCAGCAGGCCCCACATTGTGGGGCCTGATCTGAGATCAAAACTTTTTGTAGTTAGTTCAGTATTCTATCAGAAACTGCTAAAATCTTTTGCAAATATTTGAGTTATATCCGCTGCAGACAGCATTTTAAAATGGCCGCCAAATATTACCCAGCATACAATGGGTTAATACAAACTACTACCTGTTCCTTATAGAAAAGCTTGTCATTCTGTTTCTAACCTTGTATTACATGTATATGGATAAATAGGATCCTGAAACGGCATAGTAATAAAGCAGACTGACAGTTAAACAGAAGTATCCAATACAGAGATTTCTGCTTAACTTTCAGCCTTCTATGAGCAATTTACTACCTGTCTTAAACATCAAATTAGAGCTATGAGGGGAAAGGTTAGCCAAGTTATGACTATGTTTTATTGGTTAATGAGGTCCTTGGTCAGATTAATCCATTACCTCATAGATACACCTTTTTCGGCGGAGCTGTCTAGTTTCTATTTAGCCACACTTTCTATTTGGCCACACATTTCAACCAATTACATTTGATCAGAAATTTAGATTTGAGAGCACCTGTTGAAACTGAATAGTCTGATTGGATAGTAGCCAGGGCTCCAGATAAGGGAATTATTTCAAAACTTAAAATCTTTATTTGTGCATTAAACCCTGTGGTGTTACTATACATTAGAATTGTCTCTTCGAGACAATCAAAATGAGTGGTAACACCATATGGTTTGGTGCTGAAAGGAGTGAATAAATGTGATTTGTTTAGTTTACTCCCTCTTATCTGGAGCCCTGTAGACTGGTCTATGTCCAATTACAGTTTTCCCAGATATGGACTGTGAGTGTAAAATTTAGAGACACAGACCAGACTGTTTACTACACTGGGCTGATGCAATTATGATTCTATTTTAAGATGACATCTGAAATCTTTTTATAGATATACAGAGGAAGCTAGGTGTTTTGTAATTGTTTACTACCAATTTGTTAGCTCACCTGGCACGTAGTGCCAAGGTGAGCTTTTAGGATCGCTGGATGTCCGTCGTCCGTCGTCTGTCTGTCTGTCCGTCCGTCCACAATTGTTCCTTAACACTCTAGCAGGTTCAAATCTTATTGGATCTTCATGAAACTTGGTCACAATGTTTGCCTAAATGAAATCTAGGTCAAGTTCGAATGTGGGTCATGTCCGGTCAAAAACTAGGTCACTAGGTCAAATTATCGAAAAACCTTGTTAACACTCTAGAGGCTACAAATTTCATTGGATCTTCATGAAACTTCATCAATATGATTGCCCCAATGAAATCTAGGCCAGGTTCGAATGTGGGTCATGTCCGGTCAAAAACTAGGTCACTAGGTCAAATTATCGAAAAACCTTGTTTACACTCTAGAGGCTACAAATTCCATTTGATCATCATGAAACTTCATCAATATGATTGCCTCAATGAAATCTAGGCCAAGTTCGAATATGGGTCATGTCCGGTCAAAAACTAGGTCACTAGGTCAAATCTTCGAAAAACCTTGTTAACACTCTAGAGACTACAAATTTCATTTGATCTTCATGAAACTTCATCAAAATGTTTGCCTCAATGAAATCTAGATCAAGTTAGAATGTGGGTCTTGTCTGGTCAAAAACTAGGTCACTAGGTCAAATTATCGAAAAACCTTGTTAACACTCTAGAGGCTACAAATTTCATTTGATCTTCATGAAACTTCATCAATATGATTGCCTCAATGAAATCTAGGCCAAGTTCGAATGTGGGTCATGTCCGGTCAAAAACTAGGTCACAAGTTCAAATCGTCGAAAAACCTCGTTAACACTCTATAGAGAATACAAAATTCATTGAATCTTCATGAAACTTGATCAAAATGTTTGTCTCATTGAAATCGAGGTCAAGTTAGAATGAGGGTCATGCCCGGTCAAAAACTAGGTCACACGGTGTACATGGTTACATGGTTACCAGGTGAGCGATTTAGGGCCATAGTGGCCCTTGTTATTTATACTTTAAAATGGGAATGTGGCAAACAATAAAGACTCCAAACCAGTTCAATCTCCTGACAACAGTTCATGGTAAGTCACATAATACATTTAATACAATGTTATCATGAGTATAATATAGTTTAGATATTTACATTACACAACCAAAACCATGTGGTACCCCACCCACTAGTAGTTTACTATGACATAAGTTTTACACACAATTTTAGTTCAGGAACATAAATACAGTTGTTACATGTTTAACTTAAACTTTGTATTAATTTGGAAACCCTTTATCAATTATGATATTGTTTTTAGGTCAGAATCCAATCTAGAACTCTTATTCCAGAACAATACTAGAACTATTCTAGAACTCATATTCTAGAACCGTTCTAGAACTGTTCCAGAAACATTTTGTCTCATTTAACATTTCTGAAACTGTTCTGGAACCTATGAAGGACAGTTCTAGAACACCTGCTCTAGAACTATTCTGGAACTATTGTTCTAGAACTATTCTGGAACTATTGTTCTAGAACCATTCTAGAACTCATATTCTAGAACTTATCTGGAACTATTGTTCTAGAACTTATCTGGAACTATTGTTCTAGAACCATTCTAGAACTCATAGTTCTAGAACTATTACAGAAATATTTTGTCTCATTTAACATTTCTGAAACTGTTCTGGAACTATTCTGGAACCTTTGAAGGACAGTTCTAGAACACCTGTTCCAGTACAATACTAAAACTATTCCAGAACTGTTCTAGAAATTTTCGCAGGGGCCAGGACCGGAAAATGGTGTACGCTATAGCCGAGTTTTCGTTATAACGGAGTACGCTTTAACCGTATTATTTCATATAGAACAAAGAAGGGTAAGATTCTGGGATTTTAAAACTGTTCCTTATAACCGAGTGTACATAATAACCGAGTTCGTTATAAGTGAGGTTTACTGTACTGTTATGTTCAAGAAGTTTTGTTGAAACCTAGAACACATTTTGTTATATCAAACCATGCTATAATTGAAATAATTGAAGCAGATGGTCATGTTTAAAATCTAATTACAGATATACAATTCTAGAAAAATTTCATAGCATTCGAAAATTCATGTTAACTTTTTTCATTAGCAAAATGAGAAATTTTATATTTTAAAAAATGAGATTTAAAACAGCTGAGCATTTTAATTGTAATGAAATCTTATTTGTATTAAAATTCAGACATAAACTGATATATTTCAAAAACAAAGTATAGAAATTTTACTTTTATAAAAGTTATAAGGTCAATAAGTAAAGTCTGAAAAGTGCTATGTTCGAGTGCCCTTGAGGAGGGGTCATTTAGATGAATATTGTGATTTATCCGGTAATGTGATCTAATAGGCCTAGTGCATTATACAATTGTGTAGGTGAGAAATAGCCCTTTCCAACGATATATCGCACATGCATATTACAATTATGATATCTAAGTTATTAATGGAATTGCATTAATTATGAAACACCCCTCGTATAAAGTGGAACTACTAGTATTTTGTTCAGTGGAGGAATAAATGAAAGGCATAAGTATGAAGTAATGGGTTATTTATATACTGTCTCCATTAGAATCAATTGAGTTACATTATGTCTTAGCGAACATAAGAAGCGTAAATAATAAATTCACAATGCATTGTAGTTTTTATCCAAACTTGCGATTCATTTCAGAATTAGTCTTTGATCTTGAACCATACTGTGTGTTCAAAAATATGTTAAGTATGGATATACATGTAGACCCTTCTGCATCAGAAAAGTTAGTAACATCAGTGGCATTGTTAGTGTCGATTTCATGTTGTTCATTTCATTACTCTGATTGAATTCAATCAAGGATATTGGTAAAAATTGCATTTTTCAAGCCAGAAGCATGGGAGGGAAATAACAGATCTGGGTCAAAGCTGTTTTGTCAGTTTATTTTATTTCTTATAGAGAATTATAGAGATTTGTTTTTATTTTGCCAAGTCTGAGTACAGATAGAATTATAAACTACCGCCAGACCTGTATAAAAGCAAACACTCTAAAGTCTGTACTTCTTGCCTCATCAGTCCAAACAAACCTTAAACACATGTGGCTACTTAATTAATGCAGGATAAAAGTAATGCAGAAAGCTCCCTTTGGGAGCTTTCTGCATTACTTGTATCCTCCATTAAGCTGCCACATGTATCTAGAGATGTCCATATTTGTTAATTGAATTGTTGTTATACATAGTTTTGACTGTGCTACAATTTCATGTCCCGAGGTTTAGTTGATTGTAAGAGATAGCCGATTTTTGTAAATCATAAAGTTATCCTCAGATTTGATGAGTAATGTGTAATAAATTAACTATTTACTGACTTTATCAATGTTTGCCTGAACATTATACACTTGAAGATGGCTAGGAAATTAGTTAATGTTATCATAGGGTGAACTTGGTATAGGGAGGTAAGTGGCCCAGTGGTCAACTTTTGTACTCTAGTTGTCCTGACAGCCTGGTAATAGAGGTCACAGGTCAAGTTCTAAGAAGTTGACCTGAAATTTCAACAGCCTTTCCTGCCAGGCCTAATTTCATTGGAAATCAGAAACAGTTTGGTATCTGATCTGAACTCAGTGATTTGATGTCTGATCTAAATCCAAACTGTTTGCATTATTAATTGACAGTCCAACATCCATATTGCATTAGCTTCAGTAAATAAAGTTATGATTAAATTATTATTGATACTATCATTATTATTAACATTTATGATTTTTATTATCATTATTATCCCTTTACTCCATAGCCTGTTATAAAAACCACTAAGTCTTAAAGTAGGTTGAAAGCAAAGCAGAATGCGCCTTAAGGTAAATTCTGCTTTATTCTCAGCCTGCTTTAAGCTACCATCGATCTGCAAGCTAGGATATAAGAAGTATGTTGCATATTCATTACTGTATAAAACAGAATTATTTCCTTCAGTGGAGGAATAAGTTGAATGCGTAAAAATGTGTTTCTATGGAGTAATGACTTATTGTTTTCAAGTCTTATCTGTTCTTGTATATTTAGCATTTGAACCTACTATATTACTCCTTAAAGCTAATGTGCTTATAAAATGTTGGTTACTCGATCACAATCTTATTGAAATGCCAGGATGACATATTTACGGGGACATCGTTCAACACATGCACAATGTGCATGGAAGCATGATATGTCAAAGAGTGTTTGAAGTCATATAATGTGCATTATCTGGGCAACTTCAATCGATATATATATCAAAAGTAGGACGTACATACAACTTCAATAACTACATCTACTATTTCCTCCCTGAAACTTTGAATTAACAATTTAAACTTCCAATTCAGTCTATTTATTACTGAATATATTATGGTAGTTGTTGTAAATGTATTAATTGCAGTATGACAAACAATGCAGACCCTGATTTATACGGAGGGCTCCACGTGTAAAGGCCATCAGTCACATTTTTTAAGCAAGAACCATGTCTTTGTATTTTGTAATTTTAGTAACTTGGCACAATTTTCAACAACTAACTTTTGTCCAGTTTTTATAAGGCAGCTGCCCATTGTAATATAGAATATCACACCTTCAGTTGAAATCTCTGAAAACCAAACCCTTTGGAAAAGAAAAATGTTCATTTTAGAGAGGTTTCATGATTAAAGAGGTTATTACATTTACCTCTTCGCATGCATTTCATCAAGACAAACATTTTGATCAAGTTTCATAAAGATCCATTGAGATTTGTAGCCTCTAGAGTGTTAACAAGGTTTTTCTATGATTTGACCTAGTGACCTAGTTTTTAACTGGACATGACCCACATTCGAACTTGACCTAGATATCAATGAGGCAAACATTCTGACCAAGTTTCATTAAGATCCATTGAGATTTGTAGCTTTTAGAGTGTTAACGAGGTTTTTCTATGATTTGACCTAGTGACCTAGTTTTTGACCGGACATGACCCACATTCGAACTTGACCTAGAAATTAATAATGCTAACATTCTGACCAAGTTTCATCTAGATCCATTGAGATTTGTAGCTTCTAGAGTGTTGACGAGGTTTTTCTATGATTTGACCTAGTGACCTAGTTTTTGACCGGACATGACCCACATTCGAACTTGACTTAAATATCAATGAGGCAAACATTCTGACCAAGTTTCATTGAGATCCATTGAGATTTGTAGCCTCTAGAGTGTTAACGACGTTTTTCTATGATTTGACCTAGTGACCTATTTTTTGACTGGACATGACCCACATTCGAACTTGACTTAGATTTCATCAAGACAAACATTGTCATGAAGTTTCATGAAGATCGGATGAAATTTGTAGGCACTAGAGTGTTAACGAACAAATGTGAACGGACGGACGACGGACATTTCGACATATATTGTAAAAATCAACCCTAAACAGTCAAAACTTGACTGGACTAAATTGATAAATTAGAGTTGTCCATTTGAGGTTCCAGGAAGGAAAGGGTTAAACCCTATGGTGTCACTACTCATTAGAATGTGTTTGATTTGTTCAATTTACTCTCTTTTATATCTGAAGCCTTGAATTATATTGCGATATGCAGGTTGAACTGAATTTGTGGCTGATGTATAATAAGGGTTTAGTAATTATGTTCTTGCAATGAACAGGTAAACTAATTTAATTACGCAATTATTAAGTTTAATCTCACTGTGGTTTTAGAAAATGAAGTCATATCTGCATGGAGTTGCACATTAGTGCAGAGCATGATAATGAATTTATTGTATCAATGTTTTTCTCATTGACTTGTTTTGAGTGTTTTTCACATCAAAGTATGGCAGATTAAATTAAATTTCAGGCTTACAATAATCCATATGATGCCATCATTTCATTTGTTTCAAAAGTGTCTTTAACCTATTACCTAATAAAATGCCTTTTTCAGCCTTTCATTAATTTCTCCACTAAATAAAACAGTTCCACTTAAGATGATCATGGATATACACCATATCCATATATATCCTAACAAATGGTAGCTTAAAGCAGGTTGAATGTAAAGCAGGATAAAAAGAAATGCACAAACTACTGAAAGAGCTAGGTTGCTGCATTACTTTTGTCCATGGTAAGGATTGTCCATGTACAGTCGAAACTTGATAAGTTGAACTCACGTTAGTTCGATCATACCCATATTTCAAAGTTAAAACATGGCTTAGACACGTTTTAACTTTGAAATACGGGTATGTTCGATTTAAATGAGATCAACTTATCGAAATTAAACTTAGGGAATACTGGTTTGATCGATCTGAGTGAGTTCAGAGTATCGAGTTTTGACTGTATTGTTTTTTCGAGTCTTCCCATACACCTTCATTTAAATTAATTAGACTGACGCTTAATACAGAGTTTGTTACTCTAAACCAAATTTTTATGAGATTCCAAAACAGTATACAGTGAAACCCCTCTGAACCGGAACCTCTAAATACCGGAAATCTCTCTAAACCGGACAAAAACTTTGGTCCCCTTTCCAACCCTTCTTTATATTAACCCATTACACCATTTTACATCTTACACTGAAGAAAATAGTTGTACATTCTAGCAGATGATCGATAGCTTAAAGCAGGCTGAAAGTAAAGCAGAATGCGCCTAAAGCCACGATCTCACTGTCCCAGTTTGGGTCCCCGGTGAGTCCCGGTTAAGCAAACCGGCAGTCACCGGGAGTACAACCTTGGCGGCGCCGGGGACAACCGGCTCGATCCGGAGTCGACAGGCTTCCACCGGCTAACATCCCCGGATGCTTTAAAATGTTTAATACAACCGGGTGTCACCGGGAGTCACTGGGACAGAAACCAGAACCGGCTTCATCCGGGGAATGCCGGGGTATGCCGGGGCAACGCCGGATCTTTACCGGCACATCCGGGGCAGCTCTCTACCGTGAACAACCGGGGTGTTTGCGAGGATAAATATGAATTTGTTTTTTAAAAAATGCAGATTTCTAAATTTTGTTTTTAGCGTTTGCGTTTCGTCTGTGTTTAAATAGGAAATAATATCGTCCTCTCTATTGTATAGGGTAAATCTAATATATAACAAGGGCCACTATGGCCCTAAATCGCTCACCTGGTAACCATGTAACCATGTACACTGTGTGACCTAGTTTTTGACCGGGCATGACCCTCGTTCTAACTTGACCTCGATTTCAATGAGACAAACATTTTGTTCAAGTTTCATGAAGATTCAATGAATTTTGTAGTCTCTAGAGTGTTCACGAGGTTTTTCTATGATTTGACCTAGTGACCTAGTTTTTGACAAGACATAAGCCACATTTAAACTTGACCTATATTTCATTGAGGCAAACCTTTTCATCAAGTTTTATGAAGATCAAATGAAAATTGTAGTCTCTAGAGTGTTAATAAGGTTTTTCGATGATTCGACCTAGTGACCTAGTTTTTGACTAGACATGACCCACATTTTAAGTTGACCTAGATTTCATTAAGGCAAACATTTTGATGAAGTTTCATAAAGATCCAATGAAATTTGGAGTCTCTAAAGTGTTAACAAGGTTTTTCGAAGATTTGACCTAGTGACCTAGTTTTTGACCGGACTTAACCCACATTCGAACTTGACCTAGATTTCATTAAGGCAAACATTTTGATGAAGTTTCATGAAGATCCAATGAAATGTGTAGTCTCTAGAGTGTTAACAAGGTTTTTCGAAGATTTGACCTAGTGACCTAGTTTTTGACCGGACATGACCCACATTCGAACTTGGCCTAGATTTCATTGAGGCAATCATATTGATGAAGTTTCATGATGATCCAATGAAATTTGTAGCCTCTAGAGTGTTAACAAGGTTTTTCGAAGATTTGACCTAGTGACCTAGTTTTTGACCGGACATGACCCACATTCGAAATTAACCTAGATTTTATTGAGGCAAACATTTTGATGAAGTTTCATCAAGATCCAATGAGATTTGAAGCTGCTAGAGTGTTAACGAACTATTGTGTACAGACGGACGGACGGACAGACAGACAGACGACGGACATCCAGCGATCCTAAAAGCTCACCTTGGCACTACGTGCCAGGTGAGCTAAAAAGGAATTTTTTTCTTTATAGATAAATGGCTTCAGGCTATAGTCTTTAATATGTCCACTACAAACAGTATGTAACCAGATCAGATGCCGGGCAAACTGTTTGAAACTCATATTAAAATGAAGTTTGAACAATCTACAACATTATTATGTTCTTTTTTTATTGCATTTCATTTGTATTTCATCTCATATACCCCGAGAGACAAAAGAGAATTTATACTAATTCACGTCCGCCCCGGTTTATGTCCTTTCCGGCGAACACCGGTGAACAACCGGGGTTGATCGGGACGACACCGTTGGTCACCGGGATACCACCGCCGACGATCGGGGTTATAGTGTGTGTGTTATACCGGGATTAACCGAGAACAGACCGGCCCTTCGCCGTAACTACGCCGGGCCAAACCGGGAACTCACTGGGATAGATCGGGGAGATCCGGCTTCTTTACCGGGAGTCCACCGGGGTAACGCCTTGAATGTGAGATCGCAATTTATTTTTAGCTCACCTGGCACGTAGTGCCAAGGTGAGCTTTTAGGATCGCTGGATGTCCGTCATCCGTCGTCTGTCCGTCCGAGCGCACGAAAGGTCCTTTGTTGGGTAGGGAGAACAATAGATTCCATTCATTCCGTGATTGCCCTATTGTTATTGTTGGGTATATTAGTGTACTGTTGGGTACTTTTAAACAAGAGGCCCATGGGGCATATGTCGCTCACCTGAGAATAGCTGTACATCAAAATGGAGATAATGATTTATGTCCAGGACGGGGTCATTTTTTACCCGAGGGACATAATTTGAACAATCTTGATAGAGGACCTGTAGATGATGCAATGTTCCAAATATCTAAGATCATAGTACAGTATAACCTCTGTTATCCGACACCCCATGGTTCCATGTTTGTAAGTCGGTTAAGAGAGGTTGTCGGTTAACGGAATTAGGCCAAAGTTCACAAGTTTACACACCCAAAGATTGTCGCTGCGAGGCGAATTTCTCGATGCCGATTGACTTATTAAATATGCTTGCATGACTGCAGCATATCCTTGTCAGGTTTTTCCAGTTTAAAATATGAGTCCCCGGCTCCGGTTCTACACGGTTTTTCCATTGTTCTTTCTACATTAGGCATAAACGTGTATAGTCGGCACATTCGTATTTATATTTTATGTACAAGTACAGTATTCTCTCGTTATGTCGTACTAGCGGGAAATTAACAAAAACTTCAAAAAGCGGGAATGTTTTTATTTTCTCTTAATATTTTTTACGCCTGCGATTGTTTCTTTAGACTCGACCTATGCGCAGGGCGCATTATATATATATTTCGTACTTCTAATGTTGACAACTTGACGGTGAGGACGATTGGCAGATACCTGTCCAATTTGAACACGTAATAATGGTTAGCTATGGTTGGAAAGGATGGAAGATTTGGTCTTTTCGGCACTGTGACCCTGAATGGGTTGCTTACACGTATTGACTGAAGTTATCTTATTAACCCTCACATTATTCACTCATTGTTTAAACAATACATTTTGTCTTTCACGGCCATCCGAGCAATATGTGTCATTATCACCTGCGCGTGTATAGTCGGTCAATGATCAAAGGTCAGCATACCGTCGGATAACGGGGTGTGAAAAACCTCTAATTTGCCTTTTTTGGTCCGTCAAGGTATGTCGGATAACGGTTAACAGAGGATCCGATCAAGAGAGAGTTAGGTTACATAAAATATATAGGGAAATTGCCGGGACCAAACAGCAGGGTCGGATAACAGAGGTTTCCGGTCAAGAGAGGTGTCGATCAACAGAGGTTATACTGTACTAGGGTTCTAGACAAGAAGACTTTTTTTAAGTTTCCATTGAAAAAATCTATTTTTAGCTCCTGTGACCTACATATGCAACAGACTGGAACCATTTGAACAAAATAGATAAAGGACATCTAGAAGTAACACCATGCCGAATATCAAAGCTCTGGCTATATTAGCTGCAGAAAAGAAGACGTTTGAAAACTGTGACCCCGGGGTGGGGCTAATTTTGACCCCAGGGGCATAATTTGTACAAACTTGATAGAGGACCTGTAGATGATATGCAATCGACCAGAACCATTTGAACCTTATTGGTAAAGGACATCTAAAAGTGTCACCATGCCAGATATCAAAGCTCTGGCCATATTAGTTTCAGAGGAGAAGACGTTTGAAAATTTCACTATATAACTCTATGTAAAACTGTGAAACACCAACACCCCCCCCCCCCCCCCCCCCCCTAACAAAAAATATACCCAACAAATGTCCAACTGTGAGAACGTGCGTCCGTCCGTCCACAATTGTTCGTTAACACTCTACCAGGTTCAAATCTCATTGGATCTTGATGAAACTTGGTCACAATGTTTGCCTCAATGAAATCTAGGTCAAGTTCGAATGTGGGTCATGTCCGGTCAAAAACTAGGTCACTAGGTCAAATTATTGAAAAACCTTGTTATCACTCTAGAGGCAACAAATTTCATTGGAATTTCATGAAACTTCATCAATATGATTGCCACAATAAAATCTAGGTCAAGGTCGAATGTGGGTCATGTCCGGTCAAAAACTAGGTCACTAGGTCAAATCTTCGAAAAACCTTGTTAACACTCTAGAGACTACAAATTTCATTGGATCTTCATGAAACTTCATCAAAATGTTTGCCTCAATAAAATCTAGGTCAAGTTCAAATGTGGGTCATGTCCGGTCAAAAACTAGGTCACTAGGTCAAATCATAGAAAAACCTTGTTAACACTCTAGAGGCTACTAATTCCATTTGATCATCATGAAACTTCATCAATATGATTGCCTCAATGAAATCTAGGCCAAGTTCGAATATAAGGTCTTGTCCGGTCAAAAACTAGGTAACTAGGTCAAATCTTCGAAAAACCTTGTTAACACTCTAGATACTACAAATTTCATTTGATCTTCATGAAACTTCATCAAAATGTTTGCCTCAATGAAATCTAGATCAAGTTTGAATGTGGGTCTTGTCTGGTCAAAAACTAGGTCACTAGGTCAAATTATCGAAAAACCTTGTTAACACTCTAGAGGCTACAAATTTCATTTGATCTTCATGAAACTTCATCAATATGATTGCCTCAATGAAATCTAAACCAAGTTCGAATGTGGGCCATGTCCGGTCAAAAACTAGGTCACTAGGTCAAATCATCGAAAAACCTCGTTAACACTCTATAGAGACTACAAAATTCATTGAATCTTCATGAAACTTGAACAAAATGTTTGTCTCATTGACATCGAGGTCAAGTTAGAATGAGGGTCATGCCCGGTCAAAAACTAGGTCACACGGTGTACATGGTTACATGGTTACCAGGTGAGAGATTTAGGGCCATAGTGGCCCTTGTTTCATAAAAATCGCCCCGGCTCATCCCGGTTCCCCCGGTACACCGGCTAGTCTCACCGGGACGCACCGGGACCAGCACCGGGACAGTGAGATCGGGGTTTTAACCCTTTAACCCATAGCCTGTTTCTAGTATTTAAGATATGTGACCTATTAAAGCAGGCTAAAAGTAAAGCAGAATGCGCCCTAGGACGCATTCTGCTTTACTTTCAGCGAGCTTTAAGTTACTTTCTGCTAGGATATAGAAAAATATTTTCTTTGGCGGATGAATAAAATGAATGCGCTAAAAGTCGCTTCTATAAGGTGCATTCTGCTTTACTTTCAACCTGCTTTAAGTGGTCAGCTATCTTCCATACTAGAAACAAGTCAAAACCCCTCTAAACCTGAAACCCCTCTTAACCGGACATTTTTGTTGTCCCCACACATATCCGGTTTAGAGGGGTTTCACTGTAAACCCTGATGAGACGCCATGTTATTACACCATGGTCTGCACTATTTGCTATTACATAAAAAAATGTTCTTTTGCATGTATAAACACTTTAGTAAAAAATATCATCCTTGTATATCAATATCGGCATCTTTCATCAAGCACATAGGGAGAGTTTATTGCAATACCCAGGCATGAATGGGATACCATATTTCTCACAGATTTTGCAAGGTTTTACACAGATTTGAGTCTTACCGTCTTAATTTTCACAGTTCACACTTATTTCATACAGGCTAGAAATCCATATAGATGGCTATATGTTACTCCTGCCAGTTGGCTACAAGTACAAATTCTTGAAATTATTCAAACAAACAAAAACTGAAATGTTCAAAGTACAGCTTGACTGGAATTTTAATGAAAAGTGCATCCTGTTTGAAATCTGAATTATAAGCTTTGACATATCATATGTTTAACCCTTTCCCCCATTGAAGCACCTTTTAGCACATTTAGTTTATTCCTCCACTGAAGAAAATAGTTTCAATTTGTACAGAATAAATAATAAAGAATGTGCACCATTTGAAATATTTTCTGTATTCTAGCAGATATCTTAAAGCAGGTGCATTCTGCTTTACTTTCAACCTACTTTAAGTGGTGGCCTGTCTTCAAAACTGCCTATGGGGTAATGGGTTAAGCTCAGCTGCTGCACTCTTCTGATCCCTTTTCAAACAGTAACTGGGCCTCTCAACAGGATCCAAACTACTGTATCTTTGTACTGGTATTTCTGCGTAAGGTTTTTGCTGTCTGTGAACTTCCGAGTCTAATTAAGTGCAGAACGGTAACAAAGTACATGTAGAATGATTTAAGAACTATAATGGCTTTCATGTAGTAAAACAATTGTCATCAAGTATAGGAATGTAATCAGCTTCCCTATCAACACAACTCAATAAACCACCTTAATTTTATGTTTTAAACTCTCATTCACTCCTGAATTTTTATGCCCCCGCACGACTTTGTCGGGGGCATATTGTTTTTGGTCTGTCTGTTTGTCTGTATACAACTTTAGCCTTGGCCATAACTTTTGAACCACATAAGATAGAGACTTTATATTTGGTATGTGTATTCACCTTTAGAAGCTCTTGAGCTTAGTAAAATTTGAGTCATGTTTGACAAAGGTCAAGGTCATTTAGAGGTCATTTAGGGGTAAATGGGGTGGAGAGGGAGGTAACTCATCCTATATTTTTGCAAGTGAATAGGAAGGGAGATAACTCATCCTAACTGGCCATAACTCTTTGATCATGTGATCATTTCTAAAGGCATAGGTTCAAAAAGGGGTGAAATAGGCCCTATTTCAAATGTACACCAAATTTTCACCAATGATAGATAGGTATGTGGTATTAGAAACAAGAGACCCAGAGGGTCACATTTTGCTCACCTGAGGACACGGTACCATAGAATCTGACTGGGCAAGACAAAATTTTGATATAGCTATGACTCAGGTGCCCTAATTTGATCTTGGTAGAGGACCACAATGCGAAGCTACATGTCAGATATTATTGATCTGAGACTTACGGTTTAAGAGAAGAAGATTTTTAAAGGTTTTCCTATAAAAACTGATAAGCCCCTGGGTGGGGCCAAATTTGGCCCCGGGGTCATACTTTGAACACACTTGGTAGAGAACCACAAGGCAAAGCTATATGTTAAATATTAAGAATCTGGGCCTTACAGTTTCAGAGTAGAAGATTTTTAAAGGTTTTCCTATATAAGTCTATGTAAAACTGATAAGCCCCGCGGCGGGGCCAAATTTGATCAAGGGGTCATAATTTGAACAATCTTGGTAGAGTACCATAGGGCAAAGCTAAATGTCAAATATAAATGATCTTGGCCTTACGGTTTCAGAGAAGAAGATTTTTAAAGGTTTTCATTCAATCGTGCATCCTCCGTTTTAATTCCTTTCCGCTAAGAACCATTCGCTGTTTGGATCTTTCGCATTATTTCTGGGAAAGTTTGACGCGAAATATGCCCATTTTTCTACCTCATTTTTCTTATGAATAACAACGTCAGAAACATGATGTCACTTATGCTCAACGTTATCTGCTTTGGCGTGATTTTGTTATAGTTTATTTTAAGCACTGTACACTACAAATTCCGAAATATTTCATTTGAACAGTGAAAACTTTGCAGTATAATAGATTCGTTATACAGTTTCTTCACAGTGTGCATGAGGATTTCTTCCCGGCTGGTAAAATCTTGTAACCCTCGCCTAACGGCTCGGGCAACATGATTTACCTCAGCCGGGAAGAAATCCTCATGTACACTGTGAAGAAACTGTGTAACTAATAATGTACCCTGTGAAGAAACTGTATAACTAATATAGTCCATTTTAAGTCTACTTTAGGTTGATTTTAACAATATATTGCAAAAGGAAAAACAGTGCAGACCTTTTCAAGAAACAAAATGTTTCTCGGTATCTCATCTTGATTAAAATTGTTTGACACTCAGCTGCATAATCCTAACTTGAAAAGAAACAGTAGCAGATGACAATATATTTCTCCAGATGACATTATACTTATACAGTACATAGCATTCAAAAAGTAATTTGAGGTGGCTGCTTAATTATCTTAAAAGAGATGAAAATAAACCAGGAAGTGCCCATATTAGCTTTCTGCTCATACTTTCATCCTGATTTTAACTGCCATATATTTTGAACAAGGTCAAAATGAGTCTTTAACGAAGTGTTTTCCTGTATTATATATTATGATGCAAATTTTTAACAAATTAATGCTTCATACTTCATTTTGTAATTTGAATTTCTTCTTCAATTTATAGTGTTTATAATGTTATGATTCTGTTCATTTTCTGGAAAATATTCATGTAGCTTTGTTTTTAACACCTTTTCAATTGGTGATTAAACAGCTTATATGCACTCTGTGGCTTGAAATGATGTTTTAGTTGTATTAGGGAGATTGATTTAAATCAGATTTATCAATTATTCTCGCACCTTTCGTACCTTGACATGGATTCATCTTATTATAGCACCTGTCAGGACTTCAGAGTCTAAGTTATAAAATGAGCAGGATCTTAGAAAGAACAAGGAGTAAGGAAATACAGGAGTATAAATTATGACATAGGAAATTTAAGTAATAAGAACTGTGTGTCTGTGTGATTTGCATTAGAGTAGAAACTTCGAACTTTGAAACTGTGTGTATTCTTTGTGAAATCGTTAAAGAAGATATTTGTTACTCCACCAGAATTAAACTTTATAAAAACACTCAGTCATCAGTCTCTGTGTGGACAATTATTATTGTCAAAACCTCGGTACAAAGAAGGTAGCGCCATTGAACACATTTTCTAACATAACATATACAATAACCACTTCACTGCATTTTAAACAATTTGTCATCTGCTTTTGTTCTTCAAATTTAGTAAACTGACTTTTGTTGTATCATTATGAGCGTCACAGGCTGTTTAGATGCCCTGTTATTCTGCACATGATCAAGATCCAAACTGTTTGCAAATAAAACTTGAGCAAGGCAGTAGTGAAGAGTTTAAAGGATTTGTCATAGATCATGCAGCTTTAACCATTTCTTCCAAAGAAGCACCTTGACACTAGGCTCTTCTGAACTTCTCTATATAAGCAGCTCATAGAGGATATTGAATGAGTGTGTGTTCAGTCGTGAATTTATTGAACGAGTTGGATAAAATCATATGTTGCGAGCCTTGGCGAGCAACATATAATTTTATCCAACGAGTTCAATAAATTCACGACTGAACACACACGAATTTGATATCCTATTTATCACATAAACACCAAAATGACACGAAAATCCGAACGGTCTTACTTTCACTTTTGCCCTCGGCTCTTAGGAAACAATTCGTCATAGGCGTTATTCGGTTGTATTCATCCGTAATGAAAAACACCTATCAAACTAAAATAAAGAAAATCAACATCAATGTGCTGTGAAAAGACTTCTCTGATACCATATTCAATTTTAAATTAATATTTAATTTAAAAATTGCTGTAATTGACTAAATATCCTTGATCCTTGATCTATGGACTCGTCGTCACGTATTTCACAAATGTATGTTGGCACTCTGGTGATTTATTACTCTCTTGTGAATTACTCAATGTACTTTGCTAATACGTTTTTAGATCATCGGGTCAAGGCGGTCGCGGATGCAAACCTCCCTGTGCTGTTAATGAATTCAGCCAGCTCTTGCCATATTCTCTCTGTCCAATCACTGAGTTCCTGGTGTTCCTCTTGGCTTAGCAGTGTGTGGATATCAAGAGCCGGGATACCACACTTCATTTGAAGAGATCTAATTAGAGTCTCTCTCTGGACAGTATACAGCTCACAGTCTAGCAGATAGTGCTCTGGCGTTTCAATAGTCCCACACTCAGTTGACATTTAGAATCTAGTTTCGTTTTCAAAATAACGTCGTTAGAGCAACATGACGTCATTATCATTGTAACGTCTGAATTTGAAAAACAGTCTGAATCACTGTTAATAATAGAGCTCTATGCAGCCTGATTTGCAGCCTGAGTTTGCGGGACTGCTCGGAATAATGTTTCTAGGACACTTGGGAATGTTTCAATACCTAGTGGTGATCTAAGTTTGTCTAGATTCTCTTTACTGATTTACAGTCGGCGTAGTAGTACAGTATTTTGGTGATTCGAAAATTAGTATAAAATATATGCCCAGTGGGCCATACAATTTTTACGGCCCTCTATATTTTGCACGTTTATGTGATAAAAATGCATATCCATCATTTATGGTGTTGAATACAGGTTGCAGTTTATAGCAAGATGAAAGTAAAGCAGAAAGCTCCTATAGGAGCCTTCTGCTTTACTTTCATTTTGCTTTAAGCAGCCACTTGCAATTCAGACACAGATTTAGGAAATTTGCACTTTTGGCTAAGGAGGAAAATTCTCCTGAACACAAATACCCTAAAGTAAGAATGACTAAGGAACTTAATTAGACGCCATTTAAAAATTAATTTGATTTTATTATGCACAAAAGGACTAAGTTCACTTAGGGGTGAAATTGGCCCCATTTCAGATCCCACCAAAAATATCACAGTTTGATGCTTAGGTGGTGGATTATGAAAGAAAACAACTTTTTTTGCTCGATAATAAAGATCATGTTGCCATTTTCATTTGCTCATCTAAAATTACGTTTTCATCAATTGTTGAGCATAATTATAATCACTGGAACATTATTTTATCAACTTTAAAATACAAAGATATGATATAGCATTAGCCAAGTTGAAAACCTCAACATTAATGGAAAATTAAGATACGGTTACCATAGCAACCAGCAAAATTTAGTCTAGAAAAACATGTCTCTCTATATAAATCCTTGAATATGTCTTGTAATTTGATTTTTTATAGTGACACTGAAACGACAGGAACTGTATGAAACATGACAAATCCATGACACATTATTCTTAAAAGTGTTACATTTGTTACTATGGTAACCAATACAACGGCTTCCTACTGAATATAGGTTCACAAAGGGGTAAAATCGGCTCAATTTCAGATTTAAGTTCACTAAGGGGTGAAACTGGTCCCGTTTCAGATTTTACCAAAAATATCACAGTTGGATGCTAGTGATGGATAATGAAAGAAAATAACTTTTTTGGCTCAATAATACAGATTATGTTGCCATAGCAATCAGTTTAATATACTCATCTTTATAGTCACGTCTATCATCAATTATTATGCATATCGGTATTGGAACATGTATTTTGACAACCTTAAAATACAACAATATGATATAGCATTAGCCCAGTTGAAAATCTCAAAAATATAAAGATACTGTTCAGCCAAAGCAACCAGCAAAATTTACTCTAGAAAAACCTGACTCTATATATTTTTTTAAACATGTTGTGTTGTAATTTGATTTTACAGTGACACCAACACAACATGATATGTACGAAACATGACACATCCATGACAGATTATTATATAAAGAGTAACATATGTTGCTATGGTAACCAATACAACGACTTCTTACTGAAAATAGGTTCACTAAGGGGTGAAATCGGTTCAATATTAGATTTCACCAATATATCACAGTTGGATGCTGGTGGTGGATAAATGAAAACAAATATTAAATAAATTCTTGAAAATAAAGAGCATGTTGCCATTATAAGCAACAAGTTTAATTTACATGTACTCTTCTACAATCACATTTTTATCAATCATTGTGCACATCATCATTCCAATATGTATTTTGATAACTTTGAAATGCAAAAATTTGAGAACTCAGATAGAATTAGCCAAATCGAGAACCTCACCACGAACGAAAAATGAAATTATGTTATCATAGCAACAACAAACTTTACTATAGAAACATGTATCTCTATATAATTTATTTTGATATGTCTTGTTGTAATTTAATTTTACAGTGACACCAATACAACAGGAAATGTATGAAACATTGCTTATCTATGACACACACATCTGCTGGTTTGACATAGGGCAATAGCGTAGCGGTGGGTTCAAATTCCCCCACCAGATTTACGTTTTTTTCTTGTTTTAAATATGAGCACAGTTGTCGACAATCTTGATTTTCAAGCCATTTAATCCTTATTACATATAAAGAAACGTACTGCTGAAATTTCTTGATTGTCGGCGACTGTGCTCATATTTTAAATTCAGTATCAACGTTATTTTCTGGGTGAAATTGACGAAAAATCACGGTGAGAAGGGATAATTCTTAGGCTTGACCAAAGGACAATGCTATATAGCGTTTTAACACAAAATAAAACGTTTTCCAGTAAGTTCGATGTATTACCAACCAACTTCAGTAGGATATTCAAAAAGATTAACATGTTGGATAATTCATGAATTTCTAGGCCAATTTCACCCCTTAGTGAACTTAATTAGTCCTTTCAGTCATCAAACTTTAAGTCAATTTCCTGCTTAGCTTTACTTGAATGGCATCAATTTAGATCAGGATCAGGCCTAGCGCTTATAAAGCATTTGAGTTGAGTCTGAGTTTGTTCTCAGCATTAGGCTCAAATCTGACCAATCAAATGCTTGAGAACAAACTCGGACTCAACTCAAATGCTATATAAGCATGGACCTAGATTCTTAGTAGACTCCGAACTGTTTGAGACTCATTTGAAGGTTTCTTTGGTTGAAAAGGTGCGAAAATAAACTTTGAGAAAAATAAGCAGACATCATTTTGAACAAGACTATATTATAGCATAGTACATGCATGTTCATGTTTTCGAATGTAATCAAGGGTAAAATTATCAGGGTCTGGACTGGTAGGGATATTCAATGTAATATCAAAAAATGAAAACGAATAGCATAATTATGCTCCATAAATATAAGGGATGAACATTATATATGCATATTAACCTTCATAGAATTATTTTTATTAAACAGATCAATTTTGAAGTATTTTACAAATGGCCATACTTCAATATAGCCTGTTTCTAGTTTTGAACACAGCGGAGGAATAAATTAAAGGCATAAAAAGGTATATTTATGAGGTAATTAATTAACTTGGATCATACAGATGGTTACAAGATTTGGCATTTCCAAGCAGTTAGTATCCAGATCAGAGTTTGAGTAATTTTACATCGGGTCATGATCCAAACTTTTATCATATAATTCTGGAATGATATAGACAATTAATTGTAGATTTTCAGCAGACAATATTTTTGAAAAAGCTTAAGATAAATATAGCCAAACATTACAATCAGGGGCGTAGCTAGACCAATTAGGAAGTGTATGCAGTCCTATACTAGGGGGGTCCGGGGGGGCATGCTCCCCCGGGAAAATTTTATTTCTAGATGGTCTCTGGTGCGTTCTGAGGGCATTTTCCGCCTTCAAAACAGGCATTAAAGTACATAAATCTATGCAAAAAAATAAATAAAAAATAAACGACATTGACGTCACGACAAAATCATGGATGTTAATTTCAAACCGACAATGAGTAACATTCAGATCTGCAACAGAACCACTTACATAAATGTTCCGTTTTGATAAACATGATATTTGAAAGCAGGCCCGTATGAAGCAAACTGTGATTGAGGGGGCAAATTTAATTCATTTGGTGAACGCACTCTTACTTTGAATGCGGTATGCTCCTCCGGTGAAAAATATTCCTATATGGCTTAAAATAAATGGTGGGTTCTCAGGGCATTTCGAGCAATCAAAACAGGTTAAACAGAAAAATACCATTTGGCAACAGCATTCTTTAATCTATATGTAAAATTCGACTCCCCCATAACATAAATTGTATCTTTATTTATTATATGCCTTCGAGTGATATCGAGCGTTTCCGCGTGTATTTGCAGAGTAAAATACAAGAGTCTGTATCAGCCACCTTGTATCAGCCACTTTGTATTTTACTCTGACCTCGCTTTGGATTTGACGTGACGTCATTTACGTACATGTACGAGTGCTGCGTTATTCTTTGTGGCATACAAAAAATCTTGTTCTACTTCAAATAACTAACAAATTTTGGATATAAAATGGTTTAAACGACTATTTAGTTTTTTCTTGTTTGTATTCAAGGCATATAATAAACACATCACCAGTTGGCAGTGCGCAACAGAGTGTTGCATTTAGCTCTCGACGTTTTTGGCGGAAACAACCGATCAGACTCGCGCGTGTCCCGGCCATTTATCTCTTATTCTTACTGTGTAAATTAAAACCCTTACTTTAGAGGGGTCCGGGGGCATGCTCCCCCGGGAAATTTTTAATCCTAGATGGTCTCAGGTGCGTTTTGAGGGCGTATTCCGTATTCAAAGACTATGTAAAAATTTGACTCAAAATAACAAATTATTGATTCTAGGATAACAGTTTTTTTCTGACAGCTTTTCTTCAAGGCTTTGATCTCTACCCCTACCCCCTACGATTTTTATTGCATTTTTAGACTTTTCAATTTTTCTATATTTCCGGACAATGTGTACGCAGTTGCGTTTTTTGCGTACAGGTAGCTACGCGCCTGACAATAATAATTCAATCTTGCTTAAGTCAAACATACCTATATTTCAAAGTTAAAACATGGCTTAGCCATGTTTTAACTTTGAAATATGGGTATAACGTTAAACTTAAGCAAGTCCACTAGCTATTTATTTTCAACTAAAGAAATATACCTGTAGGTAAGTTTTATTTAAACCAAGTTTTTTTTAAGTTATCGAAGTTGGACTGGATATACATGTATGTAAATCTAAAAGATTACTTTACCTGCACATAGAATCAAGAGCGCCTGCCAACCCATGCTGGGCTCCAGCCGGAAATCCATCATCAAAGATATGGCTCTTGTGGCGATAGGGAACCAAAATCTTCACCAAAAAATCTTAATTGAAATTAATGATAAGTCACTCCCAAAACTACTTCTCAAGATTCCTCAGGTGTCCTCAAGGTGTGAAGATAAAAATTCAAGTTGATGCAATGCTATCTAATCCTATGCACACTTTTTTGTTGTTAATTATATACATACATACAAAAAAAAAAAAAATTACTATTGCATAAATGTTGATTATTTCATCAATCAAAGCCTTCATGAAAGTAATAAGTGTTATCACTAAAATATCACATACCAAGTTTAACTTTCTAAATCAAGGAAAGTAGAATTGGATATATATCAAATAATATCTCATCTAATTTTTATTTTTCTTCAGAATAATTAGCCTCAGTTTTGACTATCTGTCAATCTTGAAGCATTTCTGAACAGAATTTTTACTAATGAGAATTTTTGTAAAAGTATTGTTATATAACGTTATTGTATTCTAATCAAAAGTTTATTTGACAGGGGATCTCTTCACGACTCTATATTTGTTTACTACAAATCCACAAATAATTGCAGTAACGTGACTGCTCTAGTTGCGAAATCTCTTATGTTTGTATCAAGTGACAGTTCGTATGATGTCAAGTCCTGCTTTTAAGACCAACACCCATTTGCTTCACTGGAACTTGCTCAGATTGTTTAGTCTGTAGACTCTTATCAATATTTCCCCCTCCTGCCTCCAATTATTTATGCACCAATGTTTCTCTTATATTCTCAAGACATGAAACATCTTTTACATTTAAAGTTTTTCCATGGGTCCCAGAAAAAACGTTTTCACTAGTAATCTCTCTTCTCTCTATCACTCTCCAATGAAAGTAAAACTCTGTGGTTCACTAACTCCAATAAGTTTTTGTATTACCACGATCATGTCAGTCGAGTCACGGCTTGCTATTCCAAGAGTTGTATATATAGTGCAGTTTTATCTTGTGTACTACTATACAGTATTATAACAGCGACATTATTTCTCATGCAGCCTGAGCGAAATAATCTCTGGTATTCAATAGGATGGAGTTAGCAGTAGCCCAATACTGAATGGGGATTCTGCGATTACACAATCTACTGCCTCTCCGATAATCCGCCCTTTCTCATGCCACTCTCTTATCTAGTTGATTTTCCTGTTTGTTTCCATTTTCATTAATCTTTACGCTGCTGGATATTCAAGTAGACTCTTCCATATTTGAGAGGCCTGTTCTCGCAATATCAGTACATTTGACAAACAGTGTAGACCCAGATCAGAGGGTTCCTACAGGAGCCCTCGTATCTGGGTCTACACTGTTTGCAAAGGATAAATATACTCCATTCCTACATTGTATGAGTTGATCTTTACTGTGCTTAATGTACACACCACCTTATTCCATCAAAAGTCAAGTATTGATTTATTTAAAACTTCATCAGAGATGAAAAGTATTTTTACATTAAAAAGTATTTATCTTTGGGGAAAATCTGTATGCAAACTAACAATGAACCAATTTAAAAGAGGCACTCTTTCAAAAACAATTGAACTGATGCGTTTTGAGTCAGAGAATGAAGTATTACAGATGTTTTGCACACAGTTTGAATCCAGATCAGGTCCTACAAACTGTTTATCTCTAAAGATTACAGTAAAAAGTTAGTAATTTCCAGAATATTAACA
The DNA here is from genome assembly GCA_922989275.2 of Gari tellinella. Taxonomy (NCBI): domain Eukaryota; kingdom Metazoa; phylum Mollusca; class Bivalvia; order Cardiida; family Psammobiidae; genus Gari; species Gari tellinella. The sequence continues at coordinate 35,618,489 of OV277857.1, read as the reverse complement.
GACATTTACTTTCTCACTGTTTTTACGAAAGGTTGCAGACAAACAAAAATTCCGACCTGCCCTACTAAGGGTTCAGGCTACACTAGACTACTACCGGTACTACAGGTTGTAGTAATGTTGTTTTTTGTATAATTGACTTGAAAGCACTTGTGTCTGAAGTCCCCATTCACAAAACGATAATGAAGCTACATGCAGTATGTTGGTTGTTTCTTATATTGAAAACATGGAAAAGACATTCAGGTTTTTTTTTTGGTTGACATTTTTTATGTTAAAAAAATCTGCGTAGAAATGAGTATTTCTTTCTAGTACCAACAGGTTCTACACCCCGATCTGATCTGCCTGTTTAGCTTGGCGTTGAGCTAGTAATGTTTGTTTTTACCTGCCGAGCCTGGGATTCAAGAGAAACAAATTGTTCACTGTATCTCCTATTTTATCAGTAATCTCCAACAGCCGAAACAGCCTCACGTTTGTTGTGTCTGACTAGGGAGGGTTTCTCTCTCTCCGTGTTCCGCCTGCCCTGGTTGCTGTTAAAGTATACTCTGTACAGTCACATCTTTGTTTAGCAGCCATTCTGTGAGAAATCATTTGGATATTCAGATACAGGTATTTGTTTAATGCAGTACAAAAGTAATGCAGAAAGCTCCCTTTGGGAGCTTTCTGCATTACTTTTATACTGCATTAAGAAAGAAATTGTCTTACAGGTCTGTAATTTTCATCTTTTATGAGTGTGTGCTGAATACAGGTTTATGTTGAAACATTAAATGTTTTATGGCAATCCCCTTTTGTAATTGCCGCTAATTGGTATATTACCCAAACTGAGGGTGGATTACCCTTGACCTTAGATTGTAATATTTGCTGGTTTCCTGGTCTGTACAATGTCATAGCCTGGAACCCTGAGCAAGTCCTTTAGTGGTTACACCTATGACAATACAATAACATATTCGTGGAAAAGTTGGCTACTGACCATGCTGCAAAAGTCCTCAATACTGGAAATGAATCTAAGCAGTTCCAATGTACAAATGTCCGTGGAAAAAAAACTTCAGATGTGATGTTAAGTGGGCTAGATTTAACTCTTGGAAGACTGAAAAAATGTTGCTTGCAAAATAATTTGGTGTCAAGGTTCTTAAACTTTCTCTTTCTTTATAATTTTTTTGCTGAAAATGTGATCGGAGTATCAAACAGTTTAGACCCTGATCATATACCGAGTCAGTCCACCTTGGATCTAGATACAAACTTTTTGAAAAAGTCTGCAATTTTTTGCTTCCAGGCATTCACAGGGTTAATAGGAAAATAAAATGTTCATAACTGAGCCATTTGCCAGTAAGAGGCATTATGGGTTACACTTGCTGACCCCATAACTCTGTTGTTATATCCAGAGCACTGTGACATCCCACAGTCAAACTTGTATTAACCAGACATTTCTTAAAAGGAACATCAAACTCTCTACAACCATATGCTGGCTTAATGCAGGATAAAAGTAAAGCAGAATGGAGCTTTCTGCTCTACTTTAATCCTGCATTAAGCTGCAACTTTTATTGAATACAGACATTTCATGTTGTTTTGCGTTATCACTTCACACATGTTGGACTGTATGTCCAATAGAATTAAGTCTGATGGAAGCTTCGATTGTTGAGAATATTTCGGCAGGGAAGGGAACTTAAATCAGGGCTGACTCATAAGTTCCACAACTAATGGAAAACAATTTGATAAACAATATTTATTTCTGGATATAAATTGAAAAAGGAGTCTAAAGGTCATTGTTAGTGCAGTTATTAGTTCAATTCTGAGGAATTTTTGTAAACATTGTAAATGATATTTGTTTTTAGCTCACCTGAGCTAGCTCAGGGTGAGCTTTTGCAATACTTGAATGTCCGGTGTCCGGCGTCCGTCGTCCGTCGTTCGTCGTTCGTCGTCAACAATTTTAGTGTTTACACTCTAGAGGCCACACTATTTATTCAATCTTTCTCAAACTTGCTCAGATTGTATATTACCATAAGAGTTCGGATGAGTTTGATTATGGTTGAAATCGGACTAATAGGTCAAGAGTAATCCACCTTCGAATTGCTGAAAATGCCATATTTAATGGTGTTTACACTCTAGAGGCCACAATTTTTATCAAATCTATCTCAAACATGCTCAGATTGTATATGACCATAAGAGTTCTGATGAGTTTGAATATGGTTGATATCTGATCAATAGGTTGAGAGTTATCTACCTTTGAATTGCTGAAAATGCCATATTTAACCGTGTTTACACTCTAGAGGCCAGAATTTTTATCAAATCTATCTCAAACATGCTCAGATTGTATATAACCATAAGAGTTCAGATGAGTTCGATTATGGTTGAAATCAGACTAATAGGTTGAGAGTTATCTACCCTTGAAATGCTGAAATTGTCATATTTAAGGGTGTTTACTCTCCAGGGGTCACACTTTTCATCCAATCTATCTCAAAATTGCTCAGATCGCATATGACCATAAGAGTTTGATTGAGTTTGATTATGATTGAAATCGGACCTATCTACCTGTGAATTGCTGAAAATGTCATATTTAAGGGTGTTTACACTCTAGAGGCCACAATTTTTATCTGGTCTTTTTCAAACTTTCTCAGATTGTATATGACCATAAGAGTTCAAATAAGTGTGATTATGGTTGAAATCAGACATATAGGTCAAGAGTTGTCTGCCCTTGAATTGCTGAAAATGCCATATTGAACAGCGTTTACACTTTTGCAACTACAGTTTTGAATGGATTTTGATTTTACTTGCACACAAAGTATATACCTATAAGTTCTCAAAGGAGTGCAATTATTGTTGAAATCTAATCATATTAGCAATAGTTATCTGCCCTTGATATACTTTGAAATGCTAGAAAAGGCTTTATTTCAGTATTGTTTAGGCTCTTAAGTTATCTGCCCTTGATGTACTCTACCATACTAGAATTATGAGGTTGTATTCCAAAATTGTTTACATGCTATACTACAAATTTGAATGGATTTAAATTAAAACTGATGAAACAGTAAGATAAAGCTATCAAGCTTCAGTACAACAGGTGAGCGATATCAGGGCCTTCAGGCCCTCTTGTAATATTGTCCTACCCTTTGGGTTGTAGACAGAACTTTAGCAGACTTTTAAGAAGATGCTTGAACCCTTTGCCCCATAGTTTGCTTTCAGTATTTGAAGACAGATGGAGCAGCTTAAAGCAGGCTGAAAGTATGGGATTTGTTTGTCTTCAGCAAACTATACCAACTTGGCTGAGCTCTGTTGGTAAATTTTACATTGGCTTCAGGTATGGAAGGATGCAGGCTCTGTTACCCGCCAGGACACATCAAGCTAACAAAATTTTCAAGTAGTAAAGCCTTGCTAATGCTATACATTAAAGGGACTCGCAACCGGATGGTGTACTTGTCAAAATAAAATAAAATACTCAAATAAAAGCAAATTTGTGGCATTATTTGGCTTCTGACATTAAAAAAATATGATCAGTCCAAAAAAAGTCTCAAGAATCGTCACGGAATCTTAGATTTTTAGATATTTTCCATCGTTTTTCTATACCGACTAGTAGACGGTATAGTTGTTGTTGTTGCTTCTCTACACGGGCTCAGACATAAACCCGAGCCGAATTGTGAAGTTGTATGCACTTTCCATCGCTACACATTGAAATACGTTAAATCGATCTGAGATAATCGGATAGTTCCGTGGTCCATTGGTCTAAGCGGTTTCCCCTATTTTGCCTTCTGTCCGCCAATGCCGGGCCCCGGGTTCGAATCCCACCAGAGACCAATATTTTTTTTTATTGAAATACATTTTTTTAAACAGAATTTCTTATCTTAAACTAATTCTTTACCATTTATATAAGCGTTTGACACATATTTACAAATCACTATTTTTAATGCACCATCTGGTTGCGAGTCGCTTTAAAAGATGAGTACCACTTAATATGACTAGTCGACCTAGTGTCATTTATTTGAATGGGTGTGGTATCATGTCATGTTTCTATGACGAAATCACCAATCATCATCATTGTCTCATCTGATCATTCATCATCGACCTATGACCTATTCAGAGTAGCATTGCAGTGCTAATAGTAAAACCCAACTCATCCATCCATCTTTCCTGGGGAAACAATTTCCATATTAACCACTGTAATAGTTGGGATAATAGATGTGCATAGAGGGCAGAGTTTTACTTATGAATTATAGTGAACCATTAAATTAAAGCTGACAAATTTTACAATATTATATTTGAGAAGCCCATTCAGTGAGATTCTTCTGAAATGTGTTATTATCTCTGCATAATGTTGCGTGTTTGCCCAGACTTTTAAAGCTTCAAACACTATTAAATTCTTCATTTCAGGCCATTCTACTGCATCTTTTATATTTAAACAAGTGTGATCTCTTAGACTGCGGGGACCAAGAATATATACATCTCTTGCAAGCAGTGTAGACCTAGATCAGAGGGCTTCTTAAAGAGCCCTATGAGAGCCTATAAGAGATTCTGAATTGTATTGATTTGTCCTGCTTTTTGTATGCACATACCTATGTTTATAGATTTTCATGCTTCTTTTATAGAACTCAGAACTTATCTTACAATTTTTAAAATACCAGATTAATTTTGTTCTTGGGGAGATGTTGTCACAGTAACCAAACGTTTTACAAACATCGTATAATTATCATACATGTGATATCTCCCGATCTGGTCGGGAGCTCCCGAAATTTGACCTCTACTCACGATCTCCCGGTCGGGAGACGAAATCTCCCGATATTTCATTAAACCAGGTTCATTTTTTTCAATATGAACTTTTATATCATTTACCTCGTTCGCCGACTCTAAAAATCTTAAAATTGGATCAGAGTTCTCTGGCTAATCCATAAACACGCTTATCACCAAACGCTACTGATGCGTGTAAACACATTACGCAATCGTCGATAGCACTATACATGGCATGTATATGGCAGGCTGCCAAACAATGTTTGATCACACGCACCGAGTGGGGTTTGACATATTGCTTGTAATGTGTTGTAGATCTAATTGGTTATCAAAAAAAGTGATTGACAGGTTCGCCCCGAATCGGAGACCTAGCAACGACAAATTTTAGAAGCGGTGATGCGAAGGATAAAGATCTATGTCGCCGATACGGATCGGATTAAAATCAGATAATTCTCCGTAAGTTTTGGACAAACACACATCTTATATGAAAGCTACATTTATGAATTTATTGCCACCACAAAATAGAATATTCACTTAACAGAAAAATACTTCGAAAAGTATACCGTTACAAAATGACGGGGCGCCTTAATATTTGCTACGAGAATCGCGTATATTTTGTTAGTCTAAAAAGTTTTCCCCAGCATCGTTTTCTAACAATCAATTAAAATTAAACATTGGACCTAAATTCTTCTGTTTGTTACATACGATTTGTGCAAATGTATAATTATTACGTTTGATTTTACAACCAATTACGCTCGTAAAATTGATTTGCAATCAGTTTTCGCGGTAGAAAATTTAGACGCGTTATTTCGTTGTTAAAACCACACCCACTTTATGGCGCTAGTAAATGTCGTCTGCAGACTTTGCCGTCTGAAACAATTTATCTGACTTAATCTTGGTGCATTTTCTTTCAGAAAATATCAGTGTCAAACAGTTTGTATCTAGATAAGATTGTGCGGCGTCTCATCTGGATCCATACTGTATGCAAAAATAAATAACAGATTAACAGATTGTTAAGTTGCTAACTCTTTCTAGATCTACTCCATGGATAGAAATCTAGACCATTTGAACTACTTCATTCATTCTCTGAAGAAAATAGATATATTTCCAGTTTATCTTTACTAGTCATGAATAATATAAGAACCATAAGAAATAGTTCTTATATCCTAGCAGATGGTATATCTAGCTTAAAACAGGCTTAAACTTTTACTGAATCAGAATGCTCCTGAAGAGTATTCTGCTTTACTTTCAGCCTAGATGCTAGAATAAAAGGCCCATGTCAGTATTATAAAAACTATCTCTGGGTGAAAATTGTCTCTGTCATAGTGGTCTATAGACTTATCTATTCACTGATTTAAAAAAAAAAGCAATTAGTGCTTAATTACCTTATGAAAATAGATAAATGTGTTGGATTTTCATCGCCTGCGCCTAGTTTTGTCGCGAAAAAAGCTCCCTATTTGGCACCCCAATCTCCCTATTAAAATTTCCAGATCTCCCTATTTGGGTCCAAGAAAATATCACATGTATGATAATTATATAGTGCAGACACTGATCTGATGTTCTGGGTCTCCTTGTTAACAAATGATATACAGTGGAAACTCGATACTACGAACTCGCTTAAATCCATCTTACCAGTATTTCATAAGTTGAATTTTGATAAGTTTATCTCGTTTAAGTCGAACATACCTGTATTTCAAAGTTAAAACGTGGCTAAGCCATGTTTTAACTTTGAAATATGGGTATATTCGAACAAACGCGAGTTCGTAGAATCGAGTTTTTACTGTATAAATTTTGTGAACAGACAGTAATTATGCAACAAAACTGGAAGTGTTCAGTTTTGTTCATCTTCATAGATGAAATGCTTTCAAAGAAATCTAACTTTATGAATCACACACCTTGAAGCCTGATCAGGCTCAGTTCTGCCATTTATCAGGTCTGGATGTAACAGGTTGCCAATATCAATCAAGGATAATCCATTACCCTATAACCTGTTTCTAGTTCTGCCATTTATCAGGTCTGGATGTAACAGGTTGCCAATATCAATCAAGGATAATCCATTACCCTATAGTCTGTTCCTGCCATTATCAGGTCTGGATGTAAGAGGTTGCCAATATCAATCAAGGATAATCCATTACCCTATAGTCTGTTTCTAGTTCTGCCATTTATCAGGTCTGGATGTAACAGGTTGCCAATATCAATCAAGGATAATCCATTACCCTATAGTCTGTTCCTGCCATTATCAGGTCTGGATGTAAGAGGTTGCCAATATCAATCAAGGATAATCCATTACCCTATAGTCTGTTTCTAGTTCTGCCATTTATCAGGTCTGGATGTAACAGGTTGCCAATATCAATCAAGGATAATCCATTACCCTATAGTCTGTTCCTGCCATTATCAGGTCTGGATGTAACAGGTTGCCAATATCAATCAAGGATCATCCATAACCCTATAGTCTGTTTCTAGTTTTGAAGGTAGGTGACCACTTAAAGCAGGTTGAAAGTAATGCAGAATGCACCTTAAGCGTCCTTTACAATACCATCTGCTAGAATATAGAAAACATTTTTATGCCTGTTTTTGTCATGTCTGCTGGTTTGTCCATCCGAGCGCACGAAAGGTCCTTTGTTGGGTAGGGAGAACAATAGATTCCATTCATTCCGTGATTGCCCTATTGTTATTGTTGGGTATTTTAGTGTACTGTTGGGTACTTTTAAACAAAAAATATACCCAACAAATGTCCATCTGTGAGAAAGTCCGTCCGTCCGTCCGTCCATCCGTCCGTCCGCACAACCGAAATGGGTTAGAGGGCCTTTTCTGGCTAGATAACGGTAAACATAACAAAAGAAGACAATAGAGTTCATTCCGTAACAATAGAATAAGGGGCCGTGGCCCGTTATTCAAACAAAAGAAAAGGCCCTCTAACCCATTTCGGTGGCACGTCCGTCTGTCTGTCTGTCCGTCTGTCTGTGCCAAAAACCTTAACCTTGGCTATAACTCTTGCATTTTTGTACCTAGGCCTTTTATACCTGGCATGTGTCTTCCCTGTATCAAGACCTTTCCAACCATACAAAACTTTTTGACCTTGTGACCTTGACATTTGACCTACTTTTGAAAAATCTTAAAATGGCTATTACATTTGCACCAGTTGGCCCAGGGCTTTCATATTTTGTATGTATATTTCTTGTGTCAAGACCTTTCCAACCATACCAACATCTTTGACCTTGCGACCTTCACCTTTACCTTTGACCTATTTAATCAAACTTTAACCAAAAACCTTAACCTTGGCTATAACTTTTGCATTTTTGCACCTGGGCATTTTATACTTGGCATGTGTATTCCTCATGGCAAGACCTTTCCAACCATACAAAACCTTTTGACCTTGACCTTGACATTTGACCTTCTTTTGTAAAAATCTTCAAATTGCTATAACATTTGCACCAGTTAGCATAGGGCTTTAATATTTTGTATGTATATGTTTTGTGTCAAGACCTTTCCTACCATACCAATATCTTTGACCATGTGACCTTGACCTTCACCTTTGACCTATTTAATCAAACTTTAACCAAAAACCTTAACATTGGCTATAACTTTTGCATTTTTGAACCTGGGCCTTTTATACTTGGCATGTGTATTCTTCATGGCAAGACCTTTCCAACCATACAAATCTTTTTGACATTGTGACCTTGACATTTGACCTACTTTTGTAAAAATCTTGAAATGGCTTTTAACATTTGCACCAGTTGGCCCAGGGCTTTCATATTTTGTATGTATTTTTCTTGTGTCAAGACCTTTCCAACCATACCAACATCTTTGACCTTGCGACCTTCACCTTTACCTTTGACCTATTTAATCAAACTTTAACCAAAAACCTTAACCTTGGCTATAACTTTTGCATTTTTGCACCTGGGCATTTTATACTTGGCATGTGTATTCCTTATGGCAAGACCTTTCCAACCATACAAAACCTTTTTGACCTTGACCTTGACATTTGACCTTCTTTTGTAAAAATCTTTAAATTGCTATAACATTTGCACCAGTTAGCATAGGGCTTTAATATTTTGTATGTATATGTTTCGTGTCAAGACCTTTCCTACCATACCAATATCTTTGACCATGTGTGACCTTGACCTTCACCTTTGACCTATTTAATCAAACTTTAACCAAAAACCTTAACATTGGCTATAACTTTTGCATTTTTGAACCTGGGCCTTTTATACTTGGCATGTGTATTCTTCATGGCAAGACCTTTCCAACCATACAAAACTTTTTGACCTTGTGACCTTGACATTTGACCTACTTTTGTAAAAATCTTTAAATGGCTATAACATTTGCACCAGTTGGCCCAGGGCTTTAATATTTTGTATGTATATGTTTTGTGTCAAGACCTTTCCAACTATACCAACATCTTTAACCATGTGGTTTAACCTCGATCTTTGACCTATTTAATCAAACTTTAACCAAAAACCTTAACCTTGGATATAACTTTTGCATTTCTGCACCTTGGCCTTTTATACTTGACATGTGTTTTCCCTTTCTAACCATACAAAACTTTTTGACCTTGTGACCTTGACATTTGACCTACTTTTGTTGAAATCTTTAAATGGCTATAACATTTGCACCAGTAGGCCTACGGCTTTCATATTTTGTTCATATATTTCTTGTGTCAAGACCTTTCCAACGATACCTACGTTTTTGCCCTTGTGACCTTGACCTTTGACCTTTATTTGTACAAATCTTTATACGCCTATAACATTTGAACCAGTAGGCCTAGAGCTTCCATACTTTATATGTTTCTTGTGTTAAGACTTCTCCAACCATGCCAATGTTTCATTTACCCTACGACCATGACTTTTGACCTACTTTTGCAAATAAGCATTACATTACAGAACATGATGCTGGCTGGGGGCATTTGTGTTTCACAAACACATTGCTTTTCATCTGATCATCACCAAACTTTCTGAAAATGTTTGTTGACATAAAATGGAGACCAATTTGGATAACCAGCGGCACCAATTTATGCTAGGCCCTTTGGAGTAATGGCCCTTGAAGTCCTCAAAATGGCGCTCCACTACAGTTTAAGCTCTCTAACTTTTACGTTTGATAGTCTGGATTCCCCTCCCTGTATCATCGGGGGCATTCGTGTAACTGGGACACGCTCTTGTTTATGATTGTATTTATTCAAACTACTTTCTGTATTGGAATAATAAATTAAAGGCGTAAAAAGGTGTATTTATGGAGGAATGGGTGAAATGAACCTTAACCATTCTCATGCTATAATTGTTTGTTGATGCCTTTTAGAAACATATCTTATTAGTCTATGTAATAGTTGAGATTATAAAATATTCATGGTAGATGGAGTTTTGTATAATTATTATGAATGTTCAGCAGGAGAAAGGCTATAACATCATATGTCTGGCAATATCTTGTGTTAGTCTTTATGACCTTGTAATTCAAATCAATCTCAAAACAAGTGTAAAACAGTTTGCATTCAGATGAGGAGCCGATTTACTTTGAATCTGAGCTAGCTCCAAAGTATTTGCAAATGCAAGTCATTTTAAGTGTGATATTGGGTTAAGCGTAAAGAGACCATAGGATGAAACCTTTCATTCAGAAATGTCTTCATCAGATAAGAATTCTTCTGCCTCAGGTGGCTGCAAAGAAAAAATCTTTTCAAACTTCAATCCAGAAATTCTGAATACTATTGTGCAGTTTCAGATCAGTATTGGCAGCCATTTTGAAATCCAGATCAAGTCCCACTTGTGTTAACCATTACTATGCAGACATTTGGATTGGACTCATCATTCTTGAAAATGATGACCAGTTTGTAACATTGACTCTTGGGATTTTGGGGGGAAATATTTGAAAATATGACAAAGATGGCAGGCTCCTTCAGGATTCCTCTTTTTGCAATGATTATGTATTAACTTGTTTTCTGTGCACTGTATCCATTGTTTATTTAAAGGTCAAGAAATTGAAAATTGACAATAAACATCCAAAAAATTGTGATCGGGACAGAAGGGGAATAATTGTGACAATTACTGACAGAGTTATCTCCAATCATGGCAGGTGCTCTGGCAAATAGTCTGCTTCCAAAGATTTTATCAAAACCATGATTCTTTTATTTCACTCATTGAAAAGCAGTCTGGTTCCAGTGATTTGATCAAAACTATGATTCTTTTATTTCAATGGTTGAAAAGCAGGAAATAAATTAGTGATTGAAGTGGATTTTGGAGATTTCAGGCTTTTGAAAAACAAATAAAATTTGGAAGTGGTGATGAGCAAGCTGATTGGTAGACATTAGCACTGATCCTACCAGTATTGAGATGACTGGAGATTTCTATTTATTGACCTAGATTGCATCTAGATGCTTATATGTTTACTGTTGATTGTTTTAATGTTGACCCACTTACATAATTCTTAACCATTCTTTTGGCATTAGAATATATTGATGTTTTTTAAAGCATTGTTAACCCAGAGAGCTCCTGAAGGATATTGGAACTGTCTGGAAAAGTTTCTGGAGTGATAGAATGAGTTAATGTACCTTACTATTGAACAGTGCAGACCCTATCGAGATCCCTCATGCTCCGATATTTAATCCAGGCTTTCATTGTCAATGTTTTTTATGCCCTGGGCACTGGTAGATACAGGATGCATAAAGTGAGTGTCCTGTCCATGTGTGCATCTGTCCATCCTTTTACCAGATTTTACTGTTTTGTCTAGCACCAACACCGCTTTCTAGAATGGTTTGATACTTATACAGTTGTTAAATTGTCTTGGACCTTCCCAACCATTTCATCTAGAATCAACACCACTTACTAGAATTTGCTTTGATAATCATACAGTTGGTTGTCTTGGACAATTCCCAACCCTCCCATATCACCAAATCTAAATTTGACCTTGACCTCTTTTAGACCTAGAATAAATTTCAATTGGCTATTTCTTGGTTAACTAGATTTTACAGTTTTATCTAGCAGCAACATCACTTACTAGAATGCTTTTGGTACTGATACAGTTGTTGGCTTGGGCAATTCCAAACCATCCCATGTCATCCAACCTCAATTTGACCGTGACCTCTTTTGGACTTAGAATGTTGTAAATTGGCTAATCCTTGGTTAATTAGATTTGATGTTACTGTTTTGTCTAGCATCAACACCACTTACTAGAATGATTTGATACTTATACAGTTGTTGTCTTGGACAATTCCCAATACACCAATATCACCCACCATTGATTTGACCTTGACCTTATTTGGATTTAGAAATGACTCTAAATATATATTGGCAAGGATGCCACCGGGGGCATAAAGAAATGATTCTGAATCTACATGCCACTATGGGCATATGCATTTATTGAATGCAGTCTTGTCTATGGATGTTTTTCTTATTAATGGATTACTTGTCTTTGCAATAAAAAAAATCTTATTTAACACATATTTATTTGTAGTAGTTCAGTGCTAAAGTTTAAGATCTATTAACTTGAGTTTGTCGTCTATTTAGTTGGCATCAAACTTACAATCAAAAACTATTTTACTGCGTGAGATTTTGTTTTAATCGGAAATGTTAGTATTAACAAAACTCTAGATACTGCAGCCATTGGAAACTCAATGTGTTGAACAGAGACTCTGCCAGAGATATCTGCACACAACTAGATATTATGCATGCTATAATTCAGTTGGATATGGTTGATTTGTATCAAGTATACTATGGGGGTAAAAGGTTGATTCAGGCTGAAGTAAAACTGAAAGAGCAGGGTTCTATGACTCTGTATGGAAGAGGATTCTAGTTTGTAAACTTATTATCAGTACATGCACATAGAAAAATTTCTCACATAAATACCCCTGTTTTCTATAGCGAACAACGATGACGAATATCCTTATCTCCAACATGTGTAAGATCACTTTGATGACGTCACTATAACGTCACTATTTATAACGGCGTTTTGACTTCACCTGGGTTTCCAAAAAATGCACATTGCTTAAAAAATAGCTTAAATCTTTGGTAATGTGAGAAAAAGAATCTGTCACTCGTCGATGTTTAAGACAAGTTGATCTCAACTCGTCTTAATAACATTTCAATTCTAGACTCATTTGAGATAAGCTTGTCTTAAACTTCGACTCATGACAGATCCTATATATCTCATTTCTGCAATGATGTTTATGCTAATCTTTTTATCTTATTAGACAGCAGGTTTTTTCCTCTGATTATCCAACAAAATCATAATCTTTGTGCTTGGTGACCCAATTTTAAACCTAGAATTCAAATAACAAACATAAGTCATCTTCTTGATTATTCGTATATAAATATCCAACCTTTATCATCTAAAGCATTACAGCGGCCATTAAAATATAGAATGAAAATCCCCAGAAAAGAGTGCAGACTGCAGATCTATAAGAAAATAGTGCAGACCCTGATCAGACAGCTCCTTTAGGTTTGCACTGTTTTAAGAAATAATCAATATACTTTATTTAGCTAAATATATGCAATTTCAAAAAAATGGAATAATACTTGATTGACCTTAATCAAAGTTTACACTGTTATCAAATTTATGCTGTTTGCAAAAGAAGGATTATTACTAGATTGACTGTATTTCTAGCAAAGGTATGTTTCAGGTAGATTTATTTATCTTCAGTTTTATCTAATTAGTCATTTTGCAGCTGTGTCAATAGAGTTCAGGATGCACTAAACATGCATTTCCTCAGACATACGGTTATACCTGTATTTACCCATTACTCCATACATGCACCTTTTTATACATTTGATTTGTTATTCCACTTAATAAATAGTTCCATTTTGTATAGTCACAAGAAATATTTTCTATACTCTTGCAGATGGTAGCTTACAGCAGACTGAAAGTAAAGCAGAATGCACCTAAACCTTTCTCCAATAGAAGAGCATTTTAACACCTTTAGTATATTCCTCCACTGAAGAAAATAGTTCCAATGTATACAGTGATAAACATGTATCAAAAGAGATATTTTTAATATTCTAACATATGGTAGCTTAAAGCAGGTTGAAAGAAACTAAAAACTAAAAACATCCTATGGGGTAATTGGTTAAGGCACTTTCTGCTTTACTTTCACCTGCTTTAAGTAGTCGCCTATTTTCAGTACCAGAAACAGTCTATAAGGTAAAGGGTTAAGCGATTCTTCTAAACAATACCCATTAATATCCTATAAGTAGACTGGTGGTCTCTATTATTCTACATGATAACTGTAATTCAGAAAGCTCAAAGAACTGGTGTCTATTTGAAACAGATCAGACACAAATTGACTTATTTAGCTATATCTCATCAGTTCCCAAATCATATTGAACTCAGATTAAACCTAACTGTGAACATTTAAAACAAAAATCACACATTTTCTACATTTAATTGAATTGCATGTACTTTCATTAAAACAGAACTGAATAACCTTTACCCCGACCGAATGTATTATGACTTGTTTTTTGCATTGTGCCACTTTTTTCACAGACACCCTGCAAGTATTTGTACGGTTGCAGATTTGACATTATCATCTGCCCGACTGGTACAGTAACGTCTCCCAGTAATGCCCATTCAAACAAGTTTGTTACACTATCATAGACACGTGGCAGCTGAAAGCAAAATGAAAGTAAAGCAGAAAGCTACTTCACAAACTTTCTGCATTACTCTTATCATTCTTGCTTTCAGCTGTCTCATGTCAAAAAACACTGAAAACAAGAATTCCGATGAAAGATTGCAATAATTGTACATTCCTGCAACATTTTTGTAGGCATTTTCGGGAGGTCATGTCCTTTCCACAAATGATGTCATCAGCTGTGATTATGTTAGGTTATTTTCTGTTTAACTACTCCTTTTATCTGGATGTAAACTTTTGTGATATAGCTATGAGTGCATAAACTTCAAGCGGATGTTACTGCCTAAAGCCTGTCTCACACAGAACACACGGCTTATACGGTTGGCCACCCTTGTAAACCGTACCTATAACCGAACCAACCGTGGCCTTATCCGAGTTACACTCGGGCCATTCGAGTGTATCCATGAAAGCCGTGTATGATTTTTAAAACTTTTAAAAAACTGGCATTGGTGCCATGTCCGTGTATGACGTTTAGCGATCGTACAAGACCGTGAGAGACCGTATATACAACCGCACATGAAGTCCTCTCTGTTTAGTTCATGTAACAGAGTATCATACTGACCAAACATGACCCTTCTGTTGAGCCATTCTCTTGTCTCTTGACTCCTTCTTCTTCTCCTTCTGTTGGCTTGTTCTTATCTCCCCTCACGCCTTCTGGCCAAAATAATCTCTATCAGTCTTATCATGATTTCTAATTCCCTTATTCTGTCATCTGCCATTTTTATAACTTCTCTGTTGAAAGTTCGAAAATTTATAAAGCCAAGCCATCGAAACGAGTCAATATATATCAAAACATACACGAATGTGTGATAATTCGAGCATAACTCGAACAAAAGTCGGTGGGACCGTACGTAAACCCTGTAAATGTCCAGTTAATCCAGTAAAAGTCGTGTTTAACCGTTCTAGGCCGTACTAGACCGTACTTGGAACCGTACAACAATCGTATGAAAATCGTTTTGCAAATCGTGTTCGAACCGTGACAAACCTTGCTTGACCGAGTATATATTTAACCTTTTTCACCACTGAAAAACAGCTAGTGTCTTTGAAATTAGAAACAGGCTATGGTGTATCGGTTTGAAACAGATTGAAAGTAAAGCAGAATGGTTGTTAAGGAGCATTCTGATTTACTTTCAATCTGCTTTAGATGGTAACCTGTCTTCAAAACTAGAAAAGCCTATGGGGCAAAGGGTTAAGTGCATTTCTGTGAAGGGCCCATGCTTCCCAACTCTCCCGATTTTGTCTAGAGGCTCCCGATTCTGAAGACAAACTCCGACCACCCGATTATTTGACTAAAAACCCGATTTATAAAAAATCTGGAATAGGGTGAAGTTCTTTTGAAAAATTGATATTTGACTGCTTGAATTTCCGTCAAAATATCATTCCATTCGTTGAAACAAGAAACAGACATCTGTAAACGTCGCTGTTTACAGGTCCTACTGTACAGCGGAACCATTCACTCGTGTCATAGGTCAGTGCATGTGTATTCCAGCCGCGGGCGGTCTATTTCCGACACATTAGAAAGGGGCTGGCTATTTGAGATTAATGATAAGGGGGTTAACACGGCGACAAAGCTTTAGTAATTGGGGAATAGCCGTTTGTAAAGTGATGCCATGGCCATTGCGGAGAGCAGATTCGTTTGATCAATTACTTTCTGCTTTTTCGAAGCGGATATATCGTTTGAACAGTTTCCCTATTTGTCACTTTATCACAACATGTCCCTGACACTAAGTTATATAACGCAGGGAACCAGAATAATCACAACGAGGCTTATAAAGCAATTATGTGAAACCAGTCAATTAACTCAACGATAACATCCGAGGATAGTCAAGATACAAATTATTGATCTAAAACCAAGGACGCTCTTCCGTTGAAAATGAAAGTAGACTTTCGTCGGTATAATTCCATGCCCCTATAGTTTGTTTTGGCGTAATTTATGTAACTGACAATTGCCATTCTGCATAGCATGACACTTATTTCTCTGATAGATAGGGCAATTATTGACATTGACATATATTTGTTCACTTCGAGCGTTGAGAAACGACAGTTTTACCGGCAAGGTTCGTACATAGAGTCAAAGTTGTTTCCCGACTTTTATCCCCTTTTGTTCGAAAAGCATATGTTACATTAATGCAAAAAAAGGATCACAGGTATAAAATTCGACCACAGGCACAGCTACTCGTGAGTGTTATAGGATTTGTTAGCTCACCTGAGCTAGCTCAGGGTGAGCTTTTGCAATCCTTGAATGTCCAGCGTCCGGCGTGCGTCGTCCGTTGTCCAGCGTCAACAATTTTAGTGTTTACACTCTAGAGGCAACAGTATTTATCCAATCTTTCCTAAACTTGCTCAGATGGTATATTGCTATAAGAGCTTGGATGATTTCTAATATGGTTGAAATCGGACAAATAGGTCATGAGTTATTTACCTTTGAACTGCTGAAAATGCCATATTTAACAGTGTTTACACTCTAGAGGCAACAGTATTTATCCAATCTTTCTAAAACTTGTCCAGACTGTATATGACCATAAGAGTTCAGATGAGTTTGATTTTGGTTGAAATCGGATAAATAGATCAAGAGTTATATACCTTTGAATTGCTGAAAATGCCATATTTAACGGTGTTTACACTCTAGAGGCCACAGTATTTATCCAATCTTTCTAAAACTTGCCCAGATTGTATATGACCATAAGAGTTCGGATGAGTTCGATTTTGGTTGAAATCAGACAAATAGATGAAGAGTTATATACCTTTGAATTGCTGATAATGCTATATTTAACAGTGTTTACATTCTAGAGTTCGCAATTTTTATCCAATCTATCTTAAACTTGCTCAGATTGTATATGATTATAAGAGTTCAGATGAGTTTGATAATGGTTTAAATCAGACTTATAGGTCGAGAGATATCTACCTTTGAATTGCTGAAAATGCCATATTTAACGATGTTTACACTCTAGAGGCCACAAATTTTATCCAATCTTTCTCAAACTTACTCAGATTGTATATTTCCATAAGACTTCAGATGAGTTCGATTATGGTTGTAATCGGATCAATAGGTCAAGAGTTATGTACCTTTGAATTGCTGAAAATGATATATTTAACAGTTTTTACACTCTAGAGGCCACAATATATATCAAAGCTTTCTCAAACTTGCCCAGATTGAATATGACCATAAGAGTTCGAAAAAAGGTGATTATGGTTGGAATCGTACAAATAGATCAAGAGATATCTACCTTGAATTGCTGAAAATGCCATATTTTACAGCGTTTACACTCTTGCAACTACAGTTTTCAATGGATTTTGATTATACTTGTACACAAAGGATGTAGCTATACGTTCTCGAAGAAGTGCAATTATTGTTGAAATGTAATCATTGTGGCAATATTTAGCTGCCCTTGATATACTTTGAAATGCTAGAAAAAGGCTTCATTTCAGTATTGTTTAGGCTCTAGTTATCTGTCTTTGATGTACTCTACTATACTACAGTAGGTCGACAAACTTGCATGGATTTAGAATAAAACGGGTGAAATTCAAAGGTAAAGCTATCAGGCTTCATTACAAATGGTGAGCGATATCAGGGCCTTCAGGCCCTCTTGTTTTTATTTAAGTCACTGAACAGACAAAATGAAAGTTGTATTACAATTTTGTAGGATATTCACATGAACTGTGTTTGTGTCAGACTTTTGTTTTTAAAATTTCATACCGAAAACAAAGAAAAAATTGAATGGACTGATAGAAGAAAGAATTGACTTCACATAATGAGAAAATAATTGAATATCACTTGACTTCACCAGGAACTTCACAAAAGAATTGAAAATAGTTGGGAGAAAAAGACTGGCAGTATATAGGATGTTAATAACTTATTCTAACATGACACGTGAATTCGTCTCTATAAACAAAGAACAGGTCTATCGTGGTATACCTGAGACGTTATACCACGCTCTTCCCTACCCCGCTCCTCCCGCGGTTATATGACATGACGTGACCACGTGCGTTCATACGTTATGTTTTTTTTAAATTTCTTTCGTTATTCATATAGCCCGTAAAGACCATATACTTTTAACCAGTAACGTTACAGTAATTTTCTCATTCTTCTGTCTTGTTTGATGTAATGTTTGTTCTATGCCAGATTATGGATCGGTAATTGTGATTTTGCTTATGGGTGTTAGATTCTTGTAATGCCGCGGAAAAAGTTATTCGGTCGAAAAACTTCATCCGCTGAGGAAATAAGTATGGAACATTTGATTTCCTTTCTAATGAATTTCCTTAAATCTGGTCATGTTAGAATCGAAATAATCTATGTTCTACCGTTGTGAAACTGTATTTTACAACGGTCGGTCATTGTGGTGCGCAGGAATTGACCACTCAGGCCTTCGGCCTTCGTGGTCAATTCCTGCGCGCCACAACTCCCAACCGTTGTAAAATACCGTTTCACAACGGTAGAACATGGATTATTTCTTAAATATAGTGACTAAATAGAAAATACATGTACTCATATTTGCCTGACAAGATCCATGGAGAGGTCGAAACAGTACTTCATGTACATGTAATAAATTGAGTAAGTTCATATGTCATAAAAGACTACTGTTAATAGTCAAAAATGGACTTGATTGGAAACAGGAATAGTAAATTTTAAGTTTCAGAAGTCAATGAGTAAAAACAAGCTTTGATATTTCATCCAATTACAGCACTAGATACATGCAGTACCATGTAGTGTAACAAAATTACTGAAATATGCCGCTCTTTCCCTCTTAGAAATCAAGAAAATCCCTCTTGAGAGTCAACAAAAGTTGGGAAGCATGAGGGCCATCTAAGGTATATGTGTGTTACAGGGATTTAAGTGTAATCAGTAGGGATGTCAATGAATACCAAAACGCTATCCGAATATTCAAAAGTTCTATCGAATAGGAAGTATTCGGATATTTCGTTTTGAAAACCATACAAATCATCGTATCTTCGTAAGTTGCTTGAATAGTATAAAGCTAATTTAGATGTAAAGCTTCTCTGGCGGCATAATAGAGTAAGCCTTCAGTCAAGCAGAATCGAATCGATTTAAATTTTAATTTAGTTCCAACCAAGAAGATGCCTGGATATGATCTATTTGGCGTTGATTTTTGCAATGAAACCATTTTTGTTTCGAGTTACAGAGTACATGTTTACCTGCGAGTAAGCGTCACGGTGCCATGATCTGAGCCTTTTTGTAAAATTCACTATTTATCTTTTTCAACAATTCACATAACAAGAATGGATCAGTTTATCAAGATTCAAGAGATTTTGAATGATTATTAAAAGCAAAGAAATGTACGACTTTGTTATCACTTATTAAGTTATTGTACTCAATTAACCGTTCCTGAACCAAAACTTTGACCCCTTTGTATTTTTCAAATGAATAGATACAGCGCTGAAAATCTTATCTGCAGTCATAGTTTCTTTCTTCTTTGAAATGTATATCTTCTGTTGAACAATTACCAAACTAAATAATTACTTTTAGCCAATGAAACGGTATTTCTTTTGGATATCTATTCTGCTTGGTTAATCTTAAAGCTGATAATTATACATGTTGTGCTTTACTGCTCTTGATTGACAGTTTCTTTATGAATCACCAATCATAAGCAAATGCTTTTCACGCCATAACAAACTGTCTATCAGTATGATACAATGATTGGATAATGAAAATATCATTGTTTCATGTCAGTGTGATAAAATTACATAATCCGTGACAATAGTGTACTGTTTATCTCAAATTGTGTGGTATGATAGCCAATTAGCGGCGCCCGCTTTACCCGCTACATAATCGGTCCCGTGGTCGGTGAACTATTCGAATATTCGTATAATCGGGTATTCGTTGACATCCCTAGTAATCAGGGATAACGTGAAATCCCTGAACGTAATTTGGAAGCTTTTTGTTGATTTTCATAAATATTTGGCAGTTCCTTTAGGTTATAGTAATGAATCTTACCTCATTTAGTTAATTAAGTTCAAAGGCAATTTCCACACTATAAAATATGTTGTTAACCTTATTAACAAGACAGATGTCTTGGTGTTTTAATAGTCCTGACTTAAATGCACACTGTTCACTTATTCTTATTCACTTGTGCTAGAAACTTTGTATGAAAGTTCATTAGACCATGATTTTTCAAGAAAGCATGATGTTTAAAACAAATAGAAATGTCATGATAGTACAAATCTATTAATTTGATGAAAAAAGGGACATTTCATCAATTCCCTAAAACGCCCGGTGTTTATGCGTAATCCCTAAAAAGTTCAGTGATTATGTGTAATCCCTGATTACACTAAGTCTTAATCCCTGTAACATATGCATGTTTCGGAATAAGCAGACAAAAAGAAACAAGATGCATATGTTCCCAGGGTACGATTTTGTTTCAGTTTCTCTCAAACAAGTGGTCCATTGAGAATGATCTAACCCAGATTTCCAGTAGAATCTGGTGCCATCAAACCAGATAACAAGATGAGAGAAGTCAGTTACCCCTTCTGATGTTAGTAAACCAAATTTAACACTCTCTCCCCAACATAACACCACTCCATTAAATTTGACAGGACAAATTCTTTTAAATATAACAGCTACAGTCAGGTAGTTTAAAAGTACAGATGAGGGCTTTTGCAGATCCTGTAAGATCTGTTTCTACACTGTTTGCAATAGACAGCCAATATGTGTTATGCTTACTAAGGGCTCACCCTTATATAAACAAATATGAAATATAGAAAAATAAGCAGACATGCAGGACCCAGATCGGTATGGGTTACATCAGATTCTTTATCAAAAACAAGCGAATGTACAGAAATGTGGAACATAATTCTCATTGTTCTAGTATTTCATAATAAATTGTTTCTGGTATAATATTCTTAATTATATGTAGATAAATGTGAGGAGAGATTTTTGGGTGGTGCTCAGACAAGTAGTAAAATGAACCAGGAAGGGAAAGAGCCAACCTTGTGTGCAATACTCAATTAATTAACATAAATCTCGAAATGCAGGTGGCTGCTTAATGCAGGATAAAACAAATACAGAAAGCTCCCTTTATTTCTGCATTTCTTTTTTCCTGCATTAAGTTGCCACCTGTAGTTAAAGACTCATAACATATTCTTATTGATTAGTTGCTAATAACATAAGCATGACTGTTTTTACACGAACCAGAGAGGTTTTCTATTGAGACTGTCAATGCCTATGCTGAGGCATTAATAGAAAACAGAAGTTTCAAAACAAGATATTACAATAGAGCGGTCAAATGCCAGTCTGTGTATAATTAACTCTTTAAGCTTGCTTGTGCTAATTGTGTCTATTTATGACTATTGCTATCAGGATATGATGCAAAGTAACTCCATGTCACATGTGTAGGTTTTTTTCTTTAAAGACATTAAGCTAGTCCATTCATTGATTCCCCCTCCTTTGTTCTCTCTAGGTGTCAAAATTTACTGTACAGCATGGGAAGCGTGCGCTCAGCCAATGTCAGCAATCTCAAGTTTTCTGTAGAGGCCCTCACATTCAAGGGTTTTTTCAATGGGTTTTACAAACCCAACTATCCTATTATAGGTATGGGCCTCACTGATTCTTTGCCTAGACAGATGTACAGTATTGTAACAGTAAAAGCATGCTATTCATGATTTAATCCTACCTTTTTTCAGACTAGGTGTTACCACCCAAGCTTGGTCATGTAATGTCTTTAATTAAGCCTGAGCTGGAGGCACATGTATGGCCTTTCTGTACAAGCACACTTGTATTGCGATGTGGTACAGTGCTAAACTGCAAACCTCCTGACCCGGGTTTGAGCGGGTATCTTTCTCTACAAGAACACCAGGTTACATTTGACGCTGCGAGTTAGATTCAGAGTCATTCTCATACGTACCCATAGATATAGAAATTAGGGACAAACTTCAAACTTGCTGGGGGTACAAGAATGCTTTAACCCATTACCCCATAGCCTGTTTCTAGATTTGAAATAGGTGACCACTTAAAGCAGGTTGAAAGTAAAGCAGAATGCGCCTGAAGGCGCATTCTGCTTTACTTTCAGCCTGCTTTAAGCTACTATCTGCTAGAATATAGAAAACATTTCTTCTGATACATATTCATAACTTTATAAATGGGAATTATTTTCATCAGCGGAGGAATTAACTAAAGGCGTTAAAAGGCGTATTTATTGGGTAATGGGTTAATGGGGATGTGGTAGGTGGCATGACTGGGAACCTCACAGTCAACCAGGGTTCCATCCCCAGTTACATCCACATCTAATACAGCTCCAAACTGTGTTTGACACTCAGCTTGTTCTTCCACTTTAGGGGAGGAAGAAAAAAGTAATTTCTGTGACATGTAGACAACAATATCAGTCTTAAAGTCAACTTATTAAAAGTGAATTAAAAGGAAAAAGCACTTTTGGTTATGGATAAAACAGTTAATATACATTTAGTCTAAAATTAAAGCAACTGTTCTATGGAGAATTGTCAGAAGGGAAGAGACGGGTTGGAGGACAGAAGAAACGCTTCAAAGACAACCTTAAGTGCTCACTGAAGCTTCTCAGCATCCCAACAGACACATGGGAGTCACTTGCAGAACACAGGTCATCCTGGAGGAGTTCAATAGCTGCTGGGGCAAAGGCAGCTGAGAAAGCCCGTATAGAAGAATCTCAGAGGAAACGTGCCATCCGTAAACAGAGGGCTGACATTACCCCTACAACTGAGCCAACCCACATGTGTTCCATCTGTGGCAGAGCATTTCATGCACGCATAGGTCTGACGAGCCACATTCGGTCACATGGCACCTTGCCAATCCAGTAGTCACGGTCATCTTCGCCTAGCGATGGACGAACATCATCAGTCTAAAATTATGTAGCAAGAGAGAGATTGATTGTACCAATAATCTTAAAATGGAATAATGATAAATGGTGATACATGTATTTGATTTCTTGATAATAGAAATTCATAAAACTTCAAGAGTATTCCTTTCCCTTATAGCAACACCTTCTTCAGCAGAGCTGCATGGTATCTATTTAGACCAACATTTTCAACCAATCATATTTGATCAGAAATTTAGAATTAAGAGAACCTGTTGAAAACTGAATTGTCTGATTGGATAGTGGCCAGGGCTCCAGATAAGGGGAGTACATGTATTTCAAAACTTAAAAACTTTATCTCTGCATTAAACCCTATGGTGTCACTACTCATTTGAATTGTCTCTTCGAGACGATCCAAATGAGTAGTTAAACACCGTAGGGTTTGGTGGTGAAATAAGTGAGAAAATGTTAAATTTGTTCAGTTTACTCCCTCTTCTCTGGAGCCCTGAAACTGTAGCCAGGCTGGTTTATTCACATTTACAGTTTTACCAAATATGAATTGTGAGTGTAAAATTAAGAGACACAGACTGAATGTTGCAGAATGTTTTACTACTGAGGTGATGACATCATGCTTCTATTTTAAGATATGACATCAGATGTCTTTTTAGCTCACCTGAGCTAGCTCAGGGTGAGCTTTTGCAATCCTTGAATGTCCGGCGTCCGGCGTCAACAGTTTTAGTGCTTACACCCTAGAGGCCACAATATTTATCCAATCTTTCTCAAACTTGCTCACATTGTATATTTCCATAAGCGTTCGGAGGGGTTTGAATATGGTTGAAATCAGAATGAAAGGTCAAGATTATCTACCTTTGAATTGCTGAAAATGCCATATTTAACAGTGTTTACACTCTAGAGGCCACACTTTTTATCTAATCTTTTTCAAACTTGCTCACATTCTAAACTACCATAAGAGTTGGGATGAGTTCGATTATGGTTGAAATCGGACGAATAGGTCAAGAGTTATCTACCTTTGAATTGCTGAAAATGCCATATTTAACAGTGTTTACACTCTAGAGGCCACAATATTTATCCAATCTTTCTCAAACTTGCTCACATTGTATATGACCATAAGCGTTCGGAGGGGTTTGAATATGGTTGAAATCAGAATGAAAGGTCAAGAGTTATCTACCTTTGAATTGCTGAAAATGCCATATTTAACAGTGTTTACACTCTAGAGGCCACACTTTTTATCTAATCTTTTTCAAACTTGCTCACATTCTAAACTACCATAAGAGTTGGGATGAGTTTGAATATGGTTGAAATTGGACCAATAGGTCAAGAGTAATCTACCTTTGAATTGCTGAAAATGCCATATTTTACAGTGTTTACACTCTAGAGGCCACACTTTTTATCTAATCTTTTTCAAACTTTATCACATTCTAAACTACTATAAGAGTTGGAATGAGTTTGATTATGGTTCAAATCGGACGAATAGGTCAAGAGTTATCTACCTTTGAATTGCTGAAAATGCCATATTTAACAGTGTTAACACTCTAGAGGCCACAATTTTTATCTAATCTTTCTTAAACTTGCTCAGATTGTATATGACTATAACATTTCATATGAGTACGATTATGGTTGAAATCGGGCCAATAAGTTGAGAGTTATTTACCTTTGAATTGTTACATACTACAGTATCTGTATGCGCATGCACAGTTTATTTATTTATAGTTTGTTTCAAGAAACTGACCCCATGAATGAAGTTTGATATATAAAACAATAGTTTAATCTAAGGATCTCCTACCAGTAGCTAGGATATGGGTTAAATTATTGTTTTGCATTTCTGTACATTATAGTTTTTTAGTCAGAATTATGCTATATCCTTGAATGTGTATTTCTTGCTTTTCAATCCAAGATATTACAATTCTTTGAAAAACCCAAATTTCATACAATCTTGCACACCCATCTACAGCATAACTTCCACCACCCATTCCGCTGAATATATTTCTTGTTACACATTTACCTTTTTCTGCAAAAACTGCCCTTTTTCAAAATTGCATGCTTTCACCTGCTTTCACACTGTTTCACATAATTATATAGCCATTGGAAACATTTCTATCTTTTAAGCTTGGTACTTAAATTAGACTGAAAGTAAAGCGGTGAGCTCTTTTTGCTTTATAAGCTTTTTTGCTGCTGTTATACAAGCACTGTCTTAAATATTGAAACAAGCTATTAGAGAATGACTTATTCTAATCTGCTTTTGAAGCTGATCGCAGCTTAACTCTTTGAACCCTAGTCACGCATATAAGCGTCCTTTGCAAACAGTGTAACTGTGAGGAGTACACTTGTCCTGTGCAAACAGTGAAGACCCAGATCAGAGGGCTCCGAAAGGAGCCCTCTGATCAGGGTCTTCACTGTTTGTCATAATGCCAAACATTGACAAAAACAACCCTTAAAAGTCAGAAATGGACTAGACTAAAATGGAAGCTGGAATTGTCCATTTAAAGTTTCAGGGAGAAAGAGTTAAAGAGTATCAAATCTAGGATTCTATTACATTTATCAAAATCATTTTTCCTGGTTCGAGGCCAAACTGTTATATTTGTGGCTTCCTGATGATAAGCAAGTTAGCCAGTGGAGAAGATTTCCATTCACAAACCTGCTAGTGTATACAGTCAAACCTTGGTATCACAACCTCCCTTTTCTACAGTTGATTTTCATTGTTTTGAACTCGTTTACGTTGACCATATCATTCTCTATCACATAAACGTGCAAAATATAGAGGGCCGTAAAAATCGTATGGCCCACTGGGCATATATTTTATACTAATTTTCGAATCACCAAAATACTGTATTACTACGCCGACTTTAAATCAGTTAAGAAAATCTAGACAAAATAAGATCACCACTAGGGTTTTAAAACATTTCCAAGTATCCTAAAAACATTATCCCGAGCAGTCCCGTAAACTCAGGCTGCAAAAAGAGCTCTGTTATAACAGTGACTCGGATAGTTTTTCAAATTTAGACGTTACAATGATGATGACGTCGTGTTGCTATAACGACGTTATTTGAAAACAAAACTTGACTCTAACTGTCAAATGATCAATTTTAGTCAGTTAGAACAGTTTTAAATTAAATATTAATTTAAAATTTGAATATGGTATCGGAGAAGTCTTTTCGCAACACATTGATGTTGATTTTCTTTATTTTAGCTTGGTGGGTGTTTTTACCTTCGGATGAATATAACCGAATAACACCTATGGCGAATCGTTTTCCATAGAGCCGAGGGCAAAAGTGAAAGTAAGACCGTTCGGATTTTCGTGTCATTTGGTGTTTATGTGATAAATAGGATATCAAATTCGTGTTTTTTCAGTAATAAATTTATTGAACTCGTTGGATAAAAATGATATGTTGCTCGCCAAGGCTCGCAAAATATCATTTTTATCCAACTCGTTCAATAAATTCATTACTGAAAAAACACTCATTCAATATCCTCTATGTATTTCAAAGTTAAAATATGGCTTAGCTTTTTTCTTCTTATCTTGGTAGTCCGTTTGAACTGACAATGACAGTAGCTACTATTCAGCGGTGGATGTGTTGGTGGCTTCTTAAGCCTGAGCTGGAGGCACATAGACACCCGCAGGTGTCACAGCGAAAGTAGGAGGTGGAAACGGTGTTTGTCAACGCTGTCTGATTTGGTCCTACACTGTTTTAGAAAGCATCAATATAAATAAAGATTGAAAATGAGTAAAAGAGTTTTTGAATGTGGGTCTTATTAGTCTTATTTATATACTTCATACTATTACACTTACTGCATATTTTAACCCTTTCCCTTATAGAAGCGCCTTTTAGAGCATTCAATTTATTACCCCGCTGAATAAAATAGTTCCAATTTAACCTGTCATGAATATGTATCATAGAAATAGTTTTGTATCCTAGCAGATGGTAGCTTAAAGCAGGATGTAAGTAAAGCAGAATGTGCCTTAAGGCACATTCTGCTTTACTTTTAATCTGCTTTAACCCTTTCCCTTATGCGCGCGTGTAAGGGCGTGTTTCATTATTCCCTCATGGGAGCGTGATAGCGCGACTTTATCTATTCCCTGATAAGCGCGGCTTTCTGCGGCTTATCAATTACCTGATGAGAGCGGGTTAGAGCGAGTCCTCTTTTTAACGGCTAAAATCTTATTCTACTAATTAAAATTTACTGTCCGGGTGTCTACACATTTAAAGTGTGTTCAAATATCTTCCGAAATCCCAAATCTAATTATAGGGTTGCTACACAAAACAATTGCATAAAAGAGGTTTAGGTCGATAGGTGAGACCTAATGTTGATCGGTGATCTCCGTAAGACGTGCATTTGATACTGCACGCACTACCCGTCACTTTTCGGAAAGTACGATCTATGTTGATTTATGAAATTATCACACGAAAGGTTCTAGCTGTTCCTGAGGTCAACATCTAAATACAGTTGACCAATGAAATCGCGGAATTCCATAGAGCACGCTCCTCAATCATGCTATCTACAAATATCACAGGGAAGCCGCTTGACCGTTGCGTCACACACCGGATGCGGTGGTAATAAATTTTCGGCTCGGGGGTAATAAAGCTTCGGCTCATCAAAAGTAAGTATAATCCTAGGTGGTAGATCAAAATATCAATCAACTAATTAACCAATCAAGCTAATCGCATCTGCAAGTCTGTGACATTTTTTTTCTGTCCCATCTCGCAACTCGGCGTCTCGTCTAGATCCAAACTGAACAAATGAAACAAAAAACTCAGATGTGAAGCATTTTGGATCCTGATGAGAACCAAGCTACTCGGCGTCTCATCTATATCTAAATCGCTTGTGTAAAACTATTATGAAAGTAAAAATTGAATATATAATTCTAAGGTGTCAAACAGTTTGGATCCTGATGCCGGCAGTGCCGATCTACACGGCGTCGGATCAAGATTCAAACTGATTGCGTAGGAATTCACATGAAAAAAAATTCTAACAGATATCAAACATTTGCGACGCCGAGTCACTCAGCATTGTGATCGGGATCCAAACTGTCTGAATTTATATGAAAGGAATATTTATTCATAAAATGTAAATCTGTTTAGATATTTATTACATGGCGAACTACTTGGCGTCTCATCTGCATCCAAATTGCTTGTGTAAAACTATTCTGAAAGGTAATTAAATTTATTGTCTAAGGTGTCAAACAGTTTGGATCCGGATGCAGTGCCGATCTACACGGCGTCTGATCAAGAGTCAAACTGATTGCGTAGGAATTCACATGAAAGAAAAATTCTTATATGTATCAAACAGTTGCGACGCCGAGTCACTCAGCTTTGTGATCGGGATCCAAGCTGTCTGAAATCATTAGAGGGAACATTTCATTCTAAAAATGAAAATCTGTTTAGATCTTGATCCGATGGCGAACTACTCGGCGTCTCATCTTCATACTAATCGCTTGTGTAAAACTATAATGAAAAAGTAATTTAATTTATTCTAGGGTGTCAAACAGTTTGGATCCGGATGCAGTGCCGATCTACACGGCGTCTGATCAATATTCAAATTAGTTGCTTAGGAATTCACAAGAAAGAAAATATTCTAACAGATTTCAAACAGTTGCGACACCGAGTCACTCAGCATTGTGATCGAGCTCCAAACTGTCTGAATTTATATTATAATACGAGAAAAACAGTTTAAGACCTTGACAAGAGCGCGAGCTACTCGGCGTTTCGTCTACACAGAAACTGTTCGATCTCACAACAAAATAAGTGAGAAAAATGCATTTGTGTAGATTCTGGAGTTTGACTAAATGCATAATAAATGAAAAAGAGACAAATGCAAGGCATGGCGCACGTATTGCAAACTATGTAGTCTCAGATTAGCAGTCGTTCCTAAAATACGGCGCCTGATCAGGGTCGACACCGTTTGCAGTGACATAGAAATAAATATAGCTGATTCTGGTTGAATACTCGGTATCTGAGCTGTATTTTGCGTATCTGAGCTGTATCATTGCTTATATCCAGATTAGACTCCGAGTTACCGCGTATCTAAGCTGTATCAATGCTTATATCTAGATCAGACTCCGAGTTACTGAGAATCTGAGCTGTATCAATGCTTAGATCCAGTTCAGACTCCGAGTTACTGAGAATCTGAGCTGTATCAATGCTTAGATCCAGATCAGACGCTGAGTTACTCGGCGTCTAATCTGGATGTAAGTTTTGGAAATTCTATTCTATTTTAGACAGCAGTAAAATCGTTACTCCGTGCGGTATATAGGCTTAGTAAAATAAATCTAAGTAAAAATATATTGGAAATGTATTGATTGTATCGTTTTAATCCAATTGCATTCTACTTATTCATACTTCAAATTGTATGAAAAATACACCGTTAGAAAGGGAATTTAATTGTCTACAAACTTTACAAGTACACAAGTATGCTTTTGTGAAACAAACTAGCAGTTACAAGGACTTGAAAATAACAGGTGCCATAAATCTAAGTGTCAGTAATAAAAAAGATTGGAAATATATTGACTTGTATCGTTTTAACCCAGTGGCGTTCTACTTATTCATACATCAAATTGTATGAAAAGTACACCGTTAGAAAGGGAATTAAATTTTCTTCAAACTGTACATTTACACTATTATGCTATTGTTGAGCAAAAAGGCAGTTAATAGGGCTTGAAAATGACACGCGTCAAATTCACACTAATTTTCCAATATTTCCAATTAGGTGTATTGGTGAGAGTGCACATGTGAGATACTGGCTATAGAT
This sequence comes from Gari tellinella, assembly GCA_922989275.2. NCBI lineage: Eukaryota > Metazoa > Mollusca > Bivalvia > Cardiida > Psammobiidae > Gari > Gari tellinella. Next base: position 35,588,627 of record OV277857.1, on the reverse strand, counting down.
AGCCCGATAACTTTTATCTATATCCCTGACAGATACGTCTATGGGGTAATTGCTATCAGGTAAAGGGTTAAGTGGTCATCTGTCTTCAAAACTAGAAACAGGCTATGGGGTTAAGGTTTAAACTTTCATACTGATTGGTAAATTAATCGAGGGCCTAATATCAAAACCTGGTATAGTCAGTTTTTAAAATTTTACAGGAGAAATGTTTTTTGTCTAGCTATTTCAAACATTGACAAAATCTCTATAAATTTGAAATATATAATTAAGATATCATACTATAAATATGTGACAGTTATAGATATGAAAATTATATTTCAAAAATGTATTATTATCAAAAAGATTATTTAGATAAAAAAATATGTATATGAATCAGAAAGATGTTAGTTAGACCAGAGCCATTATGTGGCCAGAATTCATTAATTATGTAATTATAGAAACTTCTGGGTAGAAGAGAGTATAATTGCTTTTCACTGTAGACTCACAGTGCACTGCAGCTTGACTTACTTATTATGACTACCTGTAGATGCTAAAGTACTGGCACCTGATGTAACCCTTTGATCTTCATAGAAGGAACAAATAATTGAAAGAAAGTTTGATTGGTCAATACCCTTAATTAATGGGTGTGGCTTGTTATAGCTTGGTGTAAGTGAGTCGTTTTGAATATATAGGAAAACAGTTTAAGTTTAGGTCGGTTTGGATAAGTAAGAAAAAGATCAAGTAGGCAAAAGATACAGTTTAGGCACTTTAGAAATTAGTCACTAACACTTGAAAGTCGAAGTTTGAATTATTATAAAGAAAGTAAAGGAAATTAACTCTCACCAATGCCAAGCGAGTGATATGACATTAGAATTCCCATTTAGAGATAAGTTGCAGAATTATTGATCATAGAAATTATTAAAAGTGAAAGAAAACTGATGACTTTATGATTTAATAAGACAACCCCGGTGATAAAAATATATGTCACTAACTGACTAACTAACAAAGGATAATTGAGTAATAATTTAATTATTGTTGTTTACGACTCTTCGACATCACTTTAACACAAAATTATGAATACATGTATATCAAATCAAAATATCTTATAGTCAGTTTTTAGCTCACCTGGCACGTAGTGCCAAGGTGAGCTATTTTGATTGTCCTCTGTCCGTCGTCGTTCGTGCATTCGTCCGTCCGTCCGTTCGTCGTCAACAATTTCTTTAAACGACATCTCCTCCGAAACTGCCAGATAGATTTTTACCAAACTTGGCCTGAATGATCCTTATATGCTCCTCTCTCAAAGTTGTTCAAACATTTCCGGTCCGTTGCATATCTAGGTCACAGGAGCTAAAAATAGATCATTTCAATGAAAACTTAAAAAATCTTCTTGTCAAAAACCACAAGGGCCAGAGCTTAGATATTTGGCACATTGCATTGTGTATAGGTCTTCTACCAAGATTGTTCAAATTTTGCCCATGGGGTCAAAACTGGCCCGCCCTGGGGGTCACTGTTTTATATAGTGAAATATTCAATCATCTTCTTTTCCGAAACTAATGTGGCCAGAGCTTTGATATTTGGCATGGTGACACCTCTAGAGGCCCTTTACCAAAATTGTTGAAACTGATCTGGTTCGTTGCATATCTAGGTCGCAGGTGCTAAAAATAGATTGTGTCCGTTCGTCGTCAACAATTTCTTTAAACGACATCTCCTCCGAAACTACCAGATAGATTTTTAGCTCACCTGAGCCGAAGGCTCAAGGTGAGCTGTTGTGATCGCCCGCCGTCCGTCGTCCGTCTGTCCGTCTGTCCGTCCGTCCGTCTGTCCGTCTGTCCGTCCGTTCAAATTTACTTCAAGCGACAACTCCTCTGAAACCGCGAGTCTGAGGAAAAAACTAATTTGCTCACGGTGTTCCTTGGATGCTTCTCTACAGAAATTGTTAAAATGAAACTTTAAAGTGGACTACTTATTGAAATTTATTAAAAAAAGTGAGAAACTTTAAACAAGTTTTTTGTAAAAAACCACTGTTCCCACACCTTAGATATTGCATGAATAGTATCTTCTACTAAATCACTTTCAAAATTGTAAAAAATCAAAACCGTAGGATCAAATTTGACTCAACCCTGGCCATATCAGTGCTTTTTGATGCAGGTCTGACAGTAAAAACTCTCTAATGATCCGTTTTATACAGACGCATTGTATCTTCCAGGCTAAGAAGCTACCCTTATACTAAATGCAACATTTTTGCAAACAGTTTGGATCCAGGTCAGATGCCACATAATGCTGCATCTAATCTGGATCTAAACTATTTGCCACTCATTTACATATTTTCTTATATTTAGAAAATATAAGTTATTATTTTTTACATATTTCACATACAAACATTTGGAGCAGACAACAGTTCAGCATAATAATAGTCATTTCTCTCTGAGACCGTCTCCAATTGCATAACTGACCCATAGCTAGCTCTGAACTCAGGTCACTGAGATACATAACAGAAATGAAAGTGATGTCTGCTATTTTATGCTCAAGCACAACTTAGTTCGAGGCATATTACTTTTGGTCTGTCTGTTTGTTTGTTTGTGTTTTGTTTGTTTGTTTATCTTTCTGTCTATCAGTCCACAATTAATTCTTGGCCATAAACAGTATGGATCCAGGTCAGATGCCACATAATGCTGCTTCTAATCTGGATCCAAACTATTTGCCACTCATTTACATATAGTTTCTTATATTTAGAAAATGTAAATAATGATATTTATTAACCTATTAACCCATACATATTCTTTTTTATGTCTTTAATTTATTCTTCCACAGAAGAAAATATTTCACTTTATACAGTCATTGTTGTCTTTAACAATTGCTTCAAATGACATCTCCTCATATACCGCTGAAAAGATTTCAACCAAACTTTACACGAATGTTCCTTGGGTCAAGTTCTTTCAAAATTGTTCAAAGAATTAAAAACAAGTGAAAAAATAAGGAAATCTTAAAAAATCTTCTTGTCTGAAACTACAAGGGCCAGATCTTAGACATTTGTCACATAGCATCATCTACAGGTCCTCTATCAAACTACAAACTATGCCCCTGGGGTCAAAATTGGCCCCGCCCAGGAGGTCACAGTTTAACATAGAGTTATATATGTCTTATAAATGTCTTCTCCTCTGAAACTAATATGGCCAGAGCTTTGATATCTGGCTTGGTGACACTTTTAGATGTCCTATACCAATAAGGTTCAAATGGTTCTGGTCGATTGCATATCATCTACAGGTCCTCTATCAAGTTTGTACAAATTATGCCCCTGGGGTCAAAATTAGCCCCACTCCGGGGGTCACAGTTTTCATACGTCTTCTTTTCTGAAGCTAATATAGCCAGAGCTTTGATATTCGGCATGGTGTTACTTCTAGATGTCCTTTATCTATTTTGTTCAAATGGTTCCAGTCTGTTGCATATGTAGGTCACAGGAGCTAAAAATAGATTTTTTCAATGGAAACTTAAAAAAAATCTTCTTGTCTAGAACCCTAGTACCCTGATCTTAGATATTTGGAACATAGCATCATCTACAGGTCCTCTATCAAGATTGTTCAAATTATGCCCCTCGGGTAAAAATGACCCCGTCCTGGACTTAAATCATTATCTCCATTTTGATGTACAGCTATTCTCAGGTGAGCGACATATGCCCCATGGGGCTCTTGTTACCAAACTTAGCCTAAATGATCCTTATATGCTCCTATTTGAAAAAAAAAAGTTGTTCAAACATTTCCGGTCCGTTGCATATCTAGGTCACAGGAGCTAAAAATAGATTTTTTCAATGAAAACTTAAAAAATCTTCTTGTCTGAAACCACAGTACCCTGAGCTTAGATATTTGGCACAAAGAATCGTCTTCAGGTCCTCTGTCAAGATTGTTCAAATTATATCCCTGGGGTAAAAATGACCCCGCCCCGGGGGTCGTAAATTTACATAGAGTTATATAGTGAAATCTTTATATATCTTTTTCTCTGAAACTAATATGGTCAGAACTTTGATATTTGGCATGATGATTCTTCTAGAAGCCCTTAACCAATATTGTAAATATGGTTCTGGTCTGTTGCATATCTAGGTCACAGGAGCTAAAAATGGATTTTTTCAATGAAATCTTAAAAAATCTTCTTGTCTGAAACCACAGTACCCTGAGCTTAGATATTTGTCACAAAGCATCGTCTTCAGATCCTCTATCAAGATTGTTCAAATAATATCCCTTGGGTAAAAAATGACCCCGCCCCAGGGGTCGTAAATTTACATAGAGTTATATTGTGAAATCTTTAAATATCTTTTTCTCTGAAACTAATATGGCCAGAGCTTTGATATTTGGCACGATGACACTTGTAGAAGCCCTTAACCAATATTGTAAATATGGTTCTGGTCGGTTGCATATCTAGGTCACAGGAGCTAAAAATAGATTTTTTCAATGAAATCTTAAAAATCTTCTTGTCTGAAACCACAGTTTCCTGAGCTTAGATATTTGGCACAAAGCATCGTCTTCAGGTCCTCTATCAAGATTGTTCAAATTATGTCCTTGGGGTAAAAAATGACCACGCCCGGGGGGTTGTAATTTTACATAGAGTTATGTAGTGAAATCTTCAAACATCTTTACCTCTGAAACTAATATGGTCAGAGCTTAAAGCCTTTGATATTTGGCATGATGACACTTGTAGAAGCCCTTAACAAATATTGTAAATATGGTTCAGGTCCGTTGCATATCTAGGTCACAGGAGCTAAAAATATTTTTTTTTAATGAAAATTATGTCTGATCCCATACCAGGGGTTATATGACCCTTGTGTTGGTTTTTCCAGGTGAGCAATATTTAGGCCCGCATGGGCCTCTTGTTGAAATTTTAAATCTACTATATCCGTAGCAAGCCTGACCGATTTTGTACACATAACACAGACACTACTGGACTGGTTTGGAGCTCATTTTCTGAATAAACACTACACTCTGACATCTCAAAACTACTCTGACGTGTCAAAACGAAACTGAAAGTGACAATCTATTTTTAGAGGCGCTATATTTAAATCACGTTCACGCTATGCGCGAATTAGTTAAAAAAAAAAAAAAGTATATCCTGAGCTCAGTTTGAGCTTTGTGTTGACATGTCAGTGTTACTGAATTCCAGCATGAGTACTATTATGACGGGTTTTGACAAAAAGGTCGCGTACATTTTAAACCGAAAGTAGAAAGATGGACCGTTTTGGCCCCTCTGGCATTCGCCTTTTTCCAATCTTGCAAAATTTGTGTCTGGATCCATTTTCGATGCTGCCTGAAAGTGTCACATTTTGCAGGAGACCATTGATATTCTAGAAATAGGAAGTGCCGAACCTGGCCTTTCAGAAAAGTCTTCCAACGCTATGTGCGAATCATAACTTTTCATTCTCCCCTGTGTGTCATATAAGTAGGAATGGCCTGTGACATTTCTTACACCCTGTGTCTCAGTTAAGTTAGTAAGGGGGGAAGGAATGACCTGGGCCGTTTCTTCCCCCCTGTGTCTCAGTTAAGTAAGTAAGGGGGAAAGGAATGACCTGGGTAGTTTCTTCTCCCCTGTGTGTCATGTAAGTAAGTGAGGGGGAAAAGAATGGCCTGGGCCATTTCTTCCCCCCTGTGTCTCAGTTAAGTTAGTAAGGGGGGAAGGAATGGCCTGGGCAGTTTCTTCTCCCCTGTGTGTCATGTAAGTAAGTGAGGGGGAAAAGAATGGCCATGACACAAAGGGGAGAAGAAACGGCCCAGGCCATTCCTCCTTCCCCCCTTATTAACTAAACTGAGACATAAGGGGGGGGGGGGGGGGGGGGGGGGGAAGAAATGGCCTAGGCCATTCTTGCCCCCCTCACTTACTGATATGACTCACAACGGAGAAGAAACGGCCCAGGCCATTCTTTCCCCCCTCACTTACTGATATGACTCACAACGGAAAAAAAACGGCCCAGGCCATTCCTTCCCCCCCTAACTAACTTAACTGAGACTTGGGGGGGGGGGGGGGGGGGGGGGGAAGAAATGGCCTAGGCCATTCCTTCCCCCCTCACCTACTTATATGACACACAGGGGAGAAGAAACGGCCCAGGCCATTCCTTGCCCCCTTACTAACTTAACTGAGACACAGGGGAGAAGAAATGGCCCAGGCCATTCTTTCCCCCCTCACTTACTAACATGACACACAGGGGAGAAGAAACGGCCCAGGCCATTCCTTCCCCCTCACCAACTTAACTGAGACACAGGGGGGAAGAAACGGCCCAGGCCATTCCTTCCCCCTCACCAACTTAACTGAGACCTAGGGGGGAAGAAATGGCCTAGGCAATTCTTTCCCCCCCTTACTAACTTAACTGAGACAGAGGGGGGAAGAAATGGCCCAGGCCATTCCTCCCCCCCCCCCCCCCCCCTCACTTACTTATATGACACACAGGGGAGAAGATCCTTCCCCCCTTACTAACTGAAATGAGACATAGGGGGGAAAAAATGGCCTAGGCCATTCTTTCCCCCCTCACTTACTTATATGACACACAGGGGAGAAGAAACAGCCCAGGCCATTCTTTCCTCCCCTTACTAACTTAACTGAGACACAGGGGGGAAGAAACGGCCCAGGCCATTCCCTCCCCCCTTACTAACTTAATTGAGACACAGGGGGGAAGAAATGGCCCAGGCCATTCCTTCCCCCCTTCACTTACTTATATGACACACAGGGGAGAAGAAACGGCCCAGGCCATTCCTTCCCCCCTTACTAACTTAACTGAGACACAGGGGAGAAGAAATGGCCCAGGCCATTCTTTCCCTCCTCACTTACTAACATGACACACAGGGGAGAAGAAACGGCCCAGGCCATTCCTTCCCCCCTTACTAACTTAACTGAGACACACGATCCTGTTTCAAGAACTACAAAGCCCTATTAAAGACTGGCCCTAGCAGCGAGGTTTCTACAGCCAAAGCTATTTACCATGAGGCTAGAGGCATGGCCAAGCATGCTGGTTGGCAAGCAAAATCAGAGGCTGAAAAGGACAGGTTCGGAACGTCTCTCCAAATGATGGAACCATCTTCAAGCTTGCAAAGCAAATGGACAGGCAAAATCAGGATGTTGTGGGAGAGAAGTGTGTTAAGAATGACAAAGGTGAACTATCGCTCAGTGACGAGGAGAAGATGAAGGCGTGGGTGGAGCATTACTCTAAACTGCTTAATGTTGAGTTCGAGTGGCAGAGTGACCTTCTTCCCGAAGTCAACCCAACAGAGGGTCCTCCCCCTCCAATTACTTCGAATTTAATTCGTGAGGCTCTCGGTAAAATGAAGGATGGGAAAGCTGCAGGTCCTTCGGGCATCATTGCCGAGATGTTGAAAGCAGCAGGGGAGGAGGGAGTTGAGTTGCTGAGACAACTGACGGAGGCAGTCTTCACTAGTGGTGTAATACCCAATGATTGGGAGGAGAGCTACATCCTTAACCTGTACAAGGGTAAAGGTGATGCTCTTGAGCGTGGGAACTACCGTGGCCTCAAGCTAACCGACCAAGTGATGAAGTTACTGGAGCGGGTGCTGGACACTTTTGTACGAAGGATGGTTGACATTGACTCTATGCAGTTCGGCTTTGTTCCTGGGCGTGGCACCACTGATGCGATCTTCATCATCCGCCAGTTACAGGAAAAGTTCATTGCAGCCATCAAGCCACTATATCTTGCCTTTGTGGACCTTGAGAAGGCATTTGACAGAGTGCCTAGAAAAGTCCTCTGGTGGGCATTAAGAAGTCTTGGGGTTGACGAGTGGGCTGAGCGTGTCATTCAAGGAATGTACACTGATGTCAGAAGTCGAGTGCGCGTCAACGGGCAGTACAGCAACGAGTTTGGAGTCGGAGTTGGAGTGCATCAGGGTTCGGTCCTCAGCCCTCTGCTTTTCATCCTTGTACTTGAGGCGCTTTCACGCGAGTTTCGTACCGGCGTCCCTTGGGAGCTTCTATATGCGGATGATCTCGCCGTGGTTGCAGACTCACTCGAGGAGTGCATTTCCAAGCTGACAGCTTGGAAAGCAGGTATGGAAGGTAGAGGGCTGAGGGTCAACATGAAGAAGACCAAGCTCATGGTATCTGGCCCAGGGCTTGATCTTCTTCGTGACTCGGGGGCATTTCCTTGTGCTGTGTGCCGGACTGGAGTTGGGGTGAATTCCATCAAATGTTCCCAATGCATGCTGTGGGTACACAAGAAATGCTGTGGCATCAAAGGCAGAATTGCTGACGACCCGGACTATGTGTGCCCCAAGTGTCGAGATATGGCGCGCCCTATTGATGGTAGATCAGTCACCCAAGTTGTCGTGGATGGTGTTCAACTCGAGGTGGAAGCCAGTTTCTGCTATCTAGGTGGTATGCTGTGTGCAGGGGGAGGATGTGAGCTCGCCATCATCACCAGATGCGGTACGGCCTGGGGAAGGTTCAAGAAACTCCTGCCTCTTCTTACATCTAGGCATGTGTCCCTCAAGGCTCGTGGGAGAGTTTTCGATGCTTGTGTGCGCTCTTCGCTACTACATGGAAGTGAAACCTGGGCACCGTCTGCCTCAGATTTGCAGCTACAGATGCACTGTATGCAATGCTGGGGATTCAGGAAGTGACAACGGCCCTACGCACAAGGCGTCTGAGATGGTTCGGACATGTATCCCGTGCACAATCATGTATCAACTGGGTATGGAAGTGCCAGGATCCAGAGGGCGTGGGAGGCCAAAGAAGACTTGTTTGGAATGTGTCGAGGCTGACATTAGGACATGCAGCCTCGACGGCATTGATCCGCAAAATAGAGAAGCCTGGAGGTTAGGTGTGGGAATCTCTAGCCTCCTGCTGCCTACCCCTGTAGGGACACCCGCAGCAGTTGAAAAATAAACTCAGGATTTAGTAGTTAGTTAGTTAGTACAGGGGGGAAGAAACGGCCAAGGCCATTCCTTCCCCCCTTACTAACTTAACTGAGACACAGGGGGGGGAAGAAATGGCCCAGGCCATTCCTTCCCCCCTTACTAACTTAACTTATATGACACACAGGGGAGAAGAAACAGCCCAGGCCATCCCCCCCCCCCCTTACTAACTGAACTGAGACATAGGGGGGAAGAAATGGCCTAGGCCATTCTTTCCCCCCTCACTTACTTATACCCATTCCCTCCCCCTTACTAACTTAACTGAGACACAGGGGGGAAGAAATGGCCCAGGCCATTCCTTCCCCCCTTCACTTACTTATATGACACACAGGGGAGAAGAAACGGCCAAGGCCATTCCTTCCCCCCTTACTAACTTAACTAAGACATAGGGGGGAAGAAATGGCCTAGGCCATTCTTTCCCCCCTCACTTACTTATATGACACACAGGGGAGAAGAAACGGCCCAGGCCATTCCTTCCCCCCTTACTAACTTAACTGACACACAGAGAAGAATAAACGTCCCAGCCAATTTTTAGCTCACCTGAGGTGAGCTTTTGTGGTCAGTCAATGTCCGGCGTCCGTCGTTGTGCGTCGTGCGTCCACAATTTCTTCAAACATCTTCTTCTCAAAAACCACTTGCCTGATTGCAACCAAATTTCACAGGAATGTTCCTTGGGTCAAGCTCTTTCAAAGTCGTTCAAAGAATTTGAAACCATGCAGAACTCTGGTTGCTATGGCAACCAAAGTGAAAAAATAAGGAAATCTTAAAAAATCTTCTTGTCACAAACCACAAGAGCCAGAGCTTAGATATTTGGCACATGTCATTACCTATAGGTCCTCTATCAAAGTTGTTCAAATTTTGCCGCGGGGGTCAAAATTGGCCCCGCCCCGGGGGTCAACGTTTTACATAGAGTTATATAGTGAAATGTTCAAACATCTTTTTCTCTGAAACCAATATGTCCAGATCTTTGATATTTAGCATGGTATTACTTCTAGAGGTATTTGACTTATATTGTTGAATTGGTTTCGGTCCGTTGCATATCTGGGTCACCGGAGCTAAAAATAGATTTTTTTCCATGAGAACTTAAAAAATCTTCTTGTCTGAAACCATGGTACACTGAGCTTAGATATTTTGCACATAGCATCGTCTACAGATCCTCTATGAAAGTTGTTCAAATTTTGTCCCTGGGGTCAAAATTGGCCCCACCCCGGGGATCACAGTTTTACATAGAGTTATATAGTGAAATGTTCAAACATCTTTTTCTCTGGAACCAATATGACCAGAGCTTTGATATTTGGCATGGTATAACTTCTAGAAGTCCTTCACACATATTGTTGAATTGCTAATGGTCTGTTGCATATCTGGGTCACCGGAGCTAAAAATAGATTTTTTCAATGAAAACTTCAAAAATTATCTTGTCTGAAACCATAGTACACTGAGTTTAGAAATTTTGCACATATCATCGTTTACAGGTCCTCTATCTTAGTTGTTCAAATTTTGCCCCTGGGGTCAAAATTGGCCCCGCCCTGGGGGTCACCTTTTACAAATCTTCTTTTCTGAAATCACGTGACCCATCCTAGTGTTACCATGGTCAGGTGAGCGATCAAGGGCCATTCTGGCCCTCTTGTTTATAAAAAGTGAATTTCATAATGAATCGCATGTGGATCTAGTTACATTCATGATTCCAGCTAGCTTTAGGAAAGTTCTAAATTGCCTGGAAAAAGCCCAGGGTTTCCGTATAATAAAATAAATATCACATGTCTAACAGGGTGACAGTAAAAATGTCAACTTTCGGGAAAATACTGTCAACCGAGGTGAAAGTTGACAATCTTACTGTCACCCTGTCAGACATGTGATATGTATATAATGTGCTACAGTTATTACCATTGCAAATAGTTTGGATCCAAATAGTTTGGTTTGCTAGTTATGCAGATGCTCATGCAGGAATGGAAAGGTTTTATACAAGATTGAATGTGCATGACCTTTGGTATCATGTTCTTAAACAGTTACTTAGTTTATTTCCCAAATGATTAACAACTCCAGACAGAGGGTCTGGCTATTTCAAGTAGTGAACTAATTGTACTTGCATTTTTAGCTCACCTGAGCCAAAGGCTCAAGGTGAGCTATTGGGATGGCCCTGTGTTCGGCGTGCGTCGTCGTGCGTCGTTAGTCGTCCGTCGTCCGTCGTCGTTAACAATTGCTTCAAATGACATCTCCTCCTATACCGCTTGACAGAATTCAACCAAACTTTACAGAAATGTTCCTTGGGTCAAGCTCTTTCAAATTTGTTCAAAGAATTAAAAACAATGCAGAACTCTGGTTGCCATGGCAACCAAAGTGAAAAAATAAGGAAATCTTAAAAAATCTTCTTGTCAAAAACTGGAAGGGCCAGAGCTTACATATTTGGCACATAGCATCATCTACTGGTCCTCTATCAAGTTTGTTCAAATTATGCCCCTGGGGTCAAAATTGGCCCCGCCCCGGGGGTCACAGATTTACAAAGAGTTATATAGTGAAATTTTCAAACGTCTTCTTCTCTGAAACTAATGTGGCCAGAGCATTGATATTTGGCATGGTGACACTTCTAGATGTCCTATACCAAAATTGTTCAAATGGTTCTGGCCGGTTGCATAACTAGGTCACAGGAGCTAAAAATAGATTTTTTTCATTGAAAACTTAAAAAATCTTCTTGTCTGAAACTACAAGTGCCAGAGCTTAGATATTTGGCACATAGAATCGCCTACAGGTCCTCTATCTAGTTTGTTCAAATTATGCCCCTGGAGTCGAAATTGGCCCCGCCCCGGGGGTCACAGTTTTACATAGAGTTATATAGTGAAATTTTCAAATGTCTTCTTCTCTGAAACTAATATGGCCAGAGCTTTGATATTTGGCATGGTGACACTTCTCGATGTCCTATACCAAAATTGTTCAAATGGTTCTGGTCGGTTGCATTACTAGGTCACAGGAGCTAAAAATAGATTTTTTTCAATTTTAACTTAAAAAAATCTTCTTTTCTGAAACTACAAGACTTAGTGCCAGAGCTTAGATATTTGGCACATATCATCGCCTACAGGTCCTCTATCAAGTTTGTTCAAATTATGCACCTGGGGTCAATATTGGCCCGCCCCTGGGGTCACAGTTTTACATAGAGTTATATATAGAAAATTTCAAACGTCTTCTTCTCTGACACTAATATGGCCAGAGCTTTTATATTCGGTATGGTGACACTTTTAAATATACTTTACATAATTTGTTCAAATTGTTCCGGTCTGTTGCATATCTAGGTCAGTTCTTGACCTAAATTATTATCTCCATTTTTTCAGCTATTTTCTCAGGTGAGCGAAATATGCCCCATGGGGCTCTTGTTTCTTCTTGTCTCTTTCCCTTGACCATGTCATTGAATATTTCAATATCTTTTATAAAATAGATGCAAAAATGATGTATTTAACCCATTTGTGCCTAGTGTCCTATAAAGCATCATCATCAATTTTAAACAATTTTTATTTGCTTTTATTTCTCAAATTTAAAGTTTCGGTATTTTGACTTTAGAAATATTGAAATGAGTGTCAAACAGGATCCTGATTGACACCACTTTATGTGGTGTCTGATCATGGTCCAAACTGTTTGCAAATAACCATTGTATGTTGATGCTTTTTAAAAACAGTTTAAACCCATATCAGACAGTTATCAATCTGGGGCCCGTTTCATAAAACTTCGTACGAAAAAAACGATCGTAAGTCGAAACTTTTAAAATGCATTTAATTTCTGATTTCTCTATCTAATCCTGTCTTGTGACATCTCTTTGGAATCGTCTTTTCTAGACGATTCCAAAAAGATGTCACAAGACAGGATTAGATGGAGAAATCAATAATAATTGAGACTTTTATATTCTGACTTACGACAACATTTGTCGTACGAAGTTTTATGAAACGGGCCCCAGGCACTATTTTTAGCTCACCTGAGCCAAAGGCTCAAGGTGAGCTATTGGGATGGCCCTGTGTCCGTCGTCCGTCGTCGTGCGTCGTGCGTCGTCGTTAACAATTGCTTCAAATGACATCTTCTCCTAAACGGCTGAACAGATTTCAACCAAACTTTACAGGAATGTTCCTTGGGTCAAGCTCTTTCAAATTTGTTCAAAGAATTGAAAACAATATAGAACTCTGGTTGCTATGGCAACCAAAGTGAAAAAATAAGGAAATCTTAAAAAATCTTCTTGTCTGAAACTACAAGGGCCAGAGCTTAGATATTTGGCACATAACATTATCTACAGGTCCTCTATCAAGTTTGTTCAAAATTGGCCCCGCCTCGGGGGTCACAGTTTTACATAGAGTTATATAGAGAAAATTTCAAACGTCTTCTCCACTGAAACTGATATGGCCAGAGCTTTGATATTTGGCTTGGTGACACTTCTAAATGTCCTTTACCTAGTTTGTTCAAATGGTTCTGGTCGGTTAAATATCTAGGTCATAATTCACATTCAAAATATGTATAGCAGACAGCAATTCAGCATTATAAGAGTTAGACCTTAGCCAAATTTCCTACTGGCAGAGTTACATAACTGAACTCAGGTCAGCTGGTCAGCTGATGAGGTTGCATATGGTGGTGTCTGCTATATTTTTATGCCCTGCAGTTGGGGGCATATTGTTTTGTCTGTCTGCTTTTTTGTCTGTTTGTCCATTTGTTTGTCTGTCAGTCCACAACTTTAATCTTAGCCATAACTTTGTTAAAGTTAGAAACTTTATAACTTGGGTCATGTCCTACAAAGGTCAATGTCATTTTTGAGATATTTCCCAGTGTCATATTTTCTTGTCTTTGAGATAACTCCAGTTCTACTGATGTTAACCCATTACCCCATACATATGCCTTTTTACGCCTTTAATTTATTCCTCCTCTAAAGAAAATAATTCCACTTTATATAGTCATAAACATGTAAGATATAAGAAATAGTATCTATATCTTAGTAGATGATAACTTAAAGCAGGTTGAAAGTAAAGCAGAGTGCGCAATAGATAATCATATGGAAATACATGTAGCTTGATAAGAAGAAGTGTCATGGATAAGGGCCATAACTCTGCCAACAATATTTTTTTAAGTTATTCCAATTTGTCATGTTTTTTTTTGTCTGGAAGATAATTCCATTTACAGCTATATTAAAATGTTGTCTTGCCTATTAAGCTAAGGCACAATGACCTCAGGTGAGCGAATTAAGGGCCATGGCCCTCTTGTCTTATAAGATTTGTCTGAGATGGGTCTGCACTGTTTCCAGGGGAAACAAGAAATATCTTTAAAAAAGATATTCAGCGGAATGAGTGGTTGAACTAATGCTATAGATGGGTGTGCAAAATTGAATGAAATTGAGGTTTTCAAAGAATTGTAATATCTTGGATTGAAAAGCAAAAAATACAGTTTACAATGGAAACAGTAACTTTTTTTTATCTAAAATGCAAAACTATCATGTACAGAAATGCAAAACAAAACAATGATTTAACTCGATCATATCCTTTAGCTACTGGTAGGAGATCCTCACAAAAATCTATTGTTCTATATATCAAACTTCATTCATAGAGTTTCTTGAAACAAACTATAACTAAATAAACTACTGTGCATGCTCATACAGACACAACTCTCTTACACTTCACTCTTGTAAATAATGATGAAATTGTGTTTAACTCACTTAAAAGTCATTTATTTTATTGCTATTAATGTATGGTAAATGTGTACAAATAGTTAACAATTAAAACAAATTGGTAGTAAACTAAATAACAAAACGCCTAGCTTCCAGATGTCATATCTTAAAATAGAAGCATGAATGCATCAGCGCAGTAGTAAAAATTCAGTCTGTGTCTCTAAATTTTTCACTCACAATTCATGTCTGATAAAACTGTAATGTTGCATACACCAGCCTGCATGCTTTTTTACAGGGCTCCAGATAAGAGAAAGTAAACTGAACAAATCACATTTTTTCACTCATTTTGGCACCAAACCCTATGGTGTTACTACTTTTTTTATCGTCTCGAAGAGACGATTCAAATGAGTAGTGACACTATAGGGCTTAATGCAGAAATAAAGATATTAAGTTTTGAAATACACCCCATATCTGGAGCCCTGACTACTTTCCAATCAGACAATTCAGTTTTCAACAGGTGCTCTTGATTCTAAATTTCTGCTCAAAAATATGATTGGTTGAAAATGTTAGTCCAAAAAGAAATCAAGCAGCTCCGCTGAAAAATTCCTACTTTTAAGCAACACCTTTTGCTATGAGGGAAATAAGTTAAGAATTATATGTTACACTGCAAGATACATGAGGCACTTAGTATAGAGGCGGAGAAAAAAATCAAGCTAAAGTTGAGTGAAAATTGATGAAAATACACCAAGTATTGGCTGCCATCCCATTTCCAACCCAGTCTCTGATAATAATCATATTTTTTGCCCAGGGAGTTGGAGTTGGAGTTCATGTAAAATTTTTAAGTCATGAAATAAAAATTACACTTAACACTTTGCATGCTGGGTATTTTTTTTCTTTAAAGGAAAACGGACAGCTCCGGTTAAGTCAGTCTTATATTGTAGATTTTGTCCTACAAACAACATATGTCCACAACTCATTGTCGTTAGGATGCATATAAGCATAAAAAATAGATAATAAACTAGTCAGGTAAGTCTTCACTAATTAAATAGGTCAGGCCGCCATCTTTGCATATTCGCAAGCGGAACTATTCGGTCTTTATCCTATTTGTGACGTCATACCTCCCCATGCATGTTGTCAGGTACTTTGGATGTACAGGGTACATACAGCTTAAGTAATTATTTCTCTGATAAAAGGCTTTGAAACTCTTAGTGATTTTCGAATAAATACCAGCTAAACTGTAGATAAAAGTACAATTAAACTTAATGGTAGATGAGAAACTTATCAACACTTTTTTCCACGTTTTGTTTTAACACGAAATGAATTTTACAACTAAACGCACATGCAAACAATTCAGGCATTTATGTGTATAACAATGGCATGCTGCATCCAGATTGAAATTATTCAATCCCTCGAGATTGCTGTCCTTACCATCAGGAAAACAATTCCACTAATCCGATTAGTGACA
Organism: Gari tellinella; assembly: GCA_922989275.2. NCBI lineage: Eukaryota > Metazoa > Mollusca > Bivalvia > Cardiida > Psammobiidae > Gari > Gari tellinella. The sequence continues at coordinate 35,572,663 of OV277857.1, read as the reverse complement.
CTAGAATTATCAACCAGACCTATAAAGCCATAAACCACCCGTCGCGGCAGACTTGCACTTTCGCCGACACGTGGCCCGCCGCTACCGGAAATGTATGATAACGACTGCAGTCTTTACTTACCGCGCGAACGGTCGGGACATTTGATGTCTTGATCACTTTGTTAATGACCCGTGTCAATATATAGAGAGAGTATTCAGTAGAAAATTAAAGTCATTTAACCGCGATACGTAATGTAAAACTATGGTCAGTTTCGGACATTTCAAATTAGTTTTGTAAATTTAAATGTTTTTATTAAAAACCAATCGAACTACCAGGAACGTTCAACTTACATTGGTATTTGCATAAACACCAACCGTACATGAAACATGTATATTTAGTATTAACTTGATCAGTTAAACCCTAATATTTACATTCACCCTGTAAAGTCTCTATGTAATCGTATAAAAAATATGCAGGTCAATTCTCGATGAACCTACGAATCGAATCTGGTTCAAGCCAGTTAGAAAGAGGGCGGAGTCTCCGCAGAGAAGAAAATCTTCCATACGGCGGAGAGATACCGACCAAGTTAGGATCTACTTTTGGATTATCCGTTTGGGTATCTCGAAACCCCTATTTAAAGTTGCAGACAGTTCAATTAAAATCAAATTGCGATAAAACAAAATTAAATGCTGTTTTTAAGGGAGGTTATCATATTACGCTCCGTCATTAAAGCTGTACGCTTTCTCTCCCTTCTCCGAGTGAGTGGTGTTCTATTGATAGATTAGACAAGTTGTCTTCCAATTACGGTTTGAAATTGACAATTTCAAACAATTTGTTCACCAGAATTACATAGGAAAGTCGCTCAAACATAAAGCAAAATAATGCATTCACACTTACTAAATTGGTAACATAATGTTCCGTTATGACATATTTAAACTAGCCTATATGTGTATGGGATATGCCACGGATAGCCGCGGGTGTGTGTACACGCTGACTGTGTAGTCGCATTTCAGCGTTGCTATGTGTTAAGCGTGTATAAAAACTTGAGCCACCTAATTGTTTAAAATATGCTTTGATAATGGATATTCAGATTGAAATTTTTGTTTTAGTTTCTTACGAGCGTTCTTAAAGCACAGCGAGAAAGTTTACTGCGTAAAACCCTGAAATGATCATGCAAATACAGTACATGTAGTCAGGACTACTTTTGACACCATATTTAGAAACTGGAATGGCTATTACATCGATATTACATCTATCAAACCCATTTGGCCGGTATATGATATATTCATATACATGAAAACAAATCTGATCAAACTACACATTAAATGGATGACAGAAAATAAAAATAAAAATATAAGGAATAAACAACATCTTTTTGCCGCTCATGACGGTATGACTACATTAGCTTCGGGGGGTAAGTTTAATGAAAACGCCCTTCGGGCGTTTACAAAACTAACCCCCTGCGAACGTCATGAACGTCAAAAAGATGTTGTTTATTCCTATATTAATTTCACAAACTGTCTTTCTTCTTTATTATATATATACATGTATACCGACAGGGGAGAAATGATGTCACACAGGTAAACAAAATGGCGGCCTCCATGAAAGTTCGTTATCCAAACTAAAACATGCTATAATATCATTATTATACCCCCAACACTGTGTGGTGGGGGCTATATAGGAAATGCCTTGTCCGTCTGTCGGTCCGTCGCATTTTTTCGGGACATTTGCCTTTTTCTTGAAAACTGTATACAATACCATTTTCAAACTTGGTATATATTATCAGTGTTATATGGGGACTCTTAGTGACAGGTTTCATAGCTTTTGCACACAATTTGACAAAATTATGCCCCTTTATAACTTTACATTTTGTTCCTTAATATGCACATCTGGTGGAAAGGGAGATAACTCATCCTATATTATGTCAAGTGACTAAGAAGTGAATAGGAAGGGAGATAACTCATCCCAACTGTCTAAATTTAGAAATAATTCCTCAATATGACATATGACAAACCTTGTTATGACAACGACGTCATGATGACGTCATGATGACATCATGATGCTATGGTGATGATGCATTTGAAAAATCTAGAAAAAGCTTGTTTCTTTGTACATTTCCATCACAACAACAACAAGGAGTACAATTATAACCTGCTGTATGATTTTACTTGAAAGCCAAATGAATACACTGCAGTGACAAAACACCTCGGGGGCATTTGTCACTTTCTGTGACACCTTGGCCATAATTTTTTGATTACTTAAGATAGAGACTTTATATTTGGTATGTGCATTCACCTCAAGAAGCTCTTGAGTTCAGTAAAATTTGAGTTATGTCCGACAAAGGTAAAGGTCATTTAGTGGTCATTTAGCGGTTACTCTGGTGGAAAGGGAGATAACTCATCCTATATTATTTCCAGTGACTAAGAAGTGAGTAGGAAGGGAGATAACTCATCCTACGTAACCGGGTGGTAGTTACGTTCAGGTAATGGGACGAATAAATAACTTCTGGTTTAGTTTTGTAGAGTGATTTCCCTTTTCTGTTGTGAATGTTTTTTCCGTTGAGAGTAGTATTGTCTCGATTATAAAATGTGATTATATGATTTTCTCTGGATTAGTTCAGTGTTCTTTTCCACGATCTGGTATGTCACTTTCGTATGTTATATGAAGTCGCGTATTTTTCCACGAGCATTGTCTTGGAATCGGGCGCGATTTGTATGTCATTTTCAAACGTTGTATGAATTCGCATATTTTTCCACGTGGGTTGTCTTGGAATTAGCGATATATTAGTAATATCAATTAAACAAACAAAACGTTATATTACGTTATATTGGCGCCTTGTGACAGGGAGGTTTCCTGTGGGGGTATCAATCACCTTTAGTGATAGTTCTAGTTTTGAAAGTTTTTGGGGATTTTTTTTCAATTTTGGCATTTTTAATACATGAACTTTTGTTTTAAACCAAGTTGTAATCAGCTGTCCATTTTCCTTTAAAAATTATCATGATTTTACAACTGTTCTAAAAATAGAATTTTCTCAATTTCTTTTCAAATAAAGGTCATAATTTCAAACAGTTTGAAACCTGATGAGATGCCATGTTACACCACATCTAATCAGGTTCCAAACTGATATGGTTCAGCCACTAGCATGCTAAGAATTAATACTGAATTCAGGGCTGCCATTTCTCCGGATTTTCCGAAATATTCGGATTTTTCTTCATTTCTCCGGATCTACAGATTTTTTATACGCCCACCTCTAAAGGTGGTCGTATATTGGCGTGGCCCTGTCCATCCGTCCGTCCGTATGTTCGTTCGTTTGTCCGTCCGTTCGTCCCTTAACATTTAGTTTGTCCGGAGTTTTTCTGGAAAACTATTTGAGGGATATTAATGAAATTTCACACAAATGTTATATGCCTCAAGATCTAAAGCTGAGTCGAGTTTGAGGTTCATTCGAAATTTCTTTACAGATTTATCTGCCCTTGATGTACTCAAATATGTTATAATAAGCTTGTCCGGAGTTTTCTGGAATAACTATTGAAGGGATATTGATGTAACTTCACACAAATGTTATATCCATCAAGATCTAAAGCTGAGTTGAGTTTGAGGTTCATTCAAATGTTCGTTACAGAGTTATCTGCCCTTGATGTACTCAAATATGCTATAAAAAGCTTGTCCAGATTTTTATCGGAAAACTATTGAAGGGATATTAATGAAACTTCACACAAATGTTATATGCATCAATATCTAAAGCTGTTTTAAGTTTGAGGTTCATTTGAATTTTCGTTACAGAGTTATCTGCCCTTGGTATACTCAAATATGCTATAAAAAGCTTGTCTGGAGTTTTCTGAGAAAACTATTGAAGGCATATTTATGAAGCTTTACTCAAATGTTATATGCATCAAGATCTAAAGTTAAGAGGAGTTGAAGGTTTATTTAATTTTTCGTTACAAAGTTATCTGCCCTTGATGTACTCAAAATATATTATATAAAACTTGTCCAGAGTTTTCTTGGAAAACTATTTGAAGGACATTAATGAAACTTCACAGAAAGGTTATATATGCATCAAGATCTGAAGCTGAGTTAAGTTTGAGATTTATTTGATATTTCGTTACAGAGTTATCTACCCTTGGTGTACTCAAATATTCTATAAAAGGCTTATTTGACAGTGTTAACACACTTATAGCAACTACAGTTCTGAATGGATTTTGAGTATGTTTGCCCACAGTATAATTATAGAAGTATAAGTTCATGAAAGGGTTGATTATTATTGAAATTGGATCATTGTGTCGAGTTATTTGCCCTTGGTGTACTCAGATATGCTAGAAAAGGCTTTATTTCTGTATTGTTTATGCTCTCAGAGCTCTAAAAGTCTACAAATTAGAATAAATTTTGATAAAACTATATATTTCTTTGCCAGTGGGCGTATAATGGACCGCTTGCGGTGCTCTTGTTCCGAAATCTTCAGATTTATGCTCTTTCTTTTAAAATTTGGATTTTTATGCGTTTTTCACTGTGGAAATATCGATATGAGTGTCAAACAGTTCAGATCTAAACTGTTTGCATTATACTGTTTGTGTTATAGAGCCTAGGTTAAAGTTACAATTCTTAGAATCAAGTTTGAAAATGTGGAAATCTTAGTATTTTTTGAGAAATTTCAAATGGACTCTCCCATTTTCTGATGTATGTCTTGTTTACATGGGCTCTTAATAGTTTTACCCCAAAATATTATAAAGGATGACAAATAATGTAGGCCCAGATCAGAGGGTTCCTGAGAAAGCAAAGATTTGATATATCCAGGTACAACACTGCAGGCATTCCAAATTTCATGTGGGGAAGCCTTCCAGTTGGCTTGCTGAAGCCTTCAGCGTGGTTTTGATACATAGAAAATGCACACATAATATTATATTTTAAGAAGCTGCGCATTTTAAACATAAATATGGGCAGTTTTGTGCCTTTAATTAAGGTTTTTATCTGGCTAACATTTGGTTGTATTGATACAGTAATTAACCCATTTAAACTTTAGTATTTGATAAAGAGGACATACATTGGGCAGACATTATAGAGGTCCAATGAGATGATGCATGATGTTGCATGATGTTGTTAAAGCGACTCGCAACCAGATGGTGCATTAAAAATAGTAATTTGTAAATATGTGTCAAACGCTTATATAAATGGTAAAGAATTAGTTTAGGATAAGAAATTCTGTTTAAAAAAAATGTATTTCAATAAAAAAAAATATTGGTCTCTGGTGGGATTCGAACCCGGGGCCCGGCATTGGCGGACAGAATGCAAAATAGGGGAAACCGCTTAGACCAATGGACCACGGAACTATCCGTTTATCTCGGATCGATTTAACGTATTTCAATGTGTAGCGATCGAAAGTGCATACAACTTCGTAATTCGGCTCGTGTTTATGTCTGAGCCCGTGTAGAGAAGCAACAACAACAACTATACCGTCTACTAGTCGGTATAGAAAAACGATGGAAAATATCTAAAAATCTAAGATTCGGTGACGATTCTTGAGACTTTTTTGGACTGATCATATTTTTTTAATGTCAGAAGCCAAATAATGCCACAAATTTGCTTTTATTTGAGTATTTTATTTTATTTTGACAAGTACACCATCCGGTTGCGAGTCCCTTTAAAGGACATCTTCCATTTCTGCTCCCACAATGACAAGTTCCCTTGGTCTCTCTGTAGCTGTTCAGAATCACTATATGTTTTAATATTCCTATAAATTACACAGTCCTCAGCAAAGAGGCGAAGGCTAGATGAAACACAATCTGGGAGGTCATTTATGTGGAAGAATGAAATAATGAGCAGTACAGTCCCTTTGCAAAATGTTTAGAATAAAATAAGTTGCTGTGTAAACGCTCCTTAAGAACTTAATTCTGTTGAAGAAAGGGTTAAAATGAAGGACTTACCAAAATCACATTCTTCTGTGCCTGAATTCCCCCTCTGAAATTTGTCAGTATGACCAGGGACGTAGTCAGATGGAACCAAAACCACAAGTCGAACCTGCAGTTTCCAATACCCCATCTGTATCAATACATGGGCTTATATGTAGTGGAAATGATGTTATTATACCCCCAACACTGTGTGGTGGGGGCTATATAGGAAATGCCTTGTCCGTCCGTCGGTCCGTCCGTCCGCACGCACGAAAGGTCCTTTGTTGAGTATGGAGAACAATAGATTCCATTCATTCCGTGATTGCCCTATTGTTATTGTTGGGTTTTTTTGTTGCTATTGGGTACTTTTAAACAAAAGAAAAACCCAACAAGTGCCCAAATGTAAGGACGTCCGTCCGTCCGCACAACCGAAATGGGTTAGAGGGCCTTTTCTGGCCAGATAATGGTAAACATAACAAAAGAAGACCATAGAGTTCATTCCGTAACAATAGAATAAGGGGCCGTGGCCCATTACTCAAACAAAAGAAAATAACAAAAGAAAAGGCCCTCTAACCCATTTCGGTGGCACGTCCGTCCGAGCGCACGAAAGGTCCTTTGTTGGGTAGGGAGAACAATAGATTCCATTCATTCCGTGATTGCCCTATTGTTATTGTTGGGTATTTTAGTGTACTGTTGGGTACTTTTAAACAAAAAATATACCCAACAAATGTCCAACTGTGAGAACGTCCGTCCGTCTGTCCGTCGCATTTTTTCGGGACATTTGCCTTTTTTAGCTCACCTGGCACGTAGTGCCAAGGTGAGCTTTTAGGATCGCTGGATGTCCGTCGTCCGTCGTCTGTCTGTCTGTCCGTCCGTTCACAATTGTTCGTTTACACTCTAGCAGGTTCAAATCTCATTGGATCCTAATGAAACTTGGTCACAATGTTTGCCTAAATGAAATCTAGGTCAAGTTCGAATGTGGGTCATGTCCGGTCAAAAACTAGGTCACTAGGTCAAATTATCGAAAAACCTTGTTAACACTCTAGAGGCTACAAATTTCATTGGATCTTCATGAAACTTCATCAAAATGTTTGCCTCAATGAAATCTAGGTCAAGTTCGAATGTGGGTCATGTCCGGTCAAAAACTAGGTCACTAGGTCAAATTATCGAAAAACATTGTTAACACTCTAGAGACTACAAATTTCATTGGACCTTCATAAAACTTCATCAATATGATTGCCTCAATGAAATCTAGGCCAAGTTTGAATGTGGGTCATGTCCAGTCAAAAACTAGGTCACTAGGTCAAATCATCCAGAAACCTCGTTAACACTCTAGAGACTACAAAATTCATTGAATCTTCATGAAACTTGAACAAAATGTTTGTCTCATTGAAATCGAGGTCAAGTTAGAATGAGGGTCATGCCCGGTCAAAAACTAGGTCACACGGTGTACATGGTTACATGGTTACCAGGTGAGCGATTTAGGGCCATAGTGGCCCTTGTCTTGAAAACTATATACGAGGGCTGTCCCAAAACACCGTGGACTAATATTTTTTTTTAAGAACCCGACGTAATATTTCATTGATTTTTTTACCAATGCTATTTCAAACATTTTTACATTTGAATAAGAAATAATAAGGTTCCTGAACACACATGACCCTATTTTGTTTGTAAATATTCATTGTTGGTTAGATTATGCGGCGCACGCCAAAATCTTAAAGGTAGATTTAAAGAGGTACATTTTACAACCTCCTACAAAGCAATTTCAAATCGGAATTTGCGCAAAATTGCATCATGAATGTTGACGTTGTTATATATGACGTCATCCTGGAAAAAATCGTTAACGTAGCGTCATTTAAATAAAAGATATCTATAGTTATGGCCAATGATACTGTGTTCTGAAGACGCCAGAAATGACGACGTCAGAGGAAAAGGCGGCGCAGCAGAATGTCATAGAATACTGCTTTGAGTTGAATTTGATCCCAAAACAGACGTTAAAACAACTACAATCAACATAAATTGATCAATCAGCATGTCGCTTGCTGGTATTCAAATAGCATACGCGATTTTCAGAAGGATGGGCTGAGAAAATAATGTAAAGATCGGACGGCCGAAAGAAATTGACGGTTTCATTGTAGAAAACGTGAGGAGCGCCATGAATGGTAATCGGCGTCTTGCGGTGAGATAGAATGCTGAACTCCCCGGGGTCAGCAAACTGTCTGTACATCGACTTTAACGTGAGAAACTAAGCATGTCGATAGTCGGTGCTATATCGGTGCCGCGATTGTTAAGTGCAGAGGAAAAAGAAAGATGTGTCCAGGTATCAACCCTCTTTTTAAGACGATATTCGAGAAATCAGGACTTTTTCAGCAATCACCAATCACACAGACCAATTGCATACGATATGAGACAAGTGGCCGGTGTTCATTGGCAACTTATAAAGCAACCTATTTCACCAGGTTATCGCTTCGTGCCACATTTCCCAGCATGCACATCTGGAACTTACCGTGCTCGGTTTTCAAGATCTTAAATATCCGCTATTTTGAAAAGGAGTGACGTTGACGCCGATAACGTCGTAACGTTATCTAGTGTGCGCCGGGGTTACACAAGTAGATTTTTTCAAAATATTCTATTCTGGTCAGTTTTAAAGATAACACGTTAAAACTTCACACAGGTTTACATAAACCCTATGTTTATATATAGTGTTGGCCGTTTGTCTCTACTGTTTTAATGAACAATTTTATAAGGAAAGTCTACGATGTTTTGGGACAGCCCTCGTACAATACCATTTTCAAACTTGGTATATATTATCAGTGTTACAGGGCTCTCGCTAGGCCAAAATTTTAGGGAGAAGTGACTTCTCTCTGAGCTGAAAATAGGGAGAAGTGCAGAGACTTAAGGGAGACGTTGCATTATCAGCCAAATGAATGGGATCACACCCTACTTACAATATTATCTAGAGTGAACCAGGGATAACAGTACTTAAAGCAGCAGGTCTTTCAGTCAGCAATGACTTCATACTTGTTGCTTTAATTATTAAAAATCAAAGCAATATTGAGATTAAGTTAAAAGAAAACATCTATAGACAGTCACATTTGTTCAGATTTAATGCAAACAACTCATATAAAAACACATAAATTCAAAGTACTGTAGTACATAGTGTTGAGGACAGTGTTGAACTAGATGGCTCATGCTGCATAGTCACTTCTTTAAGCTATGTAGTTGCATGGTGTCTGTAACAAATTCAGAGCAAGCCAATTCCCTTACTCATCTTTCCCTCAAACTCCAGAATGATGTTGATCTGAAAAATATAATTGTATCTATAATATCCCAGTGAGTTTAGAAACATCTGAAAGTTAAATAAATCATGACATCAACGTATTTCTTTTCTTTTTTTTTTAATTTTAAAAGCCGATAATCAGGTGTACATCCGTATTCAACTGTCTCTTAATTCAAATCAAGCTGCAATTTTTCTCTCTCTCTCTCTTTTAAATAACTTTAGTTCTGATCTTGTATTCGATAACTACAAGCTGCTTGTCTTTTTTGCAGACTTACGTAAGCATTGTTTTAATTTCACAAGTGTGACAATTAAATTTATTGCTTTGTAACCAACGGTTGTTTATATAGTAATTAATGCTGCATACCTTCTCAATCATCGAGCCGACTAGATAAGGGTGTGATCCCTTCCCTGATTGCCTCCACAGGTTTATTAAGTGCCAGTCATTATCACTTCGAAAGCCTCTATAGCTTATCAAAACAAACATGCCGCCATATGCATCAGTGATTGTATCCTTGTTGTAAACTTCGCCCTGATTGGCTGGTTGATGTTTTAAGCGCTTTCATTGGTTAAGAGGTACCCTCCTTCAGCTGACATACATAGTGGTGTGTATCGAAGCGTGTTTATCCTACTCTGCTGTGTAAACAAAAGCTGACAGCGATAGGGGTACAGATTTATTGATTTATTAGTTAGGCTAGCCGCTAATTGGCCCTGTTTATTCGGCGATGTGAATTTCGCCCTGCATCTTCGAGAAGGCGAAATCACAACAATTAAGGCGACTTAATCGCCCTACTCGCTCCCTAGCGAGAGCCCTGTGTTATATGGGGACACTCAGTGACAGGTTTCATAACTCTTGCACAAAATTTGACAAAATTATGCCCCTTTATAACTTTACATTTTGTTCCTTAATATGGAGGCACACTACGGTTTTTTCTGAAATCTCGGCACCGGTGGTCTACTTGATATCTATATTTATCTCCTCCTGACTTTCACGCACAAACCAGAATCAAAACTCAGTCCTATATCAGTAAATACATCCCTAGGCATAACAAAACAGCATAAACCATCCACATAAGCACACGTTCAGATTCCTCTGTGGCCAAATTTAAAGTTTGTTATGGTCGCGAAAACCCATGACAAAAAAGCCTCAAAACCCATATATTCTCCGAAAAATTCGAAAGAGTTCGCCTAGGGCTGGCACTTAGTGAAAAGTATTTTCAGACTCACTGAACCTGTTGTTTTTAGGATCTTTGGCCCAAACAATAGCGATTCCTGGTCGATTTCGCACAATTTTCATGTGTCTGCACCCACCAGTAAAATGATGCCGATTCCCAGTTTATTTAGCCCGAACCACTGATTTCCAGACTGCCCCAGTTTTATACCCATCCGACTACAAAAAGTCATCATCTTAGTGCGCATTTTATTTAAATCGTGCCACAAAGTGATAATATTAATGCATTCTCCCCTTAAATAATTTTTTTCATCTTCAAAAATACATTAAAACTTACCAATAGCCTTATATTAAGAAATTTGACCGGGCCAATTCGAACATTTCCCTATGAAACCGTTGCGTGCCTCCTATGCACATCTGGTGGAAAGGGAGATAACTCATCCTATATTATGTCAAGTGACTAAGAAGTGAATAGGAAGGGAGATAACTCATCCCAACTGGCCAAAACACTCTGATCATGTGATCATTTCTAAATTTAGAAATAATTCCTCAATATGACATATGACAAACCTTGTTATGACAACGACGTCATCATGACGTCATGATGACATCATGATGCTATGGTGATGATGCATTTGAAAAATCTAGAAAAAGCTTGTTTCTTTGTACATTTCCATCACAACAACAAGGGACATTTGCCTTTTTCTTGAAAACTATATACAATACCATTTTCAAACTTGGTATATATTATCAGTTTTATATGGGGACACTCAGTGACAGGTTTCATAACTCTCGCACAAAATTTGACAAAATTATGCCCCTTTATAACTTTACATTTTTTCCTTAATATGCACATCTGGTGGAAAGGGAGATAACTGATCCTATATTATGTCAAGTGACTAAGAAGTGAATAGGAAGGGAGATAACTCCTCCCAACTGGCCATAACACTCTGATCATGTGATCATTTCTAAATTAAGAAATAATTCCTCAATATGACATATGACAAACCTTGTTATGACAACGACGTCATCATGACGTCATGATGACATCATGATGCTATGGTGATGATGCATTTGAAAAATCTAGAAAAAGCTTGTTTCTTTGTACATTTCGATCACGACAACAACAAGGAGTATAATTATAACCTGCTGTATGATTTTACTTGAAAGCCAAATGAATACATACACTGCAGTGACAAAACACAATAGTCGGGGGCATTTGTCACTTTCTGTGACACCTTGGCCATAACTTTTTGCTTACTTAAGATAGAGACTTTATATTTGGTATGTGCATTCACCTCAAGAAGCTCTTGGGTTCAGTAAAATTTGAGTCATGTCCGACAAAGGTAAAGGTCATTTAGTGGTCATTTAACAGTTACTCTGGTGGAAAGGGAGATAACTCATCCTATATAATTTCCAGTGACTAAGAAGTGAGTAGGAAGGGAGATAACTCATCCTACGTACCGGGTGGTAGTTACGTTCAGGTAATGGGACGAATAAATAACTTCCGGTTTAGTTTTGTAGAGTAATTTCCCTTTTCTGTTGTGAATGTTTTTTCCGTTGAGAGTAGTATTGTCTCGATTATAAAATGTGATTATATGATTTTCTCTGGATTAGTTCAGTGTTCTTTTCCACAATCTGGTATGTAACTTTCTTACGTTACATGAAGTCGCCTATTTTTCCATGTGCGTTGTCTTGGAATTAACGATATATTAGTAATATCAATTAAACAAACAAAACGTTATATTATGTTATATTGGCGCCTTGTGACAGGGAGGTTTCCTGTGGGGGTATCAATCACCTTTAGTGATAGTTCTAGTTTTTTACTGTTTAAACACAAAAGAAATACAAATGCAATGCAATAAAATGTAAAAATTACTCTCTTTTTAGCTCACCTGGCACGAAGTGCCAAGGTGAGCTATTGTGATCGCCCTGTGTCCGTCGTCGTCCGTCGTCAGTCGTCCGTCGTCCGTCGTCAAACTTTTTGTTCAAAGATCTTCTTCTTGGAAACCACTGGGCCAATTTCATCAAAACTTCATAGGATTGTTCCTTGTAGGGTACTCTCTCAGATTTCTTCAAATATAGGTAATCCAATTGAAATTGTGGTTGCCATGGCAACCAATTGAAAAAACTTTAAAAATCTTCTTGTCAAAACCTACTAGTCCGAATTGAAAATAATTTTACCCAAATGTGCCATTGGTGACCCTCTATCAGATTTCTTAAAATAATTTTCCTATCTTCAAAAACATGGCCGCCAGTGGGTGGGGCAGATTTTCCTTATATGGCTATATAGTGAAAACTTAAAAAATCTTCTTGTCAAAAACTAGTGGTCCGATTTGAAAGTAATTTTATGCAAATGATCCATGGGTGACCCTCTACCAGATTTCTTAAAATTATTTTGATATCTAAAAAAACATGGCCGCCAGTGGGTGGGGCAAAATTTCCTTACCGGTATGTTACTGTGTAGTAAAAACTTTAAAAATCTTCTTCTCTGAAACTACTGGTTCAAATTAAAAATAATTTAATACAAATGGTCAATTGATGATCTTCTACCAGATTTCTTAAAATCATTTTGTTATCTAAAAAAACATGGCCGCAAGTGGGTGGGGCAAGTTTTCTTTATGTTACTGTATAGTAAAAACTTTCAAAATCTTCTTCTCTGAAACTACTGGTCCAAATTAAAAATAATTTTGCAGAAATGGTCAATTGATGATCCTCTACCAGATTTCTTAAAATCATTTTGTTATCTTAAAAAACATGGCCGCCAGTGGGTGGCATGTGGCATGTTACTGTATAGTAAAAACTTTAAAAATCTTCTTCTCTGAAACTACTGATTCAAATTCAAAATAATTTTACACAAGTGGTTAATTGATGACCCTCTACCAGATATCTTAAAATCATTTTGTTATCTAAAAAACATGGCCACCAGTGGGTGGGACAAGTTTTCCTTATATTTCTGTATAGAAAAACTTTCAAAAAAATTTCTCTGAAACTATTTGTCTGATTTAAGAATTATTTTACACAAATAATGATTCATGGGTTACCCTTTGCCAGTTTTCTTCAAATAATCTTCCTAGCTCAAACAACATGGCCACCAGTGGGTGGAGGTGAATAAGTGAAAACTTAATCATAACTGGTCGATTTAAAAGACCATAATCATGGATACCAGGTGAGCGATTTAGGGCCGCATGCGGCTCTTGTTTAATTTTAAATGAACTATTTTAATCTTAGTGGCAAAAAGTTTGGAGCTTCAAAAACATTTGCAATGAACACAACTGTTAGAGCATAAACAGGCTTATTGGGAAACTATAATGTCTTCTCCACTGTATTACAATGAAATGTATTAGATACTGATATCTATTGAAATCTACTCAAGACAGCCTAGAAATTTTAGATTTCTGCATTTCAAATGACATAACCTCAATGCCTGTGTTAAACAATTTGGTTCCTATTGCTGACACCATGTTACTCAGCTTCTGATCTGGATCCAAACATTTTGCGTGTACCAATTAGATCTTGTTTAAGCATGGTAATGGTTATAACTCTTTGCATGTTAGCCATGGAACAGTGATTATTTGTGCAAACAGTTTGGATCCTGATAAGATGCCATGTAACACGGCGTCTCATCAGGATCCAAACTGTTTGACACCCTGACCCTGTTTTAAAAAGAAATTTTGAAAAATTATATTTTTAAAACAGTGGCAGACGACAATTGTTGCAGATGAAAAATTTACCCGGCATGCAAAGTTTTAAAGCTTTGAGCTTAATTTCCAACATTTACCTGTAAACAGCTGTCTTGCGGCAATCAGATATAAACTGTGGTTGAAACACCAGATTATTGTACACTAGTGTACAGTCTTACCAGTTTTAACCCATTATTCAATAGTACACCTTTTCATACGCCCGTCCTCTGAAGAGACGTATTATGTTATGGCGCTGTCCGTCCATTAACTTTTTCATGTCCACTCTCTAACTCAAACAAAATTAATGTATTCCAATCCTTTGGAAACTAGGTCAGAATGTGTATGACCATAATGTCTCGTTCAAGTTTGATAACCAGCAATTTAAGAGTTATGCCCCTTTTTTGCTCACCTGAGAACAAAGTGCTCAAGGTGAGCTATTGGGATCGGTCACTGTCCGCCGTACGTCGGTGTCGGTGTCGTCTGTTCACAATTTGTTTCAAATAACTTCTTCTCTGAAACCAATTGCCCAATTTTAACCAAACATGGTCAGATACATACTGTAGTTGTGAGCTTCAAAATTTGTTCAAAAAAGTGGCTGGGGCCATCGGTCTTGTTGCCATGGCAACCATGCACAATATCTTAAAAAATCTTCTTCTCAAAAACGACTGGTCCGATTTCAATTTGATTTTCACCAAAATGTTTCTCAATTGATATACTTCCAAATTTGTTCAAAGAATTTTGATCCGTCAAAAAACATGGCCGCCAGAGGGCGTGGTCATTTTCCGTATTTACGTAATATTAACAACAAAAGTCAAAACTTTAAAAATCTTATCTTCAATAACTATAAGTCCTAGGACAACCAAATTTCATATGTAGCATCATGTTGTGAACTTTTACCAGGATTGTTCAAATAATGACCCCCAGGTCAAAAATGGCCCACCCCGGGACTTATCAGTTTTTCATAGGAAAACCTTTCAAACTCTTCTACTCTTAAACTGTATGGCCTAGACCTTTTATATTTGGCATCTAGCTTTGCCTTATGGTCCTCTACCAAGATTGTTCAAATCATGACCCCTGGGTAAAAAATGGCCCCATCCCGGTAAACAGAACAAAAGAAGACAATAGAGTTCATTCCGTTACAATACACTAAGGGGCCGTGGCCCGTTATTCGAACAAAAGAAAATAACAAAAGAAAAGGCCCTCTAACCCAATTCAGTGGCACGCCCGTCCGTCCGTTCATCCGTCTGTCTGTTAAAATTCTTGTGCAGCTAACTTCTCCTACACTTTATGAGGGATTTACTTCAAACTTTGACAAATGAACCAGCTATATGTGAGGATGGTCATGTGGTTTGGAATTTTGGCTGCAACAATTTTAACAGAAGTTATGGCCCTTTGTAGTTTTTCCTTATATAGAGTATATTATATAGCGAAAAATTCTTGTGCAGCTAAATCCTCCTACACTATTTGAGGGATTTGCTTCAAACTTTTACACATGTACCAACTATTTGTGAGGATGGTCATGTGGTTTGGATTTTTGGCTGCAACAATTTTGACAGAATTATTCCTTATATAGAGTATATAGCGAAAAATTCTTGTGCAGCTAACTCCTCCTACACTATTTAAGGGATTTACTTTAAACTTTTACACATGTACCAGCTATATGTGAGGATGATCATGTGGTATGGATTTTGGCTGCAACAATTTTGACAGAAGTTATGGCCCTTTGTAGTTTTTCCTTATATAGATTATATAGCGAAAAATTCTTGTGCAGCTAACTCCTCCTACACTATGTAAGAGTTTTCATTCAAACTTTTACATATATACCAGCTATATGTGAGGATGGTCATGTAGATTAGGCATAATTATGGGCTGCAACAATTATGACAGAAGTTTGGATTTTTTTCACTTTTTTTAAATGACAACACAACAGTAAAGATACTTCCTTAAAAATGCCAAAAACTCGAGAATATGCATGTCACACAGTAAGTATACACACAATTTTAATCTGAAAATAAGTTGCTTACAATTTACAATGTCAGTATTTTGACATATGAATTTATTCCTCTTATAGGTGCCAGGGTGGAGGTTGCCAGGGGGTGAATTTGTTCCTCTTATGGGTGCTGGGGCGGGGTACTGGGGGGAGACATGCGTTTTTCTCCAAAACAAGCTCTAGTTTCTTTAAACGACATCTCCTCCTAAACTACTGTATGGATTTTTACCAAACTTTGGCAGGAATGATTCTTATATGGTCCTCTTTCAAAGTTGTTCAAATAGTTTTGGTTGGTTGCATATCTAGGTCACATGAGCTAAAAATAGATTGTTTCAATAAAAACTTAAAAATCTTCTTGACTGAAACCACAGTACCCTGAGCTTAGATATTTGGCACAAAGCATCATCTACTGGTCCTCTATCAAAGTTATTCAAATTATGTTCCTGTGGTCAAAGATGACCCCGCGCCAGGGGTCACAAATTAAAAAAGAGTTATATAGTGAAATCTTCAAACATCTTCTCCTCTGAAACTAATATGGCCAGAGCTTTAATATTTGGCACGGTAGCACTTCTAGAGAGCTTTTACCAATATTCTTCAATTTGAACGGGTCTGTTGCATATCTATGTCACAGGAGCTAAAAATAGATTTTTTTTTCAATAAAAACTTAAAAAATCCTCTTGTCTGAAACCACAGTACCCTGAGCTTAGACATTTGGAACACAGCATCATCTAGAGGTCTTCTATCAAATTTGTTCAAATTATGTCCCTGGGGTCAAAAATGACCCTGCCTGGAGGTCACAAATTTACAAAGAGTTATATAGAGATCTTCAAACGTCTTCTCCTCTGAAACTAATATGGCCAGAGCTTTGATATTTGGCATGGTGACATTTCTAGAGGCACTTTACCAATATTGTTCAAACTGTCCCGGTCTGTTTCATATCTAGGTGACAGGAGCTAAAAATAGATTATTTTTCAAGTTTGTTCAAATCATATCCCTGTGGTCAAAAATGACCCTGCCCCAGAGGTCACAAATTTACATAGAGTTATAAAGTGAAATCTTCAAACAGCTTCTTCTTTGAATCTAATATGGCCAGAGCTTTTTTGATTTCACTTTGGGGGCATATGTCTCGTGTGACGACTGTACTTGTTCAAACTTACATATATGACCATAAGAGTTGGAATTAGTGTGATTTTGGTTGAAATCCAACTAATAGGTCAAGATTTATCTGCCCTTAAATTGCTGAAAATGTCATATCTAACAGTGTTTACACTCTTGCAACTATTTTTTAATGGATTTTGATTAAATATGCACACACAAGTATATAGCTATAAGTTCTGAAAGGAGTGCAATTATTGTTGAAACCTAATCATTGTGGCAATGGTTATCTGCCCTTGATATACTTGGAAATGCTAGAAAAGGCTTCGTTTCAGTATTGTTTAGGTTCTAGTTATCTGCCCTTGATCTACTCTACTATACTAGAATAATGAGGTTGTATTCCAAAATTGTTTACATGCTATACTACAAATTGGAATGGATTTAACCCGGTGAAACAGAAAGGTAAACTAAAGCTATCAGGCTTTAGTACAACAAGTGAGCGATATCAGGGCTTCCAGGCCCTCTTGTACTAATAGTAGAGGTATTTTAGCAGTCTTTTACTGACAGTAGAAATATTTGATCAGTCTTTTACTGACAATAGTAATATTTGGACTGTATTTTACTGACAGTAGTAGTATTTGAGTAGTATTTTGTCTAAGCGGTCATTACATGGAGGTTTTACTGTAGAAGGATGGTACTACAATGTGAACCACAGACTGTCTGCTGGCAATGAATTAGTGACTATCGAGAAAGATTAAAATGGGCTTATCAGCAGTTTAAAGTTTAATCAGGGCGTGTGTCTTGTTTTACTAGAAGTCTGCATTAATCTGATGCTAATTCAAGTGGGGCTTTGAAATGAAACAGGTAGATCAATGGCATAATCATTACTGCAGGACTGACAATACAAGAGCGGTTTGTTGGAATTTGACACTATAGGAGTGGCTAGTACATGATCAAATAGTTTTTAGACTGTCGGCTTTTTAGCCAGCAGGATTATGTTACTATACCATTTCCAGAGGTTGTGCTCGTACAAAGCCATGCAACTTTAACTATATCAGATTAATGCGCCAGGTGCATATCCACACACAGACACTATTGAGTGGAGCAATATGGTAGTTAGGATATACATGTAGAAACACTACTTACAGTTGGACTTTTACTCAGATTGCATTTTTTAGTTGAATTTGGAAGTTATTTACTGAAAAATATATCAAAAATACGCACAGGGTTTGCAGCAAGCATAATTGATTAGGTAATGAAGTTGCTGATCCGCCCTTGGGCTTATTACAAGCTGGCGCGCATAATTCTGGTGAGTCAGCGGGTGTAAGCTTACATAGAGTAAAATAGTGCGCGTGATAAAACAGTTTTAATGCAATATTTTAAGAAAATTCTTGAAGTTTTTGCAAACTTCTTTGTAACATAAACCTAATTACACAAATAGAGATTTCAACATAACAGTGAGTGTTGCCTTACACATTATTTCACATGTTAAAATATCAAAGACTAACCCAGGTCATGTGAGGTCAACACCTGTTTATTTCACGCTGGTACCCGAATCGACTTAGGTAAATAACTGATACCTCGGCACATGATAAGATCGCGGCTTGTTTCAGCACATTTCGCTGTTCGGCTTATCTGCAGAATGTTTATACATGTACTCATGTTTGGCATTCGGGTGCGATTTTACAGTTTGGATTCAGATGAATATTGACATTCTGCACGCTACAGGCGATTTCGTGATTATTGCCAATGATGCAAATAGTTTGAATCCAGATCAGATCGTGATACGAACTGTTTGACTCTCGCATGTGGTTTTACAGTTTGGATCCAGATGAATGTTAACCTTCTATACGTTAAGGAGATTTCTTGATTATAGCTGCAAATAGTTTGGATCCAGATCAGATCGTGATACAAACTTTTTGACACTTGGTGCGATTTAACAGTTCGGAGCCAGATCATAGTGAATATTTACCTTTTGCACGTTACGCACAAATTCATGATAATGGCTGCAAATAGTTTGGATCCAGATCAAATCGTGATATGAAGTGTTTGGCACTCGGTGCCATTTTACAGTTTGGATCCAGATGAATATTAACCTTCTGCACGTTGCGGGCAATTTCGTGATTATTGCTGCAAAGAGTTTGGATCCAGCTCAGATCGTGATATGAACTGTTTGACACTCGGTGCGATTTTACAGTTTGGATCCAGATGACTGCACGCTACGAGCGAATTCATGAGTATTACTGCAAATAGTTTGGATCCAGATCAGATCATGATACGTACTGTTTGAACAATTGGGTACGATTTTATAAATATATAAAAAAAATCAACTCATGGAATTGTTGAAGACGCAAAGTTTGCAGAGGACAATTACATAGCAAGCAGCTAGAAGGCTAATCCAGAGAGGGAGGGTTGAATCTAACGCTGTCAGAACTTGTGATCCGACCCCATTTCATTATGCATATGGAAATAAATTATGTTTAAATAACCCAATTTTCAAGAGTGATTATTTTTGTTTAAACATTTTTAGCTCACCTGAGCTAGCTCAGGGTGAGCTTTTGCAATCCTTGAATGTCCGGCGTCCGTCGTGCGGCGTCCGTCGTGCGGCGTCAACAATTTTAGTGTTTACACTCTAGAGGCCACAATATTTATTCAATCTTTCTCAAATTTGCTCAGATGGTATATTGCCATAAGAGTTCGGATGAGTTTGATTATGGCTGAAATCTGACAATTAGGTCATGAGTTATCGACCTTTGAATTGCTGAAAATGCCATATTTATCAGTGTTTACACTCTAGAGGCCACAATATTTACCCAATCTTTCTCAAACTTGCCCAGATTGTATATCACTATATGAGTTCGGATGAGTTCGATTTTGGTTGAAATGGGACACATAGATCAAGAGTTATCTACCTTTGAACTGCTGAAAGTGCCATATTTAACGGTGTTTACATTCTAGAGTTCACAATTTTTATCCAATCTATCTCAAACTTGCTCAGATTGTATATTACCATAAGACTTCGGATGAGTTAAATAATGGTTTTAATCAGACCAATAGGTCAAGAGTTATCTACCTTTGAATTGCTGAAAATGACATATTTATTGGTTTTTACTCTCTAGAGGCCACAAATTTTATCCAATCTTTCTCAAACTTGCTCAGATTGTATATGACCATAAGATTAAGAGTTCGGATCAGTTTAATTATGCTTGTAATCGGACCAATGGGTCAAGAGTTATCTACCTTTGAATTGCTGAAAATGACATATTTAACAGTGTTTACACTCTAGAGGCCACAATATTTATCCAAGCTCTTTCAAACTTGCCCAGATTGTATATGACCATAAGAGTTCGAAAAAGTGTAATTATGGTTGAAATCGGGCCAATAGATCAAGAGTTATCTACCTTTGAACTGCTGAAAATGCCATATTTTACAGTGTTTACACTCTTGCAACTACATTTTTCAATGGATTTTCATTATACACAAAGTATATAGCTATACCTTCTCGAAGGAGTGTAATTAATGTTGAAATCTAATCATTGTGGCAATAGTTACCTGCCCTTGATATACTTTGAAATGCTAGAAAAAGGCTTCATTTCAGTATTGTTTAGGCTCAAGTTATCTGCCTTTGATGTTCTCTTCTATACTAGAATAGGTCGACAAACTTGAATGGATTTAGAATAAAAATGGTGAAATTCAAAGGTAAAGCTATCAGGCTTCATTACAAATGGTGAGCATTATCAGGGCCTTCAGGCCCTCTTGTTAAGTATTGAAAACTTCAAGTGGCCTCGTTGTAAACTTATTTCCAGGTAATTTAATCATTCAGATTGCTATTTCTTGTGGTTTGATCCCAATTTCGCTATAAATAAAGGGAGTTTAAGCAGGTAAAATTTCGAATTTGGCTTTGGCCCAATACATGTTGGACTTAGAAAATTTCTGACAATTTGTGGTGTCCATTCATTAACTAAGTCATGCATTGACATTATGAATTGAAATTTGAAATGTAGTTACGGTACATAAAGATAATATGCAGCCTATGCAGGATTGCAGGTCATATTTAAATTTTCTTCTGCTTCAATAATTTTAGACAGAGTAATTAATGCCCCTTACTCTATACATATATTTGAACGATTTGTAGCTTCAGTTCAATATCTCAGTCATACATTGACATTTTTTCCTGAAATTTCAGACAAAGGTCCATCATGAGAATACACAGGTCAGCTTTGAATTTGGTCTTGAATAAGTAAATCTTGGCAGAGTTATGTCCCTTGCACTTAAAAAGTAATAATCGAGAGTTATGTCACCATGAGTTCAGAGCTACATTATACTTTGGTGCCAGCGGGGACATCTGTGTTGCAGCGACATGTCTATAGTTTCTTGTTGAGTTTGACTTACCTGGTTTGCTTGTGACTGTGACATGCTTTGAAATTGCCGACATGCCTTAACCCTTTGCCCCATAGAAGCATATTTGATTTATTCCTCCACTGTGAAGAAAATTGATATACATGTAGTTTATGCAGTCATGAACATGTACCTTGAGAAATATTTTCTACATTCTGACAGATAATAGCTTAAAGCAGATTGTAAGTAAAGCTGAACGTGCATTCTGCTTTACTTTTAATCTGCTTTAAGTGGTCACCTGTCTTCAAAACTAGAAACTGGCTATGGGGTAAAGGGTTAATCTGTAAATCAATGACCCTTCGTGGCAGGGCTCTGTATTGTATATTCAAGTGAATGTAATAAACACAGGCACAGTGATTTTGCATTACCGGGTATTCCACTGTGTGCCAATTTTCAGGCGTGTGCTTACAGTTAGTGCATGACCTCCTATTATTTAACCCATTACCCCGTAAAATGTGTCTTAAAATTAATTACTCGAGTAAAGAATAAAGTACAAACTTATACATTTATGAATAAGAACATGTATTATAAGAAATATTTTTTGTATCCTTGCAGATGATAGCTTAATGCAGGCTGAAAGTAAAGCAGAATGCACCTTAAGGCACATTCTGCTTTACTTTCAACCTTTCTTAACTGGTCACCTATCTTTAATTCTAGAAACAGGCTATGGTGTAATGGGTAAATGTATCTATTGGTATAGACTAAAGTCTAAATAGAGCAACAATTTGCTAGCATCTCTGCAATAGCACAAATTCTGTTTGCAGTCCATCTGGGGATATTGTGTATACCCTGTTTTAGCTCACCTGGCACGTAGTGCCAAGGTGAGCTATTTTGATTGTCCGTCGTCCGTCGTTCGTTCGTCGTCAACAATTTCTTTGAACAACATCTCCTCTGAAACCACTGGATGGATTTTTACCAAACTTGGCAGGAATGATCCTTATATGGTCCTCTTTCAAACTTGTTCAAACATTTCCGGTCCGTTACATATCTAGGTCACAGGAGCTAAAAATAGATTATTTCAATGAAAACTAAAAAAATCTTCTTGTCTGAAACCACAGTACCCTGAGCTTAGATATTTGGCACAAAGCATTGTCTTCAGGTCCTCTATCAAGATTGTTCAAATTATATCCCTGGGGTCAAAAATGCCCCTGCCCGGGGGAGGTCGTAATTTTACATAGAGTTATATAGTGAAATCTTCAAACATCTTTTTCTCTGAAATTGATATGGCCAGAGCTTTGATATTTGGCATGGTGACACTTCTGGAAGCCCTGAACCAATATTGTAAATATGGTTCCGGTCCGTTGCATATATAGGTCACGTGAGCTAAAAATAGATTTTTTTCCAATTAAAACTTAAAAAATCTTCTTGTCCGAAACCACAGTACCCTGAGCTTAGATCTTTGGCACAAAGCATTGTCTTCAGGTCTTCTATCAAGATTGTTCAAATTATGTCACTAGGGTAAAAAATGCCCCTGCCCCTGGGTCGTAATTTTAAATAGAGTTATATAGTGAAATCTTCAAACATCTTTTCTCTGAAACTAATATGGCTAGAGCTTTAATATATGGCATGGTGACACTTCTAGAAGCCCCGAACCAATATTGTAAAAATGGTTCCGGTCTGTTGCATATCTAGGTCACAGGAACTAAAAATAGATTTTTTGCAATTAAAACTTAAAAAATATTCTTGTCCGAAACCACAGTACCCTGAGCTTAGATATTTGGCACAAAGCATTGTCTTCAGGTCCTTTATTAAGAATGTTCAAATTATGTCCCTGGGGTCAAAAATGACCCCGCCCCGGGGGTCATAATTTTACATAGAGTTATATAGTGAAATCTTCAAACATGTATTTATCTGGAACTATTATGACCAGAGCTTTGATATTTGGCATGGTGACATTTCTTGAAGCCCTTAACCAATATTGATTATATTGTTCCGGTCCGTTGCATATCTAGGTCACAGGAGCTAAAAATAGATTTCTTCAATGAAAACTCAAAAAAATCTTCTTGTCTGGAACCACAGTACCCTGAGCTTAGATATTTGGCACAAAACATCATCTTTAGGTCCTCTTTCAATGTTGTTCAAATTATGTTCCTGGGGTCAAAACTGTCAAGGCCCTAGTGGTTGCAGTTTTACATAGTGTTATATAGTGAAATCTTCTTCTCTGAAACTATTATGGCCAGAGTTTTGATATTTAGCATAGTGACACTTTTTGATGTTTTTTTTACCAATATTACTGAAATGGTTTGGGTCTGTTGCATATCTGGGTCACATTAGCTAAAAATAGATTTTTTTCAATGAAAAGTCTTCCTGTCTGAAACCATCCATGTACAAAATATTTGACAGAACACTTAATTGTCAAGTTCATCAGCAAGATTTTTAGCTCACCTGAGCCAAAGGCTCAAGGTGAGCTATTGTGACCGCTCACCGTCCGTAGTACGTCTGTCCGTCTGTCCGTTCACATTTACTTCAAACGACATCTCCTCTGAACCCACTGATTGTAGGGAGAGTTCAAACTGCTCATGATGTTCCTTGGATGCTTCTCTACAGAAGTTGTTCAAATGAAAGGAAAAAAAGCACAAACTCTGCTTGAAAAAGCAAAAAAGCAAAAAACTTTAAAAAATCTTCTTGCCCAAAACTACTAGGTCCTAAGCTTTGATATTTGTACAGTAGAATCTCCTGGTGGATCCCTCTATAGTTTATTAAAATGAAATCCCTAGGGTCACATTTGACACCACCCGGCACAGTTTAAGTGCTGCTCTAGGCAGGTTTCACAGTATTTTTGATTTAAGTAGAACTGTATTTACCTGAGTTACCCTTAATATACTATGGGCAAATAGCCAATATTTGCAAACAGTTTGGATCAAGATCAGATGCAACATAATGCTGCATCTTATCTGGATCCAAACTATTTGCCACTCATTTACCAACTTAACATTTTCTAAAAAAAAAAATTGTACATTTTTCACATACAGTAGGTATTTAGCAGACATCATTTCAGTCTGGTAAGGGTAAGCCCCCCCCCAGCAGCTGCTAATGCTACGGTACTCTTGCATAATATTTGACCTCAGTGATCAGGCCAACAGAACTGAACATGTTGTCTGCTAAAGTTTAGAAATGGTTCAGTCTGCTTCATACTTAGAGAAACAGGATCTGGAAGTGATCCACTGACAGTTATGTAATTATGTCTTATGCCATATTTATACATATGTTTAATATTGGTTTTGTCACAGTTATCTGTATGTTTTGTCATTTTTTCTTGTCCAGGATTCAACCCTTTCCTCCCAATAAATACTGACGTTTGTTAACCCATTACCCCATAAATGTGCATTTTTAGGCCTTTGATTTATTCCTCCACTTAAGAAAATAATTCCCCTTTAAACAGTCATGAAAATGTAAGATGCGAAATAAGTTTCTATATCCTAGTAGATGGTAGCTTAAAGCAGTTTGAAAGTAAAGCAAAGTGTGTATTAAGACCCATTCTGCTTTACTTTCAACCTGCTTTAGGTGGCCACCTATTTTCAAAACTAGAAACAGGCTATGGGGTAATGGGTAAAATGAAATTGCCTATTTGGAAAGAGCCTAATGAGAGGAAGTGCCATTTGCAAAGGCCATAACTCTGACATCATTGTTTTTTAGTTATTTCCCTTTGTGATATTTTCTTGTCAAGAAGACAACTCCAGTTCTACTGATGCTATTGTAATGAAATTTTATGTATGGAAAGAAACTGATGAGAGAAAATGCCATGCACAAGGGAAGCAATATTTTGTTTTTCGCCTTTGTCATATTTTATTGTCAGGAAAATAACTCCAGTTCTGCTGACGCTAGTGAAATAATTATCATTTACCGGAAATGGAAATAGCTTGATAAGAGGATGTGTCATGGATAAGGGTCATAAGCTTGGCAACAAAATTCACTTTTGTCATGTTTTCTTGTCCGGAAGATAATTCCATTTATAGCTACATGTATATGGGCCGTGTCACGACAAAACCTGCCTTAATGACAAAAAAATCGATTTTGGATTTTTTGCATTTTCTTTTACATCATTTAATTCTCTTTCCAGCCATGTTATTTTTATCATGATGCGCTATGTACTTCTAATGATATGAAGTTTTTAAAAATGCGGTATGAGGTAACATTCTGATAACATGACGTCAATTCAACGTCAACTTTGTCACGCACTCATAGACGTCATAGTGAAATAACGTTTACAAAATTTTCGCTCCGGGACATCGATTTAAACTTCATGGGGACGACTTGGACCTGTGTATTTGATATACTTTTCACTTATAGACTAATGTTGAGGTCGGTATATAGTTTTGATGACCTGTGAAATGTCAAATTGGTCGAGGGCTAAGTTCGAGAAGGCCTATTCATCCTCGGTCAATATCACTGTTCTAAAGATCTCAACATTAATTAGTCTATAGCCATCATATAGCATAACTAATTTTACGAAAAATAATAATTAAATAGTAAACGACTATTGATTTATTTGTCTATACCGATCACAAGCTGAGTCCAGAAAAGTACGTGAAGTCCTGGGAATGCCGTGTAGACCCATGTGATTTTTACGATAGTGCAAAATCATATAAAACGGGGTCTACATAACGCTTCCAGATCTACTCGCACTTCCCGGACTCGGTACGCGATCGGTATGTATTAATTAGAAACGATAATGTACAACGGACATGAGACATTGATTATAACATCATACAGTAACATCATTCAACAACAAAATTGTGTCGTCTTGAAAGACTGTTCTGACATCCTGTGCAAGTACGCCTGTCGCGCCTGGCTCAGTGCCGGCGGATCCATTACAGCTGGTCGCACTACATGGCAGGGAAGCGGTAGGCTGGATCCCTTAAGATATTGAAGTAGGCTTCCTCTTCGTCTGCCCCGTCCGTACAGAAACTACGCCAGGTTCGGTGGATACAAACCTAAAGTACTGGTACTTCCTGTGAGAGAAAAAAACCATTCATGTGTACAAATTCGCCTTGGTTACTGAACGCCGACATGTCCACAAGTCTCTCTGAAAGCTGGGCAAGCGTGTCGCAGTCGGAGCGTCTAAAATAAAAAAGTTTATAAAAACAGATTTATACCTAAAAAAATATGTAGCACATTTAGGCAGCAATAAATCGTTTAATTTGTAAATGGTTCAAATTGACTAAAAGTTTTTGTGCGTTCAAGACGCCGAGTTACCCAACCTATTTAGGTTAAGACACTTTAGCACGGCGTATTGCGACCGCAGATATGACTGTATAACTGTTAAATATTATACCTAGGCCATCAAAATTATCTTTGAAAGAACTTGCCTTATTATCAAGTAGTTTTCAATTTATTATACCTATATAGCTTTTTAATGTTGGTGAGGCCGCTGTCTACTAAACATCTGGCGTGGCCTGGAACCTGCATGTGGTACTCAATCTTCAATCAACGAGTAAATCTATATAGAATATTAATACCTAAATCAACGTCTAGCAAATTTGGTTTTGGTGACCTCAAAAAGAAACATTATAAGCACAATTTTGTAAGAAAACTCAAATATATAATTATAAGAGAAGTTTATGGAGCCTTCACATACACGGATTTTTCTAACGATTCCTTACGGATTGCAAACTCGTAGTCAATCGTAAGCATCCGCAAATGATACATTAGTGTCCGTAAATAACTCACAAGTATCCGTACAATCAAACTGGTATCGAGTGACCTTTATTTGAAAGACGTTCAGGTAGTTACAAACAGGTGCGACTGCTAAATAACGCGGGTGAGTTTTGCCGTAAATATATCGTAATAACTAGTAAGAAACCGTAAATAGCACGTAACAACTCGTAACAGACCGTAAATAGCCCGTAACAACTCGTAAGAAATCTTAATTCACTCTTAAAAGTGGAATCAATCGTAAGGAACTGTATACTTTTACGAACGTGTGCCATCTGTAAGGAAATTGTAGAAATTCCGTGTATTTGAAGGCCCCATAAGATAAACAATCCAAAAATTCATAGATCTAAGAGATCTATTCAGATAATGATGCCATGTTTTCATTTTCAATGACAGTGGTCATTTTTTCGTCCGAAATGGAATTAATTGACATTGTAGGTATTATTAGTAGCTGTGTCACTGATCTAAAACGAGTTATTACGTTGATGAAATAACAATAACAGCAAAAAGTAGAGAAAAAATATCATCGCCTTTAGCAAGAATTGAACTCCGATA
Source organism: Gari tellinella (assembly GCA_922989275.2). Classification (NCBI taxonomy): domain Eukaryota; kingdom Metazoa; phylum Mollusca; class Bivalvia; order Cardiida; family Psammobiidae; genus Gari; species Gari tellinella. The sequence goes on along the minus strand of OV277857.1, from coordinate 35,544,977 downwards.
CTCCGGCTTGGAAAGCGAGGTACATATCCACTGGACCAAGGGGACGTCGTAATTTTCTCGACGTTGATTTGGTTACTTGAATAATTTCGTGAGTGAAAACAAAAACTAATGCAAGCGCCAATAATATACCATTCTATCAATTGTTTATTGTTAGTTAAATTAACACATCTAGATCTAATTAATTCACGACCATTTACATAAAATCTACAGAAAAAAACGTCAAACAAGCTTAAACGTTTCATAATTAAAGTGTGCTGGGCGATCTAAAAATAGATTCACAAAGCCTCCAGACACCAGTATTCAAAGTTCGGATTCCACTCCGGATTAAAATATAGAGTGAAATGTAGAATTAATATCGATTTAAAAAAATGCATTTTTGTCTGCATATATACATGAGTGTAAATGTTTGAGAAAGGAAAGACTTAAAGTGAAAGCATACAGCTAACGATAGCTGACCCTGTTGTTGGAGGGGAGAGGTCATGTTTGTTTACGTTTCACTTTTTCCGTAAACAGCTCTACGCTTGGAATTCTAGATCTAGGGACCCGCGCATAGAATAATTATAATAAGAAGAATAAAATGTAGATCTAAACTCACCTCTTAATCGTTGTCCATTTATCCAGGTATTTATGGTGGTATTGAACTAAGAAAATCCGATCTATTGAATGTCAAAGTGAAATTGCGCGGCACTTTTACTGAAAATTATGACGTCAAACTTTATCGGGGTTTTCCGACGTTATGACGCTATGTCATTAAGGCAGGTTTTGTCACGACACGGCCCATATTAAAATGTTGTCTTGCCCAGTCAACTTAGGTACAAACTTCAATGTCCTCAGGTGAGCGAATTTAGGGTCATGGCCCTCTTGTTGAAATTATGTCTCTGGGGTAAAAAATGATCTCACCCCAGGGGTTATGCGACCCTTGTGTTGGTTTTTCCAGGTGAGCGATATTTAGGCCCGCATGGGCCTCTTGTTTTGCAAATATTTTGGATCGAGATAAGATCTGGAACCACTGCTATACACTCGGATGCTTTTCTATGTTGATATGATGTGCCGCGATTACAATCAACTAAGACGAAATTTGCAGACGACACTTTCATACTTGACCAAGAAGAAGGCTAACTCAATTTGGAAGTATGATAATTGTTGGAAATAGTTTGGATCAAGACGATTATTAACCTTATACACGATACCTCGAATTCATGGTTACTGTTGCAAATAGTTTTTATCTAGATGAGATCTGGATCAACTGTTTGACACTCCGATGCTATTTCATGATGAAATACAATGCATAAAACTCACTCGTGTAGAAACATTAACTATTAATTGCATCCTGTATAATGAAGCCATCTCTCTTAAACACATACTAACACTTCAATTAATACAAAGAATATCAAATACTTATCGAGTATTAGTAACAGACAGTAAAGATTGCAATGGGTGTCATTATGATACACTAAACTCGGGGCAATTGTCAGTTTATTTAAATACATTTTTTAAAATCTATTTGACATATTGTAGATCAGACATTGTCATTATGACATTTCATACATTACATTATATTGTTGTTTTGACAGTTTGCAACAAGTACAGGTTTTACTCATCGGGTACAAGATACAAGATACAAGAATATTAATATAACGTCGGATACAATATAACAGTAGACATTAGCTGTAACAGCTATTTTCTGACAACACACATATAATTATAAACAAGAGTAACTCAACTCAACTAAACTCAACTCAAAGGCTGTAAAAAAGGAAGGACTGTAAAAGAAAGAGTTTACATATACGGTGGATGCAAGCTAGGAATACAAACTATTTAGGTTGTTTTAATTTGTTCTCTACAACTAGCATTCGACTCTGCACGGTAATTAGAGTAATAATTGATCAGGGTCTAAATTATCGAGAATCAGAATCAACTTTGGAACTAATTTAAATAATACGTCCACTCAATGATAGGTCACTTTTGAAGAGAAGTTGTTGCTTAATGAAGGGCAGCGGTAATGCAGTAGGCTGATTTCTGCATTACTTTCATCCTGCATTAAGCTGCTACCTTTCTCTAAGAAATACTTTCTATATTGTAGCAGAGGAAAAGCTTAAAGCAGGCTGAAAGTAAAGCAGAATGCGTCTTAGGGCACGTCCTGCTTTACTGCCAGCTGACTTTAGGCGGACACCTACCATCAATACTTAAAACAAGTTATGGAGTAAAGGGTTAAATGACCGCTTAACACAGATTTTAAAGAACAGAACATCTTTAATACACCCATGCATACAAGCTGCATGTGATAAGGTATGAATAGTGGCATGTTCTTATAATATCACGTGACAACAGTGAAACTAATATTTCGTATTGTATCAGCCTGAAAAGTGGAATGAACATTCTAAGGGTTTAAGCGGGGACTGGGTCTATTTACATGCAATGTCGAAACCTTTGAAATAGTATAGGCATGCATTATATTTAGCTTAAAGCAGACTGATTTCAACCATATTCTAACTCTTATGGTCATATACAATCTGAGCAAGTTTGAAAAAGACTGGATACAAATTGTGCCCTCTAAAGTGTAAACACCGTTAATATGGCATTTTCAACCTATTGGTCCAATTTCTACCATAATTGAACTCATCTGAACTCTTGTAGTCATATACAATCTAAGAAAGTTTGAGATAGATTGTTTGCCTAATTGATATCTAGGTTAAGTTTGAATATGGGTCATGTCGGGTCAAAACAAGGTCACTAGGTCAAATCATAGGAAAACCTTGTTTACACTCTATAGGCTACAAATCTCACGTTATCTTCATGAAACTTACTCAAACATGTTTGCCTCATTTATATCTAGGTCAAGTTCGAATATGGGTCATGTTCGGTCAAAAACTAGGTCACAAGGTCAAATCATAGAAAAAACCTTGTTAACACTCTAGAGGCTTCAAATCTCATTGGAATTTAATGAAACTTGGTCAGAATGTTTGCCTAATTGATATCTAGGTCAAGTTTGAATATGGGTCATGTCGGATCAAATTTAGATCACTAGGTCAAATCAAAGAAAAACATTGTTAACCCTCTAGAGGCTACAAATCTCATTAGATCTGAATGAAATATTGCCAGAATGTTTGCCTACATCAAATCTAGGTCAAAATCAAATGTGGATTGTGTCTGGTCAGAAACTAGGTCAAATCATAGAAAAATCTTGTTAACACTCTAAAGGTTGATTGTGGGTCATGTCCAGTCGTAATCTAGGTCACTATAGGTCATGTTTTACATGGTGTACCAGGTGAGCGATTTATAGCCATGGTGGCCCTTGTTTACTTACGGTGAAGAAGGCGTTATTATTTACCGTTTAAATGTTACAGAAACGCACATGCAACACACCAAATGACAACTTTTAGACAACCCTGAATATTCATTTAAATCTGAATGGCAAACTGTTTAGAGCCTGATTACACACAGGGTTACTCAGCGTCTCCAACCTGTTTGCAATGGAAATAATAATTTAGAGCAATTTTTACACGTTTATTGGAAAGAATAACGTTTTATCCACTGTACATATCTCTTTATGTAGCTGGTTTGAGATTATGGTGAAACAGATTGATAGACTTCACTGGCATAGCTCAGTATGTAGAGTGCTGGTATTGTGAACGGGATTTATTCCAATTTTTACGCTTTGCGTTATGGATTTTATCTCCGCATCACAGTTCCTAATTTTACACAACTTCACGAACCAAACGGACAGTGTCTTGAAACGACGAGCTGGAAGTCAGAAAGGAGAGCACCAATTTAGTCTAATCCTTTATTCTACCTTAGCACAGAATCTATATATCAATATTTCATCATTCATTCAATCAAACAGTCATCCAATCATCAATCAATCATTCAATCACAAGTATTTCAAATATGTACATGTATATTTATGCATCAAGAATAACTGCCTGAATCTTATGAATAAGCACTTAAATAAGTAGCAGTGCCTTAATATGTTAAATAACGCTTTATATTGAACTATCTCCATAGTTTCAATATAAGGCATTAGTAGAGAATTGGGGAATTCTCGCTTGCAGTGTAAGAGATACCAAGCCAGCTTTGCATTTTATAAAATGTGATTCTTGAAACATGTTACATCAGTCAACAAGTTACAGATAATCTCAATTAGATATAGAAGTAGTTAAATCTTGAGCACTTTATTTAACTCAAGATATCAAAGAAAGTTCTTCTTTATAATATCAATTTTGTGAGATAAGAGCTACCTTAAGATTATATTTCTATCGAAAGTTACTACATATTATTTATATCTTAAGTTACCTCTCAAAGATTTAAGTAAAAATCTTAATAATGACTTAAGTTTAAGTGTAGGACACTTATATAACACCTATTTCTTTATTTCAATACAGGGATAGATGTTAACACATCTATTCCTAGTTCATATGAAAGAAATAGCGCACACACAGGTTAGAAATAAGAATCAATCAGCAAAGTTAACCAATAAGCTAACTCTACTATTTCTTCACAACAGTGAGGGAACAAGTGTCACACACATGTCCCATAACAGGGGCGTAGCTTGGCCAAAATGAAAGTGTAGGCATACCTTTTCTAGGGGGGTCCGGGGGCATTCTCCCCCTGGAAAATTTTGAGTTCTACAACACTGGAGACGCATTTAACGAGGTTCTGGGGAGACATTTATACGAAAAATTAATGAGATGAAAAGCTTAAAAACCGGACAATTTTATTTTATTGCAAAGGAATATGTCTGCATATATTTTCTTGAAAAAAAAGCAAACAAAATAAAACAACGCCACCCACCCACGTCAATCGGTATATAATAGGGTCTGATACCTACCGTAATTTTTTATTTAACAGACTCGCTACTCGCTACCTTTTCTAGGGGGTCGGGGGCATGTTCCCACGGAATTTTTTTGAGATCTACAACACTGGCAACGCATTTAAGGAGGGTCTGGGGAGACATTTATATGAAGAAGTAATGAAATGAAAAGCTTAAAATAACCAACAATTGTATTTTTTTGCAAAAGAATATGTCTGCATTATTTTTTTGAAAAAAAACCAACAACAACCCAACGTCAATTAGTAGCCTATATCATAGGGTCTTATACCGTAATTTTTTCATTAACAGATTCGCTACTTGAAATTATTTGGACGTAACTTTCTTTTCGGGACAAGTTGATCATGAGGGGATGGGGGTGGTTCCTATATGGCATTTGGCTTGTTCTGAGGACGTTTTGTGCGTCCAAGACAGGTGAAATTCTGCTATAAATCTATGTAAAATGTCGGCTGAGAATAACATTAAATTGTCTGTTCCATGTTAATATAATGTAATTGTTGACAGGTTGTCTTCCATTAATCTCTAAGTTGGACTCTAAAACCATCCTATTCCTATTTTATTGCATTTTATTACTTTTAAAATCGTTGCAAATATGAGGGATGGGTGTAAGCAGTGGCGTGTGTTTTGCATAAGGCAGTTGCATGTACAAATGAACATGCATGCCAACGGGGTGAAAAATTACTCAGGACTACCAGCGGTGACGTCAGGGTATTCTCGTCATACAGGGCAAGCATTACCGACGTCAGAATGGGTTTTGGTGACCTAGTTGTGAGCTCACAAGACTCGGGCATAATATCAAGGCTGAAACATCGGTGAAAAATTACTCAGGACTACCAGCGGTGACGTCAGGGTATTCTGGTCATACAGGGCAAGCATTACCGACGTCAGAATGGGTTTTGGTGACCTAGTTGTGACCTCAGAAGACTCGGGCATAATATCAAGAGGTGAAACATCGGTGACGTCGGTAATGAACATGCATGCCAACGGGGTGACTAGACCAATAAATAAGTGTACTCTTTCTTACTAGGGGGGTCCGGGGGTATGCGCCCCCGGGAAATTTTTATTCCTAGATAGTCTCTAGATGCGTTCTGATGTCTTTCCCGCGTTTGATAATGGAAAAATACTAACATGAATCTATGTAAAACTTATTGGGGTTCACCCCTAACCCCCCTTAGATTTCAATTTTAATTCTTTTTCTGCATTTTTAGCCTTTTTTATTTTTTGGACTTCTGAAAAAAAGTGTAGGCACGTGCCTACTTGCCTAATAGGAAGCTACGCCAATGCATAACGTGTAAAGCAATAGTAACTAATTCAACATTTTAAAATAGTTAAAAAAGAGTAACAATAACAATTGGCATATAAAAATACAATAGTTCAACCATTGCTTGGCTGATTTCATCAAAGGCTTACATTACGTTTAAAATTCAGATACACAGTACAGTCTTTAAGATCACTAGTTCTAACTTCTATTCAGAAATAGATCACATCTCTATTTCTTAATCTCAGTGAAGAACTAGCATTTCAAATTTCAACTGTTAACGCATGCTTTATTCACTCTCAATTCTACTTCATAATCTAAGATATAGAAATAGAGAATAACCATACATGTGATATCTCCCGATATGGTCGGGAGCTCCCGAAATTAGACCTCTACTCACGATCTCCCGGTCGGGAGACGAAATCTCCCGATATTTCATGAAACCAGGTTCATTTTTTTCTATATGAACTTTTATATATAATTTACCTCGTTCGCCGACTCTTAAAGTCTTAAAATTGGCCTCAGAGTTCTCTGGCTAATCCATACACACGCTTATCACCAAACGCTACTGATGCGTGTAAACACGTTACGCAATCGTCGGTAGTTTGAGTGTGTAGCACTATACATGGCATGTATATGGCAGGCTGCCAAACAATGTTTGACCACACGCGCCTAGTGGGGTTTGACATACATGCTTTTGATGTATTGTAGATCTAATTGGTTATCAAAAAAAGTGATTGACAGGTTCGCCCCGAATCGGAGACCTAGCAACGACAAATTTTAGAAGCGGTGATGCGAAGGATAAAGATCTATGTCGCCGATACGGGTCGGATTAAATCAGATAATTCTCCGTAAGTTCTGGACAAGCATACATTTTATATGAAAGCTGATCAGAATTTAACATTTATGAATTGATTTCCACCACATAATACTTTGAATATTCACGTAACAGAAAAATACTTCGAAAAATATACCGTTACAAAATGACGGGGCGCCTTAATATTTGCTACGGGAATCACGCATATTTTGTTAGTCTAAAAAGTTTTCCCCAGCATCGTTTTCTAACAATCAATTAAAATTAAACATTGGACCTAAATTCTTCTGTTTGTTACATACGATTTGTGCAAATGTATAATTATTAAGTTAGATTTTACAACCAATTACGCTCGTAAAATTGATTTGCAATCAGTTTTCGCGGTAGAAAATCTAGACGCGTTATTTCGTTGTTAAAACGACGCCCACTTTACGGCGCTAGTAAATGTCGTCTGCAGACTTTGTCTGCAACAATTCTCTGAGTTAATCTTTCAGAAAATGTCAAACTTTTTGTATCTAGACAAGATGATGCGGCGTCTCATCTGGATCCATACTGTCTGCAAACTTTAATTATAATAACAGATTGTTAAGTTGCTAACTCTTTCTAGATCTACTCCATAGATAGAAATCTAGACCATTTGAACAGAGACAGCACTTGGTATACATTGTCTACTTCATTCATTCTCTCAAGAAAATAGATATAGTTCCAGTTTATCTTTACTAGTCATGAACAATATATTAAGAACCATAAGAAATAGTTCTTATATCCTAGCATATGGTAGATCTAGATCTAGCTTAAAGCAGGCTTATGCTTTTACTGAAGCAGAATGCTCCTGAAGAGTATTCTGCTTTACTTTCAGCCTAGATGCTAGAATAATAGGCCCATGTCAGTATTAGAAAAACTATATCTCTGGGTGAAAATTGTCTCTGTCTTAGTGGTCTATAGACTTATCTATTCACTGATTTTAAAAAAAATAAGCAATTAGTGATTACCTTATGAAAATAGATAAATGTGTTAGATTTTCATCGCCTGCGATTAGTTTTTGTCGCGAAAAAAGTGTCGCGAAAAAAGCTCCCTATTTGGAACCCCAATCTCCCTATTAAAATTTCCAGATCTCCCTATTTGGGTCCAAGAAAATATCACATGTATGAGAATAACCCCATTTTCAAACTTTAAACAAGAAGTAGAAAAACATTAAGCATTAAAGATACAAAGTTTCAGCAACAATGGTTAAAAATACAAACATGTAAATGGTATAAAAATACAACTTACCTGGAAGTCAGAAAGGAGAGCACCCTTTTAGTCCTATCCTTTATTCTACCTTAGCACAGAATGCTGAGGTAGAGATTAGGCTGGGTTTATATTGTGCTCTCTCCACTTCCAGATTAAAGTCCAGATGTTGTGACACACCAGCTTACTTTCCTGTCACAGTCTTGATAGTGGACACTTCCTTTTAATTTACAGGATGCAGGCCCAGTAAGTGGGTCTGGCATCAGCCTGCATATCCTGTTAAGGTGCTTATCTATGAGCTGTCATAAATTGACACTGCTAGCTAAAATCTGTGTCATACTTCAAGAATTATTATGCTAATTCATAAGAATAAGAAAGTAAAATGTAAAAATAAGATTTTCTTTAAACTTATGAATTATATCTGAAAAGTTCCAAATATACATTATAAAATCAAATTCTTCTCATCAAGACCAATATTTAGATACCAAATTTATAAGTGTTATGACACTTATTCATATTTTGAATATTAATATTAATTATGAAAAATGCAAAAATATGAATCATAATAATTCCATAGTAAGCCAAAGGCACTGGATTCGAGTCCCAGTTGAGTCACAACTTTTTCACCATGTTAAATTTGGCGCACGAAGTAAACAACCCACAAAATTAATATGTAACAAAACTTATGAGTGTACAAACATAATAAAAAGAAACTGGCGGAGTGTTCTTGAAATAAAAATTCGGGACGTATTATTTTACATATGGGTGTTTGTAGCTAGTTTGAGTTTATAGTGAAATAGTGAGAGAGTTGTGTAAGCAGTCTGGTACCTCAGTCGGGGAAGCAATCGCCTAGTAAACCAGGGTTGCAATGAAGTACGAGTCCCTGTCTGACTGTATATTTTTCTCACCATATATGTATTGTCAAAAAGAGTTGTAACCCTAGTTATGGGCAAATGAACAAATCAATGAAAAGGCATGGACTTATGGGACTGCTTAATGAAGAACAATATTGGTGTAGAAAACTCCTCCAGCTTTACTGTTGTCTTGCATTAAACATAGCTGTAGTTACCTTGAAAACTGCAATTAAATCTCGCCCTATATAGGAAAAGACATATTGGGTGGTTTTTTAGCTCACCTGAGCCAAAGGCTCAAGGTGAGCTATTGGGATGGCCCTGTGTCCGTCGTCGTGCGTCGTCCGTCGTCGTTAACAATTGCTTCAAATGACATCTTCTCCTAAACAGCTGAACAGATTTCAACCAAACTTTACAGGAATGTTCCTTGGGTCAAGCTCTTTCAAATTTGTTCAAAGAATTGAAAACAATATAGAACTCTGGTTGCTATGGCAACCAAAGTGAAAAAATAAGGAAATCTTAAAAAATCTTCTTGTCTGAAACTACAAGGGCCAGAGCTAAGATATTTGGCACATAACATTATCTACAGGTCCTCTATCAAGTTTGTACAAATTATGCCCCTGGGGTCAAAATTGGCCCCGCCCCGGGGGTCACAGTTTTACATAGAGTTATATAGTGAAAATTTCAAACGTCTTCTCCACTGAAACTAATATGGCCAGAGCTTTGATATTTGGCATGGTGACACTTCTAAATGTCCTTTACCTAGTTTGTTCAAATGGTTCTGGTCGGTTAAATATCTAGTTTATAATTCACATTCAAAATATGTATAGCAGACAGCAATTCAGCATTATAAGAGTTAGACCCTAGCCAAATTTCCTACTGGCAGAGTTACATAACTGAACTCAGGTCAGCTGCTCAGCTGATGAGGTTCACAGCATATGGTGTTGTCTGCTATATTTTTATGCCCTGCAGTTGGGGGCATATTGTTTTTGTCTGTCTGCTTTTTAGCTCACCTGAGCCGAAGGCTCAAGGTGAGCTGTTGTGATCGCCCGCCGTCCGTCGTCCGTCTGTCCATCCGTTCAAATTTACTTCAAGCGACATCTCCTCTGAAACCGATGATTTGACGGAAATTTCGGCTTGCTCAGGGTGTTCCTTGGATGCTTCTCTACAGAAATTGTTAAAATGAACTTCAAAAGTGGACTACTTATTGAAATTTATTAAAAAAAGTGAAAAACTTTAAACAATCTTCTTGTAAAAAACTGTTAGGCCCACAGCTTTGATATTTTTTTTATAGTATCTCCTGGTGATTCTCTCTCAAAATTGTTCATATCAAAGCCAAAACTGACCATAGGGATTCACCATAGTGATTTTTTCATTGCCGCTTTATTCAGGTTTTACTGTTTTACTGGTTTAAGAAGGGTTCAAGCACCCTTAAACTGAATCACCTATATTTGCAAACAGTTTGGATCCAGGTCAGATGTTACATTATGCTGCATCTAATCTGGCTCCAAACTATTTGCCATTTATTTACATAGTTTTTTTAATTTAAAAAATGTAAAAGTATGATTTGCTTTACAAAATTCACATACAATATGTATAGCAGACATCAATTCAGCATGATAAGAGTTAAGTTCCCAGTTACAGATTTTGCTACTGGCAAAATTGCATAACTGACCTCAGGTCAGCTGCTGCCCGGTACAGCAACAAAACTGGTGGTCTCTGCTGAACATGTTGTCTGCTAAAGTTTAGAAATGGTTCAGTCTGCTTCATACTTAGAGAAACAGGATCTGGAAGTGATCCACTGACAGTTATGTAATTATGTCTTATGCCATATTTATACATATGTTTAATATTGGTTTAATCAGAGTTATCTGTATGTCTTGTCATATTTTCTTGTCCAGGAGGTAACTCCAATTCAACAAATACTGATGTTTGTTAACCCATGACCCCATAAATATGCATTTTAGGCCTTTAATTTATTCCTCCACTGAAGAAAATAATTCCACTTTATACAGTCATGAAAATGTAAGATAAGAAATAAGTTTCTATATCCTAATAGATTGTAGCTTAAAGCAGTTTGAAAGTAAAGCAGAGTGTGCATTAAGACGCATTCTGCTTTACTTTGAACCTGCTTTAGGTGGCCACCTATTTTCAAAACTAGAAACAGGCTATGGGGTTATGGGTAAAATGAAATTGCATATTTGGAAAGAGACGAATGAGAGGAAGTGCCATTTGCAAAGGCCATAACTCTGACATCATTGTTTTTTTTGGAGTTATTTCCCTTTGTGATATTTTCTTGTCCGGAAGACAACTCCAGTTCTACTGATGCTATTGTAATGAAATTTTATGTATGGAAAGAAACTGATGAGAGAAAATGCCATGCACAAGGGCAGCAATATTTTGTTTTTCCCCTTTGCCATATTTTATTGTCAGGAAAATAACTCCAGTTCTTCCGACGTTAGTGAAATAAATATCATTTATTTACCGGTAATGGAAATAGCTTGATAAGATGATGTGTCATGGATAAGGGTCATAAGCTTGGCAACAAAATTCCCTTTTGTCATGTTTTCTTATCTGGAAGATAACCTCATTTATAGTTATATTAAAATGTTGTCTTGCTCAGTCAACTTAGGTACAAACTACACTGTCCTCAGGTGAGCGAATTAAGGGCCATGACCCTCTTGTTTGTCTGTTTGTCCATTTGTTTGTCTGTCAGTCCACAACTTTAATCTTAGCCATAACTTTGTTAAAGTTAGAAACTTTATAACTTGGGTCATGTCCTACAAAGGTCAATGTCATTTTTGAGATATTTCCCAGTGTCATATTTTCTTGTCTTTGAGATAACTCCAGTTCTACTGATGTTAACCCATTACCCCATACATATGCCTTTTTACGCCTTTAATTTATTCCTCCTCTAAAGAAAATAATTCCACTTTATACAGTCATAAACATGTAAGATATAAGAAATAGTATCTATATCTTAGTAGATGATAACTTAAAGCAGGTTGAAAGTAAAGCAGAGTGCGCAATAAATAATCATATGGAAATACATGTAGCTTGATAAGAAGAAGTGTCATGGATAAGGGCCATAACTCTGCCAACAATATTTTTTTAAGTTATTCCAATTTGTCATGTTTTTTTTTTGTCTGGAAGATAATTCCATTTACAGCTATATTAAAATGTTGTCTTGCCTATTAAGCTAAGGCACAATGACCTCAGGTGAGCGAATTAAGGGCCATGGCCCTCTTGTTTATCACACCGACAGTCTTCCAGCGCTTTCAGCGCTTTGATTTCTTGAAACTAATGACTTGTACAGTCAGTCTTGTATTTAGAAACCACTCTTTGGATTAGGATGGAGGTCTATAGAGACAGATGGCTGCTTCACCCATTACCCCTTAGCCAGTTTCTAGAATTGAAATTAGGTGACCACTTAGAGCACGTTGAAAGTACACCTGAAGGTGCACTCTGCTTTACTTTCAGCCTGCATGCTTTGCTACAATCTGCTAGCTAGGATATAGAAAATATTTCTTACTGTGGATATTCATTAGTGTATAAAATTGAACTATTTTCTTCAGTAGAGGAATAAATAGATGGGTAAAAAGGTATATCTTTCATCTAAACTATTACATACGTTAATAAAATATATACATTTTTCTCCTGTAAAGGTTATCATGGTTTCACAATTAGCTTGCAAAGAAACAATCTTGAAGCTGGAGACATTTATATACGAGGGGCGCTCATTTAATCTTGTCACCGGGGTCCTTATAGGCGCAATATGAGATTCGTGAATACTTCGTTCAGTCCAACCCTTAGATACACTTCTCTTTGACAGAAATATATCATTTTGATATTCAAATTTGAATTTAAAAAGTGGTAAAATAGCCTTTTTTTAGGTGTACCCCGCAAACACTGTAAAACGGCATGGTCCGGCTTACATTGAGAAATGGCTCAGAATAAAAAGTTATCTTTCTGCTATAAAAGGATAAAAAATCAAATATAAGAACCGTATTGCGATGAATAACACAGGTGGGGTAGCTGGGTTATCGCTTAATTTACGGGGAAATCATTTACCATTATACAAGTGGGGAAACTCTAAAATTTTATTTATGAGGCATATCTTTTGAATTTGGATTGCAGGTTTATGTTTTGCATAATAATTCTTCTTTTTTCAGTATATTGACTTTATAAACCCTCCTCAGAACTTTTCGGTTGACTGGTTTATAAATTTAAGTAAAGCTTGATCGGATTTCGAACGTAATTACATTTAAAACTTTTTCACGCGCATTTTAGTATTTCACAATAACCAATCTTAATCTTTCTTTATTCATCATCTGTTGATAATGTTATTAATCTGTGTTACTTATAATTATCCCCTGCCGAAAGGCAGAGGGATACTCGTTTTAGGTCTGTGCGTGCGTGCGTCACGTTTTCCGTCCGCAACTGTATCTCCGAAACTGATAAACAGATTTGGATGAAACTTGGTTTACTTATTTGTCATCATAGGAGCACCGTGGGAAATCAAATTTTTTTCAGAAAATTTTAGGAATTTATGACTTATCTGCCCTTTTTATGTTAAAAATGCCATATTTAACAGTTTTTACACTCTAGCAACTACAGTATTCAACATATTTTGTTTATACTTGCACACAATGTCTATAAGTACAAGTTCTTGCAGGTGTGCAATTATTGTAAAAAAGGATACTTGTGACAAGAGTTATCTGCCCTTGATGTACTTAGAAATGCTAGAAAATGCTTTATTTTGGTATTGTTTACATACTAGAGCCTATAAATATGCATGGATTTTTGAAAAAACTTTCTTGAATTATGTATGGCTATTAGTTATCAAAAGAATTTGATTATTGTTGAAAACGGAGAAATTAGTCATGAGTTATCTGCCCTTGATAAGTAAAAAAAAGCCATATTTAACTGTTTTTACTCTCTGGCAACTACAATTATGAATGGATTTAAATGATACTTGCACACGATGTCTATAAGTAAAAGTTCTTGAAGGTGTGCAATTATTGTCAAAAAAGGATACTTGTGGCAAGAGTTATCTGCCCTTGATGTACTTTGAAATGCTAGAAAATGCTTTATTTTAATATTGTTTACATCCTAGTATCTATAAATATGCATGGATTTTGATAAAAAAAATTCTTAAACTATGTATGGCTATTAGTTTTCAAATAATTGGTATCATTTTTGAAAATGGAGAAACTAGTCAACATTTATCTGCCCTTGATGAGTCAAAAAAACATATTTAACATTTTTTACCATCTAGAAACTACAGTCTTTAATGGATTTTGATTTAACTTACACATGATGTATATAAATATAAGGGTTGCAATTATTGTCAAAATAGGATACTTTGTGGCAAGAGTTATATGCCCTTTATGTACTTAGTAATGCTCAACATGGCTTTATTGTTTACATGCTATTGTGTACAAATGTGAATGGATTTTGAAGAAAAAAATTAAATCATATGTCTATTATTTATAGAATGAGTTCAATTATTATCGAAAATGTGCAAATTAGTCAAGAATACTCTGCCCTTGATGAGTTGAAAATGTGTTTACACTCTGGTAAATTCTACAGTTCTGAATTTTTTTTAATAATACTTGCACACAATTATAAGTTCTTGAAAGTGTTTAATTACTGTTGAATTTGAATCAAGAGTTACCTGCCCCTGTCATACTTAGATTTATAATGCTACAAACGGCTTTATTTATTATATTGTTTAGGCTTTAAAATGTACAAAATTGAATGGATTTTATAAAACTTTGTAAAAAGCTTTTGAATGTTGATCTTTAAAGACAGGTGATCACCATTTGCCCCTTCCTCCCACAATAAAGTTTGCCACTTTCTTCTGGACAATCGCTGCGGCAGGGGATATCAGCTCTAAGGTGCTTGTTATAAATCACTTTTAAGGCATCTCAGAAATGTGTAATTTGTGTATATTAGTCTGCTTTTTGACAAAGATTTTACAACGTTTTCCATGAGCATGTAGTATTATTCTCAATAAAAATATAAGGGGTCCACCACACAAAACAATTTTTAACTTGACACTCCCGTTTTAAAAGCATATGATCTGAACCCGATATTTTACCAACACCTTCCGCAACCGTGGCCTAGTGGTTAGTGCGCCCGCCTTGGAAGCGGGAGGTCGAAGGTTCAAATCCCGGAGCCGGATACGGGGTTGGAACTGATGTGGCCGGTTGGTGAGCCGCCAGCTAGTCAAATGAATAGTTACCGTAGGCCCGTCTCTGCCAGGCGCCCGGCAATAAGAGAAGGGATTCGGGAGGTACTGTGCGTGCCAAAAATATAGGTGTCTCATAAGCCAAACTGGCTGGCCCTTTCAATAGGGGTGACACTATAATAAACAAAGCCTTTACCTTATATATTTAAATGCTCGTCTTGCGTGCTGTTTTAGTAGATTAACCACAGCAGCAGCTTTAACCTTGGCGTCCACCAAATTGAATAGTGGCTGTCCATAAATAAAGCTAGATATCTTTAAATTGTTTGTTTTGATTAGAAAATGACATTAATGACACTGCAAATCTTCAATTTATCAAATAAAGTTCAAAGTATATCAATTCAATCGACATTTTTAAAAATAATCGACCTTAACCGTAAGCCCGTATTTCGCCGTACAATATTACATACACTACAATAGCCAGTGTCTATAAATGGACCAACTTAAATCTTCAATAATATCTAAACTGCTTGACGGATCCGAACGAAATTTTCAATTAATATGACTGTACAATCACTTCATTGTGAAGCAGACAAAATTTCAATGCATTCGTTGTAGTTGGAGGGCAGAAAAACGCAAAAGTGACACAATTAAATGAACGCCCCCTCGTATATCTTTCAGTGAGCTAACAGTTCATGCACCTTATTTTGAATGGTATTACTGTAAAAAGAATAATTTTAATTGGGAGTGAAAAATTCCAGGGGAAAAAAATTCACCTGTATGAATTAAGATATTTGTTTTGCTTGCCTTCTGATGTGATATTATTCTTGTCAGGACGTGATATTATATGTACATTTTTTTGTTGTTCGAAGTCTACATCTGCTAGACAGGTTAATCACTTTGCTTATGATTTGACGAGCATTAAATCAAGATTGTAATATCTTCAGCGTACATGGTAAAACCATTATTCTGGCCTCAGGAAGTGATTTGCTGTCAGTCAGATCAGGGGCCCATTTCTTAAACCAACTTCTGGTGGATAATGGCTTAAGATACTGTAAAAAAAGCTTGCTATTTCAGCCACTCATAAAGACTCTCTGGTAGTATAAAATACTATTGATAGCTTAAAGCAGGCTGCAAGGAAAGCAGAAAAACTCTGGAAGGACCCTTCTCCTGCTGTAGGAGTATATTAATATAAGAAAATATATCTTATGGTGTAAATGTATTATTTTGTATATTCATATTAGTATAAAGTCGAACTATTTTCTTTAGTAGAGGAATAAATTAAACAGAGCTACAGAGAAGGGGAGTATTTCAAAAACTAAAATCTTTATTTTTGCTTTAAACCCTATGGTGCTACTATGAGTAGTAACACTATATGATTTGGTGCTAAAATGAGTGAGAAAATGTTGGATTTGTTCAGTTTATTCCCTTACCTGGAGCCCTGAGTAAAGGCTTAAAAAGGACTATTTATGAAGTAATGGATAAACTGAGTATTTATCATAAGACTGTATCTACACACACCTTTCTAATCCATTTAAGCCTAGGGTCTACTTAAGAGGACATTAGAAAACAGTGCAGACCCTGGTGAGATGCCGTGTTACGCTGCATCTCACCAGGGTCTATTCGGTTTCATATAAAATGTATTGCAATTCCCTTGAGATCATCCTTGAATATCTATAATGAAACCTTCCTGCAAGAACACAGAGAGAACACAATATACAAAGTAATTCAATAATAAGCAAATAATAAAACAAAACATATGTTTCATGACATATAATTACAGGGCTCTAGATAAGGGGGTATTACAATAACTAAAATCTTTATTTCTGCTTTAAACCCTATGGTGTCACTACTCATTAGAATCGTTTCGAAGAGACGATTGTAATGAGTAGTAACATCATAGGATTTAATGCTAAAATAAGTGAGAAGATGTTGGATTTGTGCAGATTACTCCCTCTTATCTGGAGCCCTGTAATTATACAGTCAAACTTGTGCGAAGTAACCATTGAAGGGGGAGGGGGAACAAATACATACATCAGCTTAATGCAGAACACAGATCAAGCAGACAAATTAGATAGGACTTTTCTGCTTTACTTTTGTTCTGCATTAAGAAACCACCTGTGAAGGTTCACCATGCTTTTTCAATCAGAGAAAATGTATGTAAGATCACGGCGTGATCTCGCCGAGATCTCATTTGAGCAAGGTGGGATGTGAGATATCAGTCGATATCTGACATAAACTTGTGTGATTCATGTGATATCTCACTTGTCAATTGAGATCTCACATATGAATGTGAGATCTCGCATGTCAAGTGAGATATCACATACAATGTGATATCCCACCTTTGTCAAGCGTGATCTCACTTGCAAATAAAATTTTCAGATTAGATTTTAAAAATTACAAATAAAAATGATACTGAATTTTTTGCTTTAGAAAATATGATGAAGGGAAATAACTCTTAGCAATATTGATGTTAGAGTAATGACATCATGAATGGCATTTTCTTTCATCCATCTCTTTCCATTTATGAAATTCCATTTCACTAGCTTCAGTATAACTAGAGTTATCTTCAAGACAAGAAAATATGACAAAGGGAAATAACAAATTTGATGCCAGAGTTATGACCCTTTTCAGTGGCCCTTTCTTTATCCATCTCTTCTTCTATATTTAATTTCATTTTATAGCATCTTTAGAACTGAAGTACTCAGGAATTATCCTCTTGAGAAGAAAATATGACAAAGGGGAATAACTCAAAATATGTTGATGCCAGAGTTATAACCCTTTGAAATAGCTCTTTCTGTCATCAAACTCTGTTCATATATGAATTTTCATTTAATTAGCATCAGTAGAACTCCAGTTATATGCAGGCTCCCTTAATATGCAAACTCCCTTAATATTGATACCAGAGTTATGACCCTTGCGAGTGGCACTTCCTCTGATCAAGTTCTTTCCATGCATGAAAGTTCATGTCCCTAGCATCAGTAGAATTGGAGATATCTTCTTGACAAAAAGTGTGACAGACAGAATATATCCTGGTTCACCCAATTTCCGGTGATCTAAGGATTCGTCTGACTATTTCTCATCAATTAATAAGTTTTTTAACTAAAAAATATATTAAACATATAAAGTAAACATTTCTTTATGATTTTCAGCTTTAATATATAAACACACCCATAATTTGACATAAATAATCATAGTCAACTGTAGCGAGTGCGCCGCCATGTTTGTTTTGGTTACTCGTCCTATTATCGGTGATGAGGTAAAATGACACCCGGAATAATTTTCAGGTATCGGCTTGAACTTCTATCAAACATTATTAAGAAAGGCTATCTGTTAACATAATTTTTAACTGAAAAGTTGTAATATTTTCCGTCACATTTTTTCACAGTGGGGGAAATGGAATATGTCACATTATACAAATAGGTTAAATGGTTTTATATGGGGAGAAAATGATTTATCTTGCGTAATTAATAAAAAAATGCACACTTTCCCTTTAGGAAAGTTTTTTTTTGCTTTATACACATTAGTCTTGAGCAGCAGCCGAAAGATAAACGGAAGTTACGATTTTACACATAATACTCGGAAGTCACCGGTAATAGGATGTCCACGGTAAACGGGTCAATGGCGGTAAGTAATATTTGCTAAAATTGTAAGTTTCACAAAACAGTGAATATTATAGTTACACACCCAGGACATCTGCTCACAACAAGTTGTCTGTTTATCTATACTTTAAAATGTGAATGTGGCAAAAATTAAAGACTCCAAACCAGTTCAGACTCCTGACAAAAGATTCATGGTAAGTTACATAACTTACATAAATACAATTTTATCATGAGCATAATATATTTTGGATATTTACATGATACAAACAAAAGCATGTGGTACCCCACCCACTAGTACTTAACTATGACACAAAACACATTATTTTTATGCCTTTGCAAGCAGAATACTTGCCAGTTTGGGAAACAGTCAAAAGTATTTCTGTTACTGAAGCTTGTTAGATTTTAACTCAATTTTGTATTAATTTGGAAATACAGTTAAACCTCTATGTATCGAGCTTCAATAAATCGAATACCCCGTTGTGTCGAAGTTGTTTTGAAGTCCCGATCTTTTCCACTATATATTCCTTGTAAAAACACATCCATGAATCGAAGTTATGTGTATCGAATTCCCCGTTGTATCGAAGTTTTTATCCAGTCCTTTTCATATAAATCCAGCATAAAATACCACAAATGTATCGAACATCCATTACCTGTCAACTAACGTGGATCAACGGATTACATGACTCGCTAGACTGACGCTTATTTTTCACACCTTCGCGTGTGAACACGCTGGGGGTGCTCTTTTAATTCTGCATGCACACTCTGTGTTATCAGTAATAATTGGGTAAGTTTGTCATATAATTGTTTCACAGTTTTCGTTAATGATATTGACAACGCCGCCATATTTAAAGGCTTGATGACGGGAATGACACCAACGAAATGAGTAAATAAACCGCAAGGGCTGTTTTGGACCGACAATTAACGAAACAAGCCAAACTTTGTGAGAAGTTTAATAATGCTGATAAACCAGTGGTAGCGTTCTATTATCAGAGCCACAATATGGCAGATGCGCTCCGATCATGGTCTGTCCGGTGAAAGACGCGGTAACCAATCCGTGGGGATAGCTGGGCAGACCCATCTCACAACGAACGACAACTCTGTTACGAGACCGATAATGATATTACTGTATGTTCCTATTCACGCACCTGCAATCTTGACAACCTCAAAGTCGAAAATTAATCTTTAAAATCATTATTATTTAATCAAATGTTTATTTCAATTTAGAAGCTAAATTGATTGACAGTTACAAGGTAGTGCGATTTTCGGCATTTCCGCCGTAGTTTCGCATCTTGGTGTAATTGACAGCATCTAAGTTGAAAGTAAGATAGATCTACATGTAGTTTCTTTTTCTATGTTTTAATGCGTATAACTATGCATTTTCCTACCTTTGTACACATGTATTATATCTTGTTATTTATGCCGTTGTTTTTATAAATGATAAAGAACACGTCGGATTTATGTTTTATTTCAATATGCCAAAAAGTACACATAGACGTGAAAACATTACACACCGGGAACGATAGTTCTTATAGATCTTATATGCATTGAAATTCAATACTCAAATCACAACCCATTTATGATTCGAAGCCCCGATGTTTTTTTCACAGTCCCTTGAAGTTCGATACATCAAGGTTTAACTGTATGATGTTATTTTAAGGTGACCTAGTTTAGATCACTTCTAGGGTTAAATCCCGGGTGAGATCTCACCTGAGATCCCAGCTGTGATCTCATGTGAGAATAGGCTGGAATCTCACATTAGATCACGGCGTGAGAAAATTGTGGTATCTCAGGTGAGATCACAGCCGATATCACGGCTGTGACCTCACCCGGCATCACGGCGTGAGAAAATTGCGGGATCTCAGGTGAGATATCACCAGGTATCACAGCTGTGATCTTGCCCGGGATCACGGCGTGAAAAAATTGTGGGATCTCAGGTGAGATATCACCCAGAATCATGGCTGTGATCTCACCTGATATTCTGTTGATAGCTCACCTGAGATCCCGCAATTTTTTCACGCCGTGATATCAGGTGAAACTCGGCCGTGATATCACCCGAGATCTCACCCATTTTTTCTCTGGGCCATTCACCACTGGCTATATTAATATTCAGTCGAGATGACATTATTTATTTCTGTTTATAGACAAAACTAAATGCAAATACAACACAATGAAATGTAGAAGTGACAAAATCTTAAAAATTCTGACAATTCATATCTATCTGAGGTGCAAACAGTTGGAGCCTGATAAGATGATGGGTTACCTCTAATCTCATCTAGTTGCAAGTTGTTTGCAGAGGAAATAGTTGTTTAAGACTGCCTGTATAGCTCAGTGGTAGAGTGTCCGCTTGCAGTGCTGGAGGTTGTGGGTTAAATCCCCGGCCGGGTCAAACCCAAGACTTGAAAATTGGTAGTAATGGCTTCCCTCCTTGGCGCTCAGGATTTCGGGTTAGCCTTACGACTGGTTCATCGGTGTCAGGATAAAGTGACCGGCCGGGTACAGTCCCAATGTTGCACCTAATAATTAAGAGCCCCTTCTCATAATCATCAGAATTGATGACGTAGAAGAAATAATTAGAAATAGAAAAAAAAAATAGAAATCTATTTATTTTTTAACACAGTTATGCCTGAATATTCAGCAATGCATAAACTCTGTGTTACATAATGTGCATAAATGGGTTAGGTAAAAAGAGAAGAATAACATCTTCCAGACTGTACAATTTCTGAGCCAGAATGGTGTCCATACCTCTATGTGAGCTTGTATCTTTTTGAACAGGGAGGTAGGGGAGATATTTATTACAAAATCAACTTTTAAGAAATAACAAATCATGCTGTTTAATAGATTAGGTATCTATAGACCAAAGGCCGGCACCGCACACACCCAGAATAAACACGTACAGGTGGGTGCAACGTTTATCTCGATGACATCATATGTACGTCAAGATGTTGATAATGTATGACATCCTAGCCCACAGAAATGGCTGCTCCTGATTCAGTCTAATGTATGCAGAGATCCAGATAAGAGGGTGTTTTTTCTCAAAAAATAAAATCTTTATTTCTGCATTAAGCCCTATGGTGTTGCCAATTATTAGATCCGTCTCAAAGAGACTAATGTAATGAGTTTTAATGCACCATAGGATTTGGTGCTGAAATGAGTGAGAAAATGTTGGATTTGCTCAGTTTACTCCCTCTTATCTGGAGCCCTAATTACATCGTAGCCCACAGAAATTGCTAGTCTGGATTTAATCTAATGTATGCAGGGATCCAGATAAGGCAGCAAACTGAAAAAATCCCAAAAAAAATTCCATTTCTTAATGCAACCATATGTTGTGACTACTCATTAGAATAATCTCTTTAAAACAATTTGAATGAGTAGTCACAGCATTGACTTTAATGAAGACATAAGGATTTTACTTTTTGAATACTTGGACCCTTATCTGGGGCACTGTGTATGGAACAAGTGATTTCTTCATATCAAACTGTAATCACTTTGATAATAAAAACAGATAAGTTTTATCCTTTCACTGCAGTTATCAAAAAATGTTGGTGTGCCATGAAAAAACAAAGTGGAAAAAACATGTACACTTTTGAAGAAATTCTTTATTTCACAAATTCATTGACGTCAAACCATTTGTTTCCTTTTCACTGATATAATATTGAGTTAAATTTTACTTTTGCATCTGGATTTAATCAATGAATCTTTCCATTGGGCTTTTTAGAAGGAACTTCATTGTCAATGTATTACACAGATTCCATTGTACGTACATAATATATTTTAACCAGCCTTTACCCCATAGGACGTTTCTAGTTTTGAAGAGATGTGACCACTAATTAAGTAGGTTGAATGTAAAGCAGAAGGCACTTTAAGGCGTTTCTGCTTTACATTCAGCCTGCTTTAAGCTACCATTTGGTAGAATATAGAAACTATTTCTTACGCTACATATTCATGATGGTATAATGTGGAACTATTTTCTACAGTACATAAATAAATCAAAGACATAAAAAGGCATATTTATGGGGTAATAGTTTAAATAGTAACTGAAAATAACAACAAAAAACCCCAACCCAAACCCCCCCAAAATTACAATATGTAACTGTCAAGTTTTGATTGTATGAAATGGTTATTTGTCTTTGAGCAGACTCCTGTCTTAAACTGCAAAAAGGCTATGAGGAAAAAGGTTAATCACCTCAAAGGTGGTAGCCCAAGGAACAGTGATCTGATATTGATCACTTAATGTGGAACACAGGTGCACAACCAGAGCTTTTAACCCCTTACTCCATAGATACATCTATTGACACAGTTTATTCATTCCTTTCCTCAAGAAAATAGTTTCAATTTATACAGTCATAAATAATGCACCAATGTATTTACCCAAAATACAACACAACACCAGTTTTTAGTTTTATCATTTAATATAAACTAATTATTATTAATTTGCCTTTAGGGTTCATGCAGCAGAAATAAGTTCGCATAATATAAGTATAACGTTTGCTGTCTAAATCCCAATACTGAACCCTGATTCCCATGCTATGACGAATGTAAGAATGAAATCACTCTGTATGTGCAGGCTGAGGGCAAGTAATGCTTGCCTATATGAGTCATGTCGGATATTACCTGAGCACATCGCAGAGTAACTGTAAAGTCTTAACTAAGTGGGATTCTTCCTATTCGGGTCAAGAAATGCTTGCCTAGGAGAGAATCGGACACCAGAGGCGTGTTCAGCAGAGATTGGGTACTAATGAGTACCCATACGCTTAAATTTCTGTTTGTTGAACGCTTGTGTGTCATTTTGAGTACTCAAAATGGCTATCGCCTATGATGGCAGCAAAGCTTTGATTGCTATGGCAACAAAAGTGTAACATCTTTAACTTCTTATTGTTAAAAGTCATAAATAGATTCTCCTAATATCACTTACCACATAACAGTGTGCTGTTATCTGATTATTTACCTAATCACTAGCTCTTTCCTCTAGATTTTACAGTCTGGTCAGTGCCATTGGTGCCAATGATTTAAACACATTCTTAAGACATTCAGGTATCATGTTCCCTCTACACAATTCCCTATGGTCAAACATCAATAGGGCAAGCCATTTATCTTTGATTTCAACCCTTGTCAGTCTACTGTGGACTTACAGTTATAAATTAATGTCAGTCTAATATACCGTAACTCTCTGATAAACAGATGGTGATTCAGATCGACACCATTTGTTTAAATGTTTTATTTCCAACAAAGTTAAGGCAAACAGTAAAGACTCGGGATCATATATTAATCTGTAAGAGCTAACTGCAATATCTATTAGCTATTTACTAGTACATGTATTTAGATATTAAATGTGATACATGTAAAACAATCAACACAAGAGTGGTGTGCCTGTATAACCAAACTGATATATTTCTGTCGGTTTTCATAATTTTTCTGTGTATTTAAGCGGAACTAATTATATTACACTGGACGCCATATTGGATTAAACTTTGCGCACAGTTAGAGGCGTGCGAATGAGTATTCACACATTCGCCAATTAATACACTCGTTCAGGAGCTGCGTACACAGAGTACCCATGAGTACTCACACTACTGAACAAGCCTCAGAGGCGTGTTCAGCAGAGATCGGGTACTAATGAGTACCCATACGCTTAAATTTCTGCTTGTTGAACGCTTGTGTGTCATTTTGAGTACTCAAAATGGCTATCGCCTATGATGGCAGCAAAGCTTTGATTGCTATGGCAACAAAAGTGTAACATCTTTAACTTCTTATTGTTAAAAGTCATAAATAGATTCTCCTAATATCACTTACCACATAACAGTGTGCTGTTATCTGATTATTTACCTAATCACTAGCTCTTTCCTCTAGATTTTACAGTCTGGTCAGTGCCATTGGTGCCAATGATTTAAACACATTCTTAAGACATTCAGGTATCATGTTCCCTCTACACAATTCCCTATGGTCAAACATCAATAGGGCAAGCCATTTATCTTTGATTTCAACCCTTGTCAGTCTACTGTGGACTTACAGTTATAAATTAATGTCAGTCTAATATACCGTAACTCTCTGATAAACAGATGGTGATTCAGATCGACACCATTTGTTTAAATGTTTTATTTCCAACAAAGTTAAGGCAAACAGTAAAGACTCGGGATCATATATTAATCTGTAAGAGCTAACTGCAATATCTATTAGCTATTTACTAGTACATGTATTTAGATATTAAATGTGATACATGTAAAACAATCAACACAAGAGTGGTGTGCCTGTATAACCAAACTGATATATTTCTGTCGGTTTTCATAATTTTTCTGTGTATTTAAGCGGAACTAATTATATTACACTGGACGCCATATTGGATTAAACTTTGCGCACAGTTAGAGGCGTGCGAATGAGTATTCACACATTCGCCAATTAATACACTCGTTCAGGAGCTGCGTACACAGAGTACCCATGAGTACTCACACTACTGAACAAGCCTCAGAGGCGTGTTCAGCAGAGATCGGGTACTAATGAGTACCCATACGCTTAAATTTCTGCTTGTTGAACGCTTGTGTGTCATTTTGAGTACTCAAAATGGCTATCGCCTATGATGGCAGCAAAGCTTTGATTGCTATGGCAACAAAAGTGTAACATCTTTAACTTCTAATTGTTAAAAGTCATAAATAGATTCTCCTAACATCACTTACCACATAATAGTGTGCTGTTATCTGATTATTTATCTAATCACTAGCTCTTTCCTCTAGATTTTACAGCCTGGTCAGTGCCATTGGTGCCAATGATTTAAACACATTCTTAAGACATTAAGGTGTCATGTACACTGTACCCAATTCGCTATGGTGAAACATCAATAGGGCAAACCATTTATCTTTGATTTCAACCCTTGTCAGTCTACTGTGGACTTACAGTAAATAAATTAATGTCGGTCTAATATAACTCTCTGATAAACAGATGGCAGTTCAGATCGACACCATTTGTTTAAATGTTTTATTTCCCTCAGAGTTAAGGCAAACAGTAAAGACTCGGGATCATATATTAATCTAACTGCAATATCTATTAGCTATTTAGATATTTAATGTGATACATGTAAAACAATCAACACAAGAGTGATGTGCCTGTATAACAAAACTGATATATTTCTGTCCGTTTTGATAATTTTTCTGTGTATTTAAGCGGAACTAATTATATTACACTGGACGCCATATTGGATTAAACTTTGGGCACGGTCAGAGGCGTGCTAATGAGTATTCACAAGCACGCCAATTAATACGATCGTTCAGGAGTTGCGTACACAGAGTACCCATGAGTACTCACACTGCTGAACAAGCCTCTGAAGTGCATCCTGACGTTCCTAATCGGGGCAAGAAATGCTTGCCTAGGAGAGGATGGGTCACTTGAATCATAGCACGAGCACCCCAGAACACTGGGGTCAATAGACAGCAACGTACTGTCCCATGCTTGGGAGAGAATGAAATGGTAGAAATACCATGATAAAATGCATTATAAGTTACATGAACCCTTTTTCATGTCTTGTACCATAGCAAAAGGTTGGTGGTTGGGGAGGAGGAGGTGCTGTCTTGAATAGCTGCACACAAAGAACTGACTGCACACAAATAAACCACCTTCTGCAGCATCCAGTTTTAGTAAGAACTAACTGTGATTGGTTAATTTTGGTCACATGACAACATATTATATGATGAGGCTCATTAGGGGATCTCAAATTCTATTGCTACTATGAGGCCCTGCAACTTGTAATACTCAAAATGGTTAGAAAGATTTGCAGTCCGAGACAGAGCTGTTGTATTTCGGGGGAAATAAACTTTGATTATAAACGTAAGCAACATTTAGATTTTTTAGCTCACCTGGCACGAAGTGCCAAGGTGAGCTTAAAGGATCGCTGGATGTCCGTCGTCCGTCGTCTGTCCGTCCACAATTGGTTGTGAACACTCTAGCGGCTACAAATTTCATCCGATCTTCATGAAACTTGATGACAATGTTTGTCTTGATGAAATCTAGGCCAAGTTCGAATGTGGGTCATGTCAGGTCAAAAACTAGGTCACTAGGTCAAATCATAGAAAAAACTTTTGAACACTCTAGAGGCTACAAATCTCATTGAATCGTAATGAAACTTGGTCAGAATGTTTGCCTCATTGATATCTAGGTCAAGTTTGAATGTGGGTCATGTCCGGTCAAAAACTAGGTCACTAGGTCAAATCATAGAAAAACCTTGTGAACACTCTAGAGGCTACAAATCTCATTGAATCTTGATGAAACTTGGTCAGAATGTTTGTTTCATTGATATCTAGGCCAAGTTTGAATATGGGTCATGTCTAGTCAAAATCTAGGTCACTAGGTCAAATCATAGAAAAACCTTGTTAACACTCTTGAGGCTACAAATCTCATTGGATCTTAATGAAACTTGGTCAGAATGTTTGTCTCATTGATATCTAGGCCAAGTTCGAATGTGGGTCATGTCCGGTCAAAAACTAGGTCACTAGGTCAAATCATAGAAAAACCTTGTTAACACTCTAGAGGCTACAAATCTCTGTGGATCTTGATGAAACTTGGTCAGAATGTTCGTTTGATTGATATCTAGGTCAAGTTTGAATATGGGTCATGTCTGGGCAAAATCTAGGTCACTAGGTCAAATCATAGAAAAACCTTGTGAACACTCTTGAGGCTACAAATCTCATTGGATCTTAATGAAACTTGGTCAGAATGTTTGTCTCATTGATATCTAGGTTAATTTTGAATGTGGGTCATGTTTGGTCAAAAACTAGGTCACTAGGTCAAATCTTAGAAAAACCTTGTTAACACTCTAGAGGCTACAAATCTCATTGGATCTTGGTGAAATTTGGTCAGAATGTTTATCGCATTGATATCTAGGTCAAGTTTGAATATGGGTCATGTCTGGTCAAATACTAGGTCACTAGGTCAAATCATTGGAAAATCTTGTTTACACTCGTCCAGTCATAATCTAGGTCACTATAGGTCAAGTTTGCCAAAGTGTACCAGGTGAGCGATTTAGGGCCATAGTGGCCCTTGTTTCTATATCCTAGCAGATGGTAGCTTATAGCTGGTTGAAAGCATTCTGCTTTACTTTCAACCTGATTTAAGTGGCCTCCTGTCTTCAAAATGAAGATACAGGTTATGAAGTCAAGGGTTCTGCCATCACCAATTAGTTTGTACCCTTAATTTCATTATGCAAATAATTAGTGTTTGGAGCTGGATGTTCAGAACAAAATCTGGTCTATTGATAGATTGTGTTTCGAAAGTTCATATCAGGTATCCAGGAAGCCAGTTAATGTACAGTCGAAGCTCTATACTTCTAACTCACGTTAGTTCAAACATACCCGTATTTCAAAGTTAAAACATGGTTTAGCCACATTTTCAAATGGAAATATGGGTATGTTCGAGATCGAATTATCGAAATTTTACTTATGAAATACTGGTACGATCGATTCAAACACGTTCGAAGTATCGAGTTTTGACTGTGTGTTTTACAAACAGTATAGACCCTGATAAGAGGGCTGCTGAATGCTATAATGTAGAATCCTGATTTCACTTTGCTTTTGAACTTGATCCAACTTTTGCCAGTGTTGTTCAAGTATTATTATTATTATTATTTTACCTGATTGATATAGCGCTCTTTTCACACAGGAGTTGTGCGTTCAAAAGCGTTTCACATGAAATTATATAAATGTACCTACAAAGCGAGAATAGAAAAATATCTACATTCACAATAAACATGATACAATATATGCCATGGAGCTACATGGAAACATGGAAATTCAAGGCAATTATAAAGTTGTCTCTAAAAAAAAGGTATGGCTTTATGGAAAATTAGATATTTTGCAATATTGTCTACTTGGGTATGTATATATATGTGAAGCGAAGGCAATGACAGATGACATGCAAGTGAGATGAGATGTCACTCCTCTCCAGCATACCCATTATTTGGGTCAGTGTAACAGAACTATGTTTCAGGTCATTTGTCAGCGATTACAAGGCTCCTGCTACAGGGCAGGTGTTTGTAGGAGTACAGACTTACCTGTATTAAATAACATTTCAATAAATCACATACTCTCTTTAACGACAGGTGGTTGATGAATGCAGAACAAAAAAATGCAGAAAGCTCCCATGCATTACTTTTATTCTAAATTAAGTTGCTACCTGTAACATTAAATGCTTCAAATGAATCTAGATTCAAATGAATCTTTTTGGGGAATGTCATTTAGCAAAGGTTGAACAGTATTTTCAAGACCACAATAACCTTTTTATTGCAAATAATTTGAAGTGGATTTTCTTGTCTATGTTTAAAGGCTGGTCCATTTGGGAGTAAAGGTTAAGTGTTCTGTCAGAACTTTTGCTTGAACAATAAATGATAGGTCCATGATCAAACGGTACCAGATGGAGCAAGCACCCGTTGAATGACCATTTACAAAGATGTTTTGACTGTTGGAAGCTTTATGCAAAGCAAATATAATTTTTAGCTCACCTGGCACGAAGTGCCAAGGTGAGCTTTTAGGATCGCTGGATGTCCGTCGTCCGTCGTCTGTCTGTCTGTCTGTCTGTCTGTCCGTCCGTTCACAATTGGTTGTGAACACCCTTGCGGCTACAAATTTCATCTGATCTTCATGAAACTTCATAACAATGTTTGTCTTGATAAAATCTAGGTCAAGTTCGAATGTGGGTCATGTCCGGTCAAAAACTAGGTCACTAGGTCAATTATAGAAAAACCTTGTGAACACTCTGGCGGCTACAAATTTCATCCGATCTTTATGAAACTTCATAACAATGTTTGTCTTGGTAAAATCTAGGTCAAGTTCTAATGTGGGTCATGTCTGGTCAAAAACTAGGTCACTAGGTCAAATTATAGAAAAACCTTGTGAACACTCTAGCGGCTACAAATTTCATCCGCTCTTTATGAAACTTCATAACAATGTTTGTCTGGGTAAAATCTAGGTCAAGTTCGAATGTGGGTCATGTCCGGTCAAAAACTAGGTCACTAGGTCAAATTAAAGAAAAACCTTGTGAACACTCTAGCGGCTACAAATTGCATCTGATCTTCATGAAACTTGTCGACAATGTTTGTCTTGATGAAATCTAGGTCAAGATCGAATGTGGGTCATGTCAGGTCAAAAACTAGGTCACTAGGTCAAATCATAGAAAAACCTTGTGAACACACTAGAGGCAACAAATCTCATTTGATTATAATGAAATTTGGTCAGAATGTTTGCCTAATTAATATCTAGGTCATATTCGAATATGAGTCATGTCAGGTCAAAAACTAGGTCACTAGGTCAAATCATTGGAAAATCTTGTTACCACTCTAGAGGCTACAAATCTCATCCGATCTTCATGACACGTGGTCAGAATGTTTGCCTCCTAGGTCAAGTTCTAATGAGGGTCATGTCTGGTCAAAAACTAGGTCACTAGGTCAAATTATAGAAAAACCTTG
Source organism: Gari tellinella (assembly GCA_922989275.2). NCBI lineage: Eukaryota > Metazoa > Mollusca > Bivalvia > Cardiida > Psammobiidae > Gari > Gari tellinella. The sequence goes on along the minus strand of OV277857.1, from coordinate 35,514,764 downwards.
TGAACTCTCTAGTGGCTGCAAATTTCATCTGATCTTCATGAAACTTCATGACAATGTTTGTCTTGATGATATCTAGGTCAAGTTCGAATGTGGGCCATGTCCGGTCAAAAACTAGGTCACTAGGTCAAATTAAAGAAAAACCTTGTGAACACTCTTGCGGCTACAAATTGCATCTGATCTTCATGAAACTTGTTGACAATGTTTGTCTTGATGAAATCTAGGTCAAGATCGAATGTGGGTCATGTCAGGTCAAAAACTAGGTCACTAGGTCAAATCATAGAAAAACCTTGTGAACACACTAGAGGCAACAAATCTCATTTGATTATAATGAAATTTGGTCAGAATGTTTGCCTAATTAATATCTAGGTCATATTCGAATATGAGTCATGTCAGGTCAAAAACTAGGTCACTAGGTCAAATCATTGGAAAATCTTGTTACCACTCTAGAGGCTACAAATCTCATCCGATCTTCATGACACGTGGTCAGAATGTTTGCCTCCATGATATCTAGGTCAAGTTTGAATGTGGGTTATGTTCGGTCAAAAACTAGGTCACTAGGTCAAATTATAGAAAAAACCTTGTGAATACTCTAGAGGCTACAAATCTCATTAGATCTGAATGAAATATTGTCAGAATGTTTGCCTACATCTAATCTAGGTCAAAATCAAATGTGTATTGTGTCTGGTCAAAAACTAGGTCACTAGGTCAAATCATAGAAAAATCTTGTTTACACTCTAGAGGTTGATTGTGGGTCATGTCAGGTCATAATCTAGGTCACTATAGGTCAAGTTTTATATGGTGTTCCAGGTGAGCGATTTAGGGCCATGGTGGCCCTTGTTATAGTAAGCTCCAAAAGGAGCATTCAATCTGCATACATTTGGACTGCATTAACCCTTTATTTCTTTAGAATATTGAAGATAAGTGACCACTTAAGCAGGTTGAAAGTAAAGCAGAATGGACCTTAAGTCTGCAAGAATATAGAAAATATTTTGTTTGATACATTGTTATGACTGTGGAACTATTTTCTTCAGGAAAGAAAGAAATAAAATGCGTTCAAACGTGTATTTATGGATTGAGGAAGGAAAAATATGTAGAACAGAAGCATTTTGTAAATTCTGTTTGTTTCATTGAATGCAGACACTAGTAAGGCAATTCATCATGGCATATAATTGGCCAATGGAAGATAATTGTCAAGTATTTATGTGGCATACTTCATACGCTGAGCAACAAACAGGACACCAGTTCCACTTTGTATGGGAAAAATGAATAAGTTGACACAATGTTTGATATTTGAATATGGGCATTTATTAAAAATGCCAGAAAATATATTTCCTCTATATAAGATTTTTTAACCATATCTGGGCAGTAAAACCGCCTTTCACATGACTAATAAAAACGTACACGACTAGCAAAAGTGACTATGACTAGAAAAAATATTGAAACTATGTAATATATGCAACAGGAATGAGCCAAGATGGAGAAATAATTGGACTTAATAAAAGAGAAAATGAGACTGGTAATAGTTAAAAGGAAAATTTGAAACCAGCTTGGCTCAAAACTGTTGAATATGTTATGAACAGTGGAGGAGGAAAGGGAGGAGGTGGTAATCGTTTTGTTCGTAATTCCAGCCTTCTTCTACAGCCTTTCACAAAGGAATGATCTCGGACGCTGCCGGGCGCTGCACATGGGATTAAGCCATCACGTGATCAGACATTATTGATTTGATTGGCCCCTTCCTCCCTTTCTATCACGCAATGTGTGCGTGTACCCTATCCCGATGCATGATGGGATGCAAGGGATCGAGATAGGTTACAAACTATATCGTTATTCGATGACATAAATCGAATAACAAGTTGCCATCAAGTTTATATATTTAATTGCTGAAGATTAATGGTAAATGGCAAGCAGTCTAGACCTGCTATAGCAAGACAAATGATAGGGTGTGTGAACTCTTAACCCTTTCCTTATGATCTGAGCAAATCATGAACAGTCAAACCTTATTAACTCTCACTTAACCCATTACTCCACAGATATATGCATTTTAGCACAATTAATATATTCCTCCTTCCAATTTATACAGTCATGAATATAGATCTTAAAAAATATCTTCTATTTTCTAGTAAATGATAGCTTAAAGCAAGCTGAAAGTAAAGCAGAATGCTTTACTGTCAGCCTGCTTTAAGCTTCTGTCTTCTAGGATATAGGAAATATTTATAACCTTCCACAATCATTACTGTATAAAATTGAACTTTTTTTTTTAGTGGAGGAATAAATATAATGTGTTAAAGGCATTTATTTGTGGGTACAGGGTTAAATAAACATGATGTCCACAAACATGCACTACTTAATACAGGAATAAAGTAATGTTTTCTGAACTTTTTTCATTACTTTTGTTCTGCACTAAGCTGCAACTTTTATATCTAACTGCAAATTACAATCTAATGAGTAGCGGCTGTACTTGGTTGTTGTGTATTTCATACAGCTAGGAATGCCACATGGTAATAGGAATTAACCCAGTTGCATATTTGTAGCAACAACGTGATAACCATTGCAAACAATTATAACCCAGATGAGATGCCAATACTTACAAAGCGTCTCATCAGGATCAAAACTGTTTGACACTCTAATTCTATTTTGAAAATAATTTCAGAAAGTTATAAATTTTAGAAAAGTAGCAGGAGACAATGTTTGCAGATGAAAATTTTACTAAGCATGGAAAGAGTTAACTGAGTTGCAACAGGGTAAGGTCTGTTTTATGTGGAATGCAAATGGGTGTGTGTACATTTACAAAGTAGTCAAATTAGCGATGAAATGAAACAAATCAACTCTGTTTACTAACAGTTAAGATTGCAGCTAAAGCAGATCTTTGAGCCAACAGGTAGTTAGTTGCCCTGTGTCCTGGTAAATAGTAGCAACATCCAACTCTTTATCCTTAACCAATCAAATTACCTGCTCTTTATTCTTAACCAATCAAATTATGTCAAATTATTATTGACCTTGGATTCTTCTACTTATTGCCCTTTGACATCTTAGGTAGTTTGATAAAGGAAGCGGCAGTAAAATCTTTGCAGAAAATTCTTTCTTGGAGGAATTTGACAGAACATTATGTTGAAAGTAAAACATTATGTTGAAAGTAGAACAGAATGTGCCTTAATCCTCTACACCATACATACACCTTTTTTTAATCCTTTGAAAAAATTTCCTCCACTGAAGTAAATAGTTCTAGTAATGAATGTAAACTATTAGAAATCACATGTATATCCTATATCCTTAATTCCTATCAAATGGAAGCTTAAAGCAGGTTTAAAGTGAAGCAGAATGTGTCCGAACCCTTTCCACCATAGAAGCGACTTTTAGGGCCTTTAATATATTCATCCACAGAAGAAAATAGTTCCATTTTATACAGGCATGAATATGTACCACAAGAAATATTTTTTTATATCCTAGCAGATGGTAGCTTAAAGTAGATCGAAAGTAAAACAGAATGTGCCTTAAGGCACATTCTGCTTTACTTCCAATCTGCTTTAAGTAGTAATTTGTCTTCAAAACTGGAAACATACTAAGGGGTAAAGGGTTAAGTCACATTCTGCTTTACTTTCAACCTGCTTTAAGTGGTCACCAGTGTCTTCAAAACTTGGAACAGACTATGGAGTAATGGGTTCAACAGTTACCTGTCTTTAACCACAAGAAGTTCTTTATATATTCTGTATCAGTTTGATAAAGGTAATTTGCACTGATGGCTGTGAAGGCTAGGGTTACCAGAACAGACATCACTGATGGGACTTGATGCCTAGCCGAGGTTTGAGATGTAAAGATAATATACTATTTATCTGATGCTTATAAGTATGGTTTCAGGGATGAAAGCGGCAAATTACGGTATGAATGTCAAATATTTGTGTACATTGTAAAAGCACGCTATGTGGTATGCATTACCTATGCAATAAGTCAAAGCAGTTCACGAGCTTATAGCAAATCTGTGAACAGTGGCTTCTTGATAAAGAAAACATAGAGATATCTAAAATGGAATCCTGCTAAATGCAGAACAAGAGTAATGCAAAAAGATTTGTAAGGAGCTCTCTGCATTTCTCTTGTTCTGCATTAAGCAGTAACCCCTGTATTTAGAGATCTCTATGCTTAAATTCAATGAAAAGTGGTTCGCCACAGGTTTAGTGTATGCCATATACAGGGCTGCCATAAGTTGACATGAAAAATCCTAAGATTTCCAAATTTGCATTTTTCAAGTGCGATTTTACGAATCTTATCTTTACCCCATAGCCTTTTTCTTGAATTGTTGACATGCGACTACTTAAAGCAGACTGTAAGTAAAGCAGAATGCGCCATAGAGCACATTCTGCTTTACTTTCAGCCTGCTTTAAGCTACCATGAACTGGGGGGAAAAATCCGGAGATTTAGGAAAAATCCGGAGAGATGGCAGCCCTGCATATATGATGCGGAAAAAATGTATGTAGAAATTATTGTATATTAATGTTTGATATGAAATACTTGTCTTATTATAAATGGTCTGTAAAATTGTACATAGTATTGTAATGTTAGAATTATTGTTCTTGCAAGATCTTTGTATGATTATCAACATCATTATTGTATAAGACATAAATTGAATGTTGGCATGCATGAGTATGGACACGGGTGTTGTCTGTATTGTGAACAATACAAAAGACATGTTTATTGTATTGTACAAACATTTATGTGAATATGGATTGATACAAATGTGATGTACATATGTATATTGTAAATATGTCAAATGAAAATGTGACAATTATATATAATGTACATAAATGTATTTAGCATTATCATTTTCCTGTTTATACTTTTGTAGAGCGGGTGCACCAATTACCGAACACCTACGCAAGATTTTTTACTGTTCGGTAATACGTCCATTATTTCAACATAATTGTAAAATCATCTAACAGGTAACGTCTCTTGGTCCGTTTACTATGCTTATGGTCTTAAAACATGTAGTAATAGAACAGATATAGTGAGTTGAGTAAGCAGTGTCAGTGAACCTTATTCCGAACAATGGTTTTAATTCCGAACATAATGGTTCCTTATTCCGAACAAAGATTCGGTTTTAAAAAAAAGTGGCCAATCTGCTTCTTCTAACAATGATTTTATTATCAGATTGTGTGCGAAGACATGGCTATGAAATTGTAGTAACACAAACTAGGGAAAACACACACATAAGTATACATTGTAAGGTGCATTGTGAATGAAAGGAACATTAATGAAAACATTTTGATGTATATACAATCTGGTTTGTCGGCTTGTAAACGCTTGTCTCACGTGTTTATTCAACTGAACATGATACTTATGACCTCAACAGTACTTGCATTTGACTGGCAATTCATCTATTCCACTGATACTTTCCCCCTGTACACGCACTTCAAGTGGAATCGTCGGAAACAGTTTGTACACCGTATGTACTCTTGGGACTTTTCTTCTCACTTAAAGCATTGTGAAGGTGCTACTTGCTTGTCATCATCGCTGTCTGACTTCTCTAGTTCGTCAAGTATTTGCTCATCTCTGGTTCCAGATAAGGGGAGTATTTCAAAAGATAAAATCTTTATTCTGCAATAATTTTATGGTAATAAATGTAATTTCACTACTCATCAGAATTGCCTTTTCAAGAGACGCTAATAATGAGTAGGATTTTGGGTTGAAATGATTGAGAAAATGTTGAATTTCTTCAGTTTATTCCTTCTTATCTTGAGCCATGTCCTAGTATCAATGAATTATTCATTTTGACGTCACATAGAGTGGTGTTACTTGACCATATTGGCGATGATGTCATTGACATCGTCACCATGACTCCAATGTTTATAATCCGCCTAATGACATTATCAAACCGCTTGAGGTAAAATAAAGCAGATCAATCATGTCATTATAAAGCATAAACCTTTTACTCAGCAATATAGAAATATTGAGCCTAGATACGTTTAAAAAATAACTCATATTTTAGCGTATGCTAGATCTACTTCTAAGTTCTTTTTTAGCTCACCTGGCACGAAGTGCCAAGGTGAGCTTTTAGGATCGCTGGATGTCCGTCGTACGTCGTCCGTCGTCTGTCTGTCTGTCTGTCTGTCTGTCTGTTCACAATTGTTCGTTAACACTCTACCGGCTGCAAATCTCATTGGATCTTCATGAAACTTATTCACAATGTTTGTCTAGTAGAAATCTAGGTCAAGTTCGAATGTGGGTCATGTTGGGTCAAAAACTAGGTCACTAGGTCAAACTATAGAAAAACCTTGTTAACACTCTAGAGGCTACAAATCTCATTGGATCTTAATGAAACTTGGTCAGAATGTTTGTCTCATTGATATCTAGGACAAGTTCGAATATGGGTCATGTCTGGTCAAAAACTAGGTCACGAGGTTAAATCATAGAAAAAGCTTGTTAACACTCTAGAGGCTACAAATCTCATTGGATCTTGATGAAGCTTGGTCAGAAATATAGTCTCATTGATATCTAGGTCAAGTTTGAATGTGGGTCATGTCCGGTCAAAAACTAGGTCACTAGGTCAAATCATAGAAAAATCTTGTTAACACTCTAGAGGCTACAACTCTCATTGGATCTTTATGAAACATGGTAAGAATGTTTGTCTCATTGATATCTAGGTCAAGTTTGAATATGTGTCATGTCTGGTCAAAAACTAGGTCACTAGGTCAAATCATAGAAAAACCTTGTTAACACTCTAGAGGCTACAACTCTCATTGGATCTTTATGAAACATGGTAAGAATGTTTGTCTAATTGATATCTAGGTCAAGTTCGAATGTGGGTCATGTCTGGTCAAAAACTAGGTCACTAGGTCAAATCATAGAAAAACCTTGTTAACACTCTAGAGGCTACAAATCTCATTGGATCTTGATGAAACTTGGTCAGAATGTTTGTCTAATTAATATCTAGGACAAGTTCGAATATGGGTCATGTCCGGTCAAAAACTAGGTCACGAGGTTAAATCATAGAAAAAGCTTGTTAACACTCTAGAGGCTACAAATTTCATTGGATCTTGATGAAACTTGGTCAGAATGTTTGTCTCATTGATATATAGGTCAAGTTTGAATATGGGTCATGTCAAGTCAAAAACTAGGTCATTAGGTCAAATCATAGGAAAATCTTGTTTACACTCTAAAGGTTGATTGTGGGTCATGTCCAGTCATAATCTAGGTCACTATAGGTCAAGTTTGCCATGGTGTACCAGGTGAGCGATTTAGGGCCATAGTGGCCCTTGTTATAATAGCATATCAATCTATGTTGAAAATATACCTATATTTACCAAATTACTGAACAATTTCTTAACTGACACAATTGGCTCTGCTTTTCACTTAGAACCCCAATTTGAATTCACTTAACCCCAATTTGAATTCTCTTTGGCTATAGATTATTTCTCTGTTCATGGTAGATCTAGATATATTCATAAAGATAGTGAGATAAAGTGGCGATCTAGATCTAAATCTTATCAAAAGCAAGTGTGTTAAAATAAATAAATAAATGTTCGGAATTAGATCCATCATCAAAGTTTATGTGCTTAATTCCGAACATGCTTCACCTCCTACATGTGACGTCACTGGTTTGAATAAAACATTTCAATAACATATTTCATGGTTATAAAGCCTAGAAATGCAAAAATATCTAGTACAAAACGTATATAAATCATCGAAATTCCTTATGTACAAAAATCGATAAAATAAAAATCACGTAATTTCCCTTAACTTCATACAGTAACGAGTTGATTTGAGAAAAAGAGGAAAAAATCAAATCCAATGACAGGTGGTATTCAAGATGACGTTGAAAATTAATATAATTGTTATGACGTCATGAAATGATGTCACAATGCCTGTCAAAGTGCACTACTTATAAACAATAGACATTTGAAATTTTTGTTCGGTATAAGGTACTGTTCTGAATTAGGTGCACCCGCTCTAAGATGTTCATAGAATTTTATTGTACACAAGTAATAATTTGTCAATATTTAATATAATCATTGCATGATGATGAAATTAGTATGTTAATTTGTAAGATTGTTTTGTATCCCATAATACAAACAGATGGGCTTTTTAGCTCACCTGGCACGTAGTGCCAAGGTGAGCTTTTAGGATCGCTGGATGTCCGTCGTCCGTCGTCTGTCCGTCCGTCCGTCCACAATTGTTCGTTAACACTCTACCAGGTTCAAATCTCATTGGATCTTGATGAAACTTGGTCAGAATGTTTGCCTCAATGAAATCCAGGTCAAGTTTGAATGTGGGTCATGTCCGGTCAAAAACTAGGTCACTTGGTCAAATTATCAAAAAACCTTGTTAACACTCTAGAGGCTACAAATTTCATTGGATCTTCATGAAACTTCATCAATATGATTGATCCAATGAGATCTAGGCCAAGTTCGAATGGGGGTCATGTCCGATCAAAAACTAGGTCACTAGGTCAAATCTTCGAAAAACCTTGTTAACACTCTAGAGACTACAAATTTCATTGGATCTTCATGAAACTTCATCAAAATGTTTGCCTCAATGAAATCTAAGTCAAGTTCTAATGTGGGTCATGTTTGGTCAAAAACTAGGTCACTAGGTCAAATTATCGAAAAACCTTGTTAACACTCTATAGGCTACAAATTTCATTTGATCTTCATGAAACTTCATCAATATGATTGTCTCAATAAAATCTAGGCCACGTTCGAATGTGGGTCATGTCTGGTCAAAAACTAGGTCACTAGGTCAAATTATCGAAAAACCTTGTTAACACTCTAGAGGCTACAAATTTCATTGGATCTTCATGAAACTTCATCAATATGATTGCCTCAATGAAATCTAGGCCAAGTTCGAATGTGGGTCATGTCTGGTCAAAAACTAGGTCACTAGGTCAAATCTTCGAAAAACCTTGTTAACACTCTAGAGACTACAAATATCATTGGATCTTCATGAAACATCATCAAAATGTTTGCCTAAATGAAATATAGGTCAAGTTCGAATGTGGGTCATGTCTGGTCAAAAACTAGGTCACTAGGTCAAATTATCGAAAAACCTTGTTAACACTCTACAGGCTACAAATTTCATTTGATCTTCATGAAACTTCATCAATATGATTGCCTAAATGAAATCTAGGCCAAGTTCTAATGTGGGTCATGACCGGTCAAAAACTAGGTCACTAGGTCAAATAATCAAAAAACCTCGTTAACACTCTACAGAGACTACAAAATTAATTGAATCTTCATGAAATTTGAACAAAATGTTTGTCTCATTGAAATGGAGGTCAAGTTAGAATGAGGGTCATGCTAGGTCAAAAACTAGGTCACATGGTGTACATGGTTACATGGTTACCAGGTGAGCGATTTAGGGCCATAGTGGCCCTTGTTTATATGTACAGTAAAAACTCGATTCCAGAACTCGTGTTAGTTCTATCATACCCATATTTAAAAGTTTAAACGTGGCTTAGCCACGCTTTAACTTTGAAATACGGGTATGTTCGACTAAAACGTGATCGACTTATCAAAATTCAACTTACGAAATACTGATAAGATCCAGGGTTCGACATTAACTTTTTTTTTCACTAGACATTCGGTCTTGTAGCCTGCAAACATTACTAGACCAGACCAAAAAGTTGGTAGACCAAACAGAAACAACTGAATCTTTGGTAAACTTCAATAATTTCGCAAAACTTTCTCTTGTCTTTTTTGCTTTTCATAGCGTGTCTTTGACTCCGCCGTAGCTGTACTCGCCCATTTCTCTTCCTTTTTCTTACCATTAAAACCGAAGCTGAATAAATCTGACATGATTTGACGTTACGATGTACACAAACAAAAAAGCGTTCGCTGAATGTCGTACTTATACTTGGCAGAAAAATGGATATTTTCGTTAACAAAACAAATAATATATCAGAATTGGGATTGATTTCGGTTTCGCACGTAAAAATTGATACAAAATTGTGTTTTAGGTAAAATAATTGCATTGAAGATACTTACGACAATCATGGTAGTGAAAAGCGTGGGAAAGTGTAATATCCATAGATATCTTAAGATATCTATGGTAATATCCGGTAACTACCGATAAATATCGGTTCGCAGAATAAATTGTCATTTTCAATCCCAAAAACTGAGACTGCAGTTACCTTTTCGGATATTGTACCTTTCTAATTAAAAATGATCAATTCTAAAAACATTCAAAACGTAACTGTTATCAACACAATCAGGTGTTTTAAGTATAGCGCGAGATGATCAATTAATCACACCGATATTTTTCGTAACTGAACCGGATTTTACTCATCGCTCTAATTACTGCGGGATAGTTACTACTGCTAATTTTAGAACAAGGATTTCCCGACTGCGTGCTTTATTTAGATGCGGAAACAGTTTTGAGGTCTGAGCAACCTACTTGTCTGAAACCACAGTGGCGAACTGGGTAGGATTTTTAGCTTGAACATAATGATGTCATTTTCTAAATGCGTGAATTTAAAAAAATCATCCTCAGATTTTAACTAGACCATTCGGGTTAGTAACTGCGAGGGATCACTAGACCGAACATCGCCGTTACTAGTGAATGTCTATCGGACGTAGGCCAATGTCGAACCCTGCGATCTGATATAAGCGAGTTCTTAGTATCGAGTTTCAACTGTATATACATTTGTAACTGTAATTTTGTATTCTAGGTAAGATTTATGCAAATGTATTTATTGGTTTAACCCTTAGCCTGCCAGTCACGACTATAGCTCCATATGCAAACAGCTTGGATCCGGATGAGACGCCGAGTATTTCGGCGTCTCATCCGGATCCAAGCTGTTTGACACTTGGACAACATTTTCAGCAATTTTGAGCAACTTTGAAGCACTTTGAAACTTGAAGCAGACGAGAAATATAGCAGACGACAATTTATTTGGCGGGCTAAGGGTTAAGATGCAATCTTCATAAGATACTAGTATTGTTATCCCTTGCGGAAAGGCAGAGGGATACTGTTTTAGGTCCGTCCGTCCGGCTGTCCGTCCGTGCGTCCTTCTGTCCGTCACGTTGTCTGTCCGCAACTGTATCTCTGAAACCGATGAACAGATTTGGATGAAACTTGGTATAGTTATTCGTCATCATAGGAGCACTGTGGGAAATTAATTTTTTTTCCGAAAATTTTAGAAATTTATGAGTTATCTGCCCTTTTCGTGTTAAAATGCCATATTTTACAGTTTTTACACTCTAGCAACTACAGTATTCAACATATTTTGTTTATACTTGCACACAATGTCTATTAGTACAAGTTCTTGAAGGTGTGAAATTATTTTAAAAAAAGGATACTTGTGACAAGAGTTATCTGCCCTTGATGTACTTAGAAATGCTAGAAAATGCTTTATTTTGATATTGTTTACATACTAGTGTCTATAAATATGCATGGATTTTGATAAAAACTTTCTTGAACTATGTATGGCTATAAGTTTTCAAATGAATTTGATTATTGTTGAAAACAGAGAAATAAGTTATCTGCCCTTGATGAGTCGAAAAAAACATATTTAACCGTTTTTACCATCTAGAAACTACAGTCTTTAATGGATTTTGATTTAACTTACACAAGATGTATATAAATATAAGTTCTTGAAGGGGTGCAATTATTGTCAAAAAAGGATACTTTGTGGCAAGAGTTATCTGCCCTTTATGTACTTAGTGATGCTACACAAGGCTTTATTGTTTACATGCTAGTGTGTACAAATGTGAATGGATTTTGAAAAAAAAATTATTAATCCATATATTGCTATTATCTATAGAATGAGTTAAATTATTGTCGAAAATGTGCAAATAAGTCAAGAGTAATCTGCCCTTGATGAGTTGAAAATGTCATATTTTACAGTGTTTACACTCTAGTAACACCACTATTAAAAAAGAGTTTTATTAATACTTGCATAGAATGTAATTATATAATAAGTATAATTTCTTGAAAGGATGGAATTATTGTCAAAACAAGATACTTGTGGCAAAAGTTATCTGCCCTGTATGTACACATGAACTTCGAAATGCTAGAAAAGACTTTATTTTAGTACAGTTTACACGCTAGTATGGATACATGTGATTAAATTTAAAAACAAACTTTATTATAGATCTACTATAAAGTATAAATACATAGCCATTAGTTTTCAAATGTGTTCATTTATTGTCGAAAAGGGACAAAATTGTCGAGAGTGTTATGCCCTTGATGAGTTGAAAATGCCATGTTTAACAGTGTTTGCACTCTAGTAAACTCTACAGTTCTGAATTTATTTTGATACCACTTGCACACAATTATAAGTTCTTGAAAGTGTTTAATTAATGTTGAAATTGAATCAAGAGTTACCTGCCCCTCTCATACTCAGATCACTTGCCATTATCAGTATTGTGTAAATAATTGCTAGGGGAAGGGCCGTAACTAATGTTTTTGGAACTTGTGGCCCAACCCCATTTCCATGTTGAAATTTTGGAAATAAAATATGTTTAAACTTAAACTTACTCAGATTTGCTACAAACGGCTTTATTTTAGTATTGTTTAGGCTTTAAAGCGACTCGCAACCGGATGGTGTACTTGTCAAAATAAAATACTCAAATAAAAGCAAATTTGTGGCATTATTTGGCTTCTGACATTAAAAAAATATGATCAGTCCAAAAAAAGTCTCAAGAATCGTCACCGAATCTTTTTTTTTTAGCTCACCTGAGCCAAAGGCTCAAGGTGAGCTATTGTGACCGCTCACCGTCCGTAGTACGTCTGTCCGTCTGTCCGTCTGTCCGTCTGTCCGTCTGTCCGTCTGTCAGTCTGTCCGTCTGTCCGTCTGTCCGTTCACTTTTACTTCAAACGACATCTCCTCTGAAACCCGCCGATTGTAGGGAGAGTTCAAACTGCTTATGATGTTCCTTGGATGCTTCTCTACAGAAGTTGTTCAAAAAAAAAGGAAAAAAAGCACAAACTCTGCTTGAAAAAGCAAAAAAGCAAAAATCTTTAAAAAATCTTCTTGCCCAAAACTACTAGGCCCTAAGCTTTGATATTTGTACAGTAGAATCTCCTGGTGGATCTATCTATAGTTTGTTAAAATGAAATCCCTAGGGTCACATTTGACACCACCCTGCACAGTTTAAGTGCTGCTCTAGGCAGGTTTTACAGTATTTTTGATTTAGGCAGAACTGTATTTACCTGAGTTACCCTTAATATACTATGGGCAAATAGCCAATATTTGCAAACATTTTGGATCCAGATCAGATGCAACATAATCATAATGCTACATCTAATCTGGATCCAACCTATTTGCCACTCATTTACCAACTTAACATTTTCTAAATTGTTTTTTTGTACACTTTTCACATACAGTAGGTTTTAAGCAGACATCATTTCAGTCTGGTAAGGGTAAGCCCAAGCGTTCTAGCCACTGAGGTCAAATATTATGCAACTCTGAACTGGTAGTGGGTATCACAGAACTGGTCATGATCAGCTGAACATGTTGTCTGCTAAAGTTTAGATATGGTTCAGTCTGATTCATACTTAGAGAAACAGGATCTGGAAGTGATCCACTGACAGTTATGTAATTATGTCTTATGCCATATTTATACATATGTTTAATATTGGTTTTGTCAGAGTTATCTGTATGTCTTTTCAATAATTCCACTTTAAACAGTCATGAAAATGTAAGATGCAAAAGTAAAGCAAAGTGTGCATTAACCCTTAGCCCGCCAAATAAATTGTCGTCTGCTATATTTCTCGTCTGCTTCAAGTTTCAAAGTGCTTCAAAGTTGCTCAAAATTGCTGAAAATGTTGTCCGAGTGTCAAACAGCTTGGATCCGGATGAGACGCCGAGTTACTCGGCGTCTAATCCGGATCCAAGCTGTTTGCATATAAAGCTATAGTCGTGAGTGGCAGGCTAAGGGTTAAGACACATTCTGCTTTACTTTCAACCTGCTTTAGGTGGCCACCTATTTTCAAAATTAGAAACATGCTATGGGGTAATGGGTAAAATGAAATTGCCTATTTGGAAAGAGCCTGATAAGAGGAAGTGCCATTTGCAAAGGCCATAACTCTGACATCATTGTTTTTTGAGTTATTTCCCTTTGTGATATTTTCTTGTCAAGAAGACAACTTCAGTTCTACTGATGCTATTGTAATGAAATTTTATGTATGGAAAGAAACTGATGAGAGAAAATGCCATGCACAAGGGCAGCAATATTTAGTTTTTCCCCTTTGTCATATTTTATTGTCAGGAAAATAATTCCAGTTCTGTTGACGCTAGTGAAATAATTATCATTTATTGGAAATGGAAATAGCTTGATAAGAGGATGTGTCATGGATAAGGGTCATAAGCTTGGCAACAAAATTCACTTTTGTCATGTTTTCTTGTCTGGAAGATAACTCCATTTATAGTTATATTAAAATGTTGTCTTGCCCAGTCAACTTAGGTACAAACTTCAATGTCCTCAGGTGAGCGAATTAAGGGCCATGGCCCTCTTGTTTAGATATATTCCATCATTTTTCAATAGCGTCAGCTGACGGTTTTGCTGTTGTTGTTGCTTCTCTACACGGGCTCTGACATAAACCGGAGCCGAATAATGTAGTATTAAGCGCTACCAGTGAAGTACGTTAATTCGCTACCATATATATAGAGAGCGTCCGTGGTCGAGGCGGTAAAGGCGTGTCCTCATTTTTCTTGTTTGTCTCCGCAATGGAGGGTCACGGGTTCGAATCCCACCAGAGCTTCTTCTTTTTTTTTTTTGGAAATGCATTTTTTAACAGAATTTATTATCCTAAACTAAATCTTACCCATTTATATAATCATTTGACATATATTTACAAATTACCATTTTTAATGCTAAATCCGGTTGCGAGCCTCTTTAACATGTACAAAATTGAATGGATTTTAATAAAACTTTGTAAAAAGCTTTTGAATGTTGATCTTTAAAGACAGGTGATCACCATTTGCCCCTTCCTCTCACAATAAAGTTTGCCACTTTCTTCTGGACAATTGCTGCGGCAGGGGATATCAGCTCTAAGGTGCTTGTTATATCTAGTTCAAGCCTGATTATTGTTAACATGTATGCTTAATAGACATAGTGACAATTCACACAATTGCATAATTTACCGAATAGGATTGGCCATCTAAATATGCACAGTAGAATTTTTAATGTTAAGGTTTTGTAAACATGTATCAGTAGTTTAATTAAGACAAGTTTAAAGTAAGGCAGAATGTGCCTTACTGTGCATTCTGCTTTACTCTCAGCCTGCTTTAAGCTATTAAGCTTTAATCTATGGAGAAAAGGGTTATATTAGCAAAATGCTATCGAAACAAACATGATTACCTGATCATGTTTTGAAACTGCCAAGAGATAAGTTCACCATGTAGCCACTACTCCAGATAAATGGAAAGATTTCTTCATTCATATCAAGATTTCATAAGATTCAGAATGTGTTGTAAATGACGTATTCACAAGTGTTCAAGGTAACCTGGAGCACTTTATGGATGGATCATTCAATCTGTGATAGCCTTTACAAACAGTTTGGATCCTGATGAGATTCCAAATTACTTGGCATCTCATCAGGATCCCAACTGTTTGGCATGCTGACTATAATAGTCTTAATTAGGTTGCAATAGAAATCTTTTTGGTGAATTACTGTAGAATTCTGCTTAAAATATTAAGGGTTATAACCTTTTTCAGTTAATTAATCATTTCTCTGTCACTTAGTAGAGTCGTATGAAAAGCAGTCATTTTTTGATTGACTAAAAGCATTTTTTTATGAAGGAAGCAACAAACTGTTCTGACCTTCTCTGTAGTAATGTGAACAATATGATAAAAAACCTGCCAGCTGTTCAAAGGTTAATGTACATGTACATTATATTCATCGTAGGTTAAATGGTAAAAACTTATGATAGGTGTCTTTTCACTAGTTTGTGCCATTTTGCTCATTTTGGAAGCATTCATTACCAGTGTAAATAGGTGTTGTTGTTTTATGAAAAAAAAGCAACTGGTAAAAGTCATATTTGGCTGTAAATAAGACATTATGTCTTATAAACAAAGAGTGCACAAGCTAGGTTAAATGGCATCTTAATTGTACCTAATGTTATCAAGTTATCTTTTTAAAGATGATAGGTAGTAACAGACTAACTTTTATTCTGCCAAGGTCAATTTAACTTTCATTTAAAAAACAGCTTATCTCAATTAGATGCCAAGTAATTTGTTATCTGAACTTACATTGAAAATATTTGACACTCATTTCAATTTTCCTTGTTGTTAACATACAATATGTATATAAAACATTTAAGTATGACTGCCAACTTTAAAGCCAAGTTGCTAGCTCTAGCAGGAAAAAGTTAAAAATTAAGTGTTGAAAGGTTAAGGTTTAAAGTACATTAACATTTGTTATGTTGTAAGTTTGTCTGCTATTGGTGTATAAAATCTGACAATTTTTGAAAACAGTGTAGCTGTCTGATCATGGTCTACGCTGTTTTCTTAAAGGATCCATCTGCTCCCATTCCTGGGGTAAATGTTCATACTTTATTGGCCAGTGTAAAGATGATAGATGTGTTCATATAGAGTGGGCAGGGTTTATATATGAATATTCAGCAGGAGAAAGGTTAAATCTACAGAGTGTGTCAAAAGTCCTGTCCTTTTCACAACTGCAAATAATCTAAAATATTATCAGGTTAAGATCATGGCTTTACACAGAATAGGCAAAAGTCAAACTGGTGTTCAATAAACATTTAAAACATTATGCATCATGTCGTCTTTTAGACAGGTGGCACCTTTTAAATAATGCAGTATGAAGCAATATAGAAAGGGCCTTTGGAGCCACCTGCATTCAGAAATATTCTATGCTTCTTCATTAGTGAGTGATCCCATTGACTGTAATGTATCATGATCGGGTCTTGATCATTAAACTCTTTCCTCCCTGAAACTTTAAATGGACAATTCCAGTTTCCATTTTAGTCAAGTCCACTTCTGACTTTTAAGGGTTGTTTTTGTCAATGTTTTGCATTATGACAAACAGTGAAGACCCTGATCAGAGGGCTCCTGTCGGAGCCCTCTGACCTGGGTCTTCACTGTTTGCACATAAATGAGCATCAGTAAAGTCTGGATAACTTCAATACAGTCCATCTTCCCCTGTGGTAAATTATTCAATTATTCTAGAACTGTACCAGAAAAAAATCTTGAAAATTCATGAACAATTCCAGGGCTCCAGATAAGAGGGAGTAAATTGAACAATTTCAACATTTTCTTACTCGTTTCAGCATCAAATCCTATGGTGTTACTACTCATTAGAATCGTCTCGGAGAGACGATTCTAATGAATAGTGACACCATAGGGTTTAATTTAGAAATAAAGATTTTAGTTTTTAGCTCACCTGAGCTAGCTCAGGGTGAGCTTTTGCAATCCTTGATTGTCCGTCGTGCGGCGTCCGGCGTCAACAATTTTAGTGTTTACACTCTAGAGGCCACAAATTGTATCCAATCTTTCTTAAACTTGCTCAGATGGTATATTGCCATAAGATCTCGGATGAGTTCGATTATGGTTGAAATCGGACAAATAGGTCATGAGTTATCTACCTTTGAACTGCTGAAAATGCATATTTAACAGTGTTTACACTCTAGAGGCCACAGTATTTATCCAATCTTTCTAAAATTTGCTTAGATTGTATATGACCATAAGAGTTCGGATGAGTTCGATTCTGGTTGAAATCAGACAAATAGATCAAGAGTTATCTACCTTTGAATTGCTGAAAATGCCATATTTAATAGTGTTTACATTATAGAGTTCACAATTTTTATCCAATCTATCTCAAACTTGCTCAGATTGTATATGACTATAAGGATTCAGATGAGTTTGATTATGGTTGAAATCAGATTTATAGGTTGAGAGTTATCTACCTTTGAATTGCTGAAAATGCCATATTTAACGATGTTTACACTCTAGAGGCCACAAATTTTATCCAATCTTTCTCAAACTTACTCAGATTGTATATTACCATAAGAATTCAGATGAGATTAATTATGGTTGTAATCGGATCAATAGATCAAGAGTTATCTACCTTTGAATTGCTGAAAATGATATATTTAACAGTGTTTACGCTCTTGAGGCCACAATATTTATCCAAGCTCTCTCAAACTTGCCCAGATTGTATATGACCATAAGAGTTCAAAAAAGGGTGATTATGGTCGGAATCGGACAAATAGATCAAGAGATACCTTTGAATTGCTGAAAATGCCATATTTTACAGCGTTTACACTCTTACAACTACAGTTTTCAATGGATTTTGATTATACTTGTACACAAAGGATGTAGCTATACGTTCTCGAAGGAGTGCAATTATTGTTGAAATGTAATCATTGTGGCAATAGTTACCTGCCCTTGATGTACTTTGAAATGCTAGAAAAAGGCTTCATTTCAGTAGTTTAGGCTCTAGTTATCTACCTTTGATGTACTCTACTATGCTAGAGTAGGTCGACAAAACTTGAATGGATTTAGAATAAAAAGGGTGAAATTCAAAGCTAAAGCTATCAGGCTTCATTACAAATGGTGAGCGATATCAGGGCCTTCAGGCCCTCTTGTTTAAATACCCCCCTTATCTGGAGCCCTGCAATTCTAGAAGCAACTATTTAAAGTTCATGAATATTCTGTAAAATTTCTAGAAATTTGATGACATAAGAACCTTTGTTCTGAATTACAAAAGTTCTTGAACTCCTTTTGTAGAATTTGTAATGTAATTCTTGAAGCTCTTGAACAATTCGAGAAGCAGCCATTTAACATTCATGAATATTCTGAAATTCTTGAACTCTTTTCACAGGAGTTGCACTTAACAACCACAGAAAAGAATAATAGAATCAATTCTTTTTCTCGCTTAAAATTCCCTTTAAAACGAGTAAATTAAAGGAATTTTAAAGACCTACTTTTTTCACGTATCACACATTCCATATCCAATAGCAACAAACAGCTGTCCAAAGGTCGCGCTATTTTAAATTGGCTTTGAAATTTTATATGTACACACGTTTTAAGAAAAAACATGTCCCACTTTGGATCCAAACTCAGAAATACAAACGGTTTGCATTGAATCCAAGCGATTTTACATAGTATAAGTAATCAAAACGACCATTTCTTTATTTATACGTTCTACTTTCAAGCCTTAACAACAACAAACGTCAATGACGTCACGTAAGAACGTGACCTTACGCGTATACTCGATCATGTGAAACATTCAACAACAACCACACCAATCATTGTTTAAACGTCGTATCATTGAATTGTCGAAAGCCAAAGACAAGTGTAGAGTCTACTGTAAACTTCTCAATGTAATTTCCTCTGTGAACGTAGCTTGTGGTCCATTTTGAGTTTAGGGTATTTCTGTAAGAGTTACCGCCCTTTCCCTTGCTTTAAAGCCAATTGGGCGGAAGGATACAGTACCAGACAAGGTTTGCCGTATGGCTATTTATAGTAACAAAATGTGGTCTAGCACCCCTGAAAAGCGAGAATATATACATTGGTAGTCCTATTGTTGAATTTCATTTTTAAAAGCCTGCATAAAGTCTCTGTTACAACCAGAAGTATGAGCTCACTATGGACAATTTAAGACCAAAAACCTCAATGAACTCACAAGTATCGCGCATACTTCTTACTAAATTTTGATCCTGTAAGTGCGTAAAACAACCTAATCATTGCAACAAAAACTATGATTTCCAAGGAAACAAATGCCAATGATACAAGTGTACCTTGCACTTGTCACAAGAGGCATGGGAGGAACATGTGATTTGTCAGGCATGGCATGAATCACCAAGATCACCACACTTCTTAAGTCGAGGGTTAGATTAAGGCATGTATATCGACTGTATGATATCACTACAGTCAAACTTTAATATATATTGAACTCAAAATATCAGTACCTCAACCTCGCTTAAGTCGGATATACCACATTTTAACTTTGAAATTTCAATATGCTCAGCTTACGTGTGTCCGAGATATCGAAGTTTGACTGTATACCGTTTTACGCTGCATTAAGTGTAGGTTGCAAGGGCAGGGCAGTTTTTAGGGCTAAATGTAGTTGTTACTTGTTACTGACATTTAATAGTGCTGTGGGGGAATATAAATCAGATAGGTTTCATTATATTTTGAAATAAGGCCTAGCTGTATCAGCCTGAACTCACTTGTTCAATTAAGATAGCTAGACAAGGTCACTCCTACAGATCATGTATAATTACAGCTCCTATGTGTTTGGGGCAGACTGACGTCATCATGTACTCTTGTGAACTACCTAACGTTGAGTGACCATTCTTTAACCTTTTACTCCAAAGATATGGCTTTGTAGCATATCATTCATTTATCCTCTGGAGAAAATAGTTTCAGTAATAAATATGTACCGGTGTCCTATGGTATTGTAATTTAACCTTGGGGTTAATTGGGGGGGGGGGGGGTTGATTTCAGCCATTGTAGTAAACCCCCCCCCCCCCCCCTATTGTAGATTCACCCCCCCCCCCCCCCCCCCCCCCTAATGAAATTTTTTGTCAAATATTTTTTATTAAATCAGAAATGAAAATATATGTGTACATGATTATGTTGCAACTGTTGTTAACATTGTAACTCAAAATTTTACACGTTAAGATTTCTGAAGGGGCGGTGGGTTAATTTACAATGGCCATTGTAGATTAACACCCCCCCTCATGAAATTTTTTTGTCAATTATAATTTTATATCAGCGTTTCAATGTTACAATGTCAGCGCATATTTTTTTAAATCTGTAACCAAGTAATTTAAATGCATTTTTTGCATTTAAATTATTACATCAGATTTCCTAATAAAAAAAGTTAAAAGTTTTAATAGTAAAAAATTGGTAATTTCAAATTTCTATATTCAACATTTTCAGAAGAGTTGTTATACCCCCAACACTGTGTGGTGGGGGCTATATAGGAAATGCCTTGTCCGTCCGTCGGTCCGTCCGTCAGTCGGACGGTCACGTTTTTTCGGGACATTTGCCTTTTTAGCTCACCTGGCACGTAGTGCCAAGGTGAGCTTTTAGGATCGCTGGATGTCCGTCGTCCGTCGTCTGTCTGTCTGTCCGAGCGCACGAAAGGTCCTTTGTTGGGTAGGGAGAACAATAGATTCCATTCATTCCGTGATTGCCCTATTGTTATTGTTTGGTATTTTAGTGTACTGTTGGGTATTTTTAAAAAAAAAAATACCCAACAAATGTCCAACTGTGAGAACGTCCGTCCGTCCGTCCACAATTGTTCGTTAACACTCTAGCAGGTTCAAATCTCATTGGATCTTGATGAAACTTGGTCACAATGTTTGCCTTAATGAAATCTAGGTCAAGTTTGAATGTGGGTCATGTCCGGTCAAAAACAAGGTCACTAGGTCAAATTAATGAAAAACCTTGTTAACACTCTAGAGGCTACAAATTTCATTGGATCTTCATGAAACTTCATCAATATGATTGCCTCAATGAAATCTAGGCCAAGTTTGAATGTGGGTCATGTCC
Source organism: Gari tellinella (assembly GCA_922989275.2). NCBI lineage: Eukaryota > Metazoa > Mollusca > Bivalvia > Cardiida > Psammobiidae > Gari > Gari tellinella. Next base: position 35,493,312 of record OV277857.1, on the reverse strand, counting down.
GGTCAAAAACTAGGTCACTAGGTCAAATCTTCGAAAAGCCTTGTTAACACTCTAGAGACTACAAATTTCATTGGATCTTCATGAAACTTCATCAAAATGTTTGCCTTAATGAAATCTGGATCGAGTTCGAATGTGGGTCATGTCCGGTCAAAAACTAGGTCACTAGGTCAAATTATCGAAAAACCTTGTTAACACTCTATAGGCTACAAATTTCATTGGATCTTCATAAAACTTCATCAAAATGATTGCCTCAATGAAATCTAGGCCAAGCTCGAATGTGGGTCATGTCAGGTCAAAAACTAGGTCACTAGGTCAAATCTTCGAAAAACCTCGTAAACACTCTAGAGACTACAAATTTCATTGGATCTTCATGAAACTTCATCAAAATGTTTGCCTCAATGAAATATAGGTCAAGTTCAAATGTGGCTTATGTCTTGTCAAAAACTAGGTCACTAGGTCAAATCATCGAAAAACCTCGTTAACACTCTAGAGACTACAAAATTCATTGAATCTTCATGAAACTTGAACAAAATGTTTGTCTCATTGAAATCAAGGTCAAGTTAAAATGAGGGTCATGCCCGGTCAAAAACTAGGTCACACTGTGTACATGGTTACATGGTTACCAGGTGAGCGATTTAGGGCCATAGTGGCCCTTGTATAGCTCACCTGGCACGTAGTGCCAAGGTGAGCTTTTAGGATCGCTGGATGTCCGTCGTCTGTCCGTCCACAATTGTTCGTTAACACTCTAGCAGGTTCAAATCTCATTGGATCTTGATGAAACTTATTCACAATGTTTGCCTCAATGAAATCTAGGTCAAGTTTGAATGTGGGTCATGTCCGGTCAAAAACTAGGTCACTAGGTCAAATTATCAAAAAACCTTGTTAACACTCTAGAGTCTAGAAATTTCATTGGATCTTCATGAAACTTCATCAATATGATTGCCTCAATGAAATCTAGGCCAAGTTTGAATGTGGGTCATGTCCGGTCAAAAACTAGGTCACTAGGTCAAATCTTCGTTAAACCTTGTTAACACTCTAGAGACTACAAATTTCATTGGATCTTCATTAAACTTCATCAATATGATTGCCTCAATGAAAGCTAAGTCAAGTTCGAATGTGGGTTATGTCCGGTCAAAAACTAGGTCACTAGGTCAAATTATCGAAAAACCTTGTTAACACTCTATAGGCTACAAATTTCATTGGATCTTCATGAAACTCCATCAATATGATTGCCTCAATGAAATATAGGTAAAGTTCGAATGTGGGTTATGTTCGGTCAAAAACTAGGTCACTAGGTAAAATCATCGAAAAACCTTGTTAACACTCTAGAGACTACAAATTTCATTGGATCTTCATGAAACTTCATCAAAATGTTTGCCTTAATGAAATCTAGGTCAAGTTAAAATGTGGGTCATGTCTAGTCAAAAACTAGGTCACTAGGTCAAATCATCTATAACCTTGTTAACACTCTAGAGACTACAAATTTCATTGGATCTTCATAATACTTGATGAAAAGGTTTGCTTTAAATGAAATATAGGTCAAGTTCAAATGTGGCTTATGTCTTGTCAAAAACTAGGTCACTAGGTCAAATCATCGAAAAACCTTGTTAACACTCTAGAGACTACAAAATTCATTGAATCTTCATGAAACTTGAACAAAACGTTTGTCTCATTGAAATCGAGGTCAAGTTAGAATGAGGGTCATGCCCGGTCAAAAACTAGGTCACACGGTGTACATGGTTACATTTTTACCAGGTGAGCGATTTAGGGCCATAGTGGCCCTTGTCTTGAAAACTATATACAATACCATTTTCAAACTTGGTATATATTATCAGTGTTATATGGGGACACTCAGTGACAGGTTTCATAACTCTTGCACAAAATTTGACAGAATTATGCCCCTTTTTTTCTTTTTTTTTTTTTCAGTTCAATATTTTATTGTCTCCGTGAATAGGTGAATGTGGGTCGGAGATCCATCTCACTATACACCTTACAATACATAGTAAACATATAAATCTTCAAATATATTGGACATAATTTTTTGTGTGTATGTAAAAAGAAATGGAAAAGGAAAAAAAAATGGAAAAAAAAAAGAATTATGCCCCTTTATAACTTTACATTTTGTTCCTTAATTTGCACATCTGGTGGAAAGGGAGATAACTCATCCTATATTATGTCAAGTGACTAAGAAGTGAATAGGAAGGGAGATAACTCATCCCAACTGGCCATAACACTCTGATCATGTGATCATTTCTAAATTTAGAAATAATTCCTCAATATGACATATGACAAACCTTGTTATGACAACGACGTCATCATGACGTCATGATGACATCATGATGCTATGGTGATAATGCATTTGAAAAATCTAGAAAAAAGCTTGTTTCTTTGTACATTTCCATCACAACAACAACAAGGAGTACAATTATAACCTGCTGTATGATTTTACTGGAAAGCCAAATGAATACACTGCAGTGACAAAACACCTCGGGGCATTTGTCACTTTCTGTGACACCTTGGCCATAACTTTTTGCTTACTTAAGATAGAGACTTTATATTTGGTATGTGCATTCACCTCAAGAAGCTCTTGAGTTCAGTAAAATTTGAGTCATGTCCGACAAAGGTAAAGGTCATTTAGTGGTTACTCTGGTGGAAAGGGAGATAACTCATATATTATTTCCAGTGACTAAGAAGTGAGTAGGAAGGGAGATAACTCATCCTACGTAACCGGGTGGTAGTTACGTTCAGGTAATGGGAAGAATAAATAACTTCTGGTTTAGTTTTGAAGAGTGATTTCCCTTTTCTGTTGTGAATGTTTTTTCCGTTGAGAGTAGTATTGTCTCGATTATAAAATGTGATTATTTGATTTTCTCTGGTTTTAGTTCAGTGTTCTTTTCCACGATCTGGTATGTCACTTTCTTACGTTATATGAAGTCGCGTATTTTTCCACGAGCATTGTCTTGGAATCTGGCGCGATTTGGTATGTCATTTTCTAACATTGTATGAATTTGCGTATTTTTCCACGTACATTGTCTTGGAATTAACGATATATTATATAGCTTATAATAAACCTGTCACTTGACCAGTCTGGCATTTAGCAGTTTTGACAACATTACCTTCCACTGGCATTATTTGCTGATTGTGTGATGTTACAGTTTTAGCCATAAAGATGCCATTTAATATCCTAGTTAAAGCCAAACTCTTTAGATAATGGTTACTAACTTTGTGATTGGTTAGAAGCCTTAATTAATTATACATTTTCATTGGTCAGGATAATTATCTACAATCCTGCCCAAAAACATTTATCTGATTTTGATGCAAAATCAGGAGTCTTAAATTTACCTTACTTAGAACAAGTCTTCAATTTACTTAGAGTAGAAAAAGTCTACTAGTTATGTTCCTATAGAACAGTCTTCTTTAGAATTGGTGTTAGTCTTTAGATGTTGTCATCATACTTGGATAATTACTTTGAACTATATTGAATTGAATAAAATCTACTACTGCACATATGGACTTGAGTGATTTGGCTGTTCCCAGACAGGGGACAGGCCCTTAGCTTCAATTTTAGTGAAAAGCCTGCAGACTGGTGGTTAAAATAGACATGGTGGCCCTAACTGCTTGAGTTCATAATTCCCCACTGACATAAGCAGAGTCGCTCGAAAGGGGCTGCCGCAACCATCGCTCACAAATCCAACTATCAGAAAAGAAAATATACGTTTACATGATTATGTTGCAACTGTTTTTAACATTGTAACTAAAAATAAATTTTACGTGTTAAGATTTCTTAAGGGGGGGAATCTACAATGGTCCCCCCTCCCCCCTCCCTCAATTGAGAGTAGGTCTCTCAGAGTGTCAGGAAGTATTGTGACTAGAAAGATTACATGTCATAATTTGACATCTGTACTTAACCTCAAATTAGAGTTGTATACGCGCAGTTCGGAGGCAGACTGCGACTGTCGGACTTCGACTTTCAAGCAGGGCCCGTCTCAAAGAGGTTTTGAAAGCCTAAAACCTGCATTATTGCGGCAATCAATGCCTATCCATATTTGACCGCTACAGTATAGCTGTTGATTTTTAGCTCACCTGAGCCGAAGGCTCAAGGTGAGCTGTTGTGATCGCCCGCCGTCCGTCGTCCGTCTGTCCGTCTGTCCGTCTGTCCGTCTGTCCATCTGTCCGTCTGTCCGTCTGTCCGTCCGTTCAAATTTACTTCAAGCGACAACTCCTCTGAAACCGCGAGTCTGAGGAAAAAACTAATTTGCTCACGGTGTTCCTTGGATGCTTCTCTACAGAAATTGTTAAAATGAAACTTTAAAGTGGACTACTTATTGAAATTTATTAAAAAAAGTGAAAAACTTTAAACAAGTTTTTTGTAAAAAACCACTGTTCCCACACCTTAGATATTGCATGAATAGTATCTTCTACTAAATCACTTTCAAAATTGTAAAAAATCAAAACCCTAGGATCAAATTTGACTCAACCCTGGCCATATCAGTGCTTTTTGATGCAGGTCTGACAGTAAAAACTCTCTAATGATCCGTTTTATACAGACGCATTGTATCTTCCAGGCTAAGAAGCTACCCTTATACTAAATGCAACATTTTTGCAAACAGTTTGGATCCAGGTCAGATGCCACATAATGCTGCATCTAATCTGGATCTAAACTATTTGCCACTCATTTACATATTTTCTTATATTTAGAAAATATAAGTTATTATTTTTTACATATTTCACATACAAACATTTGGAGCAGACAACAGTTCAGCATAATAATAGTCATTTCTCTCTGAGACCGTCTCCAATTGCATAACTGACCCATAGCTAGCTCTGAACTCAGGTCACTGAGATACATAACAGAAATGAAAGTGATGTCTGCTATTTTATGCTCAAGCACAACTTAGTTCGAGGCATATTACTTTTGGTCTGTCTGTTTGTTTGTTTGTGTTTTGTTTGTTTGTTTATCTTTCTGTCTATCAGTCCACAATTAATTCTTGGCCATAAACAGTATGGATCCAGGTCAGATGCCACATAATGCTGCTTCTAATCTGGATCCAAACTATTTGCCACTCATTTACATATAGTTTCTTATATTTAGAAAATGTAAATAATGATATTTATTAACCTATTAACCCATACATATTCTTTTTTATGTCTTTAATTTATTCTTCCACAGAAGAAAATATTTCACTTAATACAGTCATTGTTGTCTTTAACAATTGCTTCAAATGACATCTCCTCATATACCGCTGAAAAGATTTCAACCAAACTTTACACGAATGTTCCTTGGGTCAAGTTCTTTCAAAATTGTTCAAAGAATTAAAAACAATGTAGAACTCTGGTTGCCATGGCAACCAAGTGAAAAAATAAGGAAATCTTAAAAAAAATTCTTGTCTGAAACTACAAGGGCCAGATCTTAGACATTTGTCACATAGCATCATCTACAGGTCCTCTATCAAACTACAAACTATGCCCCTGGGGTCAAAATTGGCCCCGCCCAGGGGGTCACAGTTTAACATAGAGTTATATAGTGAAATTTTCAAATGTCTTCTCCTCTGAAACTAATATGGCCAGAGCTTTGATATCTGGCTTGGTGACACTTTTAGATGTCCTATACCAATAAGGTTCAAATGGTTCTGGTCGATTGCATATCATCTACAGGTCCTCTATCAAGTTTGTACAAATTATGCCCCTGGGGTCAAAATTAGCCCCACTCCGGGGGTCACAGTTTTCATACGTCTTCTTTTCTGAAGCTAATATAGCCAGAGCTTTGATATTCGGCATGGTGTTACTTCTAGATGTCCTTTATCTATTTTGTTCAAATGGTTCCAGTCTGTTGCATATGTAGGTCACAGGAGCTAAAAATAGATTTTTTCAATGGAAACTTAAAAAAAATCTTCTTGTCTAGAACCCTAGTACCCTGATCTTAGATATTTGAAACATAGCATCATCTACAGGTCCTCTATCAAGATTGTTCAAATTATGCCCCTCGGGTAAAAAATGACCCCGTCCTGGACTTAAATCATTATCTCCATTTTGATGTACAGCTATTCTCAGGTGAGCGACATATGCCCCATGGGGCTCTTGTTAAAACATTAAATGGTGTTAAAGCATATCGTTAGAACTCTTCTCATCGGACCACGACTCTCATTGCACATAATCAGGATAGAAAGATGAATAAACGCAGGCGTTTAAGCAGACATTATTTTACAACAGGCTAAAGGTTAAGAATGAAATATGCGTGGAGACCCTGTAAAGGTATCCTTCCGAAACGCCCGCACCTAATTTGAAAAAGAAATTACTTTCTTTAGCTGGATTGTTTCGATCATACATATGTTAATTCTGAGGCATTTTGAAGAAAATGGAAATCAAAGTAAAAAATAGATAGATAAGGAAGCAATTTCTATTGCTTCATGTTGGCTACCGATCTGACACACTTTGGAGAAAACGTTATTCTTCCGTTCAAACGCAAACGCATTGTAATGAAATATAGAAAATGACAATTTTTTTTAACAATTCTGACTACCAGTTTTAACCTGAATGGCAAAACGTTTGGAGCAGGCGTCTGATCTGGCTCCAAACTGTTTGCAATTAAAAATAATAGTTTAAGCGTAAACGCGGTTATTTGGAAATAACCGTTTCTCTACTGTACTCTGCACGCTGCACACGGGGCTAAAACTGCTATCCTAAACAGCAAACAGGGGTAACTGAACACCCTACGGTCTATGGTGTTGAAAGTTTGCTCTTTAATGGACTACCCTAGCTGACAGTATACCTATAACAGTCATACTCATTATAGATTGTTCCGGAGTAACAAGTAGAAGTAAAATTCACAAGTTTGAAATTTCCATAACATTCAAATCAAATCAAATCAAATCAAATCAAATCAATATTTATCTATTGTCGGAACAGTTTTTAACATGTAACATAAGCTATGTATAGCTTTTTACCGACATTACAGACGACAAATTTAGCAGACGTTATTATGTCTCCGAGAAAGGGTTAAAATGCGACGGGTTGAATTTGGCATAGAAAAGTTTATAAGTCTCGCGCAAATATCGAATTGGCTGAAATTTTTCAAGTACATAAGTTTGGGTCCAGATATGACGCCGACAAGCCATTCGTCTAGTAACGACTAAAATTGTTTCACACTCATAGTGGCAAGTTTCTTCAACTAGAAAGGATTAACATTACTATTGTATAGGGTTCAGGGAGAATACCGTTACATATCGTCCATGAGCTTGACCTTTAGCCTGTTATAAAATGGTGTCTGCTTAAACTCTTGCGTTTCTTCATCTTTCTATTCTGATTATTTACCATGAGAGTATAGGTCCAAAGGGAAGAGATCGAACGATATGATTTAATTCCATTTGACGCTTTAAAATTCAACTGCTATAATATAACGTTGAAATATGGATAGGTATTTGCCGCAATAATGCAGGTTTTAGGCTTTCAAAACCTCTTTGAGACGGGCCCTGCTTGAAAGTCGAGGTACGCAGTCGCAGTCCAACGTCCGACCTGCGCGTATACATCTCTACTAGCAAATATATGGTAGGGAATAAATAGTCAATTTCCCACTATAGGTCAGGGCATTGTTGTTGATGTTATGATAAGATAAAATAAGATAAATTTTATTTTAAGATAAGATAAGATAAGATAAATTTTATTTTAAGTCGGCAAGACATACAAAAGACAACATAAGCCATTGAACGACTATATTATATATAGTGGAGAAGACAGTTTTCTTTCCCGTTTAAATTAAACTAATGCAAAGGCAATGCAATAAGATGTAAACATAAACTTTGTGAAAATTCTGACAATTTTTAGCACATGTATATAAGTGGCAAATATGGATTGGGGCCTGATCAGACATCTTTTTATACGGCTGTCATCGATGGTCGTATTATGGTATACCCAGCACTGTCCGTCCGTCCGTCCGTCCGTCCGTCCGTACGTTCGTCCGTTAACTTTTTAGCTCACCTGGCACGAAGTGCCAAGGTGAGCTATTAGGATCGCTGGATGTCAGTCGTCCGTCGTCTGTCGTCCGTTCGTCAGTTCACAATTGCTCGTTAACACTCTAGCGGCCACAAATTTCATTGGATCTTCATGAAAGTTGATGACAATGTTTGTCTTGATGAAATCTAGGTCAAGTTCGAATGTGGGTCATGTCCGGTCAAAAACTAGGTCACTTGGTCAAATCATAGAAAAACCTTGTTAACACTCTAGAGGCTACACATTTCAATAGGTTTTCATGAAACTAAGTCAAAATGTTTGTCTTGATGAAATCTAGGTCAAGTTCGAATGTGGGTCATGTCCGGTCAAAAACTAGGTCACTAGGTCAAATCATAGAAAAACCTTGTTAACACTCTAACGGCCACAAATTTCATTGTATCGTCATGAAAGTTGGTGACAATGTTTGTTTTGATGAAATCTAGGTCAAGTTTGAATGTGGGTCATGTCCGGTCAAAAACTAGGTCACTAGGACAAATCATAGAAAAACCTTGTTAACACTCTAGAGGCTACACATTTCAATAGGTTTTCATGAAACTTAATTAAAATGTTTGTCTTGATAAGATGTAGGTCAAGTTCGAATGTGGGTCATGTCTGGTCAAAAACTAGGTCACTAGGTCAAATCATAGAAAAACCTTCTTAACTCTCTAGAAGCCACAAATTTCATCAGATCTTCATGAGACTTGATCAAAATGTTTGTCTTGATAAAATCTAGATCAAGTTCGAATGTGGGTCATGTCCAGTCAAAAACAAGGTCACTAGGTCAAATCCTAGAAAAACCTCGTTAACACTCTAGAGGCTACAAATCTCATTGGATCTTGATGAAACTTGGTCAGAATGTTTGCATCATTGATATCTAGGTCAAGTTCGAATGTGGGTCATGTCCGGTCAAAAACTAGGTCACTATGTCAAATCATAGAAAATCCTTGTGAACACTCTAGAGGCTACAAATCTCATTGGATCTTAATGAAATTGGGTCAGAATGTTTGTCGCATTGATATCTAGGTCAAGTTTGAATATGGGTCATGTCTGGTCAAAAACTAGGTCACTAGGTCAAATCATTGGAAAAACCTTGTGAACACTCTTGAGGCTACAAATCTCATTGGATCTTAGTGAAATTTGGTCAAAATGTTTGTCCCATTGATATCTAGGTCAAGTTTGAATATGGTTCATGTCTGGTCAAAAACTAGGTCACTAGGTCAAATCATTGGAAAATCTTGTTTACACTCTAGAGGTTGATTGTGGGTATACATGTCCAGTCATAATCTAGGTCACTATAGGTCAAGTTTGCCATGGTGTACCAGGTGAGCGATTTAGGGCCATAGTGGCCCTTGTCTTGTTGGCGCTCTCTCACCTTCATTTATTTACAGATTTTGATTAAACTTCCTACAAATATTCCATACCACAATAGTTCAGACGAGTTCGCGTTTCAGAGGTTGGCGGCTATTTTTAGCAGAGTTATGCCCCTTTATTGTCAAAAATGGGCAATAAATGAAAAAAAACAGAAATTTTTTCTTGACTATCGCAATACTATCGGGATAGTACTTGAGCTATCGCAATACTACAGCATAGTCTTTTTGAGATCCATAGTCGGGCCTACACTCCGGGCGACCTTTTCCAGTTGGTCTGAGTCCGGACGACTTTGACACCCGCCGGCCATGACGGCGTATTTTGCCGAACTGCGGTGCTCTTGTTTTACCTGGCTACAAACTGTTTGCAATAGAAATGCTGGCTAATTGTTTAAGCACCATCACATTTAATGGGAAAGAGTAATGTTTTCTTAACTATAATTGGGCCAAGAATCAGTTTTGGCATTAATTCTTATCACACTAGGTGCAGCTTGGCATGCATTTGTAAATATTTTGGATCCAAATCATGTCGGTTAACATCTTATGTGAACATAAATTAATTAAAAGAACAAAATGAAACACATTGCAGTGACATATTATTGCACAGGGGACATTATTCTTTACCGCTTAAACACAGCTCTTTCAGGAGCTGTCTGACCAGAGTCTACACTGTATTCAAAAAGCTTCAATGTACACTATTAGCAGGAGAAGAGCTAATGTAATAAAAATGTGTTTATACTTACACCTACCCTATATAATATTGTTTTCATATTTCCCTAGAAGCAAACGAAGAAGATGTAAGAAAAACTTACCGATATTGGCATCTGATTTGATACTTTGAAGAATGCAACAATAAAATCCTTACTTAACCCCTTCACTCTCAATGAGGCCATAAAGCGCATTTGCAAACAGTTTTTATCCTGATCAGATGCCATGTGGCGTCTGATCAGAATTAAAACTGTTTGCCACTTGTTTTGAAATTACATTGGTTATACTGCCTTAAATCTAACTTTGAAATGATATTGCAGACAACAGTATTGAAGCAGACGACAATATGGCGGTGAAGGGATAAAAACCTCATAATAAATTCTTTCATAAAGATAGTATGACAGTACAAAATTAAATTATTGTTGAAAGGTACACTGTTTCCAGTATTTACGATAGGTGACTACTTAAAGCTGGTTGAAAGTAAAGCAGACTGTGCCTTATGGCACATTCTGCTTTACTTTCAGCCTGCTTTAAGCTACCATCTGCTAGAGTAAAGATATCGCCATAAGGCACAGTCTGCTTTACTTTCAGCCTGCTTTAAGCTACCATCTGCTAGAATAAAGATAAAATTTCTTATGATAGAGATTCATCACTGTATAATTTGGAACTATTTTCTTCATTAGAGGAATATACTAAAGATGTAAAAAGGCGTATTTATGGGGGAATGGGTTAAGAGGACTTGTCTACAGAGATTGCCTTGTCCCTTTATTATTTGACTTCTCATTGCCATAGGTTTGACTGTGTCTTTACAGCATGGCTTCATGTATTTTGATACATTCTGTAGTAGTCTACAATCATCTATGATGTATGTAATATGCCTTTTTCATATTGCTTAACCTTTTCTATACAGAATGTTCAAGGGCACCTTTTTGTCTTTGAAAAATTACCAATGAACGGATATTATTGTGACACATGTTTCAACGATATTTAAAGTATGACAAAGCGTGTTGACCCAGATCCTAAATGCAGCCCTCTGATCAGGGTCAATACTGTTTGCAAAGAGTGCATATGCATATTGTAACATAGTAAGGTTTCTTGAAGTGACATTGTTTTATGTGTTGTGTGCACTAAATTGCCTAGAGAATGCCTTAAACCCTTCACTTGTTAAGCTCTACTTAGGCTGCCCAGCATGCCCACCAGGTTTTATAATATGGGGTACATGTACCCCTTACACTTGCAGGGCTCCAGATAAGGGGGAGTAAACTGAACAAAACCATCACTTTCTCACTTATTTCAAATCCTATTGTGTTACTACCGGTACTCATTAGAATCATCTCTTTGAGACGATTCTAATGAGTAGTGACACCATAGGGTTTAAAGCAGCAATAAAGATTTTAGTTTTTGAAATACTCCCCTTATCTGGAGCCCTGACTTGAAAATGTGGGGTACATGATGAAAATTTGGGGAACATGTTAAGAAGACCTTTATTTTGATACTAAATTTCCTCAGTTTTGTGCATTTTGCATTTATATCTATTTCTTTTATACTGTACTGCTAATTCATCAAGCTAATTCATCATCAGATTATGTCATACATTGTGTTAAGATATAGAGTCTAAAGATCGTAACTGGATAACAAAAAGTTACAATAACACCATAAGTATTCACAGATTTATTAAAAAAACGCATCAATTTAAATGAGTACGTTCAGGCAATGGGATGCTTTGATCATTCTAAGTTTCGACCGACAGCCGGTATGCTTACCTTATTTCGTTTTCAAAACAGTGCATTTCTTGCATATCGTTATATCATTCTTTATCTTTCTGTCAGACCCCTTTAAAAATCCCAAAATGATGCCATACAGGACGCCCGGTTCAATCACTTTGTAACATTTTAATACTCAAATTAAGCTTCAGAATTACAAAAATATCAGATGAATGTTAAAAACGTAAACTATAATCAGCACTAAGGAAATTATGATGCAAGAGTCGACTAGAAAGAATGATAACTCTATACAACTTTGTATCAGTTACTTCCCCGCACCATTTGGTATGCTTCGGATTTTTTCTCACTTCAATAATACGCCCGAGATATTGCGATTCACGATACTGGTATCGGCACCCGAACTTCCATTTGAAAGTCCGTTTTTTATCGCGTTTTTTTCTCAAAAGATTTTATTTAAGTAAATTCAAAATTTCTTTTTACTTTTTTAACCTTTTCAATAGATTTAATACATTTCCCGTTTTGCGTGCATGTACCTGAGCACTTCCTCAGAATGGGGTACAGGCTTGAATTCTTGCGTGATTCATACAAGATTTTGCGTGAATGGGCATGCTGCTGCCATTGTCAACTTTGATCCTGATCAGATTCAGAGTACCTCTCGATCTTATCAGGATCCAAAATGTTCAACACATGTATTGTAAAGCTTTCCTTGTTATATTGAAAACATTCAAGCTGAAATTTTAAAAACTAAATAATGAAACATTTTGAAGCCAATTACGTTACAGTAGGAGAAGATAGAAGATGTAAGATTTATGAGTGAGAGTATTGCCTAGAGGGTTAAGCATTCAATTCTTAAATGCTCATTCAATATCTACAAATATGCCAACAGTCGAGTGCTGTGAATAGTTATGTTTTATGTTATTACTAGTTGTATGTGATTGTGTTGGTAAGCTGTAATATGGAGTTTCACTGTTGTTTCTATTGATTCACCATAAGTCACACAATTGTCTCTAAATGTTTTATTGTGAACCTCCAAGGGGGTCTCAATAGCTTCATATTGTAAATCTAGCCTGTTATAATAATCATCTGCTTTGAATTGTTGTCTTCAAATTTTGTAAAATTAACATTACTTTTATGTATTGTAAGAAACCTAAGATGAATGTCAATCAGTTTAGATCCAGATCAGATGAAAAGTTAAGTGACATCTGACCTGGATCTAAACTGTTTGCAAAAAACCAGTGAAACCATGTTTGTCAGGAAAAGGTTTAAAACAGGGCTCCAGATAAGAGGGTGTACACTGAACAAATTCAACATTTCCTCACTTATTTTAGCACCAAATCCTATGGTGTTACTACTCATTAGAATCGTCTCTTCGAGACGATTCTAATGAGTAGTGACACCATAGGGTTTAATTTAGAAATAAAGTTTTAGTTTTTGAAATACTCCCCTTATCTGGAGCTCTGGTTAAAATGGCTGTAGATGCTTGCACCATAGTCTACTTGTATTGCAAGACAGTCATACCTTTATAAACATTATATAACAGTGGTGCATGAAACCTAAGAATTAAAGTTTTTTGGATTTCTAAAATTCTGTGACATATCCCATTATAACTCAATGCAAAAATATACTTAGAAGCTATTCTTTTTAGAAATGTAGTTCTCTTGTTAAGTCAGGTGATAACATAATGCAGATCAAAAGTAAAGTAGAAAGCTCCTAATAGTCCGGGCCCAAAACTCAAAATATCATCCGAACCTTGGACTGAGTTGCATAGAAAATGTTTTTGCAGTTATGGATAGCTGATACCTTGTAGCCTATGAATCTGATTGATGGACATCTGTCACCATTGGGCAACTCTCAGAATCCAAGATGGCCGCCAAGATGGGCGCCAGAATTGATAAACTCTTTTTAACCCATCATGTACATGGTAAAACAATGCTCTAAAAGCCAAAAAATGACTGATTCATGTATTTAAATAAAGATTGGCTCTTATATATTACTTTGATAAGGTTATTCTCATCTAAATTTAGAATTTAGTCAAAAAGGCGGCCATTTTGCCTAAAAACCGGGTGTTCTAACCACTAGTTATTTGATTACCAGGCTTATATAATAATAATAATAATAATAATAAAGACTTTATTTCAAGAGGGTAACACAATTAGTACAGGCAGCAAACTAATCTCCCTTGTGGCCCTCAAAAGAATGTACAATATTTACAAGAATGCATAAACAAAGAACAAACTATTCACACAGTATTTCAATAGTAACAAATATGGCTAGTATTTACTGTATTATTTACAGAACTCCAGATAAAGGGGCTATTTCATAATTAAATCATTTTTTTAAAAAAAAAATTTCATTTCTGCATTAAACCCTATGGTGCTACCACTCATCAGAATCATCTCTTTGAGAAAATTCTAATGTGTAGTTACACCATATGATTTGGTGCTACAATAAGTGAGAAAATGTTGAATTTGTTCAGTTTACCCCCTCTTAACTAGAGACCTGTATTTACACATATTTACACAAAGAATACACACAATATAAGGCACTGATTAACTTTTGTAACATTCATGAACAAGTGCCATAAGAAACAATTTCTATATTTTAGCAGATGGAAGCTGAAAGCAGGTTGAACGTAAAACAGAATGCGCCTTGAGATGCATTCTGCTTTACTTTCAACTAGCTTTAAGCTTTTAGCTGTTTTTAAAACTAGAAATGGGGTATTCAGTCAAAACCTAACTGAAATCATTGTAGTCAATGATTACATGTACATTGATATCAGTTGCCACCCCTCATCCATAGAATACAGCCTCTGTGGAAGGCTTCCATGGATGATGCAGCCTTTATATTTTGCGTAGACAGTTCCAAATAATTGGACCTGTGTATGCAATGCTATTTCTGAAGAGCTCTGTTTTCGGTTGAGGCAGTATAAAATTATTTGAAGTTGTAGACCGCAGAACTGGAACTGTTTCATTTCCTAAGTCTCTCCTTTTAAATAAGTCATTGATGTACAAAGGACATGCATAGTTAGAAACTTTGTACATTAATTTGGCTTTGCGCAGGAAAATTCGTTCATGAATCGTCATTATATGAAAATCATTCATGGACTGCATTATATCATCATACTCATAGTCAAGAATAACTTTGCAGGCTCTTTTTTGTAGTCTTACAATTTTATCAAGACAACTTTTTGAGCTTATACCCTACCAATGTCCTTGGACAACTAGTATTGTCCTCTTTGGATATCTACATTTGTACTGATGCAAGACTGGGATCCTCTGGCAGCACTCAGGATCCAAGATGGCCGCCAAGATGGCGGCAAGAATTGATAAAACTCTTATAAATAAAGTTTATCATCCATCCGATTACCAAGCTACAGTACCACCACTGTGCTTGGGCATCCAATAATGTCCTCTTTGGATATCTATGGTTGTATCGATGCAAGACTGACAATCTTTCAAGCTCTCAGGATCCAAGATAGCCGTCATAATGGTTGTCAAAATGGATAAACTCTAATCAACATATTTTATCATCCATTCGGATCAAATATGGGTAATTGCCTAATTATGAGTAGAATATGTCATACAGTATTTATTCTCATTGATTCATTACTAGGCGTCGGAACCTATCGATATTCTTCTGAAAAAACACTTGATCTATGACAACTAATTGTTATTCCGAAAAAAATCAGACGTTTTCGATGACGCACAATGCTGGATATAATTTTGGGGTAACTACCTTAAACAAATTGCACCAGTTTAAACATGTCGATCTTATCTTACAAACAACGAAATTGAAGCAGACGACAGTGAAACGGTGAAGGGGTAAAAAATCACGGAAAATTTCGTGGTGAAAGGGATAAAATCAATTGATGTAATAGCTAACGTTTTTTGCATTAACGCTTTTCAATTACAACTACAACATAACGGTAGAAATGATTCTTATTTCACAATATTATAAGTACCTTTCTAACTGAAATGTTTAAAAAATGTCTTAATATTATGCTACAACCACAATTCCAGAATCATTGAAACATGTAGACAAACATAATTAATATGAGAGATTATTGAAGGAAGTAAAAAGGCTGGTTTGCTACTTTCAACCATGTCTATACTTATCATTCATAGCTCTGATTCTACAATACTTTGTTTGTTCATTACAATAAATACTTTCTCCACGGCATGCACAGAATACAGTGCAAGAAAGGCGAGAACTATTGCAATGACATCGCATACTGGAACATGGTGCCTGACTGCCATATGAACACTTAATCATGTTCAGTACATCCTGTGGTGCATACTGAACTTCATAGGGATGTAGAACTGGCAAAAGCTATTTCTGGTTTTTATCTTTGAACAATCCAAAGTCAATGGGAACCATTGCTGGAGGGTATGAAGGGCCAAAAGCATGCTTCCATACGCATGCTTGAAAGTGTGCTCGTTTGACATTTTCACCAAACGCCTCATGAGTTGGGGGAAGTGTATCAAGATTCGGTGCCAACACAGCTGTTTTCCCGGCCGTTTTTGACCACGTTCTAATTCAGGCATTTGACATTGTCGTTGGATTCTCAACACTATAACACGATGCGACAAACTCTGAACATTCCTTTTCAACATCTATTATGTCTGCTGTAACATCTCATAGTGATTTCAGGGATGTTCCTTGGAGTTTAGGACTTTTAAGTACTTTGCCTTTGCCTATTCCGTAAAAGTTTGGAACAGTGTCACATCCAGATAGTGCATGAGTAAGTCATGAGCCGGTAAGTCAGCCACAATGTCTTTGTGTGCATCCACAGTTGCATTTATGTCGATGACTGTTCTGCCCTAGACTTGAGACTCCATGATAACTGGAATATTAATTCCCTGTTTCTTAAAATGGTACAGTACAAAGATAAATACATATATGTCATCTGCTATGGTATTTACACCTTCACCTGATTCTTTTGACACATTGACCATTTGCTGCACTATTATATTGTCAGCTTCTTCATGACTCATTCATATGTCATCAGGCCGAATTTTCACACATTCAGTGATTTCGAGAGGATATTCGTCTTCTCCTGTTATTACAAGTTTGCAAGTGATGTTTGGAAAAAATCAAGTGAAGGCGTTAATATTATAGCAGGTGACACAGATGTGTTTATCCTTGTACACTTTCGGAAATTCCCATACTACTACCCCATGTCAAACAAGCACACTTTCAATCATGCGTATGGAAGCATGCGTTTGGCCAATTATACCTTCCAGCAATGGATCCCATTGACTTTGGCTGGTTCAAAGAGGAAAAACCAGAAATAGCTTTTGCCAGTTCTACTTCCTGATGAAGTTCAGTATGTACCACAGGATGTACTGAAACTAAATAAAGTGTTCATGTGGCAGTCAGGCACCATGTTCCAGTATGCGATGTCATTGCAATAGTTCTTTCTTGCACTGTATTCTGTGCATGCCGTGGAGAAAGTATTTGTTGTAATGAACAAACAAAGTATTGTAGAATCAGAGCTATGAATGATAAGTATAAACATGGTTGAAAGTAGCAAACCAGCCTTTTTACTTCCTTCAATAATCTCTCATATTAATTATGTTTGTCTAGATGTTTCAATGATTCTGGAATTGTGGTTGTAGCATAATATTAAGACAATTTTTTAACATTTCAGTTAGAAAGGTACTTATAATATTGTGAAATCGTGCGTCATCGGGTACATTCCACTTTTTTACGGAATGATAATTAGTTGTCATCGATCAAGTGTTTTTCAGAAAAATATCGATCGGTTCCGACGCCTAGTAATGAATCCATGAAAATAAATACTGTATGACATATTCTACTCATAATAAGGCACTTAACCGTATTTGAACCGGATGGATGATAAGATATGTTGATTAGAGTTTATCCATTCTGACAACCATTATGACGGCTATCTTGGATCCTGAGAGCTTGAAAGATTGTCAGTCTTGCATCGATACAACCATAGATATCCAAAGAGGACATTATTGGATGCCCAAGCACAGTGGTGGTACTGTAGCTTTGTAATCAGATGATTGATAAACTATATCAATAAGAGTTTAACAATTATTGCCGCCATCTTGGTGGCCATCTTGGATCGTGAGAGCAGCAAAGGATTCAAGTCTTGCATCACTACAAATGTAGATATCCATAGAGGACAATACTTTTTGTCCAAGGACAGCAGGAGTAGGGTATAAGCCTGGTAATCAAATAACTAGTGGTTAGAACACCCGGTTTTTAGGCAAAATGGCCGCCATTTTTACTAAATTCTAAATTTAGATGAGAATAACCTTATCAAAGTAATATATAAGAGCCAATGAATATTTTAATACACAAATCAGTCATTTTTAGGCTTTTAGAGCATTGTTTTACAATGTATATGATGGGTTAATAAGAGTTTATCAAATCTGGCGGCCATCTTGGCGGCCATCTTGGCGGCCATCTTGGATTCTGAGAGTTGCCCAATGGTGACAGATGTCCATCAATCGGATTCATAGGCTACAAGGTATCAGCTATCCATAACTGCAAAAACATTTTCTATGCAACTCAGTGCAAGGTTCCCTCTGGGTTTGCCCGGACTATAAAGAAATTGTCTGTTTTGCCTTTCTCTTGCATTCAACTGTGTTCAGCTATAGTTCAGTGAATAAAGTGCAGAAGTCTTTTAAGAGTCATGGAAACGCAGGATAAAACTAATTAAATTAATTACATTTGTTCTGCATTTGAAAGTCATCTATCACAGATACTGGCAATTAATCCTATTCCAGATGATGATGCATTTGTACCTGTTTGTGTCCAGAGCAAAGTTGAGTTATTTGAGTGCTGCCATAAAAACACTCATAAATACTTATTAATACCAGTTGAACCCTGATTTACTATAGATCTAACTCTTAATGTGCATCATGGCACTAAACTTGTAAGCAGATATTCTTTTATGTTATGCTTAATCAATCTCTGATAGTGCCAATTTCAGTCATATTTGAAAGCAGCTTGGATCCAGATCAGATATGGATGGCCTTGCATCTGATCAGGATCTAAACTGTTTTTCATTTAGAAAAAAAGATCTAGAAACAAACAGAGGAATCGGACTGAATTTTAGAAATTTGTCAGATCTCATGCATTGTTGAAGCAGAAAATATTCACCCTTATATTGCGAGAACAAGTAGATCTATAATACATTTATTGCAATCAGTGAAGACCCAGATCAAAGTGCTCTTTCGGAAGCCCTCTGATCAGGGTCCACACTGTTTGCCATGGTTTTAAATACCTTGCATGATATAACCCTGCATGAGACAACATTAACTGGTACTTAATTAAAAATCAGCTGAGTCCATTCTGAAAGTCATGGTTTATTCTACCTTTAGGATTAAGGGTCACAAATGATGATGCTTACTGTTATTGCCTTGCATTTTATTAGCTCACCTGAGCCAAAGGCTCAAGGTGAGCTATTGGGATGGCCCTGTGTCCGTCGTCGATCGTGCGTCGTCGTTAACAATTGCTTCAAATGACATCTCCTCCTATACCGCTTGACAGAATTCAACCAAACTTTACAGAAATGTTCCTTGGGTCAGGCTCTTTCAAATTTGTTCAAAGAATTAAAAACAATGTAGAACTCTGGTTGCCATGGCAACCAAAGTGAAAAAATAAGGAACTCTTAAAAAATCTTCTTGTCAAAAACTGCAAGGGTCAGAGCTTAGATATTTGGCACATAGCATTACCTACAGGTCCTCTATCAAGTTTGTTCAAATTATACCCCTGGGGTCAAATTTGGCCCCGCCCCGGGGGTCACAGTTTTACATAGAGTTATATAGTGAAATTTTCAAACGTCTTCTTCTCTGGAACTAATGTGGCCAGATCCTTGATATTTGGCATGGTTACACATCTAGATGTCCTATACCAAAATTGTTCAAATAGTTCTGGTCGGTTGCATAACTAGGTCACAGGAGCTAAAAATAGATTTTGGCATGGTTACACATCTAGATGTCCTATACCAAAATTGTTCAAATAGTTCTGGTCGGTTGCATAACTAGGTCACAGGAGCTAAAAATAGATTTTTTTGATGAAAACTTAAAAAATCTTCTTCTCTGAAACTGCAAGGGTCAGAGCTTAGATATTTGGCACATAGCATCACCTACAGGTCCTCTATCAAGTTTGTTCAAATTATGCCCCTGGGGTCAAAATTGGCCCCGCACCGGGGGTCACAGTTTTACATAGAGTTATATTGTGAAATTTTCAAATGTCTTCTTCTCTGAAACTAATATGGCAAGAGCTTTGATATTTGGCATGGTGACACTTATAGATGTCCTATACCAAAATTGTTCAAATGGTTCTGGTCGGTTGCATAACTAAGTCACAGGAGCTAAAAATTGATTTTTTTCAATGAAACCTTAAAAAATCTTCTTCTCTGAAACGACAAGGGCCATAGCTTAGATATTTGACACATAGCATCACATACAGGTCCTCTATCAAGTTTGTTCAAATTATGCCCCTTGGGTCAAAATTGGCCCTGCCCCGGGGGTCACAGTTTTACATAGAGTTATATAGTAAAATCTTCTTGTCTAAAACCCTACTACCCTGATCTTTGATATTTGGCACATAGCATCATCTACAGGTCCTCTTACAAGATTGTTCAAATTATGCCCCTCGGGTAAAAAATGACCCCTTCCTGAAAATAAATAACTATCTCCATTTTGTGAGTTATTCTCAGGTGAGCGAATTATGCCCCATTGGGCTCTTGTACCTTGTATCAATTGTTCATAAATCATGCATTGTTCTTGATCGTATAATCAAATACCCACAACACATAAGTACTATGGAGCTGTAAATGATGAAAATTATAAAGTTTGGTTACTCTTTAGCTCACCTGAGGCCCGTTTTACTAAACAACTTGCGCAAATTATTTGCGTATGTCAAAATTTTAAACTTTTATTTATATTTTTTACTATCAATTAATTGCTACAAACAGCAAATAGCTAGATTAGAGGACGCGCTTTTAGCGCGTCCTCTGATCTGGCTATTTGCTGTTTGCAAACGTTTATGATCGAACAATAAGAGCTAAACGATTTTGACTTACGCAAAAATTTTACGTAAGTAGTTTAGTAAAACGGGCCCCTGGGCACAAAGTGCTCAAGGTGAGCTGTTGTGATCGGTCGCTGTATGTCGGTGTCCGTGTCGTCTGTTCACAATTTGTTTCAAACTACTTTTAACCAAACTTGGTCAGATACATACTGTAGTTGTGAGCTTCTAGAATTGTTAAAAAAGTGGGTGGGGCTATCGGTCTTGTTGCCATGACAACCATGCACAATACTTAAAAAAAATCTTCTTCTCAAAAACGACTTGTCCAATTTCAATTTGGTTTTCACCAAAATGTTTCTCAAGAACTTTGGTCGGTCAAAAAACATGGCCGCCAAAGTCGTTGGTCATTTTCCGTATTTAGGTAATATTGACAACCAAAGTCAAAACTTTAAAAGTCTATTTGTCAATAACATTAAGTCCTAGGACAACCAAATTTCATATGTAGCATCATGTTGTGAACCTTTACTAAGATATGGCCCCGCCCCGAGGCTGATCAGTTTCTCATAGGAAAGCCTTTTCAAAGCCTTCTTCTCTGATACTATAAGGCTTAGACCTTTTATATTTGGCTTGTAGGTTTGCCTTATGAACCTAAATCATGACCCCGGGGTAAAAAATGGCTCCACCCCAGGGCTTATCAGTTGTACATGGACTTATTTAGGAAAATCTTTAAAAATCTTCTTCTCTGAAACCGTAAGACCCAGACCTTTTATATTTGGCATCTAGTTTGCCTTATGGTCCTCTACCAAGATTGTTCAAATGATGACCCATGGGTAAAAAATCATGCCCTGCCCTAGGACTTATCAGTTTTACATAGACGTGTATATAAGAAAACTTTTAAAAATCTTCTTCTCTGCAACTGTAAGGTCCAGAACTTTGATGTATGGCATCTAGCTTTGCCTTATGGTCATCTTTCAAGATTGGTCAAATCATGACTCCTGGATAAAAAATGGATTCGGAGCTTCTTCATGCAACAGTCCAAACTTCATTTTGCAATGAGTATAACACAATTGTTCCTCAGGTGAGCGATTTAGGGCCGCATGTGGCTCTTGTCTTAAGAACACCATAAAGTTTGGTTATTTTTCTTAGAGGCTACTGCTTTCATGGATCAAGGTTTGTCTTATATTGTGAGAATTTTAGTGAGCAGATAGTAAGAGGAAGATAATTTGTTTTACACAAATAGTGTTGCTTAATGCAAGACCAAAGTAATGCCAAAGCTCCTATAGAACTTTCTGTATTACTTTTGTCTTACATTAAACAATCTGTTTTCTAAAGATTACAATACTTCTTCACTGAATTTTGCCACTAAAAACAGGTTTTTATTAAGAGAGTATTCTTTTGGAAATTTTAAGCATGAATTTGAATTTGAAATGACTGATATGTTTGCTATTTTGACCCTTTCCCCCCATAGAGGCGTCTTTTAGTGCATTTATTTTATTCCTCCACTTAAGAAAATAGTTCCAATTTATAAAGTTACAAACATGTACCAAAAAGAAACATTTTCTACATCCTAGCAGATAGTAGCTTAAAGCAGGCTGAAAGTAAAGCAGAATGGGCCTTAAGGCTCATTCTGCTTTACTTTCAATCTGCCTTAAATGGTCACCTGTCTTCAAAACTAGGAACTGGCTATGGGGTAAATGACGACATTTATATTCACAACATTGTCTCTCTTTTTAGCTCACCTGAGCCGAAGGCTCAGGATGAGCTATTGTGATCCCATTCCGTCCGTCGTCCAGTGTCTGTCGTCCGTCGTCCGTTCACATTTTCAAACAACATCTCCTCAGAAACCACTGAACCGATTTCAACCAAACTTTGTCAGAAGCATCAGTGACAAGGGGGAACGAAATCTTGTTCAAAGATCTTTGGCTAGAGTTATTCCCCTTGCTGTGGGACCAGATTTTCTAACATGACCCTATAGACAACTTTTAATGCATAAGAAAATCTTAAAAAATCTTCTTCTCAGAAACCCAAAGGCCCAGACCTTTGATATTTGGTATGTATCATTACCTAATGATCTTCTACCAAGATTGTTCAAAGTTTGACCTTGGGGCAAAAAATGGCCCCGCCCTCGGGCTTATCAGTTTTTCTTAGGAAAACCTTTAAAAATCTTCTCCTCAGAAACTGTATGGCCTAGATCATTAATATTTGGCATGTAGCTTTGCCATATGGTCCTCTACCAAGATTGTTCAAATTATGACCCCCGGGTCAAAATTGGCCCGCCCGGGGCTTCTCAGTTTTACATAGACTTATATAGGAAAACCTTTAAAAATCTTCTCCTCAGAAACGGTAAGGCCTAGATCATTAATATTTGGCATGTAGCTTTGCCATATGGTCCTCTACCAAGATTGTTCAAATTATGACCTCTGGGTCAAAATTGGCCCCGCCCCGGGGCTTATCAGTTTTACATAGACTTATATAAGGAAAACCTTTAAAAATCTTCTTCTCTGAAACTGTAAGGCCCAGATCTTTAATATTTGACATATAGCTTTGCCTTGTGGTCCTCTACCAAGATTGTTCAAATTATGACCCCCGGGCCAAAAATGGCCCGCCCTCGGGCTTATCAGTTTTTCATAGGAAAACCTTTAAAAATCTTCTTCTCTGAAACTGTAAGGCCTAGATCATTTATATTTGACATGTAGCTTTGCCTTAAAGTCCTCAACCAAAGTTTTTTAAATTATAACCCTGGGTCAAAATTGGCCCTGCCCCTGGGCTTATCAGTTTTACATAGAGTTATATAGGTAAACCTTTAAAAATCTTCTTCTCTGAAATCGTAAGGCCAAGATCATTTATATTTGACATGTAGCTTGCCCTATGGTACTCTACCAAGATTGTTCAAATTATGACCCCTTGATCAAATTTGGCCCCGCCCCGGGGCTTATCAGTTTTACATAGACTTATATAGGAAAACCTTTAAAAATCTTCTACTCTGAAACTGTAAGGCCCAGATTCTGAATATTTGACATATAGCTTTGCCTTGTGGTTCTCTACCAAGTGTGTTCAAATCATGACCCCGGGCCAAAATTGGCCCCACCCAGGGGCTTATCAGTTTTTTGTAGGAAAACCTTTAAAAATCTTCTTCTCTTAAACCGTAAGGCCCAGATCATGAATATCTGACATGTAGCTTCGCATTGTGGTCCTCTACCAAGATCAAATTATGGCACCTGGGTCATAGCTATATCAACATGTTATCTTGCCCAGTCAGATTCTATGGTACAGTGTCCTCAGGTGAGCGAAATGTGACCCTCTGGGTCTCTTGTTTCAGATATGATTTTGTTAACAAACTTCTTTTAATCATATTTTCACTGATAATCATCTTTTATAATATTTTCCTTTTCCACTGTATCATTTGAATATTTCTACCCAGTTTTGTAAATTAGTTAAATTTTTATGTGAAGGTATACATAATTGACACCATTGAATATTCTTACTTGCCATGTATTTTCTTTTTATTCTAAAATGGCTCAACATCTATGGCATATAGACAAAGAATATCGAGAAACGTATTTTATTCTGCGATAATAAACAGCACATGCAGCCTTTTGATCCGCTGGTTCATTTGCCCCATGCGCGTAATATATGAATAAAAAATATGTAAACACGATAGCTCTAACATAAAGCTATGCTGATATGATATAAATGGTATCATTGTTCCCTTCATTGTGACAGATGAGGCATTATTTACTTTGTATTGTTGTTTTTGTTTAGCTATTGCCATTAACACGTAAAACATCAGGGGTGAAAGTTGTGTAAAGTGCTGACTGTAACAGCCAAAATGGCGTAGCCACTTACAACACTTTGGGTGTGGCCTAGCTAGCTATTCTCCGAGAAAAGTATTTTTATAATAAAAGTGGCGTTAGAATTAAAATAAGAAATTCGTAGGTGTTCATTATTGTGCATTAGATCACAGTTAGCCATTGAGACGTGGGTAATTAGATAACCCTTAAGGCCTTGTGATCTAATAACTCCACATCTCAACTGCTAACTGTGATCTACTGTATAATAATGAACACATACAGGCGGAGTGATCTAATCACCTACATCTCAACGACTTACTGTGATTGAATTCACATGATGAACACCTCTGAATTTGATATATCTTAAATAAAACATAGGAAGGATGCTTGTTAATCTAATGTTAATTGTGATTGTTGTATATTAACAGTGAGCCTAGCCTGTCAGAGAAGAAGGCCTATGCAGACTCCCTGGTAAAGTTACAGGCAGCAGAGAAGTTACTAGGCCAGGCCTACTGTGTACTGGTACTGGGCCTAGGCCTAGAGGAGCAGCACCATATGGCATGTGGCTTGTAAGTAACAGCAATATACTTGTAAATTTAAAATACTGTGCTTAACCTTTCTTCCAAAACCATTAGTGGGTTTCACCTATATCAATGACAATGACAATGACAAAGGCACTGTTTGCATAAGAAAAATGTACTACTCATAGGTACAATATTTGTGAAAGACAAGTGGGCTCGTTGCAAGGTTTGAATCATCTGTGTTAAGGGTGTCACACCTGTACGGAAGTGCTTCCGGGTCTTAGGGTGCCTAAATAGTTCCTAATTTATATAGTGAAAAATTGATGTGTGTGTGTTCATGGTCATATTTTTTATTGAAAATGCTGATTAACTGCAGATGCATTTGTTTTTGAGCTGAAATAGTGATGTTGTTGATAAATCAAAGGTGTTTCTGGGTTCTATTTGGGAACTAATTTGTGAGAACATGTGGTCAGAGATGCGAGTGTGGTACGGCGGGTCATCAACTTTCATTTTGTAAATATTGACGGTGACCTTAGAAATGTGAAATTTGTGGAAAAGTTGAACCTTAATGGTATCTTTTTCTTTTGTTAATTCTGGTGCCATGTTATTGCTTTCCATGGAAACAGGGTCGTTATATTGACCGGTAGGTCCTGAAACTGGAAAGAGACAGGAGAATATTGTCAATTTACTATAGAGTTCTATGGAGGAAGAAGAAGGGCTTTTGTACAGGAGTGACACCTAAGACAGCTGTTTGCTCAGAGCATGACAGGAGCTTTCAGCATTACTGTTTTCCTTCATTTAACCCTTTACCTGATAGCATTGTTTCTAGTATTGAAGATATGTGACTACTTAAAGCAGGTTGAAAGTAAAGCAGAATGCGCCCTTAGGGCGCATTCTGCTTTACTTTCAGCCTGCTTTAAGCTATTAACTGCTAGAATAAGGAAAGTATTAAATATGACACATAATCATAACGGTATAATTTGGAACTATTTTCTTCAGCGGATGAATAAAATGAATATGCTAAAAGTCGCTTCTATAAGGTAAAGGGTTAAACATCTTCCTTCTTCATTGAATGGTTTCATTAACACACATAAGACACTAAAGGGATCATAATTAGCTCACCTGAGCCTTCGGCTCAGGATGAGCTATTATGATACCATTCCGTCCGGCATCAGGCGTCCGGCGTCCGTCCACATTTTCAAACATCTCCTCAGAAACCACTGACCCGATTTCAACCAAACTTTGTCAGAAGCATCAGTGACAAGGGGGAACGAAATGTTGTTCAAAGTTTTTGGCTAGAGTTATTCCCCTTGCTTTGGGACCAGATTTTCTAACATGACCGTATAGACAACTTTTAATGCATAAGAAAATCTTTAAAAATCTTCTTCTCAGAAACCAAAAGGCCTAGACCTTTGATATTTGGTATGTATCATGACCTAATGATATTCTACCAAGATTGTTCAAACTTTGACCCTAGGGCCAAAAATGGCCCTGCCCTAGGGCTTATTAGTTTTTCTTAGGAAAACCTTTGAAAATCTTCTTCTCTGAAACTGTATGGCCTAGATCATTAATATTTGACATGTAGCTTTGCCTTATGGTCCTCTACCTAGATTGTTCAAATTATGACCCCGGGGTCAAAATTGGCCCCGCCCCGGGCTTATCAGTTTTACATAGAGTTATATAGGAAAACCTTTAAAAATCTTCTTCTCTGAAACTGAGAGGCCTAGATCTTTAAAATTTGACATATAGCTTTGCCTAATGGTCCTCTACCAAGATTGTTCAAATTATGACCCCTGGGCCAAAAATGGCCCCGTCCTTGGGCTTATCAGTTTTTCTTCAGAAAACCTTTAAAAATCTTCTTCTCTGAAACTGTAAGGCCCAGATCATTTATATTTGAAATGTAGCTTTGCCTTATAGTCCTCTACCATGATTGTTCAAATTATGACCCCCTGGTCAAAATTGGCCCTGCCCAGGGGCTTATCAGTTTTACATAGAGTTATATAGGAAATTCTTTAAAAATCTTCTTCTCTGAAACTGTAAGGCCCAGATCTTTCAAATTTGACATGTAGCTTTGCCTTATGGTCTTCTACCAAGACTGTTCAGATTATGACCCCTGGGCCAAAAATGGCCCCGCCCTTGGGCTTATCAGTTTTTCATAGGAAAATCTTTAAAAAATCTTCTTCTCTGTAACTGTAAGGCCCAGATCATTTATGTTTGAAATGTAGCTTTGCCTTATAGTCCTCTACCTAGATTGTTCAAATTATTGCCCTTGGGTCAAAATTGGCCTCGCCCTGGTGCTTATCAGTTTTACATAGACTTATATAGGAAAACCTTTAAATTTCTTCTTCTCTGAAACTGTAAGGCCCAGTTCTTTAATATTTGTCACATAGCTTTGCCTTGTGATCCTCTACCAAGATTGTTCAAATAATGACCCCGTGCCAAAAATGGCCCCACCCTCGACTTATTAGTTTTTCATAGGAAAACCTTTAAAAAAAACTTCTTCTCTGAAACTGTAAGGCCCAGATCATTTATATTTGACCTGTAGCTTTGCCTTATGGTCCTCTACCAAGATTGTTCAAATTATTACCCTTTGATCAAATTTGGCCCTGCCCCAAGGCTTATCAGTTTTATATAGACTTATATAGGAAAAACCTTTAAAACTCTTTTTATAGCTATATATATCACGATATTGTTTTGCCCAGTCAGCTTAGGTACAATGTTCACAGGTGAGCGACTTGTGGGCCATGGCCCTCTTGTTTTTCCTTTTCGTGTTAATTTCATCAAACTTAATTCGTCTTTGTTTTACTTTGATTAATTTGTTTGTTACTTCAGATCACGAGTGTCCTCAACGGCCCAGGATCGTGCCATGTTTGAGGTAATTAGAAGTACATCAACTTATCTATTACCCCTTAGCCTGCTTACCACAACTTCACTTACATTTGCAAACAGTTTAGATCC
Source organism: Gari tellinella (assembly GCA_922989275.2). Lineage (NCBI taxonomy): Eukaryota > Metazoa > Mollusca > Bivalvia > Cardiida > Psammobiidae > Gari > Gari tellinella. The sequence goes on along the minus strand of OV277857.1, from coordinate 35,465,248 downwards.
AGATCAGACACCGAGTAACTCGGCCTCTGATCAGGATCCAAACAGTGTGACATTAGTATAGGTATTTCTTCAATCAAAACATATCTAAAAACTAAATTTGAAATATTTTGCAGACAAAAAAGTTAAAGTTTATGATTTAGTGGGTTAAAGGTTAACTGACGAATTAAAGGCTTGTAGAGAGAACTGACAAAGTCCAGACAAGAGTTCTGTATACATAGGTCCTATATAAATACATAACTGATCATAATACACAATAATACCTTGCATTTCCTCCAAACATTTGCCTCTGAGACTAACGCTGTAGAATAAATCTCAAGATGTCCTCAATTGTTACTCTTTGTCTGTAGGATATTCAAACTAGAAATCTGTCCACTATGGACATCTTTCGTCTAACTCATATTACATTAGATGGTGAAATCAGGAATTTTCCCCAGTATCCTAAACAGTACAGGCCCTGATCTTCACCCTTTATTGGGGAATATTTTATTCGTTCTATTAGCCAATTTCATAGTTAAAAAAGGCCATTTATGTCAGGGCTCCAGATAAGGGGAGTATTTTAAAAATTAAAATCTTTATTTCCGCTTTAGACGATTCTAATGAGTAGTAACACCATAGGATTTGGTGCTGAAATGAATGTAAACATGCTTCATTTGTTCAAATAACCCCCTCTTATCTAGAGCCCTGTTATGTGTCCCCTTTCAGGAGCTCCTTTACGTTTGGCAGTCACCACATTAACCCTTTACCCCATGGCCTGTTTCTTAAGTTTTGAAAACAAGTGACCAGTGAGAGGAAGGATTTGCAGGACACTGTCTCGCAGGAATGTGGATGTGTGTTGTGTTAAGGAAACCAGATACCGTGGAGGTCACTGCCGCACAATCAAGGGCAAGGACTCTCGGTACAAACTCTACTAGTCCGGAAAAGACAAAGGCACAGCTGGAGTAGGAGTGTGTGTGGCTGAAGATTGGATTGAAAAGGTCTTCGAGGTCCAGCCCATCTCAGACAGGATTATCCTGGTGAAACTCATAGTAGGCCAACATGTGCTCACCTTCCTGTCTGTGTATGCTCCACAAAGCGGTCTCAGTGATGAAGTGAAGGACCAGTTCTTTGACCAGCTGCATGCTGTGACGGTCAGGATCCCAACATCTGAACTCTTGATCTCTTGCGGAGATTGGAATGGCCACGTAGGCCGCACTGGCACGGGATACAGTGAGGTACATGGTTGGATGGGCTTTGGCAGACCTGAGCCTGATGCAGAGGATGAAAGGATTCTGGAGTATGCGCTTGCATTTGACCTGATTCTGGGGAACACATGCTTCAGGAAACGAGACAGCCATCTCATCACATACATGTCGGGAAACTCAGCCACGCAGATAGACTTTGTCCTGTATCGTAGGAGTATGCGAAGAATCGTGAAGGATGTGAAGGTCATCCCAGGAGAGGAAGTAGCCTTGCAGCATCAGCTCCTGGTGTGTGATATGAAGATTGTCATGCCTCTGAAAGCAAAGAGAAAGTTCACACCACGCTTAAAGGTTTGGAAGCTGAAGGACCCTGAAACAAGCAAGCATCTTGCCAACCAGATGCGTCGAGAGAACGCTGATGTTGTAGGGGACAAGCCTGTCGGGAATGATGCAGGAGAGATGTCCCTGAACAAGGACTCAAAGCAGAAGACCTGGTTGGAACATTATGAGCAGCTTCTCAACTTAGAGTTTGACTCGGACCCTGCACATTTGTCTGATGAGCCACCAGTAGAAGGCCCGCCCATCCCAATGACCTTGGATATGGTTAAGAAGGCCATCTCAAAGATGAAGCTGGGCAAAGCAGCAGGACCATCAGGCATTGTTGCAGAAATGATCAGATCAGCAGGTGACACTGGCGCTTCCATGATCTGTGACCTTGCGGTCTCTACCATCAGGGGTGGTAAAGTGCCAGCGGACTGGGAGCAGAATTTCATTGTTTGCCTATACAAAGGCAAAGGTGATGCACTGGCCAGGGGCAATTATCGAGGCCTAAAACTCACTGAACAGGTCATGTCCTTGAGAGGATTGTGGAGGGTCTCATCAGACAGGTTGTTACAATCCACAAGTCACAGTTTGGCTTCTTCCCAGGCAGAGGCACAACGGATGCAAGCTTTGTAGTCAGACAGCTCCAAGAGAAATATTACGCTGTCAACAAAAGACTGTACATGGCCTTTGTGGACCTTGAAAAGGCTATCGACCGAGTCCCCCGGAAGGTCATTTGGTGGGCTCTAAGAAAACTAGGTGTAGAGGAGTGGATTGTGTGACTGGTCCAGGGCATGTTTGCCACTTTGGGATGTCAACGAATACCCGAATATCCGAATATTCGAATAGTTCACCAAATATTCAGATAGAAGATCACTACTCGAATCGAGTTTTTAAATGCTTTTTTTCTAAAGAACAAAACTGTCTCGATACTGTTCCGCGTTGATTAACAATTACCAGTTAAGTCGATGTTTTCGCACCCCTGTATGTTTTTATAACAAGTGTCAATGGTGAGATAATTGCGTGACTCATAGCACATGTGATGGGCATCATTTACGGTTTGCTTACCCATCTAGGCTTAAGAAAACAGTATGCGATTAAAGCTCCAATTGTGTTTGTGCATTACAGCAGGGTATAATTCACGGGCCAAGATGATGAAGAGAGTATAGGGGTGCCACTTATTGGCTATCACCACACGCAATTTCAGTCAAACATTACACTATCACACTGACATGAAGCAATATGTTCATTATCCAATAATTGTATCATACTGATAGATCTAGACAGTTGTAACGACGTGAAAAGCATTTGTTTATGATTGGCTATTCATACAGAAACTCTCAATCAAGAGCAGTAAATCATGTAATGTATAATTATCGAAACTATGAGCACAGATAACATTTACAGTGCTGTATCTATTTATTATACCCACACAAACAGAGTTTGAGGGGGGTATACTGGAATCAGCCTGTCGGTCGGTTGGTTGGCCGTCGGTCGGTTGGTTGGCCGTCGGTCTGTCTGCAAAATCTTGTACTTTCAACTCCTCCTTCAGTTTCAACCCGATTAATTTGATACTTGGCATAAATGTTACTCAGGTGTAGTAGATGTGCAAGACACAATTTTCTGGTCTCTGTGACCTTGACCTTGACCTTTGGACTTGAAATTAGTATTGAAATTGGTAGGCAAAATCTTGTACTTTCAACTCCTCCTTCAGTTTCAACCCGATTCATTTGATACTTGGCATAGATGTTACTCAGGTGTAGTAGATGTGCAAGACACACATTTCAGGTCTCTGTGACCTTGACCTTGACCTTTGGCCTTGAAATTGGTCTTGAAATTGGTAGGCAAAATCTTGTACTTTCAACTCCTCTTTCAGTTTCAACCCGATTCATTTGATACTTGGCATCAATGTTACTCAGGTGTACTAGATGTGCAAGACACAAATTTCAGGTCTCTGTGACCTTGACCTTGACCTTTGGCCTTGAAATTGGTCTCGAAATTGGTAGGCAAAATCTTGTACTTTCAACTCCTCTTTCAGTTTCAACCCGATTCATTTGATACTTGGCATAAATGTTACTCAGGTGTACTAGATGTGCAAGATACAAATTTCAGGTCTCTGTGACCTTGACCTTTGACCTTAAATTTGGTCTTGAAATTAGCAGGCAAAATCTTGTACTTTCAACTCCTCCTTCAGTTTCAACCCAATTCATTTGATACTTGGCATATATGTTACTCAGGTGTAGTAGATGTGCAAGACACAAATTTCAGGTCTCTGTGACCTTGACCTTTGTCATTTAAATTGGTCTTGAAATTGGCAGGCAAAATCTTGTACTTTGAACTTCTCCTTCACTTTCAACCTGATTCACTTGATACTTTGCATAAATGTTACTCAGGAGTAGTAGATGTGCAAGACACACATTTCAAATCTCTGTGACCTTGATCTTTGGCCTTGAAATTGGCAGGCAAAATCTTGTACGGCGAACTCCTTAAAGTTTTTATGATGGTGGCAGCACCCTGCCATTGTCAAACCTCATTGAAAATGTCTGCAGAGTGTGACAGAGTGCTGCATAGTGGGGGTAATTATCACCTTTAGTGATAGCCGTTCTAGTTTTAAAAATACAAATGGGTCGAAAATTTGGTTCATGAGCGGTTAATCGAGTATCATTACTTAATTAGTGATAACAAAGTCGTATATTTCTTTGCTTTTAACACGATATACTGACACCGGTGTCAGTACTTCGTGATTTAAATACTCATTCAAATGGTCATGAATCTTTATAAAACTGGTCCCTTCCTGTTACGTAATTGCTGAAAATAGACAAAGAGTGAATTATACAAATAGGCTCAAATCATGGCACCGTGACGCTTACTCGCAGGTAAACATGTACACTGTAACTCGAAACAAAAATGGTTTCATTATGCAAAAGCAACGCCATAATATCTTGTATATATATTATATAGTAAGACGAAAAAGAAACTCAGGGTACCTAAAATATTCAACAACAGTTTTATTACTTGGCCTAAGTTTATGAAATTCGGTAAATTCAAAATCTTGGTCAATGTCCACAATTTCCGGTGGATAAAATTACGCAATGTCGTTAAAGTTCGCCGTAAACGGGGTAAGTGTGAAAATGCAAAATACCCGTTTAAAAATGAAATGATGAGATATTGAATTGTCAAAATCAGTCAATGGTGTACGTTTCAAGTTGTCGCATTGATTTTCAGAGTTACGAACTGCTTTCAACATCTTCGAAGTATGGTACACTTAACCGAAGTTCAGAGGGGGCAAGCTATTGAACTACTGTTGGAGCGTCGAGGCCAACAGCAGACTGCTGTTCAGTTTAAGGTGCGTTTCTCAACTATAGAACATCTTGTCAGATGCATGCGAGAGGCGGACCCAACCCACCTGCGCAATCGCCACCGTACAGCCAGTGAAACCGCTAATAACACATTAGACAATCACGGTCGACATATCCATGCCAACGCTGTACGGAACCGGCTACGCGTCAACGGTTTGCGAGCCTAACGTCCTTACGTTGGTTGGCCACTTGACGCTCAGCGTCGCGCAGGTCGTAGCGTGTGGTTTGCGGCATATTCAACCCAAAAATTTCCACTGAAGTATTGGAGACAAGTTCTCTTCATTGCCGAGTCCCAGTTCACTCTGTATTGATCTTATGGTCGACGTCGCTAGGCTAAGTCACTGACGTGTACCTTCTCGAGAGCGATAGGATCGGCCGATGGTCTGTTATGGTATGGGGAGGGGAAGCTGATGAAATCCATGCATAGGAGAGTCATAACTGCGACAAATGCTCGAGAAAACCATACGAGATATTGAACAAGCTTGATTCTCCAAGTACAGGCAGTCACTCTACACTTTGATTTTGGAGGGAGTAATGTCAATAAGAAACCAGTTTCTCATGACCTATTGGTCACACTGAAATGAAACTTTGTCAAAATGTTCAAAAATGATAAGTTGTTAACATAAAATAATCATTTCGAATATTCGATTAAGTTATACAACTTAAAACTACCTTGAAAGGTTACCCTGCGTTTTTTTTTCGAATTAGTATAAATCTAATCCAGGCATCTTCTTGGTTGAAATTAAATTAAAATTTAAATCGATTTAAGTCTGCTTTTACTGAATGTTTACACTATTGTGCCGTTAGAGAAGCTTTACGGGATATCATCTAAATTACATCTATACTATCACGAAGTACTAACTTCATGATGCTATTAAAGCAACTAACGATCATACAATGATTTGTATGGATTTCAAAACTGAATATCGAATACTATTCGGATAGAACTTTCAAATATTCGGATGCTGTTTTGGTATTGACATCCCTAATGCCAATGCACATAGCAGTGTCCGTGTAGGTGAAGGATGGAGTGAAGAGTTCCAGGTGAAAGTTTGTGTGCACCAGGGATCAGTACTCAGCCCACTTCTCTTTATCATAGTGCTCGAAGCCCTATCACACGAGTTCCGATCAGGCGTCCCCAGGGAGGACCTCTATGCTGATGACCTTGTCATTGTTGCTGAATCCCTGGAGGAATGTGTCAGTAGACTTCTCACTTGGAAGGAAGGCATGGAGAAGAAAGGTTTTAGAGTCCATGCTAAGAAGACAAAGATCATGATCTGCGGCTCTGACCTAGATATACTGGAGGACTCAGGCAAGTTCCTGTGTGCCGTCTGTTGTTCTGGCGTAGGCAACAACAGCATATTCTGCAGCAGCTGCAGGAACTGGGTCCACAAGAAGTGTACTGGACTAAAGCGCCTAAGAGAGGACCCCACATTCAAATACACTTGGTGTAGGGGATTAGCACGGCCAATTGACGGCAGACCACAGACTGAGATTCTAGTAGGACAGGACAAACTAGAAGTGGTATAGCCTCTTTCTGTTACCTCAGAGACATGCTTTTAGCAGCAGGGGGTTATGACCTTAGTACCATAACCCGAGTGAAATTAGCAGCATGGAGAAAATTCAAGGAGTTGCTACCAATCCTCACATCACGTCACCTCTCATACAAGACACGTGGCAGAGTATACAGCACTTGTGTGAGAAGTGTGATGCTTCACGCCAGCGAGACATGGCCACTGTCAATGCATAATCTCCACCGTCTCCAGCAAAATGATCGTGCCATGGTCAGACAAATCTGCAACATTGCCACCACCAGGTCAAAAAAGTTCCTGGTGCAGCTTGGCCTGGATGACCTAGACATCATTCTAAAGGAAACAAGGCTGAGGTGGTACGGTCACGCGGAGAGATCCAGCAGGGCACTGAAGGCAGCCTGTAACACACATGTTGCTGGCACATGTGGGCCCGGAAGGCCTAGGATGACATGGAAAGGGTTAACAGAGAGGGATTGCAGAGATTGGAACCTCTTTGCAATAGACCCTCGAGAGAGAGAGAGAGAGAGAGAGAGAGAGAGAGACAACTGGAGATCAGGTGTAAGAACTGCCATGTGTGCAACAGCCAGCTACCTAGAAGGGGGCCCACTGATGTGGATATTGCCCCTGAGCCAGCATGTTAATCAAAAATCCAATAGTAGTGGTAGTAGTAGTTAAAAACCAGTCAAAAAACAGGTTGAAAGTAAAGCAGAATGTGCCTTAGAGAACTTAAGAATCAGGCTACAGGGTAATATGTTAACCCTTTCCCTACATAGAAGTGCCTTTTAGTACATTCAATTTATTCATGTACTGAAGAAAATAGTTCCAACATATACCGTCATGAACATGACTGTAATATAAAAAATATTTTCTATATCCTAGAGGCTAGAAAGGTTGCTTAAAACAGTATAGCAGAAAGCACCTTAAGGCGGAATTTTTCTTAAAAATTAAACACTACACTGCAGCAAATTGACATTGTTTCATTCCAATTATGTATTGCCACCAAAGATGTTCCTTCTGGCAGAAAGGAGAATTTCCCTTGAAGCATTACTATGTATCTTTGCGCTTTGTTTGGGTGCCAGGTAATGTCAGATAATTGCACAGCACTAATCAGTAGTAGGAAAAAACATGTCTAATTAGGGTGTTAATTGGACGTAATTAATGGCTGATTGATGCTTTTACCCTTCCTCCCCTCAGATTCTGTCTAACTGGAGCAGTCAGAGATTTCTAAATAGTCCTCTTGGCATCAGATTGTTTTGGAACCAGACTGGTTTCCCAATGGACTGTGATTTTGTCCATGTATAAATGAGATACAGTCCAACTTGTGTAATATGGCCATTCTAAAACAGATAAGTGGGTTAAAATTGTATTATAAATAGATGAAAGTTTAATGCAGGATAACAGAAATGCAGAATATTAACATTCTGCAGGCTATGTTAGTGTTGTCAGCAAATTTTCTTATCTGCAACAATTATCAATGTTGATTAATTGAAACCCTTTCCCCTCATAGAAGCATATTTCAGTGCATTCAATTTATTACATCCCTGAAGAAAATAGTTCCAACTTGTGCTGTCATGAATATGACATTGTATCATGAGAAATATTTTCTTCGTCTAGCAGAACTGATGGTAGCTTAAAGCAGGCTGAAAGTCAAGCCGAATGCGTGTGAAGTGGTCACCTATTTTCTAAACTATAAACAGGCTGTGGGGTAAAGGGCTAAAAGCCATTTTCTTTCATAAAATAAAATACAAATGTCAAACAGAGAAATTACTTGGTGTCTCATCTTGATCCAAATATCACAAAGATGTCCACACCTTGCAGAGGTTTGATACATTTATTCTGCATGAAAAGTCATCATTCTGTCTTATTGTCATGTTTTATTCAATTAATGACTGCTTAACCCATTTCCCCATAGCCTGTTTCTAGTTTTGAAGACAGGTGACCACTTAAAGCAGGTTAAAAGTAAACCAGAATGTAACTTAAGGCACATTCTGCTTTACTTTCAGTCTGCTTTAAGCTATTATCTGCTAGGATGAAGAAAATATTTCTTATGATACATATTCATGACTAATGAAATGGATTGGACAACAGGCATTGCCTATGTAAGTCCTCTCCAGTGGTACAAGGTAGTTACATGTTCTATACGATATATACTGTTTCCATAGGACAAAATTAATGTACTCTTTACAAGTACACTGTTTGCTTAGGCATAGTGTACTCTTTACAAGTACACTGTATATGAGGAGTATATTGGTCGATAAGGCGGACCCGGTATCTGGACTGACATTGAATTACTGTATGTTACCCATGGATATTTTGCGGAAAACTGCCGTCTGCTTTTTTTTTTTTTTTTTTTTCAAAGCAAATGTCATTTGAACCGGACAAAGTCAACAGTTTGGAACCTGTTTCATGAAACTTGAACATTTTTTAATGATTTTGAAATATTTGATTTTTTTTTTAAAAGTACATAATGTTTTTTAACTATAAAAAATGTGCATATAAGCGCTAACTTTTCTGTTGGATTGTGATAAATTTTTGTGAATTATTGTTATTTCACCTATTTCTTTCGCATTTTCTGCGCTTGAAATCTTCTGTTGTTAATTTATCCCAGTATTCGGATATACTCTGTAGTTTTCGGACATCCTCGGTAGCCTGCTCGTGACGGAATTCTAAGTTTTGCTTAGGTGGCGAATTGACAAGAAAAGTGGCGAATTGACAAGAAGCAAGGATACTTCTTTTATAATTATTATTATCATTTTAACTACAAATTATTAGCTCACCTGGCACGTAGTGCCAAGGTGAGCTATTTTGATTGTGCTGTGTCCGTCGTCCGTCGTCGTTCGTCGTCCGTCGTTCGTCGTCAACAACTTCTTCAAACGACTTCTCCTCCTAGACTACTGGATGGATTTTCACCAAACTTGGCAGGAATGATCCTTGTATGGTCCTCTTTCAAAGTTGTTCAAACATTTCCGGTCCATTGCATATCTAGGTCACAGGAGCTAAAAATAGATTTTTTCAATGAAAACTTAAAAAATCTTCTTGTCTGAAACCACAGTACCCTGAGCTTAGATATTTGGCACAAAGCATCATCTACAGGTCCTCTATTAAATTGGTTAAATTATGTCCCTGGGGTCAAAAATGGCCCCGCCCCGGGGGTCACAAATTTACATTGAGTTATATAGTGAATTTTTCAAACCTCTTCTTCTCTGAAACTAATATAGCTAGATCTTTGATATTTAGCATGGTGTAACTTCTAGAGGTACTTTACAGATATTGTTCAAATGTTTCCGGTCCGTTGCATATCTAGGTCACAGGAGCTAAAAATAGATTTTTTCAATTAAAACTTAAAAAATCTTCTTCTCTGAAACCACAGTACCCTGAGCTTAGATATTTGGCACAAAGCATCATCGACATGTCCTCTATCAAGATTGTTCAAATTATGTCCCTGGGGTCAAAAATGACCCCGCCCTGGGGGTCGTAATTTTACATAGAGTTATGTATATTGAAATCTTCAAACATCTTATTCTCTGAGCTTTAATATTTGGCATGGGGACACTACTAGAAGCCCTCAACCAATATTGTAAATATGGTTCCAGTCCGTTGCATATCTAGGTCACAGGAGCTAAAAATATATTTTTTCCAATTAAAACTTAAAAAATCCTCTTGTCCAAAACCACAGTACCCTGAGCTTAGATATTTGGCATAAAGCATCATCTTCAGGTCCTCTATCAAGATTGTTCAAATGATGTCCCTGGGGTCAAAAATGACCCCGTCCCGGGGTCATAATTTTACAAAGAGTTATATAGTGAAATCTTCAAACATATATTTCTCTGAAACTAATATGGCCAGAGCTTTGATATTTTGCATGGTGACATTTCTTGAAGCCCTTGACCAATATTAATTAATATGGTACCGGTCCATTGCATATCTAGGTCACAGGAGCTTAAAATAGATTTTTTCAATGAAAACTCGAAAAAATCTTCTTGTCTGAAACCACAGTACCCCTGAGCTTAGATATTTGGCACAAAGCATCATCTTTATGTCCTCTTTCAATGTTGTTTAAATTATGTCCCTGGGGCCATAACTGCCAAGGCCCTAGGGGTTGCAGTTTTACATAGAGTTATATATTGAAATCTTCTCTGAAACTATTATGTCCAGAGCTTTGATATTTAGCATAGTGACACTTTTTGATGTTTTTTTACCAATATTGATGAAATGGTTCGGGTCTTGTGCATATCTAGGTCACATTAGCTAAAAATAGATTTTTTTAATGAAAAGTCTTCCTGTCCGAAACCATCCATGTACAAAATATTTGACAGAACACTTAAATTTCAAGTTCATCAGCAATGTTTTTGAAATTATGTCTCTGGGGTAAAAAATGATCTCATCCCAGGGGTCGTGTGACCCTTGTGTTGGTTTTTCTAGTTGAGCGATATTTAGGCCCGCATGGGCCTCTTGTTCTTCTACTACTCATAATCTCGGTTTAAATGAGATGTTGCACATAGAAATAATAAGACGTGTCACGCTTACTCTTTACTCTAGTACACTTAGTTTCACATCCCTTACACCCTAGACGTGTCTAGGACAAAAGGCAAGTTACTCACGCTCTGGCCACGGGAAGGCATGTACATTCAGAGCATCCCCCACCCCACCCCTATTTTTTTTTTATATATACTTTTGTCGAAGTCTATTCAGACGTTCTCGGTTTAAAATGTAGAACGCAGTGTAGTTTTTTATCCGACGAAAATGTCACGGGCTTTAACTAATCGTCCAGTAAATGGAACCTCACATATTGCCGCCAACATGTCCTTGCCCTGACGTATCGTTTATCTATAAAGCGCTCTGACAGGTATTTCTTATTATGTCCTCGCGTTTCAACATTTCTCAGCAATGGGCATTTGAGTCCGTTGATATAGCTTTCATCTAAAAAGTCACCGCACATATACAGTCTATCAGATCCGGTGTTATAGTCACATTCGATTGCAATTTCCGCCAAAGCACATTCCCATTCCCCTTTTAGGTGTTGTATCCACGGTGAAGGGGTCCAGAAATCAGCCGGAGTGTTTACGTGTCCGTACATCGTACCTTCAGCAGTAATTGTTAAAAATCCCTCATTGTGAATGAATATCGCTGACTCTTCGGGCTTCTTACGCATGTTCATTTACAGTTCCTAGGTATCGACAACAACGACAAAAACAACAACAACAACGAAACAACAGAGAGATTTTTACGCATATTCATTTACAGTTCCTGGGCAACAACAACGACAAAAACAACGACGACGTTGTTGTTACCCAGGAACTGTAAATGAATATGCGTAAAAATCTCTCTGTTGTTTCGTATTGACAGCGTTTTATCCGGGCTAATAGCCGGAGGATAAGACGCTAATTAAAATTTCAACTTATTGGTTGTTACCCGGCGTCTGATCTGGTTCCAAACTGTTTGTACATGCACAACGCGACCTCCGGTCCAGCCCAAACTATTCCCCGCTCCGGTGACAGTATCCCCGAAATATTTATCTCAGTCACACCTAGCAACACGTAAACTCGTTATTTACCAACAGCGTACCCGCGAAGAGTACGCTTGTCCTATGCACTTCATAATGCGGCGAGCGCGGGATAATGATTCCGGATAATACGCTTAAATATGTCTGGATAAATAGCCGAAGGATCAAACTTTAATTAAAACTTTAATGAGGTTAATGCCTAGAGGATAAAGTTCTAATTAAAACTGTACCGAGGTTATATAATCCTAGTCTGTCTTAAAAGCTAGAGGATAAGACTTTAAATAAAACTTATACGAGGTGAAAGATATACTGGCGTAGGTCTGCGGGTGGATACAGTCCGGATTACTTTGGTTTCAATAGTTCGTTCTTTAGGCGAGTTAGAGAGGTTGATCGAGTATACGCGTGAAACGTTCCCTTTTATATCCGATAGTCTAAACGTTAAAATGACGTAGTAGGACGTCGCCAGTCTGGACTAATAGTGGGAGGTCCAAATGTTAATGGCGGGGGGTAGATTGGGATGCGTTAGTCCCGATTAACAGATGCACTAATGAACTTGTCCTAGATCCGTAGATTTATATACGCGCAATGACGCCGTCTTATTAACCCGAGGCGTAATTCTAATTTTAGCATCGATGATGACACGCGAAATGATAATGAAGCAAGAGGATAATAGTCAAAACCATGACTTAGAACTTAATTCCGACGCTAGGATTAAAAGGAGAAGTTATGTCGCCTAACCGTTCGAATGACGTGATAGAAAGGCACCAGTCTGGATTAAAAGCTCAAGGCTGAGATCGGTAACGTAATAATCTCCCAATCCCCCGTCTCTGCTAGGTTATACCCTATGACATGGTAGAGCGCCAGGACGGCGCCAGTCTAGATTAAAAAGCCGGGGGATACCTCTGGTTACGTAATAATCTCCCAATCCCCCGTCTGGATTAAAAAGCCGGGGGCTACGTCTGGTTACGTCATAATATCCCAATCCCCCGTCTGGATTTAAAAGCCGGGGGCTATGCCTGGTAACGTCATAATCTCCCAATCTCCCAATTCTGCCCAACTGTCCGAAGCATACTACTCCCCTCTTTTTTCTTTCCGAGGATAAAAAATTACAAATATTAATAAAAAGATCAAAATTTATTCATGCATTTATACCTAAGACATTGTTGTATACAAATACAAGCAGAACAATTAAATATTTTGCATAATACATTAAAAAAAATCTCTTATATTTCGGAAAAAATAATTTATGAGTCAATTTTTTCTAAAAAATCCTTTTTTCACGTTTTAGCAAAACTGAGATTTTTACAAAAATTAGGCAGGGGCATTCATACTGACTACACTTAAAATTATCTACCATGTCTCTAGAACAAAATGAAAAAAAATTAGGAGGGTTGACCTTATGTAACTTGAGAAAAATGAAATTGTGTTTGAGAGGGGTCAACATTTGTGGGAAAGTAAAATCAAGGAAAATTGAAGTTTTTTGATAAAACATGCACTGTCATTTGCAAATAGTTGTGGAATTCACAAAAATGTCAATTTAATAGCTATTGTCTGTTTTACAAATTATTTTCTGCAAGATAAACAATATTCTCCAGCAAGAAATGTGAAAAATACAGTCAATTTTGTATACAGCAACCACCTTGCGAATCAGTCTGCATACCTCTTCATTATGACACTAGACTAATTAACTCAGGGTAGAAATAGTGAGGAAAACTCCTACTGAAGCATTCTGAATTAGTTTTATCCTGCATTAAACAGACAGCTCAATACCAGACAAAATATGGGTATTCACTTGAGTGATCGCTTAATACAAGATTGACTGTAAAAGTTGACAATGATTACCAAGTTTCATAATAAACGGCTGGTATGTTGCAACCCAATAATTGCATTAGATATTTAACCCTTTACTCCATAGCTTATTTTAAGTATTGAAGAGACATGGTTGCATAAAGCAGGCTGAAATTAAAGCAGGATTAATTCTGCTTTACTTACAGTCTGCTTAAACTATGGATAAAGGATTTTTATTATGCATATTCATGACTGTATAAAATTAAACTATTTACTTTCAAGAGTGAAGGAATAAATTAAATGTGTTAACATGAGTATCAATGGAGTAAAGGGTTGATTTAGGAAAACATATTTAGCATGTACCACAGGTTTGATTTACAGTCAGACCTGTATTTAATAGGCAGTCTGTTCCTCTACCTTTGTTGTGGTTCTAGGGCTTATTTGTCATAGGGAATGTTTTCTGTTTATTAGACCGAGATGATTCCCTCTGCTACAGTGGAGAAAAGGTTATTCTTTCCTGTTTACACGCAAACGTAAAACACTAAAATGCAGATAAGGACAATTTTTTGACAATTCTGACTTTTCATTGTTATCTGAGTGGCAAACAGTTAGGAGCCTGATCAGACGCCGGGTTTACCCGGCGTCTGATCAAGCTCCAAACTGTTTGCACTGGAAATAGTACTTTAAGCGTAAAAGTGTTTACTGGGAAAGAACAGCGTTTTCTCCATTGTAAGAGCTAAAAGGAAGGCGGATTGGTGGTTTTAATCCAAACATGCTGCTTTGGAACAAATGAGATAAGCCGAAATCATCTTCCTGTTATCATTATCATGTCATCTCATCATGTATCTCTCATCATTTATGGGCGCTTGTCTCGCAGATCCTGGCAAATCTAGCTCTTCATTGCCAGACTCAACAATTTTACCGCCCGCACTATAGTTATGATCCACTAAATGTTTTTATTTCCGGTCTTTTCCACTCAGGGCTCAATTTCTCACAGGGCCCGACACGATTGCAAAAAACCGTCAGAAGTATATACCTTCTCGCGATTTTTTTCTCTAAAATAGCAATCGTGTCGGTCCCCTGTGCGCAGTCAAGCATTACCCAGCTTAGGCCTTAAGTTTGACTGTATGCAGACATTTGCTGAATGATTTTCACATGGAGGCTTAGTGCTTGCCAACAAGGTCAATGGCCAACTGAGTCAAAATACAATACCCCAGTAACCCATAACCCCATGAATTTGCCTTTTTATGCCTTTATTTTATTCATCCACTAAAGAAAGTAGTTCTTATTATAAAGTCATGAACATGTATGATAAATCCTAGAAGATTGTAGCTTAAAGCAGGCTGAAAGTAAGGCAGAATGTGTCTGAAGGCACATTCTGGTTTACTTCCAATGTGCTTTAAGTGGATACCACATTGATGTTGATGCATAATGTTGATGGCTTTATTGATGCTTACCTTTCTATTCATGTTTCAGACCTTGTATGACTTCTGCACCTTTGTAGTATGGATCACATTCAGAAGGAAAGACTTCAACAGTGTCAAGAAAGAGGTTGGAAGGTAAACATAGCTACAAACATATAAACATAGCTACAAACATATAAACATAGGTACAAACATATAAACATAGCTACAAACATTATAAACATAGTTACCAACATATAAACATAGCTACAGACATTATAAACATAGCTACAAACATATAAACGTAGCTACAATCATATAACATAGCTGCAAACATATAAACATAGCTACAAACATATAAACATAGGTGCAAACAAACTTAGGTTCACCATTTCCCCTTGATTTTAGTGTTTTAGGATAGCAGGCTGAAATTATACTAAGAACAGAATTTTCCAATATATGGAGGTTTGGGCTATAACTTTAACCTGCTTTAACCCTTTACATAGTTTTCAAGGTACATTGTAGGTGACCACTTAAAGCAGGTTAAAAGTAAAACAGAATGCACCTAAGGACTGCATTCTGCTTTACATTCAGCCTGCTTTAAGCTACCATCCACTAGGATATGGAAAATGTTTCTTTTGTTTCATATTCATGACTGTATTAACCCATTACCCAATAGAAGCGTCTTTTAGCGCATTTAATGTATTCGTCCACCGAAGAAAATAGTTCCCATTTATACAGTCATAAATATGTATTATCAGAAATGTTTTCTATATTTTAGTAGATAGAAGCTTAAAGCAGGCTGAAAGTAAAGCAGAATGTGCCTTAAGGCGCATTCTGCTTTACTTTCAACCTGCTTTAAGTGGTCTCCCATTTTCATTACCAGAAACGGCCTATGAGGTAAAGGGTTAAGAGGAACTACGTGTACATGTATTTTCTTGGGGTAAGAATATAATATTATTTAAGGTGTAAAATAAGGTGTATTCATGGAGTAATAGGTTAAGCTATCATTCCTGTGACCCTTTATCTGGAAGCAATAGAAGCATAGAAGTTATATTTGTTGGAAAATGTAAACGTCTTGCATTAGTCTGCATTAAGTTTTCTATAACTACAACAGATCTTCAAACACAATGCATTGAAATATTGAAAATGACACAATTTTTTGAAAGTCAAAACTCTTGAGCCTGATCAGAAGCCAAGTTTTACGGTGTCTTATCTGGCTCCAAACTGTTTGCATTTGAAACAATTGTTTTAGACTGCACAAGTTTATCGGGGAAGAATAACGTCTTCCCCGATGTATATGTTAGAATTTAATCCTTTGCTAAGTATTTTGTATACATGACCTACTTACTTTCACATTTTATTTTGTTAACTCTTACCATGCTAGCGGCAGAATCATATTAACCTTTGCAAACAAATTGGATCCAGATGAGACATTGGATTTAAACTGTTTGACACTCTGACCTTGTTTTTAAACTAAATTTCAAAAATTCTGTTTATAGGGAAGTAGCAGACGACAATTGTTGCAAACGAAATAATTTACCCAGCATGCATATAGTTTAAGTGGGGATTACTGCTGTAACTGTTAATAAAGCGTCTTTCAAATGTGATTGTTATAGCAATGTGATTTTTATGAGTGTAACAATTATTTATTTAAGTGACTTGAACTGACATATTGAGATCTATATCTAGGTGAATACAGTGTAAACTCTCTAAACCACACACATAAAAAAAATGTTTAGTGTAAACCAATTGGTAACAGGTAATAGCTTAATGCAGGATAAAAATAAGACAGAAAGCTCCCACAGGGATCTTTCTGCCTTACTTTTATTCTGCATTAAGTTGTCACCTGTCCTCTGTAGTCTAGTTACCTTAGTTTCCAAAGTGTGTCTGGTTTAGAGAGTTTTTTCTGTTGTTCAAGAGGGGCTTCTGTAGACCTACTTTACAACACCACTCAACACCACTCAATATTTCAAGATTGCTAAGTAGGTAGTAACTGGCTGTGTCTCAGAGATTCCGATTATTGAAGAGAGAGGTTATGGGCTCAATCCCTGGCTGATTCATACCTTTGAAATTAGAAAAGGAACTATGAGTTCCCTCCCTTTGCAATGACACCACGATAACAGTGTTAGGACTGGTTAACTCGGTGACAGGGTAGATTTTGAATCAAGAGTAAAAGGTTGACCCTTAGGAAATATAAATACTTATAGTTTAATTATTTCCTTCAAGGTTTATAAGCAAGATTTTTAACCCATTACCTCATATACCTTTAATTTATTTTTCTACAGAAGAAAATAGTTTCACATTATACAGTCATGAATATGTAGCATAAAAATATTTTCTATATTCTAGCAGATGGTAGCTTAGAGCAGGCTGAAAGTAAAGCAGAATGTTGCACATTCTGTTTTACTTTCAACCTGCTTTAAGTGGTCACCTATCTTCACAACTAGGAACATGCTATGGGCTTTATGAGTTACTTAAAGGTTGCCGTTCAAATAGATTGGGTGCAGGGGCATGTGTATGTTTTACAAGCATCTCATCTTGTATTATAGCTTATAGGGTACACAATCATCACATTTGCCAATACATCCGATTAATTCTGAGAAATAAAAACCCTATGTCTATTTCCTTCCCATTAAGATTTCATAAAATCTCACACTGGGTAATAATTATTGATGTGATACAGACCTAGATACAGAACAGATTGACCTAGAAATAATAATCTTTCTTAATCTTTCCACATCATTTGACCTAGATACAAAGTAATCTTTTAGAAATTGGTTATGTTTAGAGATTAATTTTACGCCCACTTTAGTTTTTTGCCCGGAACAATTCCCCTCCCCCTCCCCCATTGCCTCCTCCCCTGGAATCATTAACTCTAACTATATTGAGTCTAAATGGACTCAAATGGCGTTTTGAGGGGTGTCTTACCAAATAGTTAATGTAATGTATCCCACTCTATGTAGGACAAAATTTATAGTGATTGTTCATATTTCTAACTGTATATAGTAGAACATTTTCTTCTGTGGAGGATAAATAAAAGGCATATCTATGGAGTAATGGGTTAATATATTTGTCTTGATTTTGTGGGTCAAACATTTTGGTTCTAAGACAGACAAAAAGACAGATAAATAGTTTATTATAGTGTCATGTGTTAATAATTGCAATAATTTCAAAGGTTATACACATTTAACATAATATCCAGCTGCATTGCCACTTACATGACACTATACAATTTACACAATAAAACATTTACAAACATGCAATTATACAGGGTGTGCCAAAATTACCAATGGATAGTTTTTGCTCATATTTCATCATGGTATAGCTAGAGTACTAATAACCTTTAATGGAGAAACACAATTTAAGCAGATATATATTTCCTTTAGAGAAAAGCACTATGTGATTTTAGAAAGTTGAACATCAGATTTTGTCAATTCAAGAATTTCTAGACGGCTTCACTTGAAAATAAATAAACAGTTTAAAGCTCATAATTTTAAGTTCTAATGAAAATATCAATTCTAATAGTAACACCTGGTTTATCTTATGGTTTAAAATACATATTTTAAGGAATAAAGTATAAACAGAGTGAAACATTATCTCAAAATGACCTATTTTAGCACAAAAATAGTCAGGCCAAAATGAATTATGGGTAATCTCATAAGGTCAAGGGTCAAAGTTCAAGGTCAATGATCAAAATCAAATTGAACGAGAGAAAGGTATTGTCATGTATTAACATTGTGTCAAATATGATACATCCATTCAGCTTAGATTTAAAGTTGTTGTAAAGATAATGTTCTATGAGGGTCATTTAAAGGGATAAAATGGCAACAAAGCTATTACTTTATCATATATGGTTTATGAACAGCTCCAGAAAATGTCATTTTTAGAACACACATATAAATCAGTGATATTTCTTAACTCGAAAACCTCTAAAGAACAATTTCCATCTATTTATTGAACCGTATGTCACGGTTTGACCTATTTAACTTGAACAAATCCACTTGGATCATTGAAAAAAGTTCCCGATGTAGTTGAATAAGGCTTATTTCAACAGTTAATTAAAGGGGAGATAATTCATGAAAAAAATGAAATTGTCGTATTTTTCCATACAGATATTGTAATTTTGTTTATTTGTGTATCTGTTCTGCTAATGATGCTTAGTTTATTTCTAAAT
Source organism: Gari tellinella (assembly GCA_922989275.2). Classification (NCBI taxonomy): domain Eukaryota; kingdom Metazoa; phylum Mollusca; class Bivalvia; order Cardiida; family Psammobiidae; genus Gari; species Gari tellinella. The sequence continues at coordinate 35,445,987 of OV277857.1, read as the reverse complement.
CCTGTGGAATAATGACTTACTACTTTTAGTACTTTAGGTCCCCGAAATTTTGGGACACCCTGTAGATAAATATAGAAACAGAATATTTTATTAAGACCTTAGATCAGGCTCTTTTGATTCACACTATTAAATTTAATTCTGTAAAGGTCTTCACAATCAGTATCTAGCCTGCTTAGAATCCTCGGTGTCTGGTCTCAACGCCCCACTGCATCAACGCCCCACTACATAAACGTACCATTTGTGGATCCAACGTCCCATTTTTAGCTCATCTGAGCCAAAGGCTCAAGGTGAGCTATTGGGATGGCCCTGTGTCCGTCGTCGTGCGTTGTGCGTCGTCGTTAACAATTGCTTTAAATGACATCTTCTCCTATACCGCTTGACAGAATTCAACCAAACTTTACAGAAATGTTCCTTGGGTCAAGCTCTTTTAAATTTGTTCAAAGAATTAAAAACAATGCAGAACTCTGGTTGCCATGGCAACCAAAGTGAAAAAATAAAGAAATCTTAAAAAATCTTCTTGTCAAAAACTGCAATAGTCAGAGCTTAGATATTTGGCACATAGCATCATCTACAGGTCCTCTATCAAGTTTGTTCAAATTATGCCCCTGGGTTCAAAATTGGCCCTGCCCCGGGGGTCACAGTTTTACATAGAGTTATATAGTAAAATTTTCAAACGTCTTCTTCTCTGAAACTAATATGGCCAGAGCTTTGATATTTGGCATCGTTGCACTTCTAGATGACCTATACCAAAATTGTTCAAATGGTTCTGGTCGGTTGCATAACTAGGTCACAGGAGCTAAAAATAGATTTTTTCAATGAAAACTTAAAAAATCTTCTTCTCTGAAACTACAAAGGCCAGAGCTTAGATATTTGGCACATAGCATCACCTACAGGTCCTCTATCAAGTTTGTTCAAATTATGCCCCTGGGGTCAAAATTGGCCCGCCCCGGGGGTCACAGTTTTACATAGAGTTCTATAGTCAAATTTTCAAACGTCTTCTTCTCTGAAAGTAATATGGCCAGAGCTTTGATATTTGGCATGGTGAAATTTCTAGATGTCCTATACCAAAATTGTTCAAATGGCTCTGGTAGGTTGCATATGTAGGTCACTGGAGCTAAAAATAAATTTTTTCAATGAAAACTTTAAAAATCTTCTTCTCTGCAACTACAAGGGCCATTATAAACGTTACATATTTGACACATAGCATCGCCTACAGGTCCTCTATCAAGTTACTTCAAATTATGCCCCTGGGGTCAAAATAGGCCCCGCCCCGGGGGTCACAGTTTTACATAGAGTTATATAGTGAAATTTCCAAACGTCTTCTTCTCTGAAACTAATATGGACAGAGCTTTGATATTCAGCATGGTGACACTTCTGGATATCCTTTACCAATTTTGTTCAACTGGTTTCAGTCTGTTGCATATGTAGGTCACAGGAGCTAAAAAAAGATTTGTTTTCCAATGGAAACTTACAAAATCTTCTTGTCTAAAACCCTACTACCCTGATCTTAGATATTTGGCACATAGAATCATCTACAGGTTCTCTTACAAGATTGTTCAAATTATGCCCCTCGGGTAAAAAATGACCCCTTCCTGGACATAAATATTTATCTCCATTTTGTCAGTTATTCTCAGGTGAGCGATAATGCCCCATGGGGCTCTTATTTAAAAATTATATATATCACCCGTATTTGACAATTATTAATTGATGCAAAAGTGAAATTGTGATTTAAATGAGTAACTGGGATTAAATGAAATATTTTTTGCTTACATACTGTGTACATACGATGTTCCTATGTGAGTATTATCCTCCGTTAGTCGGGGTTGTTTTATCCACTTATAGCATGGCATTAATCTTCGTATTTTGTAGAAGATAAGTTTCCTTTCGCTAATGCCACACCCAAGTAGCTACCTTTTTCACTGTGTATATGTTTCATGTCTACGATTACACTCTTTGAAATGTCGGCATACATGAAAGGGAAAAGTTGCAGACGAGAGGCGTAACACATACACGTGTCAAGTCTAATATGCCACTGTGTATTCGGCACGCACTGATAATCGCATAGCATAATATTTTTCGCGAGGGTGTGAACATCGGCAGGCTTTGATAAATTGTTCAAATGTTTGCGACTTTCTTAACTTTTCTTAACGTTTTTAAATGTCTGATTGATTCACACAGAAACCAACTTCCAACTTGTTTCATTTATTTAGCAAACGTTCCATTCCAATTCGAAATTGCCATTATAAAAAAAAAGATATTGATATCATAATAGAATCTAGATCACTATAAGACAGCAAATTATTGGTTTATATATGACACTTGAATGAAATTAACGATTTACCTTATAATTATACTCCCATGAAAAGTGTTTTGTTTTCGCCAAGTTGTGAGTTGAATATGTTGAGCGGGGAAGCGAAGTCGGCTAACTTTGAAGATTTGATCAAAGAGTTTTTAACGTGTTCATGCTGAATTGTCGTCTTTTGAAACATATTGTCTGATAAGATGAAAATTAGTTTTCATGCATTGAAAAAGAAGAAAGGTTGAAATGAGTGACAAATAGTTTGGATCCATATCTGGATACAACCTGTTTGCAATTATTAGACAAGTCGCACTTAACATGATGAGGGTTAAATATTTTACCCGTAAACCAACTTAAAGACAACAACTGTATAAGTATCTAGGGATTTGAGTAAGTGGTATTGATGCTGGAGGAAACGGTAAAGTCTAGTTAACGGACGGACACACGGACAGGACAACGCTGTACGCATTCGCATTTATAGATACCGGGGGCATCAAATAGTGCAGATTCTGATCAAAGAACTCGTGAAGGATTCATCTGAGCAGTGTCTACACTGTTTGCTTCTCATCAGGTGGTCCCTTTTTAAAACGAAAAAAAATCGCCCTCTGTGCGGCAACATCAAGGACTATGAAGTGGAGCTGACTGCCGAAAATAAAGTCTGCAGAAACAGATGAAACAGTACATGTCACCAGAAAGCGGTTAACCTGTAAGAAGCTGTGTCGACTAACTTCAAAAGACCTGGTCCTGTCAATCACCCGTCCCTTACGTGTGTGTGTGTATATGAGTCGAATCAGACTTTAAATAGTTTTGTTACAGATAATATTGACTGGACTATTGATTTGTTAGGTAATTATAGTGGAGAACACATTATTCTTTCCAAATAAACGCATTTTTGCTAAAACTTATTATTGACATTGCAAACATTTTGGAGAGTAACCCGGCGTCTGACCAGGCTCCTTAGTGTTTGCCACTCAGATTAAAATAAATATTCAGAATTGACCACTAGTTGTCATTTCCTACATTTTATTGCAATTGCATTTCGTTTGCGTTTAAACGTGAAAGAATAAGTTTTACTGATATTACGATTTCTTTGAAATTACATGTGTTTTCGAACCTGCGACTACTTTCAGTCAAGTTTCAAAAAGATGCCTTTGTGGACTGTTAAAATCGGTGTCAATATAAAAGTACCAAGTTAAATTTAATAAATGAGATTTTTCGAATTTAACGGCAGATTGACAATTCAGTTTTAAGTGTAGCCGCATTTAATCCAATAAAAGAATCATTTTGAATGGGATTTTTGTTTTAACACCAATTTGTAGGTCTCTTAACCCTTGCTCTAATGAATACGCCTTTTAACGCCTCTGCAAAAAGAGCAGACATAGGTCAGGGCCTACTATACCTGTCTATAGAGTTATCATAGATCAGAGTTGTCACAACTGTTTAGCAAAAACGATTGTTAATTATAACAGATCGAGTGGAAATTTAGTTAATTATTCATAGTGGGTGGAGTCTGGAAAGAATATTCACAAGGGAACGAGCTAATATTATGTACATATAAATGAATTTTTCGTATATCCGGGATACTCGGCACTTTTATATGGTCGCCAATGTTCGACCATGAGTTCATACTATAAATTTTAATTTATAAAATAAGTTTCAAGACTATATCTGAAACCTATTTTAAATGTTGTATTCGGTATTTCAATGTGTCTTTGAACGTCATGGCCGGAGTGTCAAAAAAAAGTCCAAAAATAGAATTAATGCATAACCCCTATTTTAAATGGGGAACTCGGGGCGTTTTCGTAGGTTTATACATTCAGCCCTAACGACGAGTATACTCGTCATTAACAAATAATGTACCTATGAAGAGTACACATGTCATACGAAAACAGTGAGGAACCTGATCAGAGGGCTCCTCTGCCCAATGTCTGCTCGTATGTCAGTTTGCAATATATTGTCTTATTCAATCCTAAATAGTCATTAATGGACAAAACTTAGCTGGAAACTGGAATTGTCCATTCAGGGATGAATAGGTTAAGGAAGGTGGGTATTTTCAAATTATCGGCGATTGTAAACCAAGAAAAGCCATCTTTTTTAACAGGGGTGTCGATACAGTTATTTAAACAATATATATATATATGCCTTTAAATACGATATTAGTGCATCAAATTTATTTTAGTTGGTGTTTACGACGGTGAGGTAGGATCGGCATTTTTCATATCGTCGCCGATTTTTGGACAATAAAAGTATCTTTTTGAGCGGGAATTCATATATGACTTATAAACTGGTGCACAGATACCTTTAAATACGCTTTTACAACATAAAACCCTTTTCCTGTGGTGTTCTCTGCATTTCGAGTCGCCCGTTGATGAAAACAAAGAAAATGAATTCTGCTAAATATGACGCCTGCTTCAATCAATATGTGACTTTATTAATATCCAATTTACAAACAGTTTGGAATATATGATGAGAATTGAGTTGGTCTCTAATCTGGATGAAACTGTTTGAAAAGGTTATCAGGAGATTAGCTTTAGCTGCCGTCACGGCCGTCGGAGTGTACTATTTGCAATTTTTTCTACGATCGGGTGTTCATTTTTGTAATAACAGATATCCTAAATCAATCAGATTATATATCGTGAATAATCTCAAAAACAATAAATTATACAAAAATAGTATAATAAAACTGATTTTCTATCATTTTTATAGAGTGGGACGTTCCATCCAGATAATTGGGACGTTCCGTCTGGTACGTTGCGGTATAGGGACGTTGAGACCATAAACTGAATCCTCTATGCAGGGCTTAAGATAAGGGGAGTAAACTGAGCAAAGTCAGCATTATCTCACTCATTTCAGAACCAAATCCTATGGTGTTACTACTTATTAGAATCGTCTCGAAGAGTAGTGACACCATAAGAATAAATACAGAAATAAAAAATTTACTTTTTGAAAAATGTCTTTATCTAGAGCCCTGCTCTATGACATAGTACAGAGGTGTAGATAAGGCATGTATCTGCGTACTTACCCAATTGAAATTGGTGAAATACGCAATTATATTCAAAACTAACGGGTGACAGTATGCAAAAAAAACAAAAGAAAACCAAATTTTTTTTAAAGTGAGTGCGTAACAAACAAACTGATACTCAATTGTTTTTCAATTTCATCGGTATCAACTTAACTTTCACTTAAGTTGAGCGTGTGTAAACAAAACTTGCATATAGAACTGTGTTCGATAAACACCGAACATATTCGGAACGGGATGACGTAAAGTGCACCTGTTACAGCTCGCAGCATCTCGACTCTAAATTTAACCGAAATCATAGAGGGAGTCCGAATGAGTTGCCATGAAAACAAGCTGTCAGCGCACCGACCATTTCCCGATGTATAGAAAAGGAATAATGTATAGAGTATGACTAGCTTGTAATGACATTACTAAATAATGATACTATCAATCAATTACTTTAATACAATAACAATAATCATAATTATCACATAAACGTGCAAAATATAGAGGTCCGTAAAAATCATACGGCCCACTAGGCATATATTTCATACTAATTTTCGAATCACCAAAATACTGTACTACTACGCCGACTGTAAATCAGTTAAGAGAATCTAGACAAACTTAGATCATCACTAGGTATTGAAACATTCCCAAATGTCCTAAAAACATTATCATGAGCAGTCCCGCAAACTCAGGCTGCAAATCAAGCTGCATTGTTGCGGCATGATTTGAAAAAAATTCTAATTTGAATTTTTTTTTCAAATCATGTCAATTTTTCAGTCCACATGATTTGAAAAAAAACATAATTTGAAAAAAAAAATCAAATCATGTCGAAAACCGGCATCTGGAAATTTGATTCAACATGATTTGAAAAAGAAAAAAAAAATTTTTAACAAAAAGTTTTTACATAGGCTGGTATTTAATAGCATGCATATATTAAGTATTTATATACATGATATTGTGTAAGTGTTTCCGGCACCGCAACACAGTGAATATAGTTGAGTTATTTGAATGTGAAATAAGACAGTCAGTAGAAATAATAACTTCATAAATGGCATGCATGTGTATCTCAAAGAGCTGCACAGTTTGAATGGAGGCATGTCAAGGTCAAGGTCATCCATGAAGGTCAAATATATAGGTGAATGTCATAACTTCTAAGCCAGTATATATAATAACTTAATAATTAGCATGCACATGCATCTCATGGAGCTGCATAGTTTGAATGGAGACATGTCAAGGCCAAGGTCATCCTTCAATGTCAAGGGCGGAAAGCCGGACATAGCGTTGTTTCACAAAAGCATCTTGTTTCTTCTTTGTTTAAGGATGTCTTTTTTTCGAAATTCTACGCACCTCCCCCTAACTGAAAACCCTAGACCCGCACCTGGATGTGCAGGCAACATGGCAGTTATGGTGTTGTTTGTAAGATTTGGAGGACAGCGTAAGGTCATGTTGGATGGCGGGAGGTAATACTGACACGTGGTTGGACTGGCAGGCGGATGGGCAGGTTGGATTTATCAGTTCTCTGATGACGATTTTGAAATCTATTTGTTTTCATGCCACTACGCCCATGCAATCTGGAACCTGTTACATAGTCCTCCCCGCAACTTTCAATATTCCTTCATGAATATTGTTTCATCACATTATTCTATTACTCACCTTGTTGTTAGGTGGCTAGCTGAATGGCTAGCTGGATATCTGGTTAGCTGGCTGCCCAGTTACCACGCTGCGTGACTTGTTTGATGACTGGCTAGATTGCTGCCTTGCTGTCTGCCTGACTGTCTGGCTGGTTTGTTGCATAGAAAACTTGCTAGCTGAATGCTCATTCTTTGGCTGGCTGACTGGCTGGCTGCTATGTTGGCTGGTTGCTATGCTGGCTGGTTTACCAGCTACCATGCTGTTGTGCTGGCTGGCTGGCGGAATGGTTGAATGGCTGGCTAAATAGCTAAATGACTGGCTGACTGGTCGGCTGACAGGCTTGCTGGCTGGTTAGCTTGCTGTCATGCTGTCTGGCTGGCTAATTGCTTGGCTGCCTTGCTATCTGGCTATTTAGCTGCCTGACTGCCTAATTGGTTGACTGCTTAACGTGCTAGGTAGCTGCCTTGCTGCCTACCTGCATGTCTGGCATGATGGTTTGCTGCCTAACTGCCAGATTGGCTGCCTTGTTTGCTAGGTGACCGACCCGCCCGTCTGCCTGACAGTCCATCCATATGCTAGTATTACCGCCCTCCATCCAAACTGACCTAACGATATGTTGCCTGCACATCCAGGTGTGGATACAGGTTTTCCGTAAGGGGGAGGGGCGTAGCATATCGAAAAAATGACAACCTTAAACAAAGAAGAAACAAGATGCCCTTGTAAAACAACGGTTTGTCCCCCTTTCCGCCCTTGACCTTGACATGCCTCCTTTCCAAATGTGCAGCTCCATAAGATGCACACGCATGCCAATTATGACGTAATTTTATCTACTATCTCAAAAATTATCACATTGGCCTATATACTTGACATTGACATCGAAGGATGATCTTGACTTTGACATGCCTCCTTTCAAACTGTGCAGCTTCATGAGATGCAAACGCATGCCAATTATGAAGTAATTCTATCTACTAGCTCAAAAGTTATGACATTCACCTAAATATTTGACCTTCAAGGATGACCTTGACCTTGACATGCCTCCATTCAAAATGTGCAGCCCCATGAGATACAAATACATGCCATTTATGAAGCTTTTATTTGTACTGTCTTATTTCACATTCAAATAACTCAACTATATTCACTGTGTTGCGGTGCCGGAAACACTTATATAAATACTTAATATATGCATGCTATTAAATACCAGCCTATGTAAAAACCTTTTTTTCAAATTTTTTTTTTTTTTTTCAAATTTCCAGATGCCGGTTTTCGACATGATTTGAATTTTTTTTTCAATTTTTTTTTTTTTTCAAATAACATGATTTGAAAAAATTGACATGATTTGAAAAAAAATTCATGCCGCTACACTGCATAGAGCTCTAGTATTAACAGTGACTCAGACTGTTTATAAAATTTAGACGTTAACGTGATAATGACGTCATGTTGCTCTAACAACGTTATTTTGAAAACGAAACTAGATTCTAAATGTCAACTGATCATATTTAGTCAATTAGAACAATTTTTAAATTAAATATTAATTTAAAATTTGAATATGGTTCAGAGAATTCTTTTCACGACTATGACGAATCGTTTCCTAAGAGCCGAGGGCAAAAGTGAAAGTAAGACCTTCGGATTTTCGTGTCATTTGGTGTTTATGTGATAAATAGGATATCAAATTTGTGTGTTTTCACAGTCGTGAATTTATTATACTCGTTGAATAAAATGATATGTTGCTCGCCAAGGCTCGCAACATATGATTTTATCCAACTTGTTCAATAAATTCACGACTGAAAACACACTCATTCAATATCCTCTATTAATAAGATAGTGCTCCAAATATCCAACAGTTTTAAACCGTGTCGACATTCAATTAGACTGCGTTTGCCCTTTTCCAGATGGGTTTGCCATTATGATGATTTAAGTTTGCAGTAGTACAATCGCAGTCTACCAACCAAATGATGTGTTTGAGCATGAACATAAGTTAACTGCGGTTAATAATGTTGCGAGGGTATCTGTAACATTTTCATCTATATCTAAGCGTTATAATTATCAAAATGAACGTTGAATGTTTCCAGAAAAGGCTTGTAGATCATGTTTAGATGATTATAGTAGTCTATGTAAGAAATTCTTTAACATTAAAATAAGGTAAGATATTTTATTCTCTCTATAAGACTGGAAAAGTGCAGACATTTTTCATTATGAGTCCAATTCTTGTACTGAACCACCTCTTTTTCCACTTCTGTCTTGTCCAACCCTTGGTACTTGAGCGAAGTAGGTTATGAACACAATTGGGCTCACGTCCCTATGTGAACATATGCCATTTTTTCTTCTGAAATAATGCTAACATTTGGGCTACAACAATCAAGCTCACACTAACCCAAAGTGGAATAATAATGCCATGTTCTCTGAATAAATTCAGGGACCAAGAAACCTTGTGTGGCTGCATATGGTCATAGACACATGGTGTGTAGATCTATGATAAAAGAAAAGATAGACCTGTTTTGTTAGATTTTGTGTAATATATTTGCAGTCAGTTTGAATAATAATAACATGAACAAAAATCTTGATGCTTCTTCTAATTGCTTAGATATTTCTTCACTGTCGTTTTTGACAGTTCAATCTTAGGATTAAACAATACCCTGAACGCACTGTTGAAAAAGAAAATTATAAGGATAGGAATTCCTCCAAGTTTATTTTCCTACTGTAGTACTAGGCCTACCGAATTGAATTACAAATCATGGGGTTCTGGACTGTGGATACCCAATCGAATTAGAAACCATGGGGTTGTGGTCAATGCAATACCCAATGTTTTTTTAGAAAAAAACCCAGTTCTTTTAAAATCCATGGAGTGATACCCAAGATAAAGCTTATCTACAACTCTGAATTAGTAGTTAAGTTATTTGTCTTGTTAAGAAGGGGGTTTGTGTTGGATCCTTGGTTTCTGCTGTCCATAAGATGAAATTATAAGCCATGCACCTATACTGATATGCCACTCTGTTGTTATTCCTTTCCTCTGCATCTTAGATCAGAGTTGACAGTGTTTGGGGTCTGTTCTAGATTCATACTATTTTTTAAGCACTTCAGAATGAGTACCTAGTATGCTTAGAAGCCTCTATGACATAGTGGTTAAATTAAGTTACTAGTATTTGGCTCCTAAAGCATGGGTCTCCTGTAGGATTCTGAGTTCCTCGAATCTGTCCAATGAAACTCTAGATCCAGGACCCACTGGATATACAACCCTGTTGTTATTTCTTTCCTAATGTAATAGCTCAGATAATAGATGTTCATAGTTGGAGTTTTATATATGAAAAATCAGTGGAAGGTTTAGGGTTAATTTAGGGACATAAAACGAAAACTATCCCTCCTCTCTGCAATGGGTTAATCTGTGGCTGTTTTGATATAAAATGTTATGAGATCCATATGGTGATTTGGTTGTACATTAGATGTCTATTACAGACTCTGGTATACCACATTTTAGCTCACCTGAGCTAGCTCAGGGTGAGCTTTTGCAATCCTTGAATGTCCGGCGTGCGGTGTGCGTCGTCCGTCATCAACAATTTTAGTGTTTACACTCTAGAGGCCACAATATTTATTCAATCTTTCTCAAACTTGCTCAGATTGTATATTACCATAAGAGTTCGCATGAGTTCTATTATGGTTGAAAGCAGACCAATAGGTCAAGAGTAATGTACCTTTGAATTGCTGAAAATGCCATATTTGTCAGTGTTTACACTCTAGAGGCCACAATATTTTAATCAATGTTTTCTAGATTTGCTCAGATTGTATATTACCCTAAGAGTTAGAATGAGTTGGATTATGGTTGAAATCGGACAAATAGGTCAAAAGTTATCTACCTTTGAATTGCTGAAAATGCCATATTTAACAGTGAGTCCACAAGTTTTATCCAATCTATCTTAAACCTGTTCAGATTGTAAATGATTATAAGAGTTAGAAGAAGTTCAAATATATTTGAAATCATATTTTGGGTCGAGAGTGATCTACCTTCGAATTGCTGAAAATGCCATATTTAACAGTGTTTACACTCTAGGGACCACAATTTTTATCCAATCTATCAAAAACCTGCTCAGATTGTAAATGACTATAAGAGTTAGGAGGAGTTCGAATATGGTTGAAATCGGACTTATGGGTCAAGAGTTATCTACCTTTGAATTGCTGAAAATGCCATATTTAACAGTGTTTACACTCTAGAGACCACAATTTTTAGCTCACCTGAGCTAACTCAGGGTGAGCTTTTGCAATCCTTGAATGTCCGGCGTCCGGCGTCAACAATTTTAGTGTTTACACTCTAGAGGTCACAATATTTATCCAATCTTTCTCAAACTTGCTAAGATGGTATATTGCCGAAAGAGCTTGGATGAGTTGGATTATGGTTGAAATCGGAAAAATAGGTCATGAGTTATCTACCTTTGAATTGCTGAAAATGCCCTATTTACCGGTGTTTACACTCTAGAAGCCACAGTTTTTATCCAATCTTTCTAAAACTTGCCCAGATTGTATATGACCATAAGAGTTCGGATGAGTTTGATTTTGGTTGAAATCGGACAAATAGATCAAGAGTTGTCTACCTTTGAATTGCTGATAATGCTATTTTTAACAGTGTTTACATTCTAGAGTTCGCAACTTTTATCCAATCTATCTCAAACTTGCTCAGATTGTTTATGACTATAAGAGTTCTGATATGTTTGATTATGATTGAAACGGATCTAAATACTTATATGCATGTTGTTTTTGTAGTTATAAACATACATGCTTTGTAAATGTTTCCTTTGTATATGTTATGTTTTTATGATTGTTATTATATGTAAATAAACGGACTTCCAGTAGGTAGTTCCAAAAAGAAAAAATGTTTGATTATGGTTTAAATCTGACTTATAAGTCGAGAGTTATCTACCTTTGAATTGCTGAAAATGCCATATTTAACAATGTTTACACTCTAGAGGCCACAAATTTTATCCAATCTTTCTCAAACTTACTCAGATTGTATAATATTATAAGACTTCGGATGAGTTATGTTATGGTTGTAATCAGATCAATAGGTCAAGAGTTATCTTACTTTGAATTGCTGAAAATGATATATTTAACAGTGTTTACGCTCTAGAGGTCACAATATATATCCAAGCTCTCTCAAACTTGCCCAGATTGTATATGACCATAAGAGTTCGAAAAAGGTTGATTATGGTTGGAATTGGACAAATAGATAAAGAAATATCTACCTTGAATTGCTGAAAATGCCATATTTTACAGCGTTTACAGTCTTGCAACTACAGTTTTCAATGGATATATATTGTACACAAAGGATGTAGCTATATGTTCTCTAAGAAGTGCAATTATTTTTTAAATGTAATCATTGTGGCAATATTTACCTGCCCTTGATATACTTTGAAATGCTAGAAAAAGGCTTCATTTCAGTATTGTTTAGGTTCTAGTTATCTGTCTTTGATATACTCTACTATACTACAGTAGGTGGACAAACTTGAATGGATTTAGAATAAAACGGGTGAAATTCAAAGGTAAAGCTATCAGGCTTCATTACAAATGGTGAGCAATATCAGGGCCTTCAGGCCCTCTTGTCTAGTTATATGATCTTACCGTGTGTTATACCATTGTGTAGGTGAAGAATTGCTCTTAAAATCTTATGATATTTCACACATGCATTTTGCACTTATATTACTGAAGTTATTGATCAAGTTGCATTAATTATGAAACACCCCTCCTAGGATGCGTTCATGTAAATACAGTCACAATTAAAAACCCAGAAAAAAACTCTTACAGTAGCTGTTGTTGTATTTACCTATATGTAACCCTTTCTTGTTGATTTCTTGTCTTTTTATGCCCCCGACATCGACAGATGCGGGAGCATATAGTAATCGTCCTGTCCGTCCGTCCTTCCGTCCGTAACAGGTTAAGTAGATTTTACCGTTTCGTCTAGCATCAACCCCGCTTACTCAAATGCTTTGATACTTATACAGTTGTTGCCTTGGACCATTCCCTATCCACCAATATCACCCAACCTTGATTTTGACCTTGACCTTGACCTAATTTGGACTTAGAATATTTTGAATGGGCTATTTCTTGGTTAACTAGATTTTACCGTTTCGTCTAGCATCAACACTACTTACTACAATGCTTCTATACTTATACAGTTATTGCCTTGGACCATTACCAACCCACCAGTAATACCCAAGCTCACTTTGACCTTGACCTTGACCTAATTTGGACTTAGAAAAGATTCAGAATATATTGTCAAGGATGCCACCGGGGGCATAAGCGTTTATTGAACGCAGTCTTGTTTAACCTGGTTTTTCGAAGAATGGGGTACGTCGTTGGGCGGGCAGGCAGATGGGTATTATGCCGCATCTGATTGGAACATAAGCTGTTTGCAAAGCTGACTTTAGATGCCTTTATAATGGCAGTGAAAGCTGGGCTTTATTCAATAAAACACCGAAAATGCTTTGGTGATGAAGACCTTTGCAGTAGAATGAAAGTAAAGAAGAAGAGTCCTACTTAAGCCTTCTGTAAGCATTCACCTATTGAATTGTAGGGGAAAGTTCCAGTGGTTCTTTTAACAGGACATGGTAGAAGTATGAAAAGTCATGCCATGAGAAATAAGTAAAAACCTCAAAAAGCATTTCTTTGGGTTAAAGAGTTGAAAGCCAAATTGACAGGTTACACCCCGGTTACACAGAGCCATCGGTGATAGATCGGTTGTTTTTATGCCCCCAGAATCTACGATTCGGGGGCATATAGTTTTTGTCATGTCTGTTGGTTTGTCCATCCGTCCGTCCGTCCGCGCCACTAAAGTGGGTTAGAGGGCCAGATAACGGTAAACATAACAAAAGAAGACAATGGAGTTCACTCCGTAACAATACACTAAGGGGCCGTGGCCCGTTATTCGAACAAAAGAAAATAACAAAAGAAAAGGCCCTCTAACCCAATTCGGTGGCACGTCCGTCTGTCCGTCCGCGCCACTAAAGTGGGTTAAAGGGCCAGATAACGGTAAACATAACAAAAGAAGACAATGGAGTTCATTCCGTAACAATACACTAAGGGGCCGTGGCCCGTTATTCGAACAAAAGAAAATAACAAAAGAAAAGGCCCTCTAACCCAATTCGGTGGCACGTGCGTCCGTCTGTCCGTCCGTCTGTCTGCGCCACTAAAGTGGGTTAGAGGGCCAGATAACGGTAAACATAACAAAAGAAGACAATAGAGTTTATTCCGTAACAATACACTAAGGGGCCGTGGCCCGTTATTCGAACAAAAGAAAATAACAAAAGAAAAGGCCCTCTAACCCAATTCGGTGGCACGTGAGTCCGTCTGTCCGTCCGAACGCACGAAAAGTCCTTTGTTGGGTAGGGAGAACAATAGATTCCATTCATTCCGTGATTACCCTATTGTTATTGTTGGGTATTTTGTGTACTGTTGGGTACTTTTAAACAAAGAAAATACCCAACAAATGTCCATCTGTGAGGACGTCCGTCTGTCTGTGCCAAAAACCTTAACCTTGGCTATAACTCTTGCATTTTTGTACCTGGACCTTTTATACTTGGCATGTGTCTTCCCTGTATCAAGACCTTTCCATCCATACAAACCTTTTTGACCTTGTGACCTTGACCTTGACATTTGACCTACTTTTGTAAAAATCTTTAAATGGCTATAACATTTGCACCAGTAGGCCCAGGGCTTTCATATTTTGTATGTATATTTCTTTTGTCAAGACCTTTCCAACCATACCAACATCTTTGAACATGCGACCTTGACCTTGACCTTTGACCTATTTAATCAAACTTTAACCAAAAACCTTAACCTTGGCTATAACTTTTGCATTTTTGCACCTGGGCATTTTATACTTGGCATGTGTATTCCCCATGGCAAGACCTTTCCAACCATACAAAACTATTTGACCTTGACCTTGACATTTGACCTTCTTTTGTAAAAATCTTTAAATTGCTATAACATTTGCACCAGTTAGCATAGGGCTTTAATATTTTGTATGTATATGTTTTGTGTCAAGACCTTTCCTACCATACCAATTTATTTGACCATGTGCCCTTGACCTTCACCTTTGACCTATTTAATCAAACTTTAACCAAAAACATTAACATTGGCTATAATTTTTTAACCTAGGCCTTTTATACTTGACATGTGTATTCTTCCTGGCAAGACCTTTCCAACCATACAAAACTTTTTGACCTTGTGACCTTGACATTTGACCTACTTTTGTAAAAATCTTTAAATGGCTATAACATTTGCACCAGTTGGCCCAGGGCTTTAATATTTTGTATGTATATTTCTTGTGTCAAGACCTTTCCAACCATACCAACATCTTTGACCATGTGACCTTGACCTCGATCTTTGACCTATTTAATCAAACTTTAACCAAAAACCTTAAACTTGGATATAACTTTTGCATTTTTGCACCTTGGCCTTTTATACTTGACATGTGTTTTCCCTTTCTAACCATACAAAACTTTTTGACCTTGTGACCTTGACATTTGACCTACTTTTGTTGAAATCTTTAAATGGCTATAACATTTGCACCAGTAGGCCTACGGCTTTCATATTTTGTTTATATATTTCTTGTGTCAAGACCTTTCCAACCATACCTACGTTTTTGCCCTTGTGACCTTGACCTTTGACCTTTATTTGTATAAATCTTTATACGCCTATAACATTTGAACCAGTAGGCCTAGAGCTTCCATACTTTATAGGTTTCTTGTGTTAAGACGTCTCCAACCATGCCAATGTACCCTACGACCATGACTTTTGACCTACTTTTGCAAATAAGCATTACATTACAGAACATGATGCTGGCTGGGGGCATTTGTGTTTCACAAACACATTGCTTTTCATCTGATCATCACCAAACTTTCTGAAAATGTTTGTTGACATAAAATGGAGACCAATTTGGATAACCAGCGGCACCAATTTATGCTAGGCCCTTTGGAGTAATGGCCCTTGAAGTCCTCAAAATGGCGCTCCACTACAGTTTCAGCTCTCTAACTTTTACGTTTGATAGTCTGGATTCCCCTCCCTGTATCATCGGGGGCATTCGTGTAACTGGGACACGCTCTTGTTTTTGGAGTTTTTTTTTCCGCCAAACTAGGGAGGGGACCAATGAAAACCTATTACCACCGACATCATCTATTGGCCACCTGTTTTCCCCCTATCAATAGCTATTAGGTAAAGATGAGTTTCGTCGGTGAAAAATCACCGATTGGGATTTTTAAACATGTTTAAAATTCTCGATCGGTGAAAATATTTTACAAATAACCGATTGACAACCTGTCTACTACCGATATCACCTACGAGTCACCGATAAACCACCGATAAACCACCGATGAACTGATACTTACCACCGATGAAAAAAGATGAGAATTAAAACGCGGGGTCTCATTGGTTTTCATCTGTTGTTAATGGCAGTTCAATCGGTGATCAATTGGTGATCAATCGGTTGCCGCCAGCAGTTCATCTGTGTTTTATCGGTATTCATCGAATATTGGTCGGTTGGTTGGCGCTTTTAATCTGTGGCCCATTGGATTTCATGTGTCGCCAATCGGTGGCCAATCGGAGACTGGGTGGCATTTGACCGATTGAACAGCTATTCATCACCGATACCCGGTTACACAGAAAGCCTAAAATTAAATTACGTATGACAACCGATCAAAACAGCAAATAATTTGACCGATTGGGTACCGATTTAAGCCCGACTGTCTGTGTAACCGGGGTGTTATGGGGCAATCATAAGGGTTCAGATAAGACCTTATAAACAAATGTGATTTAGATTATATTATGATTATCATTTTTGTTTTCAACTTTATTCCTCGACCAGACCCTTGTTCTGTCATAGTTTGATGATTATAATGATAATTAGTCTCATCATAGAGCTTGATGGAGAATAAGTGTACAGTAAAACCCCTCTAAACCGGAACCTCTAAATACCAGAATTCTCTCTGAACCGGACAAAAACTTTGCTCCCGTATCCAAACCTTCTTTTTTAACCCATTACACCATAAATATGATATGGTCATACACTGAAGAATGTATCATGAGAAATAATTTTTCTATATTCTAGGACATGATGGCTTAAAGCAGTTTGAAAGAAAAGCAGAATGCGCCTTAACTCTTTCCTCCCTGAAACTTTAAATGGACAATTCCAGTTTCCATTTTAGTCTAGTCCATTTTAGACTTTTAAGGGTTGTTTTTGTCAATGTTAGGCATTATGACAAACAGTGAAGACCCTGATCAGAGGGCTCCTTTCGGAGCCCTCTGATCTGGGTCTTCACTGTTTGCATAGGACATGTGTTCTATTCACATATAAACTGTTTGAAAACCACGCCTATATGCGGGACTAGGGTTCAAAGAGTTAAGGCGCATTCTGCTTTACTTTCATACTTTCAACCTTCTTTAAGTGATCGGCTATCTTCCATACTAGAAACAAGATATGGGTTAAAACCCCTTTAAACCGGAAACCCCTCTAAACCGGACATAAAAGTTGTCCCCATACATGTCCGGTTTAGAGGGGTTTTACTGTATTAGAAAAACTTACGACTCCTTGTCTGAAGTTTGGAATTGTCGGTATACATTATTTCATACAAAACTGGATTAAGATCTGTAGAAAAATAACCTCAGTCATTCAAGATAAACATGTGTACTGGCAAAAGTTCATGATTTTATATATTAGGTTTCACAGTTGCTGTCAAATTTATGCAAATCACTCTAAGGAATATTAATTGAAAATCTTATCAGAGAGGTGTCAGCTTAATACAGGACAAGGATAATGTATAAAAATATACAAGTGTATCCTTGAATTAAGGTTTACAGGGTATGTATTAATTTTAAATATACTCACCCAAAAAAGAAACCTTACACTACATAGTGGGCCTATTTTCCTAGAAATGGATGGGCGTGTTATATCTTTTGAAGCTGTAAACTCTACTTTGATGTGTTTGGAACATGTCTGTGAATTTTGAGCTTTTTTGCATACGTAATGAGTGATTTAGACGTCAGTTTATATGGTAGGGGTGCAAAACGAAAATGTCAGTATATGAATGTATGACATTGTGCAAGCTTGTCATTTGCTGTCACATAAGTCAAACATGTGCGCATTGTGTCATTTCCCTGTGGGCCTTTTTAGCGCTAAACACTATCTCTAGTCCGTGTGAGTGCCAGTTTAAGCCTTCTCATCGAATTAACGTAGCGCTTGGTCAATTGATTAGACACTCTGTTCCATCCCGGCGTGAGGACATTCCCGAAGTTGCCGTCGTTGTTAAGATTGTTTTTGTGTCCAAAACGTTGCTAAAACTAAGATTGTACCTCGACTCGTCCGTTACAAGTACGGAATTCCACTCTCGGCGACCCAAATGACGCTGTCTACGTGCCAATTGCAGCCGTTCACGTCAGTGACGTAACGTTATAACACTTCCAGTAAATGGACTTTCGCTCTAATAGGACGAATCTGTGTCCGAAACATATTGCGCACAGTCTGTGGACTTACGTTAAAGTAGCGCACAGTCAGAGTCGCGGTTGTAAATGTGTTACGTAATTGACGTAAAACAATAGCATGCAAGTGCCGTTGGCTAGTTGTTTTTGGTCTATCTGACTTTGGACACTCAAACATAGTGCCAGTATGTCGCAGACGTCTCACCAATTTGAAAATTACATTCCTAGTGAGCTAGACGTCCGAGTGACGTCAAACGGAGACACCTTAGCCTGTAAATTCCAAAATGTTTTGTTTCTCTCTGCTCTTGACAGCGTAGGCATTATTTATTTCTTACTTTTGTGTTGTGATTTTTGTTTCGGTGTACCTTAGCTAAATTGTGATACTTTAGTTGATATGATATCTGACCGGAAGTGCCCTGTACGTGGTCCACGTGCAAAACAAGGTAATGTGGTTTTGACAGAGTTTAGCAAGTAGCACAGGGTTAGAATGTTACACAAGTGTTGTGTAATGATAAACCAATATACTGTTACACTAAATTATGTATGTTGTGCTTTGATTTAAAATTTATTTAAATTTATAAAGTGTAGGGTTTCTTGTTTGGGTGAGTATAGATGTATTCAGATGTAATTTAAATTGGAAAAAAAAAACATAATGCAAAAACTGAGCAAGATAATGTTTTCAGTTGTTTTGTGGTTGTCTTTATGTTATCTTTATATATAATATATGTCTCCCCTATGTAGGGGGAGACAAATTGGTGTTAAGGTTCCTGTCTATCTGTCCGTCTTGTCTGTCTGTCTGTCTGTCTGTCAGTCTTTCTGTAGGAAATTTTGTGCAGCTCCTTC
This sequence comes from Gari tellinella, assembly GCA_922989275.2. NCBI lineage: Eukaryota > Metazoa > Mollusca > Bivalvia > Cardiida > Psammobiidae > Gari > Gari tellinella. The sequence goes on along the minus strand of OV277857.1, from coordinate 35,426,755 downwards.
TAAACTCCTCCTGCACTACTGGAAAGATTTGCTCCAAACTTTACACACTAACAACTTATATGGGAAGATGTTCATGTGGTTTGGAATTTGAGCTGCGACCTTTTTGACAAAAGTTATGGCCCTTTAAATGTTTTCATAAAATATAACTCCCCCTACACTACTGGAAGGATTTGCTCCAAACTTTTACACACTAACAACTTATATGGGAAGATGTTCATGTGGTTTGGAATTTGAGCTGCGACCTTTTTGACAAAAGTTATGGCCCTTTAAATGTTTTCATAAAATATAACTCCCCCTACACTACTGGAAGGATTTGCTCCAAACTTTTACACACTAACAACTTATATGGGAAGATGTTCATGTGGTTTGGAATTTGAGCTGCGACCTTTTTGACAAAAGTTATGGCCCTTTAAATGTTTTCATAAAATATAACTCCCCCTACACTACTGGAAGGATTTGCTCCAAACTTTTACACACTAACAACTTATATGGGAAGATGTTCATGTGGTTTGGAATTTGAGCTGCGACCTTTTTGACAAAAGTTATGGCCCTTTAAATGTTTTCATAAAATATAACTCCCCCTACACTACTGGAAGGATTTGCTCCAAACTTTCACACATTAACAACATGTATGACAAGATGTTCATGTGGTTTGGAATTTGAGCTGCAACCTTTTTAACAAAGGTATGGCCCTTTGAATTTTTCCCTACATGGAATATACAGGGGAAAAAATTTATGCAGCTAACTCCTCCAACACTTCTCGAAGGATTTGCTCCAAACTTTCAAACATTAATACATTATATGGGAAGATGTTCATGTGGTTAGGAATTTGAGCTGCATCCTTTTTGACAAAAGTTATGGCCCTTTGAATTTTTAGCTCACCTGGCACAAAGTACCAAGGTGAGCCATTTTGATTGTCCTGTGTCCGTCGTAGTACATTCTTTTGTCCCTTCGTTTGTCTTCCCTTGTCAACAATTTCTTTAAACGACATCTCCTCTGAAACTACTAAATGGATTTTAACCAAACTTGGCAGGATTGATCCTTATATGATCCTTTTTGAAAGATGTTGAAGTTCAAATAGTTATGATATGTTGCATATCTAGGTCAAATGTGCTAAAAATAGATCGTTTAGATAAAAATTAAGAAAATCTTGTCTGAAACCACAGTACCCTTAGCTTAGATATTTTGCACAGAGCATCACCTACAGGTCTTCTCTTAAGATTGTTTAAATTATGTCCCTGGAGTAAAAAATGAACCCGCCCCAGGGGTCACAAATTTACATAGAGCTATATAGTGAAATCTTCAAACATCTTCTTCTCTGAAACTACTTTACCAATATTGTTCAAATTGTTCAGGTCCGTTGCACAGGAACTGAAAATAGATATTTCTAATTAAAACTTAAACAATCATCTTGTCTGAAACCACTGTACTCTGAGCTTAGATATTTGACACAAAGCATCAACTACAGGTCCTCTATCGTGATTGTTCAAATTATGTCCCTTGGGTAAAAAATGACCCCGCCCCAGGGGTCACAAATTTTCATACAGTTATAAAGTGAGTTCTTCAAACATCTCTTCTCTGAAACTAATATGACCAGAGCTTTGATACTTGGCATGATGAAACATCTAGATGTACTTTACCAATATTGTTCAAATTGTTTTAATCTGTTGCATATCTAGGTCACAGGAGCTAAAAATAGATTTATCCAATTATACATGTACCTTAAAAAAATATTCTTGTCAAACACCATAGTACCCTGAGCTTAGATAGTTGGCACACAACATCTTCAGCAGATGGCACAGTCATATTGTCACAATTTCTCAGCTTTCCAAGATATGTTACATTTACATCAACGGTTCCAGCTGAGTGATTTAGGGCCGTTTATGACTCTTGTTTTTAATACAAGTAGTATAGGGCCACTTGTTGTGCTAACAAAGATCTAACCCTAACCCTAAGTTTTCTTCCTACACTACTGGAAGAATTTGCTCCAAACTTTCACACATTAACAAGGTATATGGGAAGATGTGGTTTCAAATTTAAGCTGCAACTTTTTAGCTCACCTGGCACAAATTGCCAAGGTGAGTTTTTAGGATGGAAGTGGCTAGCCGTCCGGTTTCGGACGGCTAGCCTGCCCTGTGAGGGTAGGCTAGACGTCCGGAATAGATTTTCTTCAGAGCTTATACTGCATAATTTACGTGAGTTAGTGCCTGGATATATATGGCAAACAACCTTAAATGCAATTTTAAACTTCAGAAAATCGGTGAGAACAGAAACAAGTCGCACTTTAAGGAATTAATTTACCGTCACTATGAGCTACGTTCGCATCCGCCATTGTTGTTGTTGCCGTATTCTTTCCCCACATAGTAGGAGAACCGCACTCTCGCAGGCATTTTTAATTGATGATTGAATACCTGTACGTTTCGCTAAACTGACACTTTCGAGCATGTACATAATGTCCACGTTAGAATGTTTCCATTTTTAATTGATTTCTTTAGTGTCAGAGAAATATCTCCGACTTAGAATTTCACAGCGATCTACGGTAATGGACAGGTCTTCCCTTTTTCGAAGTATAATGACCTTCATAAATACATGTGTTACTTAAACTTTTAATCCAAATGCCACTTTATGCCGATGCTTAACAATGGATTTTGTTTGCATGGCTTTGTTATTTCTGATTCATTCACAGTTTGCTACTAGCGACAATACATGGAGATACCGGTCGCGATAATTAGATATGGCGACCATCCATTTGAAATACTTTCGGCATTTGATCTTCAATCTCTAATGATAACATTCAGTTAATATTTACATGCATAAATTACAATAAAATCAACAGAAATGCCCTGCGTCCTAATCTAATAGCGACAAAGTCGGGCAGCAGAGTCAATAACCAATTAAAATGGCGGATGCGAACGTCGGTCTTAAGCGAAGGTAATTTAATTCCTTTATATGCATGTGGTTTGTTTATGCTCTCTATTTTTTTTTTTTTAAAATTAGATGCATTTAGCTTTGTTTCAACTTGTTTAAATATACCCAGGCACTAAACCACGTATAAAGCAGTATATTTCCTGAAAGAAATTTATTCCGGACGTCTAGCCCGTCCTGTGAGAGTTGGCTAGCCGTCCGGTTCCGGACATCTAGCCACTGCCTTTTAGGATCGCTGAATGTCCGTCGTCTGTCAGTCCTTCCGTTCACATTTTTTCGTTAACACTCTAGCGCCTACAAATTTCATACGATCTTCATGAAACTTTATGACAATGTTTGTCTTGATGAAATCTAGGTCAAGTTCGAATGTGGGTCATGTCCGGTCAAAAACTAGGTCACTAGGTCAAATCATAGAAAAACCTTGTTAACACCCTAGAGGCTACAAATCTCATGGATCTTAATGAAACTTGGTCAGAATGTTTATTGATATCTAGGTCAAGTTCGAATGTGGGTCATGTTCGGTCAAAAACTAGGTCATTAGGTCAAATCATTGGAAAACATTATTAACACTCTAGAGGCTACAAATCTCAATGGATCTTAATGAAACTTAATCAGAATGTTTGCCTTATTGATATCTAGGTCAAGTTTGAATGTGGGTCATGTCCGGTCAAAAACTAGGTCACTAGGTTAAATCATAGAAAAACCTTGTTAACACTCTAGAGGCTACAAATCTCAATATGGATCTTAATGAAACTTGATCAAAATGTTTGTCTTGATGAAATCTAGGCCAAGTTCGAATGTGAGTCGAATGTGTGTCCAGTCAAAAACTAGGTCACTGGGTCAAATCTTACAAAAACTTTGTTAACACTCTAGAGGCTACCAATCTTATGGGATTTTAATGTTACTAAGTTAGAATGTTTGCCCAAACGATATCTAGGTCAAGTTCGAATATGGGTTATGTCGGGTTAAAAACTAGGGCACTAGGCCAAATCAAAGAAAAACAGTGTTAACCCTCTAGAGGCTACAAATCTCGTTAGATCTGAATTAAATATTTTCAGAATGTTTGCCTACATCAAATCTAGGTCAAAATCAAATGTTGATTGTGTCTGGTCAAAAACTAGGTCACTAGGTCAAATTATAGAAAAGTCTTGTTAACACTCTAAATGTTGATTGTGGGTCATGTCCAGTCATAATCTAGGTCACTATAGGTTAATTTTACATGGTGAACCAGGTGAGCGATTTAGGGCCATGGTGGCCCCTGTTTGACAAAAGTTATGGATTTTTTTAAGACAAATAGTATAGTGGTCACTTGATGTGCAAACATTCCCTAACCCTAAATTGTGTGCACCTATTTCGTCCTAAACTACTGGAAGGATTTGCTCCAAATTTTCACACAATAACAATATTTTCTGGATAGGGGGGTATGTGGGGGGAGACATAAGTTTTCTGAAAAACACATTCTAGTTGTTGTTTTTTATATCTATTTCAGAATGCTGAGATCAGATACATTCAACCCTGCCATCCGAGTGAAGAATGCTCCTGAAGGTATAACTGGTGAATGTAACCCAATCTCTCATAGCATGTTAGGATGCTTTAATCCCTTTCTTTGCATAACAAATAGATATTCATTGATGGTGTTCAAAACAGGTTGTAGCTTAAAAGTAAGATGAAAGTAAGGCAGAGAGTATCACATACTGAGTAAGTCCAGCATGTCAGAAGGTTTTTGGCACAATTTGATACTCCCATTTTAGAAGACGATTCCAAAGTGATGTCACAAGAGACTAACAGGATTAGATGGAGAAATCATAAATTAGATGTATTTTAAAAGTTTGTCTTAAAACAGTTTTTGTCGTACGACGTTCCATAAGACGGACCCATGATCTGGATTGACTATATTTGCAACTGTTTTCAAGACTCTTTTCCCACATGCTAAGGGTTTAGTTGAATTTATTCTATTCGTTTGAAGTTTATCAGTAGTTGGAATACAACTTGATGACCAGATATTGTACCAGTGGTGTTGAAATACGAGTCTTTCATCTTTGTTGAATTAAAAAAATAATCTGAGAGAGAAAAACAAATATTTCATCCAACACATAAACTCCCTTAAGGGCCTCACAGATTAACGTACGCAGCATCCAGCGGCTAGTAAGGTCATAACGAGGTATTCAGCGGCCAGGTTAAAACGTTAAATATAATCAGGAGTGTTTATAGATAGATGGATTAAAACAATGGCAGACCTTAAACAGGTTAGAGCTTAATTATAATTAGTGGGTTTTATGTTTTCACGTATTGATTTCTACAGTGAACTTTTATTTTTTATGATTAAAATTATGTAATTCATTGTCACGTTCTAAGACACACATGACCAAGGAAATATGGTATTTCTGATCTTTTATTTGCTCCAATGTTTCGATCCCTATTTTTAATGAAAAGCTGTATTTTACACTTATTGGTTGGCTTATAGTGGTGTAAAAAACGTTTGACCTTCCACTTAAAGCCTTTACTCCATAGCTTATTTCTATTATCGAATATAGATGACCACTAAAAGCAGGTTGAATTTAAGTAAGCAGAATGCACCATTACTTTCAGCCTGTTTCAAGCTACCATCTGCTATAATATAGAACAGAACAGAACAGATGTTTTATTTGACTTACAAGCTCATCATCATAACATATATACATAATAACATAAAACTGATGGTACTAAAATTATGAGATACAAGGCATGTTTAACAGAAATATCAACATGGACCATGTATCCCGAGAGTGCTCACCATTAGCACAGGGCTTCTAATAGTTGACTATAAAAATCGTAAAATTTTCAATTTTATCTTCTTTTTTTTTTTTTTTTTAAACGTGTTTACTTAAAGCAGGCTGAAAGTAAAGCAGAATACGCCTTAAGGCGCATTCAGCTTCACCCTCAACTCGGTTTAAGCTACACTCTGCTAGTATAAATATCAGAATTTTGGAAAAATCTTGAAAATGGCAGCCCTGTTAGCAACATAAGAAAAGAAATTTTCATTCTCACATTTAATCCGAAGTCAGTGCAGCACCACCGCATCTGCGAGTTACGTTACCCGAGGATACGGCAGTATTGCACTGAATAGATTTAGAACTATACTAGTTAAAGGCATTTAACACAATTAAGAAACTAGATTATTTGGTATAGTAATGCACATCAACAAACAAATCAGAAATATTTCACCAAGTTATTAAAATTTGACCTTGCTTACAAATTAAGATTTAGATTTAGATCTATAAATCTTTAAACCCACAAACATAAACAAGTTGACTTTTTTTCCCCCCACTACACATCACGTCATCATATACCTAGCAATGATGACGTACATAGATGACGTCATAAGCCATGTGGTGAAAAGTGTGTACTATTTTTATACACTTGTAACTTCTTCGTAAAATACTTGTGACGTAATTACATTATGTCATAGCTACCTCACCAGAACACGTGATAGTTACTAACAACATTACACCATAGCGACACGTATACTTATCAATAACAACAATATATTTGCGGAGAGTACACTTGTTTTATGCAAACAGTAAAGATTCCGATCAGAGGGCTCCTTAATGGACCATCTGATCAGGCTCTGTACTGCTTGTCATTATAATCGTTAAAATGGAATTGGCTTTTAAGATTGGAGATTGGAATTTTTCTTTTGAATTTTCAGGGGATGTCCACTAATTGCAGGCCGAAAGTAATGCAGAAAACTCCTTCAGGAGTTTTCTTAATCACCCCACCTACGTGTCTTAGGAGATTACACATTTTTACATCTATTAGACAAGGCTCAATCTATAATAATTCCTATGGAGAATAAACAACATAACTAACCGTACCAAACATACATCACCCTGGTCCTAGTCTACAGAGCCCTTAAGCCGAGCAAGAGACCGCTCCAAAGCATCCGACCGACCAGACCCGAGCAAAAGCTCAAATCTGACCAATCAAACACCCGAGAACGATTCCAGACCCAACACAAACGCCCCACAACCCTGGACCCTGAAAAACTTATCTAGAGTAATTTCGGGTAATTCCGACACCTTAAGAGAAAAAATTATTTATAGATTTGCCGAACGTTCCTAAGATATCGTAGAGGTCGGAGTTACACGAACACACCATTTGACCTGAAATCCATGAATACGATTTGTGCCGAACTATATTAAATATGTGTGTTACTTTCGGTTTCATGTATAACTTACTGGCGGGTAACCCCGACACCATTCGGGTAATCCCGACACCCAATCAGAGTTTTTAAAAACAATGACATAAACCCTTTATTTTCTAGCTGAATCAAACAAATAGGATATACAAAGGTATGTGTGCACTCTTCGCAGCCAAAAGGGTTCTATATTCTCTGCGGATATGTCAGACATACAGGCTAATTGTCTGCAACACAGATCTGCATCTTACGCACTCGTCTTAATCTCTATATCTATTTGAATCTGCGAATGTTCGTACAAGTGAGAAATTACACGTAGATTCTACGCTTACCATTCAATATATAACGGTGAAATTGTGATAACTTTTGCACCATTTTCAATCCAGATAAGGGGCCAACATATTATAGTCTCACCTTTCTAACTGTTTGTAATTCGAATAAGGAATTCACTTTCACTTTTAGCTCATGCTGTATTAAGCAGACATCATTTATTGTGGTATTCACTGACGTTTAGTGACAAAACCGTTGGTAAAACTATTCACTCACTCTTTTGAATCTCTCCCTCGTAATATTCTATAAATAGGCATGCAGTTTGGGGGTTTTCTTTTGTGAAAAGTCACATGACACAACAGAAGGGTTTTCTGCCAATTAGCTGTTACTGAATTGATTCAAAATGCTATGAGAGGTGTAAAACACTGTGATGTTTTGATATTCGTGTACAGTACCAGGCAATAGTTTTCCAGTCCTGACATGGACTTTTAACAATCTTATGACTGCCAATTCCACGATAATTGTCAGCAGTATCTACCTTTTGAAAGAGGGTACTAAATTCCTTTGTCCTGAAGCGTCTATATTAAATGTTTTAGCTAGATATGAATTAGTGCCTAACTTTCTATGAATTTGAGCATTGATTTTCTTTTCCTTTTTAAAGACGTAGATGTACAGATAAAGACCAATTCGAAGAGCTTTAGATATAGAATAAATTTTTATTAGACTAAAATTCAGTCAGGTCTTAATTGGCGTTCAATTTCATTAATTTGAATATATCACGGCTAGAGAGTATATAATTATAATATGTGGCTAGCTCTATCATATTTTCAGATGATACGTCTTTAAACAGTATCTATAATGAATGGAATTGATATATCTAGGTGTTTATGACGTTGAGGAAGTAGGAAAACGGAATTAAAATTAATTATGTAATATGTAGGTCAGGTCATAAAAGTGACGGAATTAGCCTCCACACATATTTATTGTCGGGTAATTCCGACACCCCAAAATCTGTTTACAGAGTTTATGAAGCTTCATTTCGTGACTTTTACAAAGAAGCTAAATAGATACCTTTGGTATTGTTACTCCAATACACACCACTAGATTGTGAAAAACATTAACTTTGCACACCTTTTTTTGGCGATTAGCTTATGGAATTACGTAACGTGGCATTTTTTGGGGGGTCAAAAATGAGGTCGCTGATTCAAAGAGATTGATACTCAGAAAGAAAGCGTCTTGAATGCGCCTATCAATTTTATGACGTTACATTTATATATGACGTCACTATTAAAATCAGGTAATCCTTGAATATGGAGTGGTAACACTATGAATTTAAGAGTCTTTAAAAAGGTGACGGGATTAGACGACTGTCGGGATTACCCGACATCACTCTACCATCCATTTAGTTTATCGCTTCTAAGCTTAAAACTTTTGATGCAATAGAGTGCCAGTTTAAAACTGTTTTATTTTCTGAATTTAACAAATTTATAAATTTATACATGCTCGGGCGAGTTGAATAAAACATTGGAATATATATATTTCTAATATGGTTATATAAAGGGCATTTCAGTATAAAATGGTACTCGTCTTCTAAATCATTCAAATGACATAAAGTACATAACCTTTCATTCCTTAAAATATTTCTGTGAAGGCCAGTTTCAATATTTAAATCATGAGAATTCAACCGTATTCTTGCTAGAACACATCTATATTTTGGATTTTCAATAATATGTAGATAACAAGCTCGACTTATATTAGTATGAAGTTGTCTGTAAAGTGACATAGATGTGCATGCTTCCACGCCCATGTGCCATTCTGTTTGGTATATATCTCTGAGGCGTTTACTTAATAAAGGAATAAAAGCTTTCATGTTAATTGATTCTGGAAACAGCCACACCTCTGCAAAACCACATGTTTGTAAAAGATTTCTCACTTTTGATAACCAGTTTGTAACTGTGTTATCATTTAGAATTTCTAGTCTTTGTTCATCTACTATGGTCCGTATTATGCAATTTTTTTGCTTACATCCATACAGTTTTAACCAGTATTTAACAATTCTCGTGTATCGATTGATATAAAGTGGGAATCTACCTAGTTCTGCAGGTGTCTGGTCTCAACGCCCCATCGCATCAACGCCCCACTACATCAACGTACCATTTGTGGATCCAACGTGCCATTTTTAAAAAATTATATATATCACTCGTATTTGACAATTATTAATTGATGCAAACGTGAAATAGTGATTTAAATGAGTAACTGGGATTAAATGAAATATTTTTTGCTTACATACTGTGTACATACGATGTTCCTATGTGAGTATTGTCCTCCGTTAGTCGGGGTTGTTTTATCCACTTATAGCATCGCATTAATCTTCGTATTTCGTAGAAGATAAGTTTCCTTTCGCTAATGCCACACCCAAGTAGCTACCATTTTTCACTGTGTATATGTTTCATGTCTACGATTACACTCTTTGAAATGTCGGCATACATGAAAGGGAAAAGTTGCAGACGAGAGGCGTAACAAATACACGTGTCAAGTCTAATATGCCACTGACTGTGTATTCGGCACGCGCTGATAATCGCATAGCATATTTTTCGCGAGGGTGTGAACATCGGCACGCTTTGATAAATTGTTCAAATGTTTGCGACTTTCTTAACGTTTCTTAACGTTTTTAAATGTCTGATTGATTCACACAGAAACCAACTTCCAACTTGTTTCATTTATTTAGCAAACGTTCAATTCCAATTCGAAATTGCCATTATAAAAAAAAAGATATTGATATCATAATAGATCATAATTAGACAGCAAATTATTGGTTTATATATGACACTTGAATGAAATTAACGATTTACCTTATAATTATACTCCCATGAAAAGTGTTTTGTTTTCGCCAAGTTTATTTTTTATCTTCAGCATTTTTCGTAAAATTCCAGAAAATCATTCACAGATCACTGCGTGTAAACTCATTACATACACACGAACATCGTAACTCGAAGATTTAGAAACGTTATCCATTTGTTAATTTCACATCTGGACCCTAATAGGAAAGTTTCATGCTCCCAAAAGGTGTATTTCAATTGGATAATTATTTGTAAAATCCGCTGTCAATCACTTTTAGAAAAAAACAAACTCTACTTGTGAGTTGAATATGTTGAGCAGGGAAGCGAAGTCGGCTAACTTTGAAGATTTGATCAAAGAGTTTTTAACGTGTTCATGCTGAATTGTCGTCTTTTTTAAACATATTGTCTGATAAGCTGAAAACTAGTTTTCATGCATTTGAAAAAGAAGAAAAGTTGAAATGAGTGACAAATAGTTTGGATCCAGATCTGGAAACAACCTGTTTGCAATTATTAGACAAGTCGCACTTTAAAACATGATGAGGGTTAAATATTTTACCCGTAAACCAACTTAAAGACAACAACCAGGACTCCAGATAAGAGGGGGTAAATTGAACAAATCCAGCACTTTCTTACTCATTTTACCACCAAATCCTATGGAGACGATTCTAATGAGTAGTGACACGATAGGGTTTAATTGAGAAATAAAGATTTTAGTTTTTGAAATACCCCCCTTATCTGGAGCCCTGAACAACTGTATAAGTATCTAGGGATATGAGTAAGTGGTATTGATGCTGGAGGAAACGGTAAAGTCTACTTAACGGACGGACACACGGACTTGACAACGCTATACGCATTCGCATTTATAGATACCGGGGGCATCAAATAGTGCAGATTCTGATCAAAGAACTCGTGAAGGATTCATCTGAGCAGTGTACACTGTTTACTTAACAAAAAAGATAAGGCTAAATGGTCTGGGTACAGCGGTAGTTTAATAGGCCAGGTTTGCATGGGTGCATAACTATTACAATTTTTTTTTAAATAACATTTAAACAGTGTGTTCTGATAATTTGACTGGTGATTCTTCTCATCAGGTGGTCCCTTTTTAAAAACAAAAAAAACGCCCTCTGCGCGGCAACATCAAAGACTTTGAAGTGGAGCCGACTGCCGAAAATAAAGTCTGCAGAAACAGATGAAACAGTACATGTCACCAGAAAGCGGTTAACCTGTAAGAAGCTGTGTCGACTAACTTCAAAAGACCTGGTCCTGTCAATCACCCGTCCCTTACGTGTTTGTGTGCATGAGTCGAATCAGTTTTGTTACAGATAATATTGACTGGACTATTGATTTGTTAGGTAATTATAGTGGAGAACATATTATTCTTTCCAAATAAACGCATTTTTGCTAAAACTTATTATTGAAATTGCAAACATTTTGGAGAGTAACCCGGCGTCTGATCAGGCTCCTTAATGTTTGCCACTCAGATTAAAATAAATATTCAGAATTGACCACTAGTTGTCATTTCCTACATTTTATTGCAATTGCATTTCGTTTGCGTTTAAACGTGAAAGAATAACGTCTTCTTCACTGTATGTGTAAGTTTTACTGATATTACGATTTCTTTGAAATTACATGTGTTTTCGAACCTGCGACTAATTTCAGTCAAGTTTCAAAAAGATGCCTATGTGGACTGTTAAAATCGGTGTCAATATAAAAGTACCAAGTTAAATTTCATAAATGAGATTTTTCGAATTTTAACGGCAGATTGAGAATTCAGTTTTAAGTGTAGCCGCATTTAATCCAATAAAAGAATCATTTTGAATGGGATTTTTGTTTTAACACCAATTTGTAGGTCTTTTACCCCTTTCCCAAATGAGCCTTTTAACGCCTCTGCAAACAGAGCAGACATAGGTCAGGGCCTACTATACCTGTCTATAGAGTTATCATAGATCAGAGTTGTCACAACTGTTTAGCAAAAACGATTGTTAATTAATATAACAGAGTGGAAATTTAGTTAATTAGTCAGTGGGTGGAGTCTGGAAAGAATGTTCACAAGGGAACGAGCTTATATTATGTACATATTAAATGATGATTTCGGCTTTTATTTTCGTATGTCCGGGATACTCGGCACTTTTATATGGTCGTCAATGTTCGACCATAGTTCATACTATAAATTTTAATTGATATAATAAGTTTCAAGACTATATCTTAAACCTATTTTAAATGTTGTATTCGGTATCGGAGTGTCGAAAAAAGTCCAAAAATAGAATTAATGCATAACCCCTATTATAAATCGGGAACTCGGGGCTTTTTTCGTAGTTTTATACATTCAGCCCTAACGACGAGTATACTCGTCATTAACAAATAATGTACCTATGAAGAGTACACATGTCATACGAATACAGTGAGGAACCTGATCAGAGGGCTCCTCTGCCCAATGTCTGCTCGTATGTCAGTTTGCAATATGTTGTCTTATTCAATCCTAAATAGTCATTAATGGACAAAACTTAGCTGGAAACTGGAATTGTCCATTCAGGGATAAATAGGTTAAGGAAGGTGGGTATTTTCAAATTATCCGCGATTCACGGTAAACCAAGAAAAGCCACCTTTTTTTAACAGGGGTGTCGACACAGTTATTTAAACAATATATACATGTATATGCCTTTAAATACGATATTAGTACATCAAATTTATTTTAGGTGGTGTTTACGAAGGTTATGTAGGATCGGCATTTTTCATATCGTCGCCGATTTTTGGACAATAAAAGTATCTTTTTGAGTCATATATGACTTATAAACTGGTGCACAGATACCTTTAAATACGCTATTACAACATAAAACCCTTTTCCTGTGGTGTTCTCTGCATTTCGAGTCGCCCGTCGATGAAAACAAAGAAAATGAATTCTGCTAAATATGACGCCTGCTTAAATCAATATATCCTCTATATGTGACTTTATTAATATCCAATTTACAAACAGTTTGGAATATATGATGAGAATTGAGTTGGTCTCTAATCTGGATGAAACTGTTTGAAAAGGTTATCAGGAGATTAGCTTTAGCTGCCGTCACGGCCGTCGGAGTGTACTATTTGCAATTTTTTCTACGATTGGGTGTTCATTTTTGTAATAACAGATATCCTAAATCAATCAGATTATATATCGTGAATAATCTCAAAAACAATAAATTATACAAAAATAGTATAAATAAAACTGATTTTCTATAATTTTTATAAAGTGGGACGTTCCATCCAGATAATTGGGACGTTCCGTCTGGTACGTTGAGGTATTGGGACGTTGAGACCATAAACCGTTCTGCATAAAGAGACAAAGTATTCGTGGACATTTTAACATGTAATATTCATTTGCAGAATTTTCTGTGAATACGTTCAATGTTTTCTGCTTTCAAAAATCCCCATATTTCACATGAATAATTTAGTACAGATAGCACATATGAATCAAACAAATTAAACATTACATTAACAGGAACTTCCATGTTTCTAGTAATACTAAATAAAGCATTCATAGCCCGTAGGCCTTTTCCTGCTAACGTTCTTGTTGCATGAGCAAAAGAGCCCCCGCTTGAAAACACAACACCTAGATAATTAAATGTGCTAACTATTTCTATTTCGTTGCCCCCATAATACCATCTACAGTGTTCAGCCAATCTGCCACCCTTTTTAAAAACAACAATTTTAGTTTTATTCACATTAACAGTTAGATTCCATCTTTTACAATAGGTTTCCAAATTGTTCAGTGAACACTGCAGATCTGCTTTAGTATACGAGAACAAAACTACATCGTCTGCAAATAAGAGCAAATATATGAATAACTGATCAATAGTAATACCTGAATCTAGATTCTGCTGTAAGTGCATTTCAATATCATTCAGAAACAGGGAGAAAAGCATCGGTGAGGTTATTTCCCCTTGCAATAAACCAAGGTTACAATTGAAAAAGTCTGATAATGAATTCATGTGGCGTATGCATAGTTTAATATTTGCATACATTGACCGAATTACAGACAACAATTTGCCATCTATACCAGATCTAATCATTTTGAACTATAAACAGTTTCTATCTATTAAGTCATATGCTTTCTTAAAATCTATGAAACAACACATTAAGGACGATTTATCTTTCAACTGTCTTTCAATCAGAGTGTTCAATACAAATATAGCGTCAACAGTACTGTAATTAGAACGAAAAATAAACTGAGCATCGGTCATTTTATCATTTTCCTCTACCCAATGTTTAAGCCTGTTATTTAAAACTACTGTAAATAACTTAGCAAAACAGCTTATCAGTGTTATACCTTGATAATTGTTTGGATCACTTGAATCACCTTTTTTAAATAACGGTATTACAACTCCATTTGACCAACTGGGTGGAAACTTTCCTTGGTCTAAAATGTAATTGAATGATAGTCTGATCGATTCGCAAATTACGTCAATACTAGATTTAAAGTATTCGTATATAATGTTATCCAATGATGGTGCTTTGTTAACTGATAGTGACTTTGTTGCCTTAAGAATTTCCTCCGACGTAATAGGCGAGTCAAGTTCACTAAACGTACTTAAATTTTCGAAACTATCGAACTGATTAATGATCTCTGTACATTCTTCGTTTTCTATTAATTCGTCAGTTTGAGCTAAATGTTTGAAGTGATTAAAGAAATCCTTCATGTCTATACAATCTCCGGACTCATTTCCTGATCTTTTCTTAAACATTTTCCAAAATTGTTTTGGGCTACTATGTTTCATTTCATTCATTTTCTGACATAATTGTCTGTTATATTCATTTTTATATTTCCTACAGCAATACTTGTAATCTTTCTTCTTGTCTAATAATACTTGCCTTGTATTGTTATTTTTACATATATTATATTCAAATACGGCTCTTTTATATGCCTCACATTTATTTTTACAGTCATCATTATACCATTTTTGTCTATTTTGATCTTTCGATATAAATTCTACATTCTTTATAGTTACAGTTTTTTTAGCTCACCTGGCACAAAGTGCCAAGGTGAGCTATTTTGATCGTGCTGTGTCCGTCGTCCGTCCGTTCGTCCGTCGTCAACAATTTCTTAAAATGACATCTTTTCCTAAACTACTGGATGGATTTTAACCAAACTTGGCAGAAATGATCCTTATATGGTCCTCTTTGAAAGTTGTTCAAATGTTTCCGGTCCGTTGCATATCTAGGTCACAGGAGCTAAAAATAGATTGTTTCAATAAAAACTTAAAAAATCTTCTACTCTGAAACCACAGTACCCTGAGCTTAGATATTTGGCACAAAGCATCATCTATAGGTTCTCTATCAAGATTGTTCAAATTATGTCCCTGGGGTCAAAAATGGCCCCGCCCCGGGGGTCACAAATTTACATATTTATATAGTGAAATCTTCAAACCTCTTCTTCTCTGAAACTAATATAGCTAGAGCTTTGATATTTGGCATGGTGTAACTTCTAGAGGTACTTTACCAACATTGTTCAAATGATTCCGGTCCGTTGCATATCTAGGTCACAGGAGCTAAAAATAGATTTTTTCAATTTAAAACTTAAAAAATCTTCTTCTCTGAAACCACAGTACCCTGAGCTTAGATATTTGGCACAAAGCATCATCTAAATGTCCTCTATCAAGATTGTTCAAATTTTGTCCCTCGGGTCAAAAATGGCCCCGCCCCGGGGGTCACAAATTTACATAAAGTTATATATAGTGAAATCTTCAAACCTCTTCTTCTCTGAAACTAATATAGCTGTAGCTTTAATATTTGGCATAGTGTAACTTCTAGAGGTACTTTACCAGTATTGTTCAAATGGTTCTGGTTCGTTGCATATCTAGGTCACAGGAGCTAAAAATATCAAGATTGTTCAAATTATGTCCCTGGGGTCAAAAATGACCCCGCCCCGGGGGTCACACATTTACATAGAGTTATATAGTGAAATCTTCAAACCTCTTCTTCTCTGAAACTAATATAGCTAGAGCTTTGATATTTGGCATGGTGTAACTTCTAGAGGTGCTTTACCAATAGTGTTCAAATGTTTCGGGTCCGTTGCATATCTAGGTCACAGGAGCTAAAAATAGATTTTTTTAATAAAAAGCTTAAAAAATCTTCTCTTAAACTACAGTGCCCTAAGCTTAGCTATTCTGCGCTCAGCATCATCCAATCAGCAATTGGCACAATCATATTGTCATAATTTCTCAGCTTTCCAAGATATGTTACATGATTTACATCAACGGTCCCAGGTGAGCGATTTAGGGTCGTATACGGCTCTTGTTAAAGTATAAATCACCTTTAGTTGTTAAAAATTGTGTTAATATTGTGACTAAATTGTCAACATTACAGTTGCTTTCTATTCCCTCATGCATAGATCGTTGTACTTGTTCTATACCACTCTGTACATCACTCACAAATGCTTCCGCATGTTGCGGTTTCCACCTATTAAACGTTTTTGTATACTCTGTGCTATTTTGTGGTTGCGTATTAATCTTAAATGAAAATGAAAGTGGTGCATGATTTGAGAATTCATTAAATTGTTTAACTTTGAAATAACATAAACTATTCATATTAAAATCGTATGATAACAAATAGTCAACTACACTTTCTCCATTATGAGTCATGCATGTGAAATTTCCAACTGACTTGTCTTCGTGCAATCTACCATTCACAACCCGCAAACCCGTAGCTTTACATAAATCTAAAAGATAGTCACCGAATCTATTCGATGTAAAGTCCCGTGAACACAGAGGTAACGGTATATCAATGTATTGATCGCCGTGAATGGCATAATCTTGTAGAATATAGTAAGATTTATGTGCTATTCTACTATTAAGATCTCCTGTTATAAAAACTTTGACCTTTTCGGAATATAATCTTACATCATTTTCTAACTGTTGAAATAAGTCAATGTCATAAATATCATGAAAAGGAGAGTTCTCTGGTGGGATATAAGTCACTGCTAGATAATAGCATACATGTGATATCTCCCGATATGGCCGGGAGCTCCCGAAATTAGACCTCTACTCACGATCTCCCGGTAGGGAGACGAAATCTCCCGATATTTCATTTGACCAGATTCATTTTTTTTAAATGAACTTTTATATCATTTACCTCGGTCGCCGACTCTAAAAATCTTAAAATTTGGCTTCAGAGTTCTCTGGCTAATCCCTACACACGCTTATCACCAAACGCTTTAGTGATGCGTGTAAACACGTTACGCAATCGTCGATTACTTTGATTGTGTACACGGAGTGACATGTGTGGCACTATTGTTATGGCAGGCTGCGTGATAACTATGTTGGGTAAAAGTTTGCCCACACGCGCCGAGTAGATCTAATTGGTTATCAAAAAAGTGATTGACAGGTTCCCCCAGAATCGGAGACAACGGCACCTTTCAGAAGCAGTAATGCGTAGGATAAAGATCCATGTCCCCGATGCGAATCGGATTAAAATCAGATAATTCTTCGTAATTTCTGGACAAACACACAATTTACATGAAAGCTATTCAGAAGTTAACATTTATGAATTGATTTCCACCACAAAATACTTTGAATATTCACATAACAGAAAAATACTTCGAAAATTATACCGTTACAAAATGACGGGGCGCCGTAATATTTGCTACGAGATCTACGTATATTTTGTCAGTCTAAAAAGTATTCCAAAGCGTCGTTTTCTACAATCAATTAAAATTAATCTGTTTGTAAAATACGATTTGTGCAATTTATGTATAATTATTTAGTTAGATTTTACAACGAATTACGCTCGTAAAATTGATTTGCAATCAGTTTTCGCGGTAGAAAATTTAGACGCGTTATTTCGTTGTTAAAACCATACCCACTTCATGGCGCTAGTAAATGTCGCCTGCAGACTTTGTCACCTGCAACAATTCAATTCTCTAAGTTAAATTTTTGTGCATTTTCTTTCAGAAAATATCAGTTTCAAACAGTTTGTATCTAGATGAGATGATGCGGCGTCTCATCTGGATCCATACGGTTTACAAAATCAATAACAGATAGTTAAGTTGCTAACTCTTTCTATATCTACTCCATAGATAGAAATCTAGACCATTTGAACTAATTCATTCATTCTCTGAAGCAAATAGATATAGTTCCACTTTATCTTTACTATAGTCATGCATAATAATATAAGAACCATAAGAAACAGCTCTTATATCCTAACAGTTGGTAGATCTAGCTTAAAGCAGGCTTAATCTTTTACTGAAGTAGAATGCTCCTGAAGAGTATTCTGCTTTACTTTCAGCCTGCTTTACACAACCATCCCTCTGCAGTACTAAGATACTAAAATAATAGGCCCATGTGTCAGTATTATAAGAATTATATCTCTGGGTGAAAATTGTCTCTGTCTTAGTGGTCTATAGACTTATCTATTCACTTATTTAAAAAAAATAAGCAATTAGTGATTAACTTATGAAAATATATAAAGTATTGGATTTTCATCGCCTGCGCCTAGTTTTGTCGCGAAAAAAGTGTCGCGAAAAAAGCTCCCTATTTGGCACCCCAATCTCCCTATTAAAATTTCCAGATCTCCCTTGGGTCCAAGAAAATATCACATGTATGGATAATAGTCTTCCTGTAAATTGAAAAAAGATCTTTCTAATTGTAACCAAACTATACAATCAACATTATTCTTGCACAGCTTTATCCCTTTTCGTATATTGTCTTTTATGTATACTATAATTCCACCACTATACCTTTTAGCCCTCCTGTGATGGAAACGTCTAAATGAATGAATTGGCTTACTATAACCCTTAAGTTCAATATCTGATGTTTTCCCCGTCCACGTTTCAGTAAGGCATATAATGTCGTAGTCAATAATATGCTTTAGGAACTCGTCTGATGATCTTTTAGCTAATGTTAAACCTTCTATGTTCCAGGCACAAACCTTAAGAACACTCTCGATATTTTCCTAATCAGTCTCTCTATACAGATTTTTCTCGATGTATAAATTGTCAACACTCAGGTATGCCTCTTTACCCTCCGATCGAGCTTTCTTCATCACGGGAATGAGCCTCTTGCGCTTCTGTACGATTTCTGGTGGAAATTGCTCCCCTATTCCATATGGTGTATCTCTGAGCAATCTGGCTGATTTTCTAATTTTCTCTCTGTCTGGGAAATTGCTGAATTTTGCAACAGTTGGTCGAGTTTTAGATGAATTTTATGCTCCGATCCAATGAACCCTCTCCAGCTTATGTTGACTTTTGCATTTTCAATTTCTAGTTTCGATTCCATCAGATCTATAATCTTGGTTTCACAGTTTTCATCTTTTCCTTCTGGAATGTTGAAAAACAACAGATTGTCTCTCATGCTTCTGCATTTAAGGTCGATTATATCCCTTTTTAGCTCACCTGGCACGAAGTGCCAAGGTGAGCTTTTAGGATCGCTGAATGTCCGTCGTCCGTCCGTCCGTCCGTTCACAATTGTTCGTTAACACTCTAGCGGCTACAAATTTCATCCGATCTTCATGAAACTTCATGACAATGTTTGTCTTGATAAAATCTAGGTCAAGTTCGAATGTGGGTCATGTCCGGTCAAAAACTAGGTCACTAGGTCAAATCATAGAAAAACCTCGTTAACACTCTAGAAGCTACAAATCTCAATGGATCTTCATGAAACTTGGTCAGAATGTTTGCCTAATTGATATCTAGGTCTAGTTCGAATGTGGGTCATGTCTGGTCAAAAACTAGGTCAAATCATAGAAAAACCTTGTTAACACTCTAGAAGCCACAAATCTCAATGGATCTTTATGAAACTTATTCAGAATGTTTGCCTCATTGATATCTAGGTCTAGTTTGAAT
This sequence comes from Gari tellinella, assembly GCA_922989275.2. Taxonomy (NCBI): domain Eukaryota; kingdom Metazoa; phylum Mollusca; class Bivalvia; order Cardiida; family Psammobiidae; genus Gari; species Gari tellinella. The sequence continues at coordinate 35,406,729 of OV277857.1, read as the reverse complement.
GTGGGTCATGTCCGGTCAAAAACTAGGTCACTAGGTCAAATCATAGAAAAACCTCGTTAACACTCTAGAGGCTACAAATCTCAATGGATCTTAATGAAACTTGGTCAGAATGTTTGCCTCATTGATATCTAGGTCAAGTTCGAATGTGGGTCATGTCCGGTCAAAAACTAGGTCACTAGGTCAAATCATAGAAAAACCTTGTTAACACTCTAGAAGCTACAAATTTCATTGGATCTTAATGAAACTTGGTCAGAATGTTTGCCTTATTGATATCTAGGTCAAGTTAGAATGTGGGTCATGTCCGGTCAAAAACTAGGTCACTAGGTCAAATCATAGAAAAACTTCGTTAACACTCTAGAGGCTACAAATCTCAATGGATCTTAATGAAACTTAATCAAAATGTTTGCCTAATTGATATCTAGGCCAAGTTCGAATGTGGGTCATGTCCGGTCAAAAACTAGGTCACTAGGTCAAATCATAGAAAAACCTTGTTAACACTTTAGAAGCTACAAATCTCAATGGATCTTAATGAAACTTGGTCAGAATGTTTGCCTCATTGATATCTAGGTCAAGTTCGAATGTGGGTCATGTCCGGTCAAAAACTAGGTCACTAGGTCAAATCATAGAAAAACCTTGTTAACACTCTAGAGGCTACAAATCTCAATGGATCTTAATGAAACTTGGTCAGAATGTTTGTCTTGATGAAATCTAGGTCAATTTCGAATTTGGGGTCATATCCGGTCAAAAACTAGGTCACTAGGTCAAATCATAGAAAAAATCTTGTTTACACTCTTGATTGGGAGTCATGTCCAGTCATAATCTAGGTCACTATAGGTCAAGTTTGCCATGGTGTACCAGGTGAGCGATTTAGGGCCATAGTGGCCCTTGTTAAATCTTGCTCTTTAGCACGTTGTTCCGTTTCAAGATTACGTAATCTAGGCAGCGTTGATTCAATTTGCTTTTGCTTTTTGCTGAATTCTTCTAAGGCACTGCTGTCAAACTGCCGACTGTTTTCAATATCTTGAAATCGAACATCAAAACCCTTGATCGTCTGCTCAACCGAATTCATACGTCCTGTTAGTTTTGAGACTGATTGTTGGATAGTATCTAACTGAGTCAATTTCTTGTCCATTGATTCTAGACGTTGTAAAATGACAGAAAACATATCCGCTCGATTAGAAAAACAGGTGAAGCTGCACTCATTTGCATGAACTGACTGTTGTTATTTTGACTGTTATAATGCATAGGACTTGCCATTATAAAGTTCTGACCTGGTAAAGCTGGTTGCAGTTGGCTGCATTGTCCACTTTGACTTCCGATTATTCCGCCATCTTGATCCATAGTTGACAACCTCGTGGTCGACTTTTCTAAATCAGGAGCCACTCTGGACTTATTTCGAGTCCCACTGCTCTTGCTTCACCCTTTTTACGCATTGATATAGTCCGCACTTACTCACATAGTAAGTGATGTCGAATAAAGCATCACTAATCCGAATTTTTGAAATTTTAAACATCCTTGAAAACATTTCGTCACCATCTTGTTTATCATATAGAAAGTATTTCTGAAAGTGCATATTCATGACTGTATAAGTTGGAACTATTTTCTTCAGTGTTGGAATAAATTAAATCTGCTACAAAATGCTTCTATGGAGTAAAGGGTTAAACACAGATAAATAGACAGGATCGAATACAGGCAGTGGTATAGCAGTAAGTTTTTTAGCTCACCTGAGCACAAAGTGCTCAAGGTGAGCTTTTGTGGTCGGTCTTTGTCCGGCGTGCGTTGTGCGTCAACAATTTCTTCAAACATCTTCTTCTTCAAAACTGCTTGCCTGATTGCAACCAAACTTCACAGGAATGTTCCTTGGGTCAAGCTCTTTCAAACTTGTTCAAAGAATTTGAAACAATGCAGCCCCAGGGGTCACCGTTTTACATAGAGTTATATAGTGAAATGTTCAAACATCTTCTTCTTCAAAACCACATGCCTGATTGCAACCAAACTTCACAGGAATGTTACTTGGGTCAAGCTCTTTCAAAGATGTTCCAAGAATTTGAAACAATGCAGAACTCTGGTTGCCATGGCAACCAAAGTGAAAAAATAAGGAAATCTTAAAAAATCTTCTTGTCAAAAACCACAAAGGCTAGAGCTTAGATATTTGGCACATAGTATCATCTATAGGTCCTCTATCGAGATTGTTCAAAGTTTGACCCTGGGGTCAAAATTGGCCCCGCCCCGGGGGTCACCGTTTTACATAGAGATATATAGTGAAATGTTCAAACATCTTCTTCTTCAAAACCACATGCCTGATTGCAACCAAACTTCACAGGAATGTTCCTTGGGTCAAGCTCTTTCAAAGTTGTTCAAAGAATTTGAAACAATGCAGAACTCTGGTTGCCATGGCAACCAAAGTGAAAATATAAGGAAATCTTAAAAAATCTTCTTGTCAAAAACCACAAAGGCTAGAGCTTAGATATTTGGCACATATTATCATCTATAGGTCCTCTATCAAGATTGTTCAAAGTTTGACCCTGGGGTCAAAGTTGGCCCCGCCCCGAGGGTCACCGTTTTACATAGAGATATATAGTGAAATGTTCAAACATCTTCTTGTTCAAAACCACATGCCTGATTGCAACCAAACTTCACAGGAATGTTCCTTGGGTCAAGCTCTTTCAAAGTTGTTCAAAGTATTTGAAACAATGCAGAAGTCTGGTTGCTATGGCAACCAAAGTGAAAAATAAGGAAATCTTAAAAAATCTTCTTGTCAAAAACCACAAGGGCCAGAGCTTAGATATTTGGCACATGGCATCATCTATAGGTCCCCTATCAAGATTGTTCAAAGTTTGACCCTGGGGTCAAAATTGGCCCCGCCCCGGGGTCACCATTTTACATAGAGTTATATAGTGAAATGTTCAAACATTTTTCTCTGAAACCATTATGGCCAGAGCTTTTATATTTGGCAATGTGTAATGTCACATATGTTGACGAATTGGTTCCGGTCTGTTGAATATCTGGGTCACTGGAGCTAAAAATAGATTTTTTCAACGAAAACTTTAAAAAATCTTCTTGTCTGAAACCAAAATACACTGAGCTTAGATATTTTGCACATAGCATTGTCTACAGGTTCTCTATTAAAGTTGTTCAAATTTTGTTCCTGGGACCAAAATTGGCCCCGCCCCGGGGGTCGCTGTTTTACGTAGAGTTATAGTGAAATGTTCAAACACATTTTTCTCTGAAACCATTTTGTCCAGAGCTTTGATATTTGGCATGGTGTAACGTCTAGAGGTCCTTCACATATGTTGTCGAATTGGTTCGCATCGTCTACAGGTCCTGTATCAAGAGCATTCATATTATGTCCCTGGGGTCAAAAGTGACCCCGCCCGTGGGTAAAAGTTTCACAAATCTTCTTTTCTGAAATCACTGACCCATCACCATGTACAGGTGAGCGATTAAGGGCCATTCTGGCCCTCTTGTCTCTTGTCATTAAGGCTTATGTCTCTCATCATGGTAACTCAATACTTGCCCTGCACATATTGTAGCCATGAGTTCAATTGTTGTTTGTATTTTGATACAGAGAAGGAAGCAGAGAAGAAAGATGAGAAGAACACAGAGGGAAAGAAGGAGGTGATGGTTGAGCCAAAGTTGACCCCAGCAGAATACAGAAGACTCCATCCGTAAGTAACCATGCCACTCTGTGCACATGTCTTCCCCACATTTAAACCATTCCCTCGTAGAAGCACCTTTAAGCAAAATTAATGTAGTTTTAAGTGGTCACCTGTCTTCGAAACTAGAAACAGGCTATGGAATAAAGAGTTTTACCTTTTCCTGCTAATATTCATATATAGGACTTTACCCTAGCACTGTGAACATGCATCATTTGTTACATTGGCTTATAAAATAATGAAACAAATACCTCGTAAAGAGTGCAGACTCATGTCAGACAGATCTTATAAAGAAAAAGTTTGAAAACGGTCAGACTCTGATCAGGCAGCTCCTTCATGAGTTAAAGCTCCTTCATGAGCTGTCTCAGATCTGGGTCTACACTGTTTACAAAAAGTGTCAATATACCTGTATAGCAGGTGAAGGGTTAACCTCAGCCATTTGGTCATTGCCAAACATTTCAATACATACATTTGAGCCGTCCCATTAGAAAACCTGCCTCATTACATTGCAAAGACACGGTGGCATTTTATATAGCTGTATTACATACAGTATTTGGCAGTGACCAAACACAGATGCAGAGCATGTGATGACAATGGTGATTGGTCTGTACAATGCAGTATGGCAGGTTTAGATTTAACTAATCTGATCTTGGTCTACACAGTTTGCAATCGTAATCTTCACAAGTACTCTGTTTTGTAAATGATGCTTTTTTCGCTCGTCTGAGCGAAAGGCTCAAGGTGAACTATTGGGATGGCCCTGTGTCCGTCATGCGGTGTCTGTTGTTGTTAACAATTGCTTCAATGACATCTCCTCCTATACCAAAATTTCAAACATCTTCTTTTCTGACACTAATATGGGCAGAGCTTTGATAGTCTGTATGGTGACACTTCTAAAAATCCTTTACCTATTTTGTTCAAAGGGTTCCGGTCTGTTGCCTAATTATGTAGGTCATACGAGGGTAGTTCAAAAAGTTTTGATACTTGATCAAAAACTTCAGTAATATAAGTGCAAAATGCATGTATGATATACCATTTTAAAGATCCTTTCTTTGCCGACACGGTGATATCATGCATGATAAGATCGCATTACTCGATCAGCCCCAACATGAACCTAAATGACCCCTCCTCGAGGACACTGGACCTTTTTAGCTCACCTAGCACGTAGTGCCAAGGTGAGCTTTTAGGATCGCTGGATGTCCGTCGTCCGTCGTCCGTCCGTCCGTCCACAATTGTTCGTTAACACTCTACCAGGTTCAAATCTAATTGGATCTTCATGAAACTTGGTCACAATGTTTGCCTCAATGAAATCTAGGTCAAGTTCGAATGTGGGTCATGTCCGGTCAAAAACTAGGTCACTAGGTCAAATTATCGAAAAACTTGTTAACACTCTAGAGGCTACAAATTTCATTGGATCTTCATGAAACTTCATCAATATGATTGCCCCAATGAAATCTAGGCCAAGTTCGAATGTGGGTCATGTCCGGTCAAAAACTAGGTCAAATCTTCGAAAAACCTTGTTAACACTCTAAGGACTACAAATTTCATTGGATCTTCATGAAACTTCATCAAAATGTTTGCCTCAATGAAATCTAGGTCAAGTTCGAATGTGGGTCATGTCCAGTCAAAAACTAGGTCACAAGGTCAAATTATCGAAAAACCGTGTTAACACTCTAGAGGCTACAAATTTCATTTGATCTTAATGAAACTTCATCAATATGATTGCCTCAATGTAATCTAGGCCAAGTTCGAATGTGGGTCATGTCCGGTCAAAAACTAGGTCACTAGGTCAAATCTTCGAAAAACCTTGTTAACACTCTAGAGACTACAAATTTCATTGGATCTTCATGAAACTTCATCAAAATGTTTGCCTCAATGACATCTAGGTCAAGTTTGAATGTGGGTCATGTCTGGTCAAAAACTAGGTCACTAGGTTAAATTATCGAAAAACCTTATTAACACTCTAGAGGCTACAAATTTCATTTGATCTTCATGAAACTTCATCAATATGATTGCCTCAATGAAATCTAGGCCAAGTTCGAATGTGGGTCATGTCCGGTCAAAAACTAGGTCACTAGGTCAAATCATCGAAAAACCGCGTTAACACTCTATAGAGACTACAAAATTCATTGAATCTTCATGAAACTTGAACAAAATGTTTGTCTCATTGAAATCGAGGTCAAGTTAGAATGAGTTTCATGCCCGGTCAAAAACTAGGTCACACGGTGTACATGGTTACATGGTTACCAGGTGAGCGATTTAGGGCCATAGTGGCCCTTGTTTGTGTATATTTGAGTTAATTTTCTAAACACAATTTGGTACTATAATCGTTATTACGGCTTTATTATTTTGAATAAGTTTATGAAATTTTCTGTCAAATACAATAAGACAATTATGCAAACTAAACAAAGTTTTAAATGTTATTCTTACATAAAATATAAAAAATAGAGCTAATTCTAAACACGTACTGAAAATATAATAAAAAATTTATCTCCTGTTATGTATAAAAGTAGTTAGGGAAACTACAAACTCCTTTTTAGCTCACCTGGCACATAGTGCCAAGGTGAGCTATTTTGATAGTGCTGTGTCCGTCGTCCGTCGTTCATCCGTCCGTCCGTGCGTCCGTCCGTCCGTTCGTAGTCAACAATTTTTTTAAACGACATCTCCTCCGAAACTACTGGATAGATTTTTACCAAACTTGACAGGAATGATCCTTGTATGGTCCTCTTTGAAAGTTGCTCTAATAGTTCTGGTCCGTTGCATATCTAGGTCACAGGAGCTAAAAATAGATATTTTCAATGAAAACTTAAAAAATCTTCTTGTCTGAAACCACAGTACCCTGAGCTTAGATATTTGGCATAAAGCATCATCTACAGGTCCTCTATCAAGTTTGTTCAAATTATGCCCCTTGGATCAAAACTGCCAAGGCCCTAGTGGGTCGCAGTTTTACATAGAGTTATATAGTGAAATATTCTTCTCTGAAACTATTATGGCAAGAGCTTTGATATTTAGCATTATGAAGTGACACTTTTATATGTTCTTTACCAATATTGCTGAAATGGTTCGGGTCTGTTGCATATCTGGGTAGCAAAATAAGAAATGTTGATTTTGAAAAAATGAGATTTTAGACAGTTAACCCTTTCAATAGAAATAAAAATTTATTGACATTAAAATTTAGACATAAACTGATATATTTCCAAAAGAAATCTGGAAATCGTACTATTTAAGAAATTATTGCGCCAAAAATTAATGTCTGAAAAGTGCTATGTTCCAGTGTCCTCGAGTAGGGGTCATTTAGGTTCCTGTTGTGACTCATCGAGTTACGTGATCTTATCTTACATTATACCATCGTGTAGGCGAAGAATTGCTCTTTAAAATGATATATCACACATGCATTTTGAACACGTTATATTGAAGTTATTGATCCAGTATCAAAACTATTTGAACACCCCTCGTAGGACCAAAAATTAGATTTTTAGCTCACCTGGCAAGAAGTGCCAAGGTGAGCTATTAGGATCGTTGGATGTCCGTCGTCTGTCGTCCCTCGTCTGTCCGTTCACAATTTGTTCGTTAACACTCTAGCGGCTACAAATCTCATTGGATCTTAATGAAACTTAGTCAAAATGTTTGCCTCAATGAAATCTAGGTCAAGTTCGAATTTGGGTCATGTCGGGTCAAAAACTAGGTCACTAGGTCAAATCATTGAAAAACCTTGTTAACACTCTAGAGGCTACAAATCTCACTGGATCGTAATGAAACTTGGTCAGAATGTTTGCCTTATTGATATCTAGGTCAAGTTCGAATGTGGGTCATGTCCGGTCAAAAACTAGGTCACTAGGTCAAATATCAAAAAACCTTAACACTCTAGAGGCTACAAATCTCATTGGATCTTAATGAAACTTGGTCAAAATGTTTGCCTTATTGATATCAAGGTCAAGTTCGAATGTGGGTCATGTTCGGTCAAAAACTAGGTCACGAGGTCAAATCATCGAAAAACCTTGTTAACACTATAGCCTACAAATCTCATTGGATCTTAATGAAACTTGGTCAAAATGTTAACCTCATTGATATCTAGGCCAAGTTTGAATGTGGGTCATGTCCGGTCAAAAACGAGGTCACTAGGTCAAATCATAGAAAAACAGTGTTAACTCTCGTTAGGCTACAAATCTCATTAGATCTGAATGAAATATTGTCAGAATATTTGCCTACATCGAATCTAGGTCAAAATCAAATGTGGATTGTGTCTGGTCAAAAACTAAGTCACTAGGTCAATTTAATCATAGAAAAATCTTGTTAACACTCTAAAGGTTATTGTGGGTCATGTCCAGTCATAATCTAGGTCACTATAGGTTAAGTTAACATGGTGTACCAGGTGAGCGATTTAGGGCCATAGTGGCCCTTGTTTCTATAAAAACTTAAAATCTTCTCGTCAAAAACTAGAAGGATAGATATTTGCCACATAGCATCATCTACAAGTCCTATATCTAGTCTGTTCAAATTATGCCCCTGGGGTCAAAATTGGCCCTGCCCTGGGGGTCACAGTTTTACAAAGAGTTATATAGTGTAATTTTCAAACGTCTTCTCCTCTGAAACCTATATGGTCAGAGCTTTAATATTCGGCATGGTGACACTTCTAGATGTCTTTTACCTATTTTGTTCAAATGGTTCCAGTCTGTTGCATATGTAGGTCACAGGAGCTAAAAATAGATTTTTTCAATGGAAACTTAAATCTTCTTGTTAAAAACCCTAGTACCCTGATCTTAGATATTTAGCACATAGCATCATCTACAGGTCCTCTATCAAAAATGTTCAAATTATGCCCCTCGGGTAAAAAATGATCCCGTCCTGGACATAAATCATGATCTCCATTTTGTCAGCTATTCTCAGATGAGCGAAATATGCCCCATGGGGCTCTTGTATGAATTACTAGAGGTTAATGAATTAATAGATAACTTAATACAAGTTAAACCCATAGCCTGTTTCTAGTTTTTAGCTCACCTGAGCCTTCGGCTAAGGATGAGCTATTGTGACCGCTCTTTGTCCGGCGTCCGTCGTCCGTCCACATTTTCAAACAACATCTCCTCAGAAACCACTGACCCGATTTCAACCAAACTTTGTCAGAAGCATCAGTGACAAGGGGGAACGAAATCTTGTTCAAAGTTTTTGGCTAGAGTTATTCCCCTAGCTTTGGGACCAGATTTTCTAACATGACCGTATAGACAACTTTTAATGCATAAGAAAATCTTTAAAAATCTTCTCCTCAGAAACCAAAAGGCCCAGACCTTTGATATTTGGTATGTATCATAACCTAATGATCTTCTACCAAGATTGATCAAATTTTGACCCTGTGGCAAAAAATGGCCCGCCCTAGGGCTTATCAGTTTTTCGTAGGAAAACCTTTGAAAATCTTCTTCTCTGAAACTGTAAGGCCTAGATCATTAATATTTGACATGTAGCTTTGCCTAATGATCCTTTACCTAGATTGTTCAAATTATGACCCACGGGTCAAAATTGGCCCCGCTCCCGGGCTTATCAGTTTTACATAGAGTTATATAGGAAAACCTTCTAAAATCTTCTTCTCTGAAACTGTAAGGCCCAGATTTTTAAAATTTGACATATAGCTTTGCCTAATGGTCCTCTACCAAGATTGTTCAAATTATGACCCCTGGGCCAAAAATGGCCCCGCCCTTGGGCTTATCAGTTTTTCATCGGAAAACCTTTAAAAATCTTCTTCTCTGAAACTGTAAGGCCCAGATCATTTATATTTGAACTGTAGCTTTGCCTTATAGTCCTCTACCAAGATTGTTCAAATTATGACCCCGGGTCAAAATTGGCCCCGCCCTGGGGCTTATCAGTTTTACATAGACTTATATAGGAAAATCTTTAAAAATCTTCTTCTCTGAAACTGTAAGATCTTTCAAATTTGATATGTAGCTTTGCCTTATTGTCTTCTACCAAGACTGTTCAGATTATGACCCCTGGGCCAAAAATGGCACGCCCTTGGGCTTATCAATCAGTTTTTCATAGGAAAATCTTTAAATATCTTCTTCTCTGAAACTGTAAGGCCCAGATCATTTATATTTGAAATGTAGCTTTGCCTTATAGTCATCTACCAAGATTGTTCAAATTATTGCCCTTGGGTCAAAATTGGCCTCGCCCCGGTGCTTATCAGTTTTACATAGACTTATATAGGAAAACCTTTAAATTTCTTCTTCTCTGAAACTGTAAGGCCCAGTTCTTTAATATTTGTCACATATATATATCTTTGCCTTGTGATCCTCTACCAAGATTGTTCAAATAATGACCCCCGTGCAAAAAATGGCCCCACCCACGACATATAAGATTTTCATAGGAAAACCTTTAAAAAACTTCTTCTCTGAAAATGTAAGGCCCAGATCATTTATATTTGACTTGTAGCTTTGCCTTATGATCCTCTACCAAGACTGTTCAAATTATGACCCTTTGATCAAATTTGGCCCTGCCCCGAGGCTTATCAGTTTTATATAGACTTATATAGGAAAAACCTTTAAAACTCTTTTTATAGCTATATAATTATTATATCATGATATTGTTTTGCCCAGTCAGCTTAGGTACAATGTTCTCAGGTGAGCGACTTGTGGGCCATGGCCCTCTTGTATAGATAGGTGATCACTTAAAGCAGATTGAAAGCAAAGCAGAATGCACCTTAAGTTAAGGTGCATTCTGCTGTACTTTCACCCTGCTTTAAGCTACCATCTTCTAGGAAAAAATTAAATGTTTTTTTGCAGTGAATATTCATAATTATAGCAAATGGAACTATTTTCATCATTTGAGGAATGAGTTAACCCATTACCATATAAATATGCCTTTTTTACGCTTTAAATTTATTCCTCTACGAAAGAAAATAGTTACATTTCATACAGAAATGAATGTGAAACATAAGAAATATTTTTAGCTCACCTGAGCTAGCTCAGGGTGAGCTTTTGCAATCCTTGAATGTCCGGCATGCGTCGTCCGGCGTCAACAATTTTAGTGTTTACACTCTAGAGGCCACAATATTTATCCAATCTTTCTCAAACTTGCTCAGATGGTATATTGCCATAAGAGCTTGGATGAGTTCGATTATGGTTGAAATCGGACAAATAGGTCATGAGTTATCTACCTTTGAACTGCTGAAAATGCCATATTTAACAGTGTTTACACTCTAGAGGCAACAGCATTTATCCATTATTTCTAAAACTTGTCCAGATTGTATATTACCATAAGAGTTCGGATGTGTTTGATTTTGGTTGAAATCGGATAAATAGATCAAGAGTTATATACCTTTGAATTGCTGAAAATGCCATATATTTAACGGTGTTTACACTCTAGAAGCCACAGTATTTATCCAATCTTTCTAAAACTTGCCCAGATTGTATATGACCATAAGAGTTCAGATGTGTTTGATTTTGGTTGAAAATGGACAAATAGATCAAGAGTTATCTACCTTTGAATTGCTGATAATGCTATTTTTAACAGTGTTTACATTCTAGAGTTCGCAACTTTTATCCAATCTATCTCAAACTTGCCCAGATTGTATATGACCATAAGAGTTCGAAAAAGTGTGATTATGGTTGGAATCGGACAAATAGATAAAGAGATATCTACCTTGAATTGCTGAAAATGCCATATTTTACAGCGTTTATTCTCTTGCAACTACAGTTTTCAATGGATTTTGATTTTACTTGTACACAAAGGATGTAGCTATACGTTCTCGAAGAAGTGCAATTATTGTTGAAATGTAATCATTGTGGCAATATTTACCTGCCCTTGATATACTTTGAAATGCTAGAAAAAGGCTTCATTTCAGTATTGTTTAGGCTCTAGTTATCTGTCTTTGATGTACTCTACTATTACTACAGTAGGTCGACAAACTTGAATGGATTTAGAATAAAACGGGTGAAATTCAAAGGTAAAGCTATCAGGCTTCATTACAAATGGTGAGCGATATCACGGCCTTCAGGCCCTCTTGTATATATTCTAGCAGATGGTAGCTTAAAGCAGGCTGAAAGTAAAGCAGAATGTACCTTAAAGGGCATTCTGCTTTACTTTTAACCTGCTTTAAGTGGTCATGTCTTCAAAACTAGAAACACCCTATGGAGTAATGGGTTAAACGTGTAAATAGGCCTATTTATGGAATAATTTGGTAAACTTACTGCAGAAAGCTCCTCATTCATTCATTCCTCTTTGCTTCTTTATTGATTGGCTACATAATGCAAGTTTGATTGTACGTTACATTTGTAAGTAGGTAGCTGAAAGATGTGTTGGATAGTTTGAATTTCTCTCCATTGATCAACAGGAAGCAATAAATGATATAATTCACGTCAAAACATCAGTCCTAGCTTGCTTTTTGTCTCCCTGGCATGCCGCAAGGTGTTGGATATAGATGTCGGTGTGATAGACAGTCAATCTTACATGAGCCCCCATTGAAGATAAATAATGTATGTCATCTTAATAACAGGTTACACCTAATGCAATCCTGTAGGTGCTTTCTGCATTAATTTTGTCCTGTACTTAGCAGCCAACAGTCTGATGCGAGTGTCATTGTGTTTAGTAGCCGTTTAATACAAGTTTTAGTATAGATGTCTGCGACTGATAGGAATTGGGAAGAACTGTTTTGCATTTTTCTGATTATAGAAACGTTGATGGGTAAGTCTCAGAAAATATTCGCACTATTAATTTTTTTTTCTTCAAGTTGTGCTAGTTTAGTGTTAAACAGATTTGACTCTTATCAGAGGTGCCAAATCACTTGGTATCTGATCTGGATGAAAACTGGTTACAACTATGCATTTATGTTTAGTTTGGCCAAGCAAAGTAAGTATGAACAATTGAACTTAATTTGATCAAATAATTTGGCACCTGTTTCAAAAGTTAAATTTGTGCATTGTCTGAAAATACATGTTGCTTGTTCTACAGTCAAACTTGTGTTATTTGGCCAGTTTGTGGTGTAATCTGTTATTGTAACACGGCTGCGGCATTTTTCTATAGAAAAGTACCCCAGTTTAAGTTGAATACCGCACACTTTGTAGTGGGCGGAGTTTCCCCGCCCATGCAATAACTGGTAGAAAACCATGCAGTTAACTAGTTAACCGCACAGTAATGGCGGACATCTAGTTAACCGCACAGTCTAGCGCACATCCGGTGTTGCAGATATAAAGCCCCAGATAAGAGTGAGTAAATGGAACAAATCCAAATTTTCTCACTCATTTCAACATTTAATCCTATCGTGTTACTATTCATTAGAATCGTCTCGAAGAGACGATTCTAGTGAGTAGTGACACCATAGGATTTAATGCAGAAATAAAGATTTTAGTTCTTGAAATACTCCTCTTATCTGGAGCCTTGGCATGGTAATAGCAGCACAAGTCACAATGGAGAAATTACACGATTTGTTTTGAACAATAAACGATTTTGTGCAAAATTGATAATTCCTTTTCAACCAGTTTGGATCCAGACCAGACGCCTTGTACAAAGCGTCTTATCTGGGTCCAAATATTGTGCAAAGGAAAAATTGCTAAATATTTGATTGAGAAATGCAATCGTGTTCTCTACTGCAAATCGTCCCGTCATCACTGTGCCGATATCCATATTAATCATTTTAAGTAAACACGCGCGAAAGCTAGTGACGAAAATACAGGGCTGCCATAAGTTGCCAAAAAACCCGAAGGTTTTTCAAGTGCGATTTTACGAATCGTACCTTTTCCCCGTCGCCTGTTTCTAGTTTTGTTGACACGTGACTGCTTAAAGCAGGCTGAAAGTAAAGCAAAATGCGCCTTAAGACGCATTCTGCTTTACTTTCAGCCTGCTTTAAGCTACAATGTACCATGTACTAGAAAAAAAATCCGAAGATTTAGGAAAAATCCGGAGAAATGGCAACCCTGCAAATATTCCCAGAAACTAGAACATTCGTCTTTACAGCAAAACTTTAACACACTGCCCGCGAAAGCGATCTATGCTGGAAGTTGTCGGATTGGTTAACGAGTATGCGTTCCAGTCTTTGATTGGTCTCTTTTATGGGGTTTACACTACCTTTGATTAGCAAAGCGCTCAACATTTGGTATAACTTGCGCAGATAGCGATGTTGTTCCTGTCACTGATTGGTCGTTCAAATGGGGATTCTAATGGATGTCAAAAGCGCTCAATAGTTGATGTAAATTGCACAGAGCCCAACCTCTTGGTCTATATTTAGCCATATTACAAGCAATATATTGCAGTATCTCCAACTCGTTATCTAATTAAACACGCCCACATACACTCGTGCGCATGCGCGCACTCATGTACAGTGTGCGCGTTTAATTGAGATAACTCGTGGGAGCTATGCAATATATATAACTAAGAACAGTGTGCTTTATTTTTGCCCTACATTACCCTCTACCAAAAACCTGTTTCTAGTTTTGAAGACAAGTGACCACTTAAAACAGGTTGAAAGTAAAACAGAATGTGCCTTAAGGCGCATTCTGCTTTACTTTCAGTCTGCTTAAGGCTATCATCTGGTAGGATTAGAAAATATGTCTTGTGACTGTATAAGTAGGAACTATTTTCTTCAGTGAAGGAGTAAACTAAATGTGCTGACAGGCTATGGGGGGAAACATTAAGGTCCCATCTGTTTTCAAGCTGCTAATTGGCCAACATAATTTTGACTGTATTTGAAATCATTGAGTTCAGTATAGAAAGTGTTTCACTTTTTAGCTCACCTGGCACGAAGTGCCAAGGTGAGCTTTAAGGATCGCTGGATGTCCGTCGTCCGTCGTCTGTAGTCCGTCGTCCGTCCACAATTGCTCGTGAACACTCTAGCGGCCACAAATTTCATTGGATCTTCATGAAAGTTTATGACAATGTTTGTCTTGATGAAATCTAGGTCAAGTTCGAATGTGGGTTATGTCCGGTCAAAAACTAGGTCACTAGGTCAAATCCTAGAAAAACCTTGTTAACACTCTAGAAGCCATAAATTTCATTGGATCTTTATGAAATTTAGTCAAAATGTTTGCCTCATTGATATCTAGTTCAAGTTCGCATGTGGGTCATGTCCGGTCAAAAACTAGGTCACTAGGTCAAATCATAGAAAAACCTTGTGAACACTCTATAGGCTACAAATCACATTGGATCTTGATGAAACTTGGTTAGAATGTTTGTTTCATTGATATCTGGGTCAAGTTTGAATATGGGTCATGTCTGGTCAAAAACTAGGTCACTAGGTCAAATCATAGAAAATTTTTGTGAGCACTCTTGAGGCTACAAATCTCATTGGATCTTGATGAAACTTGGTCAGAATGTTTGTCTCATTGATATCTAGGTCAAGTTCGAATGTGGGTCATGTCCGGTCAAAAACTAGGTCACTAGGTCAAATCCTAGAAAAACCTTGTTAACACTCTAGAGGCTACAAATCTGATTGGATCTTGGTGAAATTTGGCCAAAATGTTTGTCGCATTGATATCTAAGTCAAGTTTGCATATGGGTCATGTCTGGTCAAAAACTATGTCACTAGGTCAAATCATTGGAAAATCTTGTTTACACTCTAGAGGTTGATAGTGGGTATACATGTCCAGTCATAATCTAGGTCACTATAGGTCAAGTTTGCCATAGTGTACCAGGTGAGCGACTTAGGGCCATAGTGGCCCTTGCCCTTGTTCCTTGTTGATTGATTGATTGAAGATTGAGCAATGTTTGCATATGGTGTTCATTGGTTAATTTAATTGCCTTTGGTTCATTCATCTAGACTAGTTATTACAACTGGCATTTCAACTTTTTGGCTCTTTAACCCATTACTACGTAGCCTAGTTCTAGTTTTGAATACAGTTGACCACTTAAAGTATTAAGGTGCATTCTGCTTTACTTTCAGCTTGCTTTAGTTACCATCAACTAGGATATAGAACCTATTTCTTATGGTACATATTCATGACCGTGTATAAAGTTTTAACTATTTTCTTCAGTGGAGGAATAAATTAAAGTCATATTTATGGAGTAACCTTGCAAAATTAGAAACCTCTAAATCAAAAGTTTTGCATTTTTCTAATGTATTTGGCTTTCAGAAGTTTTACTGTATTTTTTGTCTAGACTATCAAAATATCTCAGCGCCTGCATAAGTTTCAAACTTTGAGACATTTGGATGGTGAGATTGGCAGATAATCAAACAGTTAAACAATTTCTAAATATAAATGACATATACGGACCACAAACCAGTGCGTTTGCTACTGTTAGTTAACTCTGATCTGATATCAAAGTAATATCAAATTTTGTACAATTTTTTTTCTCAAGAAGTGATTTACGAAGGCCTTAAATAGCATTGAACATTTATTCTTATCGATACACTTTTTCACACCTTTTCCAATTCTTCAATGAAATATCTGTTCATGCTTCTACCCTGTTCTGATGTTTGAGACAGGGAAACTTTTCCTGCATCTGTAAAATACTTTTCTGCTTTACTTTCAGTCTTATTTAATGGTTAATCCTTTCTATATTGTTGATTGCTGAAATTCTGAGATTGGCTTGATCTTCATGAAACAAATCCAGAGTGACAAGCAGTTAAGATCCAAATTATGCCCCACAAATTGTGGTGCCTGATCTGGATCTAAACTGTTTGGAAGGTCTTCAAATAACTTTAGCAGAGGACAGGTACTCAGGATTGTTTGCAGACAGTAGTTTAGCAGACAACATTTTCACCAGACAACATTGGTACTCAGGAATGTACTGTGTTCCCTCCCTACAATGGCCCTCCAAACAATGACTCCCTCCTTACAACAATGTGTGCTGCTGTTTCCCAAACAAGACATTTATAATGTGTAACACTTTAGCTGTTGCAATATCATCTGCTTCAACTTGTCCTCTGCTCTTTGTTCTCAAAGTTAAGTTTTTAGTCTATTAGTGGCCATTTTGACATAAGATATAATATAATGATGAGTGACAAACAGCTTGAATCTAGATCAGACACCGCGTTAAGCTGCATCTGATCTGGATTCAAGCTGTTTGCAAATGTAAGACTACTCTGAATTTTCCCTCCCTATAACAACTTTCTCCGAACAATGCACACAATTTTTGTCTCCCAATGTGTGTTGTTGTAGATGGGGAGCACTGCAGCAAAGCAGACGACATTTTCATCAGACGACAGTTATCAGGATTTTTGCAGACAATATTTAAGCAGATGATATTTTTGGCGGCTGACAGGTACTCTGAGTGTTGATAGGGTTAATGAGATTAGAAGACAGACATGAAGACAGACAGTTTATAGTCATAGGTGTAAAGACTGTTTTTCTTTTTGATAAAACATGGCACTGGTATGCTAGTACCTTGCAAAAAACCTCATCTGTTTACAACTATAAAACATCATCACCTTTCACTGAAGAATTCATTGATGATACACTTGGCATAGCTTAACCCTTAGCCCGCCACATAAATTGTCGTCTGCTATATTTCTCTTTTTTTCTTTTTTTTTTTTTTTCGATAATTTTATTCACATATAATACATCCATACATATTTTTACATGTAGTATAAGTAGAAAATACCAATACAACGTAATTTTCATGAAGAATCGTCAAAAACTAAATAATATTTCTAACATACATACAATTTTTCTATCGAATGTAAATATGAAAACATACATTTTTATTGAAAAAATTGAAAATTTGAATAAAAAAAATACAGAAAGAAACATGCATTTTTGCTAGGTTATTTTTATTACAGTACGTTTTATGTCTAAATGTAGTTTAATATAAGATATTGTACAATTGCCCACGTAGAAGCTATATTTTCTGTATTACTACATGCTTGTTTTATATCCCATGCTAGTTTCAATGAGTTATTTAACCCGGTTATTGACGGAACGATTTTCTTTGTTTTACATAAAAATATATATCGTTTTATTTCTAAAAACAAAATGTCAAGTTTGAAGTCATTTTGATCGGTTCCCAAAAGTATGTATAAACTATTTATTTTGAGGTGCGGGTTATATTTTACTAACCTATCTGAAATATGTGTTATTATTGGTTTCACTTTACAACATTCCCAAAACAAATGAACAATAGTTTCTTCATGATTATGACAGAAAGTGCATAAATTAGTATCTTTGATTTTCATTTTAAATAATAATGTATTAGTAGGTAATATTCTATGTATAATTCTAGTTTGTAACCATTGCAAATAAGTATCTTTAGTACATTTAAATACATAGCTATACATATTCTTCCAATTTATAAGACTATTTTTGTATATTGACACCCATTTGGATTGACTAGTAGGGGTATCATCGTTATTAGCAAGTACATTATATACAAATTTATTATCACATTTTCCGGTTAAAATGGGGTACATATAACAATTAATGGTTGGGTATTGAAATTCTAAAAGTGAATCTTTTTTCGGAGTAAATCCTGATCTAGTCATAAAAGACTTAACTGAATTTATTAAGCCATAATAATGAAGGAAATTAATCTTTTTTCCACTCACTTCTTCTAAGTATTTTAAATCTACAAAATTACCATCTTTATCTAGAATGTCGTTTACATATCGTATCCCTCTATCGTAAAGTGTTGGTATATATACAGCTTTTTTATTTATGAGAAAATTATCATTATAGAATAATGGCATATTATATATGTCTTGTATATCTCCAACACTACTCTTTTTAATATAAAGCATATATGCTTCTAAGACATCGACCCAAAATTTATTCTTTAACTTATTTAATATCAATTTGCAGAACATACTTCCGGAATTCAGTAGCTTTGTCATGTTTATCAGGTTTTGCAATAGATTATAACATTTACTATCATTGTGAATTATGAAATTCTTAAACCATTTAATTTTTAAACTTCTTATGTAGCTTTCAATATCGATCATTTTTAACCCTCCTTCTGAATAATCTTTTATTAGAACATTTCGTTTTATTTTTGCTTTACCGTTCCATACAAATTCATAAAATATATTAGTAAGATTTTTCACGAAGTTCATTGTTGGCGTCGGCAAGCCTATAAACAAATGTGTAAGTATAGGTAAAAGTAAAGCTTTAACAACAGTTATTTTGCCGATAGGAGTCAGTTTCCGCCTTTTCCAATATGAAATGCATTTTTGTATACTCTTTATCTTTTCTTCAAAATTTATCTCGCAGATCACATTTAAATTTACATCAAAATGAATCCCTGCTATATTTCTCGTCTGCTTCAAGTTTCAAAGTGCTTCAAAGTTGCTCAAAATTGCTGAAAATGTTGTCCGAGTGTCAAACAGCTTGGATCCGGATGAGACGCCGAGTTACTCGGCGTCTCATCCGGATCCAAGCTGTTTGCATATGGAGCTACAGTCGTGAGTGGCAGGCTAAGGGTTAACCCTTCTCCTGCTATTATATTGATGCTTTTTGGAAACAGTGTAGACCCAGATGAGACATGATGAGGGTCTGTACTGTTTTCTTATAGGATCTGTCAGACATGAGACTGCACTCTTTCCTGGGGGACATTTTCCTTATTCAGTTATCCAATGTAATAGTTAAGATGATAGAGATTCATAGTGGGCTGTTTTGAACCCTTTCTACTGAAATATTTTTTGCTTTAATATTATTATGTATATGCAAAATTGTATGTATTTTTATTCAACTAATATATGATAGGAGTGTTAAACAGCTAAGATCCTGGCATCTGATCAGAACCCAAACTGTTTGAAAATTAATTTTAAACCTTGCATGCACAGCAAGTTAATGATTAAGTTAACCTAAGACTCATTTGCCACTCAGATCAAGATTATTTGCTGAATAATTTGACTTGTAATTTATATCTATGGCAGAAAAATCTGACAAAAAACTGCTGAGAAAATGATCAGTCTACCTTCTGCATGCAATCCGCAAATTGTTAACAAAATTAATATTGCAAATAATTAGGATCCAGATGAGATGCAGAGTAACTCAGTTTCTCATCTGGATCCATACTGCAGAGTGACTCAGTTTCTCATCTGGATCCATACTGTTTGCAACTGTGATAAAAAAAATTGATAGAAAATGTGGATTTATTAAGTCTGAGAACCAGGGCTCCAGATAAGAGGGAGTAAACTGAACAAATCCATCATTTTCTAGCTCATTTCAGTACCAAATGCTATAGTGTTACTACTCATTAGAATCGTCTTGAAGAGACGATTCTAATGAGTAGTGACACCATAGGGTTTAATTCAGAAATAAAGATTTTAGTTTTTGAAATACCCCCCTTATCTGGAGCTCTGGAGAACTATTGCGAATCTGCCACTAGCGTGCAACGAGTTAAAGTTTAAGTGAGATAGTGACGGGTCTTAGCGCTTCTCATTTCTGATTTTCGTTTAAAAGTGATTAATGCTCCCTCATCCAAGCTTTAGTGAAGGATGAGGGTCATTATTGGAATATAGCCGGAGGCTAAGCATGTATTACAATAGCATGTTGTTCCGAACATGTTCCGAGCTAATCGCACGTTTAAAGAATCAAAATCGAGCACACCCTCTACATCACGTGACTTCCGCTATCTACCCACATTTTCATATTTTTAAGGCAAATACTTTGTTGCTTCATACCACCATAAAAGGGTGGGTAAAATACTTAAATCAGTAACATAATGGGAGGGTGTATACATGCTTAGCCTCCGGCTATATTCCAATAATGACCCTCATCCTTCACAAAAGCTTGGATGAGGGAGCATTATTTTCCATATAGCCTCCGGCGCTCACATGTATTACAATAGCATCTTTAAAGAGCAACAAAGTATTTAAGGCAAGTAAAAACTCACACTAGTTCAACACAATAAAACTCATACAAGTCATAGTAATGATCTTATAAATAAATCAGAACAAAATGATATAATATATTAAATACATATACTTTCCTTCAAATCCAGTAATTATTGTCAATTCTAAGACATTAAAGTTATACTGTAACATCCAAATGAGCACTGCAATACTGACTATTCAACTGAATGTCTCTAATATAGTATATTCTGAAATGTATATCAAGGGTCCAATCTGCTGTATGTAAAATATCCTTCAAGAGGAAACCCTTTGAAAAAAGATCAGTTACAAAAACACCTCTGAAAGAGAGGGCCTAAAAATTAATATGTGTCTAAATTCAATACACAATGTAACCACCCAGCTACTGTACTGATAGCTATAACTACATGTCTTCAAATTCACACAAGAGATCAAAGTAAATAAAAGTCCTATTCTAGAGTAACCTAAACATTCTATAATAATCATTTACCACCATGTGATCCAAATCCATTGCAACCAAAATCTGGCCTCAACTAAGACAATCAAAGCTGTTCCTTTGAAAATAAATTGTTTTAATGTAAGAAACTTCAAAGAATATAACAAATCTAAATACAATCCATTCAATACACAAAGGTAGGTTTCTAGGTATCTTCACAAAAGTTCCTTTCATAAATATAATAATTATCTTAGATTTCCGACACTATTTATATCCAAAAAATATGGTAAACTTTGTACCAGCATAGATAAATTATATTTATGACTGTTGATGACTGCATAAGATTAACTTAGAGAAAACAGATAAGATATTCTATTACTACAGTTAGACTACAATTTCAGATCTCTGAAAAAGAGCTTCTAAACCTGTCACCAAGGATGACTTCTGCAACTTATATCACAAATCCTTGACCCTGCAGTGTAGCCCTGATTATTAAACAGCAAGAATCCTTAACCTTTGACATAAAGGGTGAGAATATCCATCATGAGTAGCGGTAAGTAAATCCTAGTGTCTATGCCATCTAACAGAAAGAGAGCAAATACAGTCAATTGTGGGGACCATGATTGAGTTGGCCATAGAGGAAATACAAGAATAGCTTTTTCTACTTCATCCTTTACCAACATGTTGATAATCTACCCAACCAGATGTAAGGACGGAAGAATATATATAGCAAACGCACTCCAATCCACAGAAAAGGTATTTGAACAGGTCATGCCTGGTTTTTAAAAACCATGAGACAAATAGGTCCAATTGTAAATAAAGTCTGACTGCAAATAGATCAATATATGACTGAAAAATGGTGTTTACAAATACTATAAAAGGCATCTTTCATCATCATCCATTCAGCAAAAGCCAAAACATTTCTTGAATATAATCAGTCGAATATAAAACTCCAGGAATATGAATGGTTAAAATTAAAATATCCCCATCTAAACACAATTCCCATACAGACTTGGCTAACTATCTATAGCCTGGAATGCATATTTTCCACCAATAACATTATGATTAATACTCATATGTATATGCCGCTGCACAAACAATATCACACTGTATCTTAATTTGAATACCACTTTAAAGGCTATAATCCTTGTAAGGCAGCCAAAAATAGCCAACAACTTCAAAATATTGATATGGTAATTAGACCCAACATTCTATTCTAGTATCTTACAGGCCCCTTCATAGGGCTAAATTTCTTCCCATTTCTGGTAAAAACATGATCAACTATATAATCATTAAATATCTTTCAGACATAACTCTGACAAAACTACCGTGTTGTCATAATTCATCTCAACACCAAGACCTACAATATAGTATCATTCCAAAGTATGTTAATGTAATGGAGCTTCTAGGACAGCCAAGACAACATAGCTTATCAAGCCAGTGAATTATGCTAATTTTCAAAGTATTTAGCATATAACAGAAGTTTAAGATTATAAGAATCTATTCCTCAGTTATATGTAAGTATACCATAAATTTTACCCAATCTATAATCAAAGCAAAGAATATGCTTCTTTATGTTGATACAATACCTGACTTTTCATATTTGCCACAAAACCTAACTCCCTAGAGTTTGAATAATGTTCATTGTATCAAATTTAATACAGCATATCTCCGACTCTCTCCCTGGTTCAAATTCAATGAGTCTTCTATAAATATAGTAAGAACATAGAATACTATGCTGTATTATTATCTTTAAGACTTATCTTATCTTGTGTCTAAACCAAGCATCAACTAGTCATACTCATAGTATTTTAGTGGACACATACATGTAAATAAGATACCGAATTAATGCCAAAGAAAAAAAACAAAACTATAAAGGACACAATCACAAATCCTCTTGTATAGGTACTGAAATATATGCATTTTATAAATCTACTAAATTCATAAAATCATCCTTTTTAATTAGGTCTAAAAACCACATTGAAATACTCTTGTTTGAAAAGTTCATAGTGTATATACTCATTTAAATACTTTAAATTCATTACCAGTATAAATATTTCATCTTGCTTTGGAACAATGCAAACTGTTGAGACAGAATCTCTAGTTTCAGAATGGCAAGCTTTCATAGCCCCCTTATTCAATAAATTCGAAACTTTGTTATCTATAAGTTTATACTAATATGTTCCTCATTAAAAGGAATTTCGTTTGAATACGCTTTTGAATTGGCTCTATAATCAACTCAATTTTATAACCACTCACAATATTCCAAGAACCCATAGGTCTTGTGTTAATATTTTCCAATCATCTAAACAAAATAACTATTCTCCAACCTCTGTGCTTACCTGATTTAAGCTCTTGCCCTATCTAGCAGGGTATGGCATGTAACAATTCTCCATAGAATTCTTCCACAGCCTAGGCCTCTGAACATGAGGCCTGTATGTCTGCTCTTGCCAATATACGGCATAAAATCGCATGCCATATTTTATTAACATTGTCAACGAATAACTGACTGAATGTCGGTATTGAAATATTACACAATGACTATCTGATATATCTTCAATGAAGGTCTGATAAAATATATACTTCACACAGATAGATAAAGTTATGTTTAACCAAGTAAATTCAAACATTCCGAAAGTAATGTCCTAGCTTCACTATTTGCCACACTTTGTTGTTTTAATATCTCTGCCAATTTTTCTAATTGGAATCTTAGGTGTCAATAAGCTTCTTCAACTTCAACTTTATACTGCTTTACAATCGTAATCGATTATTACAAGCAGGTGCTGTGTTTAAAAAATTTGCTTCTTACATCAACCAAACTACCGTTCTGTGACTGTGTATTTTTGTTCATAACTTTCCCTATTTCATGGTCTACATTTAAATAGACGGGCAAGCCTTGCCACAATTTCCATGGGACTACCAATTAATGTCTTTATCTGACAAAATATCAACATCACATAGGGATGTACAAGCTACATTTATCATATTTACCAATGCCTGACCACTGGTTTACCTTTCTCTGGTAATTATACCCCCACAAACAGAGTTTGAGGGGGGTATACTGGAATCAGCCTGTCGGTCGGTTGGTTGGTTGGCCGTCGGTTGGCCGTCAGTCGGTTGGCCGTCGGTCTGTCTGCAAAATCTTGTACTTACAACTTCTCCTTCAGTTTCAACCCGATTAATTTGATATTTGGCATAAATGTTACTCAGGTGTAGTAGATGTGCAAGACACAAATTTCAGGTCTCTGTGACCTTGACCTTGACCTTTGGCCTTGAAATTAGTATTGAAATTGGTAGGCAAAATCTTGTACTTTCAACTCCTCCTTCAGTTTCAACCCGATTCATTTGATACTTGGCATAGATGTTACTCAGGTGTAGTAGATGTGCAAGACACAAATTTCAGGTCTCTGTGACCTTGACCTTTGGCCTTGAAATTGGTCTTGAAATTGGTAGGCAAAATCTTGTACTTTCAACTCCTCTTTCAGTTTCAACCCGATTCATTTGATACTTGGCATAAATGTTACTTAGGTGTACTAGATGTGCAAGACACAAATTTCAGGTTTCTGTGACCTTGACCTTTGGCCTTAAATTTGGTCTTGAAATTGGCAGGCAAAATCTTGTACTTTCAACTCCTCCTTCAGTTTCAACCCGATTCATTTGATACTTTGCATAGATGTTACTCAGGTGTAGTAGATGTGCGAGACACAATTTTCAGATCTCTGTGACCTTGACCTTGACCTTTGGCCTTGAAATTGGTCTTGAAATTGGTAGGCAAAATCTTGTACTTTCAACTCCTCTTTCAGTTTCAACCCGATTCATTTGATACTTGGCATAAATGTTACTCAGGTGTACTAGATGTGCAATACACAAATTTCAGGTCTCTGTGACCTTGACCTTTGGCCTTAAATTTGGTCTTGAAATTGGCAGGCAAAATCTTGTACTTTCAACTCCTCCTTCAGTTTCAACCTGATTCATTTGATACTTGGCATAGATGTTACTCAGGTGTAGTAGATGTGCGAGACACAATTTTCAGGTCTCTGTGACCTTGACCTTTGGCCTTGAAATTGGTCTTGAAATTGGCAGGCAAAATCTTGTACGGCGAACTCGTTCACTTTCAACCTGATTACTTGATACTTGCCATAAATTTTCCAAGTTTTTATGATGGTGGCAGCACCCTGCCATTGTCAAACCTCATTGAAAACGTCTGCAGAGTGTGACAGAGTGCTGCATAGTGGGGGTATTTATCACCTTTAGTGATAGCCGTTCTAGTTTAAGTCTGGGGAAAATCCCATTTTACCACATCCTCTTCATAAAGAAGGGAATTAAAGAGGCCCAAATGAAAGTTTCATGGTTAAAATTATATTTTCAACTCCAATATTGTTTAACAAACAACTTCAACATGAAGGTTTGGCCTTTCATATAACGGGGTATCAAACCACTCGTCAGTTTCATATTCATTAACAACATTGTATTTATATTCTTGGGTTTAAATGCCTTACAAACCTCTTTAATTGTCAATATCTTTTAGAAAAAGTTTCAACCCAATTTTTCGGAACTCACGTTCCATTTTTTCCTGACCCAAGTCGTAGACCTCTAACGGTGCTTATTCTGGGTTTACTTTTTGTAATTCTTTCGAAGCCAACGGCTTCGTGTCATTTTTCTTCGTAATTTTACTTAAAATTTCGGACGTTCGTCGCCCGACAGCTGAAAACAGCTTTTCGTCTTCCAAGTTCTAACGACAAGACTATCCTAGGATACGTCTATGTCAGTCGTGTTACACACGTAATATCGCAATTATATGGGTAAATATGTTGGGACAGCGTCCTCAACTTTGTAATAGTAAGAATAAAACAAAAACTTACTACGCGGAAGCGATGTGCTAAGCTCGAACGCCAGAACAACTATGAAAATGTGGGTAGATAGCGGAAGTCACGTGATGTAGAGGGTGTGCTCGATTTTGATTCTTTAAACGTGCGATTAGCTCGGAACATGTTCGGAACAACATGCTATTGTAATACATGTGAAATCCGGAGGCTATATGGAAAATAATGACTCAAAATCAATTTCTTTGCCTTTTTCATACAAAATCCAAGAGGACTGACATGTTGTTTAAATCCTGATAAAAAATGCTTGGAATCTTTTTGAAAAAAAAAAAAAATCATTTTAAACATTTTGAAGCAAGTGGGGTTTTATTTTTATTCTGTTTAGCAGTGAAGTTTTTTTCTGCACCTGGGGCCCGTTTTACTAAACTACTTACGCAAAATTTTGAAGTCAAAATTTGAAATTTTAATTTATACTTTTTATTATCACTTTCTACAAACAGCAAATAGCCAGATCAGAGGACGCGCTTTTAGCGCGTCCTCTGATCTGACTATTTGCTGTTTGCAAGCGTTTATGATCGAAAAATAAGTGTTAAACGATTTTGACTTACACAAAAATTTTGCGTAAGTTGTTTAGTAAAACGGGCCCCTGGGCTGGAATTCAGCCACAGATTTCAAGAATAACCTCTCTAACACTGTTGTTTGGCTCCAGGCTTCTGTCAGAATGGCTTAAGCTGGAAGCCAAACCAGAGTACAGTAAAACCTCTCTATTACTACCACTAAATTTTGTTAATTATTAGGGTATTTACGATAGGTGACCGCTTAAAGCAAGGTGACAGTGAAACAGAAAGCTCCTTTAGGAGCTTTTTGTTTCACTGTCACCTTGCTTTAAGCTGCCACCTCTCTATTATATAATCAATAAGCCTTCGTTTTAGTGGTCGTATTAGCAAGATTTTACTGTAACAAGACCTTATCATTGTTATTATTCTAACAAGCAACCATAATTATGGAAATATCCAGCTAGACTGAGTTCACTTAGATTTGATAGAATTGTTTTGAAAATGTGACAAGAGTCATAACCGGCCTGAACTTGCCACAGAAGAGTTGAACAATAATGCATTTTGAATACTCATGATTCTATTTTAATGGGACATTATAATCAGAGAACAAGCCATGAACAATTTTCACTTGTAGAAATGTATTTTTATTCCTATGCCCTGTGCTGATAAAATATACATAATTTGCACATTACAAGTTACTGCTTAAAGCAGGTTGAAAAATGTACTTTTGGCCTATGTGTCTTAACCCATTAATTAACCCCATAAATTTATTCCTCCAATAAAGAAATTAGTTCCAATTCATACAGTCATGAATATGCATCAATATCATAAGAAATATTTTCTTCATTCTAGCAGATGGAAGCTTAAAGCAGGCACATTCTGCTTTACTTTCAACCTGCTTTAAGTGTTCACCTGTGTTAAATTTTAGAAACTGTTTGACACTCTGACCCTGTTTTGAATTCTATTTTTGGAACAGTAGCAGACGACAATTGTTGCAGATGAAAAAATTACCCAGCATGCAAAGAGTTAAACACTGAAACTAAGCCGTGAGAGGGAAATAGTGCATTTGAAATACTGATGCTACAGCGCTCCCTCTCTACAACAACACTCAATTAGCGACAAATATTGTGTGATATTTACAATCGCCCCATTCAATTCCATTGACAAAAAGGGTGTTCATTTCGTATAAACACCATTTCTCGAGAGGGCGGGACTTGTGGAAAAGTTTCGAAGAGGATGTGGGGCATATGCAGTTTTCATTTGCGAATTAATCTTTGGAACTTGGGACAGCAAACATTTGGCGGATTTTTTCAAAATTTGTTCTTTCCTATTAGTTGAAACCATGATTCCCAACTAATATTTTCTTTATTAATGAAATAAATTGCAAGAAAATCGACATACCTTATGAACAACAACTGTCTGCATTCTTTTATGCCAAAACAACTGATATATATATCCTACTTTAAAAATGACGTCACTTCCAATGACGTCAAATCGTTAATTTCATGCCAAACTGTCAAAGTTGTTGATCATCGAATGTAAACAATGGGACTTATTTTTTTGCTTTCGAATATACGTAGCTACAGTTATTCGGTCATGGGTGTTCCTGATAGGGTACAAATTATATCAACCTCTAATATGGATTAAACATACATGCATACTTACAAAATGTTAATCTAATATTAGAAATTACAGCAAATACATTGTAAATATAAGAAATGAACAGATTTTTTCCGGCGTTCAAGCGAAATGATCGACAGAAAATTATCTGCAAATTGACCATGAATCGCTAGCCCGATTTATGGTATTTGCCGATAATTTTCTGTCATTCATTTCGCTTGAACGCCGAAAAAAAATCCATTCATTTCTTAATTGTTTGGAGGGAGTTTTTTAGGGAAGCAACATTAATGCCCTAATAGAGCGCTGAGCATGAATTAGCTTACTGTGACATTTTCAAACAGTTTGAACCCAAAATAGATGTCGTATAGCGTGGTGTCTGATCTGGGTTCTTCTGTTAAAATGTCCAGTACATAACTTTGAGAATACACAGCACACAACAATTTTAAGCAGACGATATTTCAAAACGTTAGACATAATTGTCTGGAGAACAGCGGCAAGCATTGTTGTACGGAGGGAATCGTTATTTAAAGAGATGTCATTGTAGTGAGGGAGCGCTATATAAAAATGAAATGGTAAAGACATAAGAGTAGCCTGTGAGTGATTGTAATGATTATTTGGTTGCAGTACTATAATGGTTTTGTTTAGAAAATGAAGCAAGATGAAGGTGGGCTTCATCAAAACTCGTCTGCCCCACTGACATGCTTGCTAATGGTGATATATGGATATAGTAGATACCCTCGTTACATGCCAAGTAAATCTCCTTATAATCCTTGAAATGCAATAAGTATATCTACCTATGTTATGGATTTCTACATATTTTATGCTATGGCTCATCACTGATACATTTGAGACCCTTCAGGGAGTTAACTGAACAAATCCAACAGTTTCTCACTCATTTCAACACCAAATCCTATGGTGTTACTACTCATTAGAATCGTCTCGAAGAAATTATTCTAATGAGAAGTAACACCATAAGGTTTAATGCAGAAATAAAGATTTAAGTTTTTGAAATACTCCCCTTATCTGGCGCTCTGCTATGATATGGATTTGTACGTATGCTATGGCTCATCACTGAGAGATTTGAGACCTTTCATTCAGAACCTGTGCTGGAACATCATTCCAATGAAGACAGTTGGTGATCTTGGAAAAGACAGGTGGCACCTTCATGCTGGAAATAAATAATGCAGAAACTTACTTTTGTCTTGCATTAAGCTGCTAATTGTCTTCTTTAAAACCCATCTACCTTCTGTGTTACAAATGAGGTCACAAGATTTTAACACTTCTTCTGTCAATAGCACAAATTGATGATTACTTAAAACAGTGTAGACCCAGATCAGACAGCTCCTGTGTGAACATTTTCCTTATTTTATTAGTCAATGTAATGGTCCAGATGATAGATATTGATAGTGGGTGAAGTTTAAACTTTTTGCAAGCTAGCGACTGATACATGTGGCACAGTGAATACCTTTGCAAACAGTTTGGATCCAGATGAGATGTCGCGCAACGCGGCCTCTCATCAGGATCCAACTTTTTACACTGTTTTGAGAAACAAAATTTTGAAAAATCTATTTTTAGAACAGTAGCAGATGACAATTGTTGCAGACTAAAAAGTTTCCCAGCATGCAAAGAGTTGGATACAAATATTCAGCAGGAAAAGGTGATAATGATTAGTTTATCGAGCTTTCAACAGTTAAAAGGATCAACTTACTAAAAACCAAATTTACCATTTTCTTGCTGATAACAAATAAACTATCCAAATCTATGAATATATATAGTAAATTAATGTATAATGGATCTAATTCATATTCTATCTTAAAGCAGGTTGAAAGTAAAGCAGAATGCATCTTGCATCTTTGTATTATAATGTAGACTTGAAGTGTTTGCAAATGATGCATCGACAGTGATCTGTTGTTTAAATGGTTTTGTCTTGAACACTTAACTCTTTGGGCGCTATGTATTATTGTTGTCTGCATCAATTGTCATTTTTTAAATATCTTCAACAATATGGCAAACAGTTGCATCTTGATGAGATGCCACATAATGCAGTGTCCCATCAGGATCCAAACTGTTTGCAAAGGTAATCACAATTTCATTGCTAGCATGCAACAAATTAATTTTTGGAATACAGAACTATTTATATTTACAAAACATTTTGTACCAGTCTCACTTCAGACCTTCAGATATCAAATTTTTAAAAATCGGTCACAGTAAATAATGGTATAGTGCCTGGATAGAGAAAACAGTCAAACCTGTATTAAGTGACCATTCAGAAGACTGATGCATTTGTAGCATTCATAAAAAGGTGACAGCTTAAAGCCGGACATAGGAGCATCACGTTTGTCCTGCATTAAGCAGTCACTTCTCTTGAAAGATCCATGCAGCATCATTCAGTGGTCACATAACACAGTCAAATCTCATTATCTCCGACACACTTAAATAGAACTAACCCGTATTTCTACTTTTGAATATCATTATTTTTAAGTCGCTTTTGTCGATCATACCGGTATTTCAAAGTTAAAATTTGGCTAAGCTATTTTTCACTTTAAAATATGGGTATGTTTGACTAAAGCGATACTGAGATATCAATGTTCTACTGTATTTTAGATTCCAATTTTTTACTTAAACATAAATGCATCAAAGCAGGTAATTGTTTTCACATTAGTAAATCAGATTTAGGGTAGGATAGAGGTTCTTAAGGAATCTGAAATCTAGCGATGATGTGGGGTGAGATAGAAAGTTTTATAGATGTTTTGCCAATCCCCAATATGACAGTACCTAATGCAGGTGATATGGGGAGATTTACCAAGTATGCTGATAGATTGATGTATATTTTTAGCTCACCTGAGCCAAAGGCTCAAGGTGAGCTATTGGGATGGCCCTGTGTCCGTGGTCATGCGTCGTCGTTAACAATTGATTCAAATGACATCTTCTCCTATACCGCTTGACATATTTCAACCAAACTTTACAGGAATGTTCCTTGGGTCAAGCTCTTTCAAATTTGTTCAAAGAATTGAAAACAATGTAGAACTCTTGTTGCCATTGCAACCAAAGTGAAAAAATAAGGAAATCTTAAAAAATCTTCTTGTCTGAAACTACAAGGGCCAAAGCTTAGATATTTTGCACATAGCATTATCTACAGAAATTTTGTTCAAATTATGCCCCTGGGGTCAAAATTGGCCCCGCCCCGGGTGTCACAGTTTTATATAGAGTTACATAGTGAAAATTTCAAACGTCTTATCCACTGAAACTAATATGGCCAGAGCTTTGATATTTGGCATGGTGACACTTCTAAATGTCCTTTACCTATTTTGTTCAAATGGTTCTGGTCGATTGAATATCTAGGTCATAATTCACTTTCAATATATGTATAGCAGACAGCAATTCAGCATTATAAGACTTAGACCCTAGCCACATTCGTTACATCAGCTGAGGTTCACTGTAACAGCAGCATATGGTGTTGTCTGCTGCATTTTTATGCCCCTGCAGTTAGACTGGAGCTATTTCCTATAAAGTCTTCGGTTAAAAAGTACTTGGCATTTTTTGTTAAAATTTGGCAGACACTGTTTTTAACATATTTGAAGGGTGCTGAATCCATTGAAACTGTCTGACAGACAGAATATTATCTTATCACCGAAAATTACGATTTATTTAAGGGAGGTAATTCTGTTCGTGACATCTAAGAAAATCAGTGTTTTGTCGAAACCTATAAGTACATGACTTTTTTAAAGGCCTTAATATATAGTATGTTAGCTTGATTGATATAATATAAGTGACAGATGATTGTTTCATGTATTTCTGCTTAAAACATGTTTAATAATTAGCTTAAGAATCACATGGTACTGAGTTCCATATAATAGCGTTCATGAAGTATGAATATACACATCAACACTGCTTTAAATTTTGTTTCTGATATATAAAAACATATCACAAGACATTGCTTAATGAAGCCAAGTATAATCCAATTATATACAAAAGCTGTCGGGTCATTAAATATTGCTAGCTTTATTATGTGAATGCGAATAAAATTATAAAATGTTGCCATTGGCCGTTGGTGCTAATGGTTGATGCCTACATTTCTAGCCCTAACGGCGAAGACGTTGCAACAAATAGGGCCGGTCAAATTTGGGAGTAAGTTGTCATAATCGTGGTGTTTAAGTCAATTCCGAGTAATGTTTTGTTCAGTCCATCTAACACTTGTCATAATAAGGTATGTTTTCTCTTATCTGGATAAAGAGCTTCATTGATGAGCTTCTTAGTCACAACAGTTTGCATATCACACTAATATTCTTTTAGCTTTGTTTTTTTGTCAAACTTTTACCAGTTAAAGTAATACCAAGATAGAATAATGTCTCTGCATATTTGGAGTATTTTTCACATTCTATCGTTATGCATATTTTAGATCTGCTAGTTATTATGACAATCATCATGTATTTTCTTACACTTGCAAGCGGCTGTGCATGCAAGACCAGATTTGCTGCACTGGCAGCGTGTACTTGCACAACGTGTTGCACATTTGCAAGAAATCAGTTCTATGTACTGGTTGTAGTGTCATCAGGATTGGTACAAGATTACCTTTCTCTAATTTCCAACCCATTTCTTGAGGATTAGGTACTATTGGGTGAAGTATGTGTTAGCCTGTCTCCAGACTGATGCTTGGTAATGTGCCCGTTTTATATGGAAGGCCAAAGCATCACTTGTTGGTGGGAGTGTCTCTGGAGCACGTGATTTAAAAAACAAATATGATCATGCTTTGTCAACATCAAGGATTGTTCGACGCGCCATATATCCTACATATGAAAATTTCTGCATCTTTGGCAGTATTTCTTGTAAGCTCGTCTTTTCCAAGGTCTTTTAGTAGATCATGGTTTTCTATAAAAAAAATCGCTTTTTTGCTGTGCCTGCTTTTAGCCAAAGTTTCATGCACACCATCTTTGAAAAAATGTGCTATAAGAAGCACCAATATATCAGTGTCGCGTGCTGAAACAACAATAGACAAGGAATTGCTTGCTGCACAATTGACAACCACTCGAGTATCCGCCTCTTCATGTTTGGCTTCAAGACAGCTATCATCAAAAACCCTAACCTTTTCTAGAAAGGTAATTAATATTCTTAACAATGTGGGCCATAGCATAAACTACATGGAAGTAGAAAAACTGGTCAAATTTGTCCAACGCCAGATCAGTTGTCAAACCAGTTGTAACAATCTATCAGGAGTTGACATTTTACACTCACTTAATGCTGTGCTAATTTCAGTTTTCAGTTCTTCTACAGTCATGTGGTTTATGCGAATACTCATATGTTTCAGAAATTCAGAATATCAATAAACTTTCTAGAGTCGGTCAGACTTTTGATACCAAGACCCATAGTGAGGTGCTTTCCCTTTTCCCCCAATGACATGCATCCAAATTAATGTCGCTGGAAGCAATCTTGCCCAAACGGACAGTTCTTTTACTTCTCACTGAACTTAAAAAAGGTAAAACAGAGTTATTACATGTATATGTAAGAGAGTGTCTGTATTAGTGTTTCTGGGACATGCTCCTTGGTAATATTCCATACATGGTCAGATTGCAAAGATTCTTGGTCTAATTTAGTAACTTTCTCTAGAGTATTAGTATCCCTATTTGTAATCACATGGATACCATGTATTCATGCTGAAAATCGCTTATCGTCACTCTCAAAGCAGCATCATAATTAATATAGTTTCTTGATTGCTTCTACTGTTTCGCAGGATTCTCCTTCTTCGATCGACCCCTTGGATTTGATGATTTATCGTAGAGCACATAGGTTGAGTGAATATTACAGCAGTACTTAATTGGGATCATAGTCGACGGTCTAAGATAGACCAGAACGCAATGTTTACGACTTTGTATCCTCTGTCTCTATTTGATCCACAAACCCTTAGACATCACTGATAGTGCTGTAACAGCTCACAATTGAATCAACAATGATGCTGGAAGAATAATGAACACATGTTTGGAGAACATCTCTCGCGTCTGATAAAGTCATATTTTTTATTTGTGCCTTTTTCATCAAATGGTTTGACTTTATTTAAGTACTGGGGTAGTTGGGCGCCCCTAAACCATGGTTTAACCCCCCAGTGGTTGTTAATAATTAATTTATAATTAATTATTGAATACTATACTGACCGTACCAAGGCGGACTCCTATATTCACTTTGCTTTATGTTTGTCTTGTGTGTTGTTTTCTATTTAGTGTGTAGATGAAGGAATGGTATTGCGCGTGCGTGCATGCGTGTGTGTGTTTCTTTGTTATGGTATGACTGTATGTGTGTTCTGCTTGAGAGGTGGGTGTATTGTTTGTGTTGCGTTTCCTGCTTGAGTCTTTTGTATTTATTTGTATATGCCAGAAACACATCCTCGACTAATTGGTGACTATCTTCAAGTCAACTACATAGCACTTGTAAAATATCAAATTAGCATTGTTCAAATCACGTTTTCCTTCGTGAATCCATCAAATTAGTGCAAAGGATATTTAGCTTTGGTGCGGTTTTAGTACCACTTATTAAGTGGTTACTTACGTCCCACATTTTCCCCGTAGATTCAAAAAATAAAATAACACATGCTTTGAAACACGTATTAAACGCTCTGCTTAATATATCATGCTATGGCCAGGTAATCCTATATTCACGATGGATATATACTAGAAGAAATTAGAAACACAACTTCTTTAAACGTAAGGGATTCATGTATAAATCGTTTCTCAATATTTTGCACGACTTTTCCGTGACTGCACCGAGACACACTTACCCAGTGATGGAAAAACGTCGACGAACGCCCACTGATATCACGAGTAGCACGGGCTTAGCGTAAACTAAAGGTCACATGACTACAGGTAATTGTATAGAGTAAACCTGTTTGGTTACATTACAAAATTCATCAGTAATACCAATTTAGTAATTTTTAAAAGAAAATTTTTTATCTGGTCAAAGATGGCAATGGCGCGCTTACGCAATGATCAACGTTAAGCAGCCGTTCGGGTTCTGATGAACGGACGTTCTCAGAGTAACGTTGTAAATCATCTTACTGTGCAAAAAAGTACTATTTACAGGCTGTATGATCGTCTGCGTTCCATTGGTACAGTGAATGACCGTCTTCAACCTGGCCTATTTGAGTAACGTCACGTCGTGATGACGTTTTTATAAGGCTTACACTCTTACGTCACAGGTTCGAGACACCCGAAGAAACCGCCAGAAATGTTAGAGGTCCTAGTAGCACCAGACCATGCGCACGAATTATGTCAAACAGGCTCCGGAATCAGAGCAAGAAAACCATACGTAGGATTACCGTTAACAAGGCATCGACGTCAACGTCGTATGAATTGGCTGCAAGTACATCGTCTATAATTGTTGCCCATGCATCGAGGGAGGAGTGTGTTGTTTATGTACAAAAACAGCCCCGATCTTTCGCCCCTTTAACATCTATGGAACGTCTTGGACATACGTGTTCGGAGACGTCACCCAGCACCGACTACGCATGGTGAATTGAGACGTGCATTGCAAGAGGAGTGGAAAAACATCCCAATTTGTCAAATTAAGGGACTTATCTACTCTCTTCATAGGTTTATCCGCGCTGCCATGGCGGCAAATGAGGGTCATACCAGATACACTGACGCGATATGCTCAACATCATCTTTCCATCACACTTTTTAAATATGCGAAATTTCTTAGGATGCAACATGTTGATAAATGTTTAACGTTGAAAATGATATATAACTTTTATAACCAAACTTTATAAACAAATGCAATATATTTATCCAAAGTTCGAGTTGCGTTTCTAAATTCCTTTAGTATACATAAAAGTTATCAACTGAAAATAACAATTTCCACAAGCCCGCGAAAACTAATGAATTTATTTTGATACTAAGAAATAATAAAAATATTCTAACTTTGTAAAGAAACAATCCCTTCCGTTATTGGCACATAGTAAAATCAAACTTGATACTTGAACTTGATAGTGGTCAATGCAGGCCATTTATTATCCCTGTAAAAGCATTACCAACTTCAAGATTTACCAGCATGAACTACCGTATGTTTGGCACAATTGCATGGAAAGACACACAAAAACATTTGCATAACCTGGCAAATCAAGAAAAAATATTTTAGAAGAAATTAGTTAAAAAAGGTATCAACGGCAGCCATTTTGGATTATATCAGCACTGAATGACAGGAACCAATAAAAAAAGCTAACTGAATTTCTCAGTTTAATATCCAATAAGAATCTACAAAAACTGCTGACATTAGTATCAATTACAGTCAATAAAAGTAGTTGAATTGCTCGACAATTTCATTGTTGGTAAAAATAGTCATTTGGCAGCCATTTTGGATTTCAATGAGTCTGAAACTATCCTTAAATATTTTCAAGTTATGTATTTGGGGACACTTCACTTCATTGCTAATTGCTTACAAAATAACATTTTAAATAATTAACAAATGAAATGAAAGTTTCAATCAAGTAAATTTATGCAAGTAGAAATTAATAAGGTAGGTACATGTATATACGGCGGCCATTTTGGATTATTTCAGTACTCCTGGATGACAGAAAACAAAAGCTGATATGATTTAAAAGTTAATGTTCAATACGAATCAACTTAAACTGTTCCATATAAGTATCAATTATAGTCAAAATAAGTAGTTTTATTGCTCAAGAAGGATAAATGTTACTAAAAATAGCCATTTTGGCGGCCATTTTGGATTTCAATGATTCTGAAAAAATTTCTTAAACATTCTTAAAATTTGTATTTAGGTAAACTACATAGATAATTGCTAATAAAATACCTCTGTTAAGTCTCAAACACATGAAATACTTATATTCAATTTTCAGCAATGTTAAAATAGGTGGGTGGGGTAAACAGGAAATCACTCGAATTGCTCAAGGGTTACAGAAAGATACCCAGTCTCAAATTGTTAGTTATGATTTACTTTGTTCAAATCCATAAAGGAAAAACTATAGACCACATTTCCAGGTCCTCTTACACTTCTGCTGGACTATTCAGATGCCAAAGTAATTACTGAATATGAGGTCGGCCATTTTGGCCGCCATCTTGAAAAGTTCAAGTAATTCAGCTTGTCAGACAACACCAATGGATTCAGCACCCTTCAATTACCCAATATATGTTGTCTGCCCAATTTTAACAAAAAATGCCTAGTGACCATAGCTCACCAGGAAATAGCTCCAGTCTAAGTTGGGAGCATATTGTTTTATGTCTGTCTGCTTTTTAGCTCACCTGAGCACAAAGTGCTCAAGGTGAGCTATTGTGATCGGTTGCCGTCTGTCGTACGTCGGTGTCCGTGTCGGTGTCCATGTCGGTGTCGGTGTCGTCTGTTCACAATTTGTTCCAAATAACTTCTTCTCTGAAACCAATGGCCTAATTTTAACCAAACTTGGTCAGATACATACTGTAGTTGTGAGCTTCAAAAATTGTTAAAAAAAAGTGGGTGGGGCAATCGGTCTTTTTGCCATGGCAACCATGCACAATATCTAAAAAAATCTTCTTCTCAAAAAGACTGGTCCAATTTCAATTTGGTTTTCACCAAAATGTTTCTCAATTAAAATACTTTCAAAATTGTTCAAAGAGTTTTGATCCGTCAAAAAACATGGGGGGTGGGGGGTGGGGGGGGGTTAAATTACAATGGCCATTGTAGATGTCTCATATATTTTTAAATCCATCTATCAGAAATGAAAATACATGTGTACACGACCAAAAATGGCCCCGCCCTGGGCTTATCAGTTTTTCATAGGAAAACCTTTACACAAAAGTCATGTATTTTCCTTTCTGATACCAGTAGTTGGATTTAAAAAAATATTTGACAAAAAAATTTAATGGGGGGGGGGGGGGGGGGGGTTAATCTACAATAGGGGGGGTTAATCTACAATGGCTGAAATCTAACCCCGGGGTTAATCCACTATATTGTAGATTAACCCCGGGGTTAAATTACAATGGAGTCAAAATACCATAGGACACCGGGTCAAAAATGGCCCCGCCCTGGGCTTATCAGTTTTTCATAGGAAAACCTTTAAAACTCTTCTTCTCTAAAACTGTATGGCCTAGACCTTTTATATTTGGCATGTAGTTTTGCCTTATGGACCTTTACTAAGATTGTTCAAATTATGACCCCAGGGTAAAAAATATCCCCGCCCACCGGCGCTTATCAGTTTTACATAGACTTATATAGGAAAACCTTTAAAAATCTTCTCCTCTGGAACCGTAAGGCCCATACCTTTTATATTTGGCATCTAGCTTTGCCTTATGGTCCTCTACCAAGATTGTTCAAATCATGACCCCAGGGTAAAAAATGGCCCCGCCCCGGGGCTTATCAGTTTTAAATAGACTTATATAGGAAAACCTTTAAAAATCTTCTTCTCTGAAGCCGTAAGGCCCAGACCTTTTATATTTGGCATCTAGCTTTGCCTTATGGTCCTCTACCAAGATTGTTCAAATCATGACCCCCGGATCAAAAATGGCCCTGCCCCAGGACTTATAATTTTTACAAAGACTTATGTAATCAAAAACACCAAAGGAGTAGAAGACACGATCAAGCAGTATTGTGTTGACTGTTTTTTATTCACCAACGTTCGGCCTTACAAAGGCCTTCATCAGGGTGGTACAAAAATTGAAACACAATTTA
This sequence comes from Gari tellinella, assembly GCA_922989275.2. Taxonomy (NCBI): domain Eukaryota; kingdom Metazoa; phylum Mollusca; class Bivalvia; order Cardiida; family Psammobiidae; genus Gari; species Gari tellinella. The sequence continues at coordinate 35,368,273 of OV277857.1, read as the reverse complement.
TACAAAAATCTTGTCCCTGAAGTGCAGGTTTTTAGGTACCTTTGTCATGTGACCTTTTATAAAGATAGATCAGCCCTCATTACTAAAACAAAGAGTAGTCATGACAATGATGTCATGATGACGTCATAATTACGTCATAATGACTAAGATGACATCAGTATAGTTCCATGGTGATGAGGTTATGAAAGATAGTCTATTTTCAGTTTAAAGAGCCTTTTAACACTAGTTTTCATTAAGAATAGAAAATGAGTCTCTAAATATTAGTAAAGTGTGATATTAATCTATCCTTTAAAAAAACCTTTAAAAATCTTCTTCTCTGAAGCCGTAAGGCCCATACCTTTTATATTTGGCATCTAGCTTTGCCTTATGGTCCTCTACCAAGTTGTTCAAATCATGACCCCAGGGTTAAAAATGGCCCCGCCCCCAGGGCTTATCAGTTTTACATCTACAGGAAAACCTAATGCAACAGTCCACATACATGCAATGACAAACTTCATTATGCATCGAGTATAACACAATAGTTCCTCAGGTGAGCGATTTAGGGCAGCATGCTGCTCTTGTTTTGTCTGTTTGTCCATTTGTTTGTCTGTCAGTCCACAACTTTAATATTAGCCATAACTTTGTTAAAGTTAGAAACTTTATAACTTGGGTCATGTCCTACAAAGGTCAATGTCATTTTTGAGTTATTTCCCAGTGTCATAACTATTTTTCTTCTCCTGGAGATAACTCAAGTTCTACTGATGTTCACCCATTATCCCATACATATGCCTTTTTACGCCTTTAATTTATTCCTCCTAAAGAAAATAATTCCACTTTATACAGTCATAAAAATGTAAGATATAAGAAATAGTATCTATATCTTAGTTGATGATAACTTAAAGCAGGTTGAAAGTAAAGCTGAATGCACAATAAATAATCATATGGAAATACATGTAGCTTGATAAGAAGAAGTGTCATGGATAAGGGCCATAACTTTGCCAACAATATTTTTTTAAGTTATTCCAATTTGTCATGGTGATAATTCCATTTACTGGTACAGCTATATTAAAATGCTGTCTTGCATATTAAGATAAGGCACAATGACCTCAGGTGAGCGAATTAAGGGCCATGGTCCTCTTGTTGGTTTTTATTGCAGGAAGAGACCAGCTATCAAGTCTATCATACAGTAAGTATTGCACATCCATACAGCAGAGAAGACTTGTTATCCTTTCCCATTTACACTAACAGAAATGCAAATGCTATGCAATAAATATAGAAATGAGAGTTTTTTTGAAATTCTGACAATTGACCTTTATCTTAGTGGCAAAAAATTACTCAGCATCTGCAATGGAAATGATTATTTAAGCACTAACACGTTTCTTGGGAAAGGATAACATCTTCCCCATAGAGTCTCTGTATTTTATTCCCATTTTTCCTCATACAGTGAAACTCCTCTATAACAACTATTTAACCCATTGTATGCTGGGTAATATTTGGTGGCCATTTTATAATGTCGTCTGCAGCGGGTATAACTCAAATATTTGCAAAAGATTTTAGCAGTTTCTGATAGCATACTGAACTAGCTGCAAACAGTTTTGATCTCAGATCAGGCCCCACACTGTGGGGCCTGATCTGAGATCAAAACTGTTTGCCTAGTGGTACACCTAAAAGTGTATCCCGCATAAAATGGGTTAAATAAGACAAACTAATGGTAATAATTGACTTTTTGAACTCTAAATGATTTTATGGTCTTCTACTTTTCTGAAGTTGGAATTTTCTGAATTTTCTTTTCAAAATATACTGACACGAAAAAGAAACTGTGCACTTGTTTAGGAATTAAAATTTCCATCTTTTTTTAAAGAAATATAGGCAAGTGTGGTATCAAAATGTTCGTAAATATTACTTTTACACGATGCTTTATTTTTTAACCAAATTCGTGTTATTATAAATTCACTGTTAAAAGTAAAAGTTGCAAATCGGTATTGTTTCCTAACGTTTTGAAAATGAAAATGGATTTAAAACAGTATGTATAATGTCCTCATCTTACACTGACCAATGCAATAAATCTCGAACGCATTGACCTGACGTAACGTCTTGTGACGTAAATTCGTCAACGTCATGTATCTACCCTGACGTGATGGCTTGCTGGATCCTGATTGATCTCTCAAGCTTCCATTTAGACCGTTAGGATGTCGAAGGGTCATGATGGTATTTCGATGGCAATCAAACTGCCCAGAGACGCTGACGTCGGATTAAGGTGCTAAAGTGTCTGAATTTGTTCGTTTTTTTGAAGCCGTGGGAGCTTGTTAACGAGTTTAATTCAAATGTTTTGTGATTTTATTATTGCATTATCAGTAAAGATATCGGTCAGTGAAAATTTGTACTTGTAAACATGTTGCACAGGCCGCACGTGCATAATATTGCGTAATAGCCGTTGGTACGTTTGCATGACATCCGGGTGCTTTAATATCGGGTAAATTAGTGCAGTGTGTGAAGAATTATTTTATCACTCACTATGCTAAGATTTATCATTCTAAACTTAGTAACGAAAAAAGTTACACTCAATATAAAAGTGCACAGTTTCTTTTTCGTGTCAGTATAGGTTCAGTGTCAAACAGTTTTGTCCCGATGAGAACCCAAGTAACTCTCATCTTGATCCAAACTGTTTGTAAAGGAATCAATAGCTTCAAAGAGTTAAGAAAGGTGATAGATTTAAGAAATAATATCTTAATATTTGAATGCTCTCTCATAACTTGTTTTTTCAGTGTTCAAGAAAGGTGACTGCTTAATAAGAAATTCTCTTAACCCTATTTAAACTGGAAAGCAATAAAATGCGAATTTTCAAAATTACTTTCTGAATATAGTGCTATGAATTAATGTACTAGACATTTTTCAGTTCTAAATGAAATAGATCTATAATCAATATGAAAAATTCAACATAAAAATGGTTACATGACATTCTCTAATATAAAAAATAAAAGTGATCTTTTAATAGGACACTAACTGCTTACTCCAAGCAAGGTTATACAGAGATTTAGTGCTGAATAAGGCAGATTCTGCTTTACTTTCAGCCATTCTTTAAGCTATCGTCTGCAAGGATATAGAAAATATTTGTTATGCTGCATATTCCTGTATAAAACAGAACTATTTTCTTCAGTGGAGGAATATATAAAAAATGTAAAAAGGTTTATCAATTTAGTAATGGGTGAAGCAGTCACCTGCTTGAAATACTTACACTGTAACAGGGTTATTTAGGTACTAAGTATAATTCGAATGTGGAAGGTAAATATTGAAGACTTATTTTTATCCATCGTGCTGGGAATCTGAATTGATCAAGTAACAACTATCACAGGATTTATTGTACTTACAGGGTGTCCCAAAAAAACGGAACCATGGGTCAAATGTGCAATTTATCCATTTCCTATCAATATTGATAAATTAAAAGTACCGGTATATAGATAAGTAGAGACGAAATTTTGCCATATGTCATCCAAATTTGGTCTAAAAATATTCAGCAATTTGTTTAGATATAAGCATTTTTAAGGAATCAACAGAAAAACCGTTTGTTCATGATATCGATTTTTATTTACACGTGGCGCGCATAGTAAGCCATTGTCACTGTACAGTGATTTGACGTCTATCCACACTTTTCCATTTTGATACTGAGTCAAAAATCACACGATTTTATTTTGATTTATTTTATTGTCTATAATGTAATTTCATTTTGTTTTATCGGTTATTAAACAGTTTATACGATTTTAGATAATAAAAAAAAAACGTAATAACATTAATGTCATTCCTATCACAGCAGCTTTGCATGACACGAGTATTTTAAATAACTTGGCAATGTCGGGATAAATGTTCTGTTTTAAAGGCAGAATGTCGCCCAAATGGATGTTTAAAACGCGCAATTTCTTATATATGTACATTTTCTATGTATTAAAACTAAGCGAAAACGGTTGTCAGATGCCTGACATATGCCCCCCTTTCTTTAAGAATCATACATAAATGTGCCGATTTCTTATCCAGATGGTTGGAAAAATAAGCTCTTTGTTTACATAACAAATCTTCGTGTCTGCTTCCGAGAATTTCCGCATGGTCGAATAAGAGTCACGTGATCGATCCGATTTTTCTGACTTGTCTGTGTTACTTTAGAACAGAATAGTTAATAATGGTAAATAGGTAACAGTGGAGAAAACGTTATTCTTTCCCGTTTAAACGCAAACTAAACGCAAACACATCACAATAAAACGCATAAAAACACAACCTTTAGACAATTATGACCATTCATGTTAGTCTGAGTTGCAAACAGTTTGGTGCCTGATCAGACGCCGGGTTACCCGGCGTCTGATCTGCTCCAAACTGTTTGCAATTGAAATCATCGTTTTAGCGTAAGCGCGTTTATTGGGAAAGAATAATATATTCTCCACTGTAAGGAAGGTAACATTGAATACATAGTCGTACACATTCCTACTTGAGATAAGTATGATCATCGTGCAGCACGAGAATGCTGCGCTAACTTTACTGATATTTTATTCTTTCAAATTAAACGCATTTATAAACAAAACTATTATTACCATTGCAAACAGGTTGGAGCCAGATCAGAAACCACGTAACTCGGAGTCAGATCAGGCTCCAACCTGTTTGCTACTCAGATTAAAAAATAGTTAAAATTTCTAAAAGTAAATTTCCACAGTGTAGTGAATTGCGTTTGCGTTTAAACGGGAAAGAAAAATGTATTCTCTACTGTATATTGCGCACAATAAATACAGCTATCAATGTCTCTTGCTGAATGTAGGGAATACTCATCCCTTTTAAAGTTTTAGAATGTTCCAATCTAAAAATAACTCTGCCAAGTCAGAAGAAAACACTATGAAAACATCTTTACCGGGTGCAAGCCGAACAAACTACGAAAATCTCCGCCGTTGATCGGATATCAACAAACCGATTTAAAAATTCATGGGTTTGTAAGCAATGTTGCCTCCATATACATAGCGGATTACTTCTTTTTATATGTTTAGATTACGTATGTGCCTGAATGTTCAGGTTTAAGAAATGCGCGATTTTGGCTACTTGACAGCTACATACTGGCTTTAAAACAAAAATGAAATATTGCTCAAACATGGATATTAAACTGTACAGATTAATTGGTTATCAAATAAACAGCGCAAATTAAAATGATTGACAAGAATAATCTGACGACGCGTGATATAAATTAAACATGTGCAGGGTTTCATAACCGCCATTGGTGCCATATGCACTGACCAGCATTTTGAAATACATTCAAAAGACGGGCAATTTATAGATAAAAGATGGCTTAGTAGATTCAATTTGAATGTGCAGCATGTATATATCTGTTGGATTCTGGGACAATTGATACGTGTACAGGTAAGAACAAAACAGTTGCACGGTTGTTTAGACTATGCTTTAACAGTGCAAAAAGCTGTCGTGTGTAATCACAAAAACCAATATCATGGTCAAAATTAATGGATTTTATGGTTCTTCATTAAAATAATCATAACTTTAAAAGCAATGTATATTTATAATTACAATTTGGCAGAAATATGCCCACCTGATGTATCTACAAAACTGCATATTTATCTTTTAAAATATGTATCTACTTTAGGAAAAATAAACGGCTGAACTAGGGTTCTGGTTTTTTTGGGACACTCTGTATAAACAGTTATATTTGTCAATGAAGGCAGGTATGTCTCTAACTGCTGAAGAGATTGGTTCACCTTCAGAAGAGTCATTCAGTGCAAGTGTACTGGTTCAGAAGTATCACCTGTTGCCAGTTACTACTACTACTATTATCAGATTTTTTATTAACGTGCAGGCTCAGGAGCAATATCCACATCAATGGGCCCCCTTCCAGGTAGCTGGCTTGCTGCACGCATGGCAGTTCTTACACCTGATCTCCAGGTGTCTCTCTCTCGAGGGTCGATTGCAGAGAGGTTCCAATCTCTGCAATCCCTCTCTGTCAACCCTTTCCACGTCATCCTAGACATTCCAGCCCACGTGTGCCAGCAACATGTATGTTACAGGCTGCCTTCAATGCCCCACTGGATTTCTCCACGTGACTTTACCACCTCAGCCTTCTTTCCTTTAGGATGATGTCTAGGTCATCCAGGCCAAGTTGCACCAGGAGCTTTTTCGACCAGGTGGTGGCAATGTCCTCTGGCTTGATGTTGCAGATTTGTCTGACCATAGCACGATCATTTTGCTGGAGACGGTGGAGATTCGGCTTTGACAGTGGCCATGTTTCGCTGGCGTAAAGCATCACACTTCTCACACAAGTGCTGTACACTCTGCCACGTGTCTTGTATGAGAGGTGACGTGATGTGAGGATTGGTAGCAACTCCTTGAATTTTCTCCATGCTGCTTTAACTCGGGTAATGGTACTAAGGTCACAACCCCCTGCTGCTGAAAGCATGTCTCCGAGGTAACAGAAAGAGGCTACCACCTCCAGTTTGTCCTGTCCCACTAGAATCTCAGTCTGTGGTCTCCCGTCGAGTGGCCGTGCTAATTCCTTACACCGAGCGCATTTGAATGTGGGGTCCTCTCTTAGGCGCTTTAGTCCACTACACTTCTTGTGGACCCAGTTCCTGCAGCTGCTGCAGAATATGCTGTTGTTGCCTACGCCAGAACAACAGACTGCACACAGGAACTTGCCTGAGCTCTCCAAAACATCTAGGCCAGTGCTGCAGATCATGATCTTCGTCTTCTTAGCATTAACTCTAAGACCTTTCTTCTCCATGCCTTCCTTCCAAGTGAGAAGCCTACTGACACATTCCTCCAGGGATTCTGCGACAATGACAAGGTCATCTGCATAGAGGTCCTCCCAGGGGACGCCTGATCGGAACTCGCGTGATAGGGCTTCGAGCACTATGATAAAGAGAAGTGGGCTGAGTACTAATCCCTGGTGCACACCAACTTTCACCTGGAATTCTTCACTGCATCCTTCACCTACACGGACACTGCTACGTGCATTGGCATACATGCCCTGGACCAGTCGCACAATCCACTCCTCTACACCCAGTTTTCTTAGCGCCCACCAAATGACCTTCTGGGGGACTCGGTCGAAAGACTTTTCTAGGTCCACAAAGGCCATCTATAGTCTTTTGTTGACAGCGAGGTATTTCTCTTGGAGCTGTCTGACTACAAAGATTGCGCCTGTTGTGCCTCTGCCTGGGACGAAGCCAAACTGTGACTCGTCAATTGTAACAACCTGTCTGATGAGACCGTCCACAATCCTCTCAAGGACTTTCATGACCTGTTCGGTGTGCTTTAGGCCTCGATAATTGCCCCTGTCCAGTGCATCACCTTTGCCCTTGTATAAGCAAACAATGAAACTTTGCTCCCAGCCCGCTGGCACTTTACCATCCCTGATGATAGAGACTGCAAGGTCACAGATCATGGAAGCGCCAGTGTCACCTGTTGCTCTGATCATTTCTGCAACAATGCCTGATGGTCCTGCTGCTTTGCCCAGCTTCATCTTAGAGATAGCCTTCTTTACCATATCCAAGGTCATTGGGATGGGCGGACCTTCCACTGGAGGCTCATCAGACAGATGTGCAGGGTCCCAGTCGAACTCCACGTTGAGAAGTCGCTCATAATGTTCCACCCAGGTCTTCTGCTTTGAGTCCTCGCTCAGGGACATCTCTCCTGCGTCATTCCTGATAGGCTTGTCCCCTACAACATCAGCGTTCTCTCGACGCATCTGGTTGGCAAGGCAGTAAACCTGGGATGACTTGGAATCTATATTGTCATAGACCTCCTTGTCCGCATCATGACGAGCATGGTGCACTGAATGTCTTGCAGTGCGCTTGGCTGCATCATATGCTGCTCTTGTGCCCTTACCAGACCTCCACGCCTTGAAAGCCTGCCTCTTTGCTCTGATAGCCTTATCTACATCCTCACTCCACCACCAAGTTTCTTGTCGCCAACGATGGGGGCGCGTTTTGCTACATACCTCCTCAGTGGTTTTGAGCAGCTTTGCTTTCAGGTTGGACCAGATATCCTCTGTGTTTGCATCACCTGTAGGTGCATTCACATGGGAGTTGAAAACCTCTTGGAAGTGGTTGCTTATTTCAGGGTCCTTCAGCTTCCAAACCTTTAAGGGTTGTGTGCACTTTCTCTTTGCTTTCAGAGGCATGACAATCTTCATATCACACACCAGGAGCTGATGCTGTAAGGCAACTTCCTCTCCTGGGATGACCTTCACATCCTTTACCTCCGCATACTCCTACGATACAGGACAAAGTCTATCTGCATGGCTGCGTTCCCAGACGTGTACGTGATGAGATGGCTGTCTTGTTTCCTGAAGCATGTGTTCCCCAGAATCAGGTCAAATGCAAGCGGATACTCCAGTTTCCTTTCACCCTCTACATCAGGTTCAGGTCTGCCAAAGCCCATCCCACCATGTACCTCACTATATCCCGTGCCAGCACGGCCTACGTGGCCATTCCAATCTCCGCAAGGGATCAGGAGTTCAGATGTTGGGATCCTGACCGTCACAGCACGCAGCTGGTCGAAGAACTGGTCCTTCACTTCATCACTGAGACCGCTTTGTGGAGCATACACAAACAGGAAGGTAAGTACATGTTGGCCGACTATGAGTTTCACAAGGATAATCCTGTCTGAGATGCGCTGGACCTCGAAGACTTTTTCGATCCACTCTTCAGCCACACACACTCCTACTCCAGCTGTGCCTTTGTCGTTTCCGGACCAGTAGAGTTTGTACCGGTGTAGCAGTCAATTCTTTCCCCCCTCAAAAGTTTCCCCGGGGAAAGAATTGGCTAGCCAAAACCTTCCCCGGGGAAAGAAGTGGCTAGCCAATTTTTTCCCCCAGGGAAAGAATTGGCTAGCCAATTCTTTCCCCCCCTATAATTTCGCAAGTGGGATACTTTTAGCTAGCTAATTTTTTCCCCCCCTTAGTTGAAACTTTCCCCCCCTATAATTTCGCACTGAAGGATTTCTTTCTCACTATCTGGCGGAATTGTATGGTTTGACTATCTTGGAGGGGGGAAAGTTTTGGCTAGCCAATTCTTTCCCCCCATCTGACAGTGTGCGAAATTGTATGCTTTGACTATCTCTGAGGGGGGAAAGTTTTGGCTAGCCAATTCTTTCCCCCCTATCTGCCAGTCTGCAGAATTGCATCATTTGACTATCTTGGAGGGGGGAAAGTTTTGGCTAGCCAATTCTTTCCCCCCTCTCTTTCAGTCTGTGGAATTGTATACTTTGACTATCTGGGAGGGGGGAAAGTTTTGGCTAGCCAATTCTTTCCCCCCTATCTGTCAGTCTGCGGAATTGCATCATTTGACTATCTTGGAGGGGGGAAAGTTTTGGCTAGCCAAAACTTTCCCCCCACCAACATAGTCAAAGTATACAATTCCACAGACTGACAGACAGGGGGGAAAGAATTTGCTAGCCAAAACTCTCCCCCTTCCAAGATAGTCAAAGGATGCAATTCCGCAGACTGACAGATAGGGGGGAAAGAATTGGCTAGCCAAAACTTTCCCCCCTCCGAGATAGTCAAAGCATACAATCTGCACACTGTCAGATAGGGTGGGGGGGGGGAAGAATTGGCTAGCCAAAACTCCCCCCTCCGAGATAGTAAAAGCATACAATTCTACAGACTGTAAGAGATGGGGGGAAAGAATTGGCTAGCCAAAACTTTCCCCCTCCAAGATAGTCAAAGTATGCAATTCCGCAGACTGACAGATAGGGAGGAAAGAATTGGCTAGCCAAAACTTTCCCCCCTCCGAGATAGTCAAAGCATACAATTCTACAGACTGTAAGAGATGGGGGGAAAGAATTGGCTAGCCAAAACTTTCCCCCTCCAAGATGATCAAAGTATACAATTCCACAGACAAACAGACAGTGGGAAAGAATTGGCTAGCCAAAACTTTCCCCCCTCAAAGATAGTCAAAGGATGCAATTCCGCAGACTGACAGATAGGGGGGAAAGAATTGGGTAGCCAAAACTTTCCCCCCTCCAAGATATATAGTCATAGGATACAATCTGCACGCTGTCAGATACGGGGGAAAGAATTGGCTAGCCAAAACTTTCCCCCCTCCGAGATAGTCAAAGCATACAATTCTACAGACTGTAAGAGATGGGGGGAAAGAATTGGCTAGTCAAAACTTTCCCCCCTCCAAAATAATCAAAGGATACAATTCCACAGACTGACAGACAGGGGGGAAAGAATTGGCTAGCCAAAACTTTCCCCCCTCCAAGATAGTCCAAGTATACAATTCCACAGACTGAAAGAGAGAGAGGGGGGGGGAAGGAATTGGCTAGCCAAAACTTTCCCCCCTCCAAGAAAGTCAAAGCATCCAATTCTGCAGACTGTAAGAGAGGGGGAAAAGATTTGGCTAGCCAAAACTTTCCCCCCTCCATGATAGTGAAAGTTATATATACAATTCCACAGACTGAAAGAGAGGGGGGAAAGAATTGGCTAGCCAAAACTTTCCCCCCTCCATATAAAGTCAAAAGGGTACAAGTCCGCAGACTGACTGAGAGGGGGGAAAGAATTGGCTAGCTAAAACTTTCCCCTCTCCAAGATAGTCAAAGTATACAATTCCACAGACTTACAGACAGGGGGGAAAGAATTGGCTAGCCAAAACTTTCCCCCTTCCATATATATTCAAAGGATACCAATCCACATACTGAAAGAGAGGGGGGAAAGAATTGGCTAGCCAAAATTTTCCCCCCTCCAAGATAGTCAAAGTATACAATTCCACAGACTGAAAGAGAGATAGGGGGGAAAGAATTGGCTAGCCAAAACTTTCCCCCCTCAAAGAGAGCCAAATAATACATTTCAACAGACTGACAGATAGGGGGAAAGAATTGGCTAGCCAAAACTTTTCCCCCTCCATTATAAAGTCAAAAGGATACAATTCCGCAGATTGACTGAGAGGGGGGGGGGGAAGAATTGGCTAGCCAAAACTTTCCCCCCTCTGAATTGCGAAAATATAGCGGGGAAAGTTTCAACTAGGGGGGAAAGAATTGGCTAGCTAAAAGTATTCTCAATTATGAGTTTTTAGGGGGAAACTTTTGACTAGGGGGGGAAAGAATTGGCTAGCCAATTCTTTCCCCGGGGAAGGTTTTGGCTAGCCAATTGTTTCCCCGGGGAAACTTTTAGCAGGGGGGACAGAATTGGCTGTTACACCGGGTTTGTTTGTTAGAGTGACTTATGTCATTGTCGCAAAGAATATAAAATGCGCTGGTCCTACATATCTACTGTCATATCACGTTAACAACGGTTCTCGTCCGATCACCGAAGTTAAGCAACGTCGAGCCCGGTTAGTACTTGGATGGGTGACCGCCTGGGAATATCGGGTGGCCATAGGCTTTTTAAAATGGGATGACGCATCTGATCATAATTTCTGCTTATGCACTGCTAACATACGTTTATCAACGATATTACATCTGCAACTACGAAGAAGATTATAATAGAAGTCGATTTAACGACACATTACTATGCCGTGTGTTTAATTTATTTTCTATGCATACGTTGTGTAAACGTTTTGATTAGTTTCTTCTTTTTAGCTCACCTGGCACGTAGTGCCAAGGTGAGCTTTTAGGATCGCTGGATGTCCGTCGTCCGTCGTCTGTCTGTCTGTCTGTCTGTCCGTTCACAATTGTTTGTTAACACTCTAGCAGGTTCAAATCTCATTGGATCTTGATGAAACTTGGTCACAATGTTTGCCTCAATGAAATCTAGGTCAAATTCGAAGGTGGGTCATGTCCGGTCAAAAACTAGGTCACTAGGTCAAATTATCGAAAAACCTTGTTAACACTCTAGAGGCTACAAATTTCATTGGATCTTCATGAAACTTCATCAATATGATTGCCTCAATGAAATCTAGGCCAAGTTCGAATGTGGGTCATGTCCGGTCAAAAACTAGGTCACTAGGTAAAATCTTCGAAAAACCTTGTTAACACTCTAGAGACTACAAATTTCATTGGATCTTCATGAAACTTCATCAAAATGTTTGCCTTAATGAAATCTAGGTCCAGTTCGAATGTGGGTCATGTCCGGTAAAAAACCAGGTCACTAGGTCTAATTATTGAAAAACCTTGTTAACACTCTAGAGGCTACAAATTTCAATGGATCTTCATAAAACTTCATCAATATGATTGCCTTAATGAAATCTAGGCCAGGTTCGAATGTGGATCATGTCCTGTCAAAAACTAGGTCACTAGGTCAAATCTTCGAAAAACCTTGTTAACACTCTAGAGACTACAAATTTCATTGGATCTTCATGAAACTTCATCAAAATTTTTGCCTTAATGAAATCTAGGTCAAGTTAAAATGTGGGTCATGTCCGGTCAAAAACTAGGTCACTAGGTTGAATCATCGAAAAACTTTATTAACACTCTAGAGACTACAAATTTCATTTGATCTTCATAAAACTTGATGAAAAGGTTTGCATCAATGAAATATAGGTCAAGTTCAAATGTGGTTAATGTCTTGTCAAAAACTAGGTCACTAGGTCAAATCATCCAAAAACCTCGTTAACACTCTAGAGACTACAAAATTCATTGAATCTTCAAGAAACTTGAACAAAATGTTTGTCTCATTGAAATCGAGGTCAAGTTAGAATGAGGGTCATGCCTGGTCAAAAACTAGGTCACACGGTGTACATGGTTACCAGGTGAGCGATTAAGGGCCATAGTGGCCCTTGTTTCAATAAAAACTTAAAAAAAATTCTTTTCTGAAACCACAGTACCCTGAGCTTAGATATTTGGCACAAAGCATCATCTACAGGTCCTCTATCAAGATTGTTCAAATTATGTCCCCGGGGTCAAAAATGACCCCGCCCCGGGGGTCACAAATTTACATAGAGTTATCTAGTGAAATCTTCAAACCTCTTCTTCTCTGAAATTAATATAGCTAGAGCTTTGACATTTGGCATGGTGGAACTTCTAGAGGTACTTTACCAATATTGTTCAAATGGATCCGGTCCGTTGCATATCTAGGTCACAGGAGCTAAAAATAGATCATTTCAATAAAAACTTAAAAAATCTTCTTCTCTGAAACCACAGTACCCTGAGCTTAGATATTTTGCACAAAGCATCATCTACAGGTCCTCTATCAAGATTGTTCAAATTATGTCCCCGGGGTCAAAAATGACCCCGCCCGGGGGGTCACAAATTTACATAGAGTTATAAAGTGAAATCGTCAAACCTCTTCTTCTCTGAAACTAATATAGCTAGAGCTTTGATGTTTGGCATAGTGTAACTTCTAGAGGTATACTTTACCAATAATGTTCAAATGGTTCCGGTCTGTTGCATATCTAGGTCACAGGAGCTAAAAATAGATTTAAAATAAAAAAAAGCTTAAAAAATCTTCTCTTAAACTACAGTACCCTAAGCATCATCCAATCAGCAATTGGCACAATCATATTGTCATAATTTCTCAGCTTTCCAAGATATGTTACATTTACATCAACGGTCCCAGGTGAGCGATTTAGGGCCTTATACGGCTCTTGTTTTGTTTGTTATGTAACAACACAATGACGTCAATGTGTCTTCCGTGCAAATGCCCATATTTGTATTATCAGTGTAGTATTCATGTGTATTGATTCATTTTAGCCCTAAAATAAACTCCTGTCTATACATGAATAAAAAGCTGCGAAAATTAGATACCCACGTCAAAGTTATGGGACATTTAAATGACGCCCAACGTCAACCTCATGATTTAACAGCAAGATAACGCAACATCGCATTCAGCTAGAGTGACTTCAACGAAAGTTATTGGCTATAAACGACGTTTGTAGCCAATAACAACATCAATATTCTTCATTGGCTGGCATTTTCACCTGATCTGAACCAATTGAATACATTTGAGACCAGTTTGGACGACGTGTGTACAACGGCGTTCTGCAAATTCAAAGCCGTCATGATGTGATTGATGCACTAGTACGGGAGTGGAATGGTATTCCACAATACCGAAGACAGCGTGTGGTCCACCGTAAATGCTCCGGTATTGCCAGGCTGTGGTTAATGAAGTGGGTAGTCTTACCAGAATCTGAAATTTGTGACTTTTGAAATTCTACCTGTCTTGTTTAAGACATTACTTTGTAGAACATACCATGAATTTTACAGGTACTGTTGTGACAATGTGTGTTAAAAGGCTTCACCATTGTCTTATTAAAAAGAAATTTCAAAAGTCCTTTCACAGAAACTAAACTTTTATGGCTGGTGCGTTTTCATTGCGTTTGAGTATATCTAGGTTAAGTTTGAATGGGGGTCATGTCCGGTCAAAAACTAGATCACTAGGTCAAATCATAGAAACTGTTTTTCATGAGGCTACAAATTTCATTAGATCTGAATAAATTATTGTCAGAATATTTGCCTACATCAAATCTAGGTCAAAAACAAATGTGGATTGTGTCTGGTCAAAAACTAGGTCACTAGGTCAAATCATAGAAAAATCGTGTTAACACTCTAAAGGTTTATTGTGGGTCATTGTGGGTCATGTCCAGTCATAATCTAGGTCACTATAGGTTAAGTTTACATTGTGTACCAGGTGAGCGCTTTAGGGTCATAGTGGCCCTTGTTTAAATAAATTTGTTCTTTTTTGTTAATACCAAATGGTTAGCAAACATATTTATTGTGGGGTTTTTTCGTCTAAAAACTTCTCCGCTATTTGTTTTGAGTAATGAAAATAAAATAGTTCCGATACATGTATTCGCGATCGATGTTCTGTATTGAAAACAGTGGTAAGTAGATCTATATTTTTGTTCGGTATAATAAAATAAATATCACATCTCACAAAGGGTGCCTCGGGTGACCAATCCGTTCTCTCACCCTCTGTGAGATGTGATATTTATCTATTGTCGCCTGCTGCTGTTCTAAAAATAACATTTTCTAAATTTTCATTTCAAAACATGGCATCTCATTAGGATCCAAACGGTCTGAAAACATCATGGCTTCGCCACTAGCATGCTGCAAGATAGAGAAAACAAGTTAAGGTGAAAACAAATTTTGTTTTCTTCTAGAATACTAATCTCTTTCTTATCACATCATGGGATTAGCTGGAATGCTTTTTACATCAACAACAGACCAGCAATAATTCCTTCCATATCAAAATGAACAGAGATTGCTAAAACATAAAAAAAAAAAGAAGAAAAAAAAAGAGCAAAATTCTATAAAATATTTATTGTTCTTGGTGTGCTGCAGTCGAACCTTAAAAATATAACTTGAACCTGTTTCAGTTGAATTTATCTGTATTTTAACTCTGTGCATGCTAGCGGGTGATATATGTGCAACAGTGATTACCTTTGCAAACAGTTTGGATCCAGATGAGATGCCGCATAACGTGGCATCTCATTAGGATCCAAACTGTTTGACACTCTGACCAGGCTGTTTTGAAAGAAATTTTGAAAATTCTATTTTTAGAACAGTAGCAGATGACAATTTTTGTTATTGTTTTGTTTTGTTTTGTTTTTTACGTCGCTTTCAACAGTATTTAAGTCATATCGCGACGTCCAGCTATTTATAGGTGGAGGAAGACCCCAGAAGCCCTTTATGCACTGTTTCAGGCACACATCAGCAACTGGGTATAACCATCGACCTTCCGCAAGCCAGCTGGAAGGCTTCCCCACATTCAAAATCCGAACGACCCTACTTGGATTCAAACTCACAGCGGTGAGGAGCTTAGTGATGTAAGTTACAGTGACTATACCACTAGGCCACGGAGGCCTCTCGACAATTTTTGTTGACGAAAAAATTACCCAGCATACAAAGAGTTAACTGCATAAAATTTATATTTATTGAAGAAGCATAGAGATCAGAGCCCAAAGGCTATTCAGCTCAAATCTGACCAATCAAATGCTTGAGAACCCTCTCAGACTCATCTCAAACTTGTTATAATGTTTGGGCCAGGTCACAGCTGAATGCAGGATGGATGCAAAACAGAAAGTTCCTGTAGGAGCTTTCTGACTACTAAATTTGTCCTTCATTTAGCTGCCACCAGTATTAAACTCATTTTAGTTTTGTGTCAGTTTAACACGAAAATTTGACTGTAATGAAATACCGGTATTAATCTTTTGAGAGTTACATGATCCTCATAACTAACCGCTATAGGTGTCCGGATAAAAAAAAAAAAATTTTTTTTGGTCTACTGTAGTGCTATAGAGACTATCATATATAAGAGAAGGTATATAACTTCACGGACAGGGCGACCATGACCGGGACGAATCTATTGTACTTTTTTCGCTAATCATCCAGAACTTCCCAATAAACACGGTTACGGTAGAAAGAGAAATGTTTTTTCTTCACATTGATACCAAATATTGCACTATAACTTCTGTTTTCAGCGAGTACGAGAGTCCAATTTCTGAAAAAACACCCGTTTTTTCCGAGATCGGAAAACCTATGGCCTGGGTCTCAACTCCACTTCGACATTCAAATCTTATCCCCGAGCTGTATCGGCCCGGTTTTCTGCTTGTTGTTTTAAGAAATGATATATAAGGTCCAATTCTTATATTTATTTCAATATTCAACCAACGACACAGCCTCAAAATTAAAATGTACGATTTCAATATGTGAATTAGTATCCAACGGTGTCGATCGAAAACAATCGTCTAGATGCTTGACATGAACGTTGATTGGTTGGTCCATCCTCTCAACCAATCAGCGCTGGGATCAAACAGCAAATCTCGTCAATTTAAATAGAGGCTTGATCGGGGGGAAATTGACGCTACTTATAAATCCCAAGGACATTTTCTGTTGAAATGAGATTACAGTAGACCAAAAAAAAATTATTTTTTTTTTAAATTCTTTTGAGCCTGACACCTATGTCAACCGCATAACAAGTTCATGGAAAGATTTATTTAAAATCATTTATAAGTTTCAAGAAACTATTTATAATCCATTCTGGATTTACATGTGCTTGAAGCAACTACAGTCAAACCTGTCATAGCGACCGTCCCTATATAGCGACTGTTTGTCTTAGGCGACGTTAAAAATTCCTCCCAACACATTTTCCTCTATGTTAAGACTGTGTATACCGACAAACCTGTGTTACGTGACTAACGACAGTAACATGCCGCTCCCAAAGCCACATCTCGCTATTAAACGCACCTGTTTGCAGCGACTCGATAATTGCCGGGCATTATCGATTTTTCAGTTTTTATTTCCAGGAGGCGAATATTCCTTTGTTTGTATGTTAGACCAAAATTTCTACTTTTAAGTGCATATTTAGTTATCCAAAAAAGTGATATACAACATCTTTGTTTAATATTCATTTAAATTATACTTAAAAATATTCCATTCTGAAAACAGATTTCCAAAATTTTGCTTTATAAACATGTAATTCACGTTTCAAAACTGCATGTTACAATTTGTGAGTAGACAATTGTGGTAAATGGTTCAACGGCGATTGGGATTCGGGAATGAATTTGGAGAATTGAGCTACCAAAAACAATTAAATATAAAAAGAATTATTAGAACTCAACTAATAATGCTTGTCTTACCCCGACAATAACTATTCCAGTGATGATTTACGGTTAAAAGGGTTAAAAAGTCATTCCCAATCCAACACTCAATAACGGGTGGGGGAAATTATGTCGTATAAACGCCGGCGTATTATAATCGTAAATTTCTGCGAAAATACCCGTGTAATGAACATTTTATATGAATGTAAACCGACAGTTAACTTCTTGAATTGATTTTCCAACGATGCGTTATGAAAAATCCCATTAGAAAACAAAGCCATATGCCGAAATTGCGAAGCAGAATTTCTATGCACATTCCTATATGCCGTTGCGAATACTTGCTTTTTAGCGTATGTGTATTACATGTGTTACAAGTAAAAAAATGGTTCTTAATAAAAATTATTGACAAATAAAACGACGTTAAAAATAGCGCTGTCATATTTTGAAATTACTTGAACAAAATGGCGGCGCGATAACATTATAGACGCGACACTAAACGTGGACATTTCGGGAAAGATTTACGTGCGAGAGAGCAACTAACACACGCCGGGATCGAATTCTTACTCCATAAGACGCGATTCTGAATATGAATTATACAGTTAATAGACAGAAAGCGATCCTAAATTGGACACATGTTTATCAGATACAACGGAATTGAAGGACAAATTTGAAATTTTTCGTCAAACCTGTAAGGAATAAAATCTCTAAAAAACACCAGACAGACGAATATTGCAGGTGATTTATTGGATCTTTTATAGTATTTGATCATTTGGGGATGAATAGTCAACAAGTTATTTAAGTATTTGTCATAATAGCTATGCAATTTTGTCTGAAAATATAGAAAATGATCTTAATTATTGCTTTTGGAAGAAAGGGTTAATATATAAGTTTATTCAGAGATACATCTATATGGTGTTCACTTGTATACTAATTTACCCTTGGAAACTGGTAAACCTGACTTATGTGACTACCTGTCTTATGTGACCTTATTGTGTCTCTCCCCTTGAAGGTCACATAAGACAGGTTCGACTGTACAGTCAAATCTGGATATCTCGAGGTCGCTTGAGTCAAACTGATCGTTACTTCTACTGTTGAATTTTGAAAACTCAGTCTTGCCTTGGTCAAACTTATTCATGTTTCAAAGTTAAAACGTAGCTATGCGTTGTTTTAACTTTTAAATATGAATGAGTTCTACTTAGGTAGTTTGAGTTTCAAGGTTCAACTGTAAAAAAAATAAATTAATCCATGGGCGGGTCCTTATCAATGTTTATTTTAACTTATCAAATGAATAGCTGTAATCAGCTGTGACTTAGCAAGGAGCAATACCTGTTTGAAACAAATTTGATATGAAAATACCAAATATTTTTCTTGTTCTTAACCCATTAACACATTTAACCTTAGCATCGAGTATTCACATCAATTACAAATAGTATACATGTGAAAGAGTTCATTTATTTTATGCTAACAGTGTAGACCCTGATCAGAGGGCTCCTTAAGGAGCTCTCTGATCAGGATATTCACTGTTTGTCATTTTGCAATATATATTGTAATTAACACCCTAATTGGAGATTGGAATTTTCCATTTGAAGTTTCAGGGGTGAAAGGGTGATTAACTCTTTCCTTATGCTAGGTTAACACCAACGGCGCTTTGATGGCGCAAAGCATGCAAAGCGGCACAAAAGCGTAACAAAGCTTGATTAAAGCGTCAGGGTCGTAATAGATCGTGGGAAAGCTTGGAGTAAAGCGGGACATTCGGCAAGAGCACAAAGTTTTTTTAAACGGTTTAAAAATTTTGGGCGGTCTGTTACGAATTGATTAAAGCGCCTAGAGCGTAACAAAGCTTAACAGAGCGTAACAAAGCTCAGCAAAGCTTGACTCAAAGCGTAGGAAAGCTTAACAGAGCTTGGTTCAAAGCGGGGACCCCAGTCTTCACAGTCTGTCACCACTTGACATGCTTCGTTAAGATGTCTCAAGATTTGTTACGATTTGGAATGAAGATCTGATACGAGGTCAGGCGGTTTCATCAAGATCTGACACACTTTGATACCCTTTGTTACGTTTTCATGAAGGACTCTCACGCTTTCTCATGAATTGGGACGCTTTGATCAAGGATTGACACATTTTGTTAGGCTTTGTTACGGTTGGCAAGCTTCCTCACGCTCTCTCGCGCTCTTTCAGGCTCTCCTACGATACCAACGCTATGTCTCCATCCTTATAAATAGTGCTGCAACTTGAGTACCACTCATTGCATTGTTTCAGATAGATCATGTTCTGGTACATCTGGAACTTCTGGATCTTGTTGTTCTGACATCGTGTTCTGGAGTCAAATTCCAGTGATTTTGTGGATCTGCTGCATCTCTATATAGGCTCTGGATCAAAAGCGGCATGAAATCGGCTATCTTGACATTTCCCAATGCCTAACAGAGCTGAACAGAGCATAACAATGCACAAAGCTTGATAATCTTATCAGAGCCTGATTTAAAGCGTCACAATCGCATCAAAGCATAATAAAGCGTAATAAAGCTTATAAAAGCGTGATTTCAAGGGTAGCAAAGCCTGATCAAAGCGGGAGGAACCGTAACAAGTGGGGAAATAACTCGTCCCAAAGCGGCAACCAATTCGTATTAGAGCTTATCAGAGCGTAAGAGATCGTGATATTTTTTGGAAAAGTAAAAAAAAATGACGACGCTTTGCTCGCTGATTTAAAGCGCGGCATTCGTCGTTGGTGTGTACCTAGCATTAATAGAAACATCTGGAGTCTTCTTCTACCTGTAAATTGCTGAATGTAGCAATATGACTGAAATAGTGTTAACAGGGACATAAAATCATAATAAATCAAACCAAAACCTCATAGTCTCATTGATCAAAGCTTAGATTTTAATAATGTTGTAAGTGGGAGGATAACTATCTTGAACCATTATTTCAAGCCTAATTGGGGTGAAGATAGGTCAAACTGTACAATTCTCTCACTCAGATTTAGTGTTATTAACCCATATTCACCCCTGAAACATCAAAATGATACTTCTAGTTTCATTTTAGGCTTAGACCAGTTTTTGACTTTTAAGGTGTCTTGATAGCTTTAAAACTGCCAAAATTGTGTTTTTAACCTTTTTTCCGATTTTGATAGCCGACATTCTGTTCTACATTTTACCAAAATCTCCCAAACCAAACCAAACGCATTACACGGCTATCTGATCAATAAATCACACCTCATTAAGCACTCCGTAGTCCAGCCACGTGACCAGCTAGAGGCGTTCTCCAGCTGCTGTTGCGTGAATTATGGGTTTCGCATGTTAAATCATTATTGAATTATGATTGGTATATTTTATTAAGGGTGGAGCTAAGGAAAATCGCTTACGAAATATATGTCTTCTTATTGGTTGAAACAAAAAGGACATAGTTGAACCCCGGGGGTATTCGCACTGTGTCAGACAGTCAAAATGACACGCTTATCAGTTAATTGACGTTTTCGGCACCTCCTTATTTTCAGACACACGGCATGTTTGAACAAAGATTGTGTTCGCGGTTGGGGTCCGATTTTCATGCGGTTTAAAGCAGATGAAAGGGTATTATCTTCTCGAAGGAATCGTGTCTCAGAATGTTGATGAGGTTCTCCAGCTGTTCACAGCAAAGCATTACGTAATAGAAATCGACTTTAAATGGTAAAATAACTTTGATGTTACATAATAATAGTTGGAAGGGGTATTTTAAAAATCTGAGACAGCGATCCCTAGATATGTTACTGAAGTGTATTATGGGCAATTTTAAAGGCGTTACAAATTAAGACAGCTTTGAAATCGCTGTTTGAATATTTTTTTTAATTTGTCTTATAAAATCGTAAAAAAATAAAATATTTTTTTAAAAAAGACATTTTGTGGTGACATGTGTACCACTTAAACCATTCAGCTATAAAATGGGGGAATAAATTATAAATCATGATGATAAATAAGAAAAATCCACTTGCAGTATCAAAACTAACTTAAGAGGTATTTTTTAACAATATTGACAATATTTTGAAATAAAATAAAATGATTTAATTTTTTATGAACAATTTAATTTTTCTTTAAAAAGAATGGCTGATTAAAAATGTGAAATAGTTGATATAGTTGCTTGTTTCAGCTTTCTTTAAACTACCATCTTCTAGGATAAAGCAAATATTTCTTATATGGTGTATAAAGTGGAACTATTTATTTCTTCAGTGGAGGGATATTCAAAAAAAGGCTATTCTTTTGAAATAGCTGCTTAGTACAGGATTTGCATCATTAGCTCACCTGGCACGAAGTGCCAAGGTGAGCTATTGTGATCTCCCTGTGTCCGTCGTCGTCCGTCAGTGTCCGTCCGTCAGTCCGTCGGTCCGTCGTCAAACTTTTTCATTAAAGATCTTCTTCTTGGAAACCACTGGGCCAATTTCTTCAAAACTTCATAGGATTGTTCCTTGTAGGGTACTCTCTCAGATTTCTTCAAATATAGGTCATCCAATTGAAATTGTGGTTGCCATGGCAACCAATTGAAAAAACTTTAAAAATCTTCTTGTCAAAAACTACTGCTCCGAATTGAAAATAATTTTACCTAAATGTGCCATTGGTGACCCTCTATCAGATTTCTTAAAATAATTTTCCTTTCTAAAAAAACATGGCCGCTAGTGGGTGGGGCAGATTTTCCTTATATGGCTATATAGTGAAAACTTTAAAAATCTTCTTGTCTGAAACCGCTGGTTCGATTTGAAAGTAATTTCACACAAATGATCCATGGGTGACCTTCTACCAGAATTTTTAAAATAATTTAGATATCTAAAAAAACATGGCTGCCAGTGGGTGGGGCACTTTTCCTTATGTTACTTTGTATAGTAAAAACTTTAAAAATCTTCTTCTGTGAAACTACTGGTCCAAATTAAAAAATAGTTTTACACAAATGTGCCATTGGTGACCCTCTATCAGATTTTTAAAAATAATTTTCCTATTTTAAAAAACATGGCCACTAGTGGGTGGGGCAGATTTTCCTTATACATGTATGGCTATATAGTGAAAACTTTAAAAATCTTCTTGTCTGAAACCGCTAGTCCGATTTGAAAGTAACTTTCCACAAATGATCCATGGGTGACCCTCTACCAGATTACATAAAATAATTTTGATATCTAAAAAAACATGGCCGCCAGTGGGTGGGTCACATTTTCCTTATGTTACTGTATAGTAAAAACTTTAAAAATCTTCTTCTGTGAAACTACTGGTCCAAATTGAAAATAATTTTACACAAATTATCCATTTATGACTCTCTACCAGATTTCTGAAAATCATTTTGTTATCTTTAAAATCATGGCCGCCAGTTGGTGGGGCAAAAAGAAAATCTTTAAAAATCTTTTTCTCTGAAATTATTGGTCTGATTTAAGAATATTTTTACACAAATAATGATTCATGGGTGACCCTTTGCCAGTTTTTAGCTCACCTGAGCCAAGGGCTCAAGGTGTGCTATTGGGATGGCCCTGTGTCCGTCGTCCGTCGTCGTGCGGTGTGCGTCGTCCTTCGTGCGTCGTCGTTAACATTTGACATCTCCTCCTAAACGCTTGACAGATTTCAACCAAACTTTACAGGAATGTTCTTTCAAATTTGTTCAAAGAATAAAAACAATGTAGAACTCTTGTTGCCATGGCAACCAAAGTGGAAAAAAAAAGGAAATCTTAAAAAATCTTCTTGTCTGAAACTACAAGGGCCAGAGCTTAGATATTTGGCACATAGCATCATCTACAGGTCCTCTATCAATTTTGTTCAAATTATGCCCCTGGGGTCAAAATTGGCCCCGCCCCAGGGGTCACAGTTTTACATTGAGTTATATAGCGACATTTTCAAATGTCTTCTCCTCTGAAACTAATATGGCCAGAGCTGTGATATTTGGCATGGTGACACTTCTAGATGTTCTTTACCAATATTGTTCAAATAGTTCTGGTCGGTTGCATATCTAGGTCACAGGAGCTAAAAATAGATTTTTTTCAATGAAAACTTAAAAAATCTTCTCCTCTGAAACTACAAGGGCCAGGGCTTAGATATTTGGCACATAGCATCGCCTACAGGTCCTCTATCAAGTTTGTTCAAATTATATACGCCCTGGGGGTCAAACTTTTACATAGAGTTATATAGTGAATTTTTCAAACATCTTCTACCCTGACATTAATATAGTCAGAGCTTTGATATTTGGTATGGTGACACTTCTAAATATCCTTTACGTATTTTTAGCTCACCTGAGCCAAAGGCTCAAGGTGAGCTATTGTGACCGCTCACTGTCCGTAGTACGTCTGTCCGTCTGTCCGTTCACTTTTACTTCAAACGACATCTTCTCTGAACCCGCGGATTGTAGGGCGGATTCAAACTGCTCATGATGTTCCTTGGATGCTTCTCTACAGAAGTTGTTCAAATGAAAGAGAAAAAGCAAAAACTCTGCTTGAAAAAGCAAAAAAGCAAAAAACTTTAAAAAATCTTCTTGCTAAAAACTACTAGGCCCTAAGCTTTGATATTTTTACAGTAGAATCTCCTGGTCGATCCCTCTATAGTTTGTTAAAATGAAATCCCTAGGGTCACACTTGACGCCACCCTGCGCAGTTTAAGTGCTGCTCTAGGCAGGTTTCACAGTATTTTTGATGAAGCAGAAGCAGAACTGTATTTTACCTGAGTTACTCTTAATATACTAAGGGCAAATAGCCAATATTTGCAAACATTTTGGATCCAGATCAGATGCAACATAATCATAATGCTACATCTAATCTGGATCCAACCTATTTGCCACTCATTTACCAACTTAACATTTTCTAAATTGTTTTTGTGTACACTTTTCACATACATTAGGTTTTAAGCAGACATCATTTCAGTCTGGTAAGGGTAAGCCCCAGAGCTCTAGCCACTGAGGTCAAATATTATGCAACTGTTATAGAGGGAGTATCACAGAACTGGTCATGATCAGCTGAACATGTTGTCTGCTAAAGTTTAGATATGGTTCAGTCTGCTTCATACTTAGAGAAACAGGATCTGGAAGTGATCCAGTGACAGTTATGTAATTATGTCTTATGCCATATTTATACATATGTTTAATATTGGTTTTGTCAGAGTTATCTGTATGTCTTGTCATTTTTTCTTGTCCAGGATTCAACCCTTTTGCCCTATATACTGACGTTTGTTAACCCATTACCCCATAAATGTGCATTTTTAGGCCTTTGATTTATTCCTCTACTTAAGAAAATAATTCCACTTTAAACAGTCATGAAAATGTAAGATGCGAAAGTAAAGCAAAGTGTGCATTAACCCTTAGCCCGCCAAATAAATTGTCGTCTGCTATATTTCTCGTCTGCTTCAAGTTTCAAAGTGCTTCAAAGTTGCTCAAAATTGCTGAAAATGTTGTCCGAGTGTCAAACAGTTTGGATCCAAGCTGTTTGCATATAAAGCTATAGTCGTGAGTGGCAGGCTAAGGGTTAAGACACATTCTGCTTTACTTTCAACCTGCTTTAGGTGGCCACCTATTTTCAAAACTAGAAACATGCTATGGGGTAATGGGTAAAATGAAATTGCCTATTTGGAAAGAGCTTGATGAGAGGAAGTGCCATTTGCAAAGGCCATAACTCTGACATCATTGTTTTTTTAGTTATTTCCCTTTGTGATATTTTCTTGTCAAGAAGACAACTTCAGTTCTACTGATGCTATTGTAATGAAATTTTATGTATGGAAAGAAACTGATGAGAGAAAATGCCATGCACAAGGGCAGCAATATTTAGTTTTTCCCCTTTGTCATATTTTATTGTCAGGAAAATAATTCCAGTTCTGCTGACGCTAGTGAAATAATTATCATTTATTGGAAATGGAAATAGCTTGATAAGAGGATGTGTCATGGATAAGGGTCATAAGCTTGGCAACAAAATTCACTTTTGTCATGTTTTCTTGTCTGGAAGATAACTCCATTTATAGTTATATTAAAATGTTGTCTTGCCCAGTCAACTTAGGTACAAACTTCAATGTCCTCAGGTGAGCGAATTTAGGGCCATGGCCCTCTTGTTTGTACATTTTTCACATACAGTAGGTATTTAGTAGACATCATTTCAGTCTGGTAAGGGTAAGCCCCCAGTAGCTGCTAATGCTACCATAGTCCCAAACTATTGCATAATATTTGACCTCAGTGATCAGGCCAACAGAACAACATGTTGTCTGCTAAAGTTTAGAAATGGTTCAGTCTGCTTCATACTTAGAGAAACAGGATCTGGAAGTGATCCACTGACAGTCATGTAATTATGTCTTATGCCATATTTATACATATGTTTAATATTGGTTTTGTCACAGTTATCTGTATGTCTTGTCATTTTTTCTTGTCCAGGATTCAACTCTTTCCCCCCATAAATACTGATGTTTGTTAACCCATTACTTCATAAATGTGCATTTTTAGGCCTTTGATTTATTCCTCCACTTAAGAAAATAATTCCGCTTTAAACAGTCATGAAAATGTAAGATGCGAAATAAGTTTCTATATCCTAGTAGATGGTAGCTTAAAGGAGTTAGAAAGTAAAGCAAAGTGTGCATTAAGACCCATTCTGCTTTACTTTCAACCTGCTTTAGGTGGCCACCTATTTTCAAAACTAGAAACAGGCTATGGGGTAAATGGGTAATATTTGGAAAGAGCCTAATGAGAGGAAGTGCCATTTGCAAAGGCCATAAATCTGACATCATTGTTTTTTGAGTTATTTCCCTTTGTGATATTTTCTTGTCAAGAAGACAACTCCAGTTCTACTGATGCTATTGTAATGAAATTTTATGTATGGAAAGAAACTGATGAGAGAAAATGCCATGCACAAGGGCAGCAATATTTTGTTTTTCCCCTTTGTCATATTTTATTGTCAGGAAAATAACTCCAGTTCTGCTGACGCTCGTGAAATAATTATCATTTACCGGAAATGTAAAAAGCTTGATAAGAGGATGTGTCATGGATAAGGGTCATAAGCTTGGCAACAAAATTCACTTTTGTCATGTTTTCTTGTCCGGAAGATAACTCCATTTATAGCTATATTAAAATGTTGTCTTGCCCAGTCAACTTAGGTACAAACTTCAATGTCCTCAGGTGAGCGAATTTAGGGCCATGGCCCTCTTGTTTTCAAATGGTTCTGGTCTGTTGCATATCGAGGTCACAGGAGCTAAAAATAGATTTTTAGCTCACCTGAGCACAAAGTGCTCAAGGTGAGCTTTTGTGGTCGGTCTTTGTCCGGCGTCGTGCGTCGTTCGTCGTGTGTCAACAATTTCTTCAATATCTTCTTCTTCAAAACTACTGGTCTGATTGCAACCAAACTTCACAGGAATGTTCCTTGGGTCAAGCTTTTTCAAAGTTGTTCAAAGAATTTGAAACAATGCAGAACTCTGGTTGCCATGGCAACCAAAGTGAAAAAATAAGGAAATCTTAAAAAATCTTCTTGTCTGAAACCACAAGGGCCAAAGCTTATATATTTGGCACATAGCATCATCTATAGGTCCTCTATCAAAATTTGTTCAAATTTTGCCCCTGGGGTCAAAATTGGCCCCGCCTCGGGGTCACCATTTTACAAAGAGTTATATAGTGAAATGTTCAAACATCTTTTTCTCTGAAACCAATATGACCAGAGCTTTGATATTTGGCATGGTATAACTTCTAGAGGTATTTGACATATATTGTTGAATTGGTTCCGGTCCGTTGCATATCTGGGTCACTGGAGCTAAAAATAGATTTTTTACCATGAGAACTTAAAAAATCTTCTTGTCTGAAACCATAGTACACTAAGCTTAGATATTTTGCACATAGCATCGTCTACAGATCCTCTATCAAATGTGTTCAAATTTTGTCCCTTGGGTCAAAATTGGCCCCGCCCCGGGGATCACAGTTTTACATAGAGTTATTTAGTGAAATGTTCAAACATCTTTTTCTCTGGAACCAATATGACCAGAGCTTTGATATTTGGCATGGTATAACTTCTAGAAGTCCTTCACATATATTGTTGAATTGGTTATGGTCTGTTGCATATCTGGGTCACCGGAGCTAAAAATAGATTTTTTGAATGATAACTTAAAAAATCTTCTTGTCTGAAACCATAGTACACTGAGTTTAGATATTTTGCACATAGCATATTCTACAGGCCCTCTATCAAAGTTGTTCAAATTTTGTCCCTGGGGTCCAAATTGGCCCCGCCCCGGAGGTCACCGTTTTACATAGAGTTACATAGGGAAATGGTCAAACATCTTTTACTCAGAAACCAATATGGCCAGAGCTTTGATATTTGGCATGATGTAACTTTTAGAGGTCCTTCACATATATTGATGAATTTGTTCTTGTCTGTTGCATATCTGGGTCACCGAAGCTTAAAATAGATTTTTTCCAATGAAAACTTCAAAAATCTTCTTGTCTGAAACCATAGTACACTGAGTTTAGATATTTTGCACATATCATCGTCTACAGGTCCTCTATCTTAGTTGTTCAAATTTAGCCCCTGGGGTCAAAATTCGCCCCGCCCTGGGGGTCACCTTTTACAAATCTTCTTTTCTGAAATCACGCGACCCATCCTAGTGTCACCATGGTCAGGTGAGCGATCAAGGGCCATTCTGGCCCTCTTGTTATTTTAAAAACTTAAAAAATCTTCTAGTAAAAAATTACAAGGGCCAGAGCAAAGGTATTTGGCACATAGCATCATCTACAGGTCCTCTATCAAGTTTGTTCAAATTATGCCCCTGGGGTCAAAATTGGCCCGCCCCGGGGGTCACAGTTTTACATAGAGTTATATAGTGAAATTTTCAAATGTCTTTTCCTCTGAAACTAATATGGCCAGAGCTTTGATATTCGGCATGGTGACACTTTTATATGTCCTTTACCTAGTTTGTACAAATGGTTCCAGTCTGTTGCATATGTAGGTCACATGAGCTAAAGATAGATTTTTCCAATGGAAACTTTAAAAAATCTTCTTGTCTAAAACCCTACTACCCTGATCTTAGATATTTGACACATAGCATCATCTATAGGTCCTCTATCAAGAGTGTTCAAATTATGCTCCTTGGGTAAAAAATGACCCCGTCCTGGACATAAATCATTTTCTCCATTTTTCAGCTATTCTCAGGTGAGCGAAATATGCCCCATGGGGCTCTTGTCTTCAAATAATCTTCCTAGCTCAAACATGGCCGCCAGAGGGTGGGGATGAATTTACCAATGATGGCTTATAGTGAAAACTTTACCATTACTGGTTCATTACCATGACCGTAACCATGGATACCAGGTGAGCGATTTAGGGCCGCATGCGGCTCTTGTACTATATTATATGTATTATTTTTCAGTCAGCGGTCCCCAGCAATTGTGGCTATATTACCATCACCCAAGGAAGAAGCTCAGTGGCTATTCAGAAGGAACCAGCTCTCAGCAAAGTATGTTAATAACCCTTTCCTCCATGAAACCTCAAATGGACCTTTCTAGTTTTCAATTTACACGCCGTCCAATCGGTTATGGTTACCGCATCGTTAAAGTTGTGGTTACCTCTCGCAGCGAGAGTCGATTAAAAAGGTGAGTTTATATTTTGCTCCAAAACACTCATTCTTTCACAAGATTGGCACTTCTTTGTATGCAGCCATAAAAAGGAACGTTTGCCGAACATGTTGGTGTAATAATTTCCCAACAGCATGCAGAATGGTGTAATAATTAAGTGAATCAATGTGAATCAATATGCCAAAACACACATTTTCTTTCTTTGCGACTGAATATCTCGGATATATGACAAACTCTCGTTAATTCAACGATGTCGAAGGTAAATCAAAGTATTTTTCTGTCCATCCTATGAATTTCATACTGCTTTATTAAAAATCAAGGTAGTGACAAGTATTTTCGTGTAGTGAGTTGATGCTCGAATGGCTAAGGTTACCGCATTTTTAGCTCACCTGAGCCGAAGGCTCAAGGTGAGCTGTTGTGATCGTCCGTTGTCCGTCTGTCCGAGCGCATGAAAGGTCCTTTGTTGGGTAGGGAGAACAATAGATTCCATTCATTCCGTGATTGCCCTATTGTTATTGTTGGGTATTTTAGTGTACTGTTGGGTACTTTTAAACAAAAAATATACCCAACAAATGTCCAACTGTGAGAACGTCCGTCCGTCCGTTCAAATTTACTTCAAGCGACATCTCCTCTGAAACCGAGAGTTTGAGGAAAAAACTAAATTGCTCACGGTGTTCCTTGGATGCTTCTCTACAGAAATTGTTAAAATGAAACTTTAAAGTGGACTACTTATTGAAATTTATTAAAAAATGCGAAAAACTTCAAACAGTCTTATTGTCCAAACTATTAGGCCCTAAGCTTTGATATTTTTACAGTACGTATCGCTTGATGTATCCCTCTTAAGTTTGTTCAAATGAAATCCCTAGGGTCACACTTGACCCCACCCTGAACAGTTTTAGTGCTGCTCTAGGCAGGTCTCATGGATTTTTGATTCATGCAGAACTGTATTTACCTGAGTTACCCTTAATATACTACAGGCAAATAGCCAATATTTGCAAACAGTTTGGAAATGTATTTATACGGGTAATGGGTTTAACAAGGGGGAAGGTTATATACAGGTTTGTTATAGTCAAGATGTAGTTACTGTCTAGTATGTGCTCCGAGTAGACCGGGCTGTAGACGCTGCTTTCCTCTTCGTCTTTGTGGAACTTGCTGTAGCATGTTAATGCGTGCTCTGTCTAAGCTATATATAAGTCTACTACATTGTCTTTCATATTCCCGGATATCATCTGGGGCGATCCTGTATCTTTGTAGTTGTTGCCAACTGTTGATGATGTATTGGGTTTTGTCTGTCAAGACGAGTGCTTCAAAATCGATATTAGCTATTTTTTGTAGTTCACGTTTGATGTCTGCTAGTATAGGTGTTCGAACACCATCCAATACCGGTCACATTAATACAAAATGGTCCGCACTTTCACTGGATGTGTCGCATAGTTGACAGGTGTCTGCAACTGTATGTTGATTAAAGCTTTTTCTGTTACTTTGTAGAATATATGTTCCAGTGGCCAGTTTAAGTTTGGGTTTAAGTCTCTCTGCTTCACGGGAGGAGTAATCAAGTCCGAACAATGGATGCACATTTCCTGGAAAGTATTTGTCTTCGTGGAGGAAGCGAAGAGATTTGTATAGGATACAGGAAGTATTGATCCTCTGGGACCAGTAGCTGTATATGGTTCGGTGGACTAGAGTTTTCCATTTTGGTTTTGGCAGGACATCGCTGAGAATTTCTCCTAAGCAGGGAAGGTCATATTTCCACAGCACTCTCTGCACTTCAACTACCCAGCTTCTACTGTCCACTGGTTTCATATGATATTGACGTTCAAGGATCTGTCTTTCTATACTATTTGGTTTCTGGCTAACTAAGTTATGCAAGAATATCAGGGTTTTGAGCTGTATTTGCGCCTCTACGGGCAGCAAGCCTGTGATAAGGTAAATTGCTGGGTTGGCTGTATTATTTGGTAACTGGAGCATTTCTTTCAGTAGTTTCTTCTGGAAGGTTTCAATTTTTTCTGTATTAGAGTTGTTTGGTAGGATCAGTTCCATACCATACAGCAGCACTGGGGTAATGTAGGTTTTGTATAGGTGAACTAGGGTTTGGATATTAAGGCCTTCATGTCCTCTTAGTCCACTGCCAAACAGGCTGTAGGCTGCACGTCTTGCTTTCTTTATGTTCTCTTCTACGTTGAGGAACTGGTTGTTGACTAAAGAGTCGGTGCGTATTATGCCAAGATGTGGTGCACTGGCCACTGAGGGTATTTCACGGTCGTTGATACTGAACGATTGTTTATTATCTTTTCTACGCGAGTTGTTAACACCAATATGTACACTCTTTGTTGGTTGTAGAATATACCTTTCCATGTTTGCAAAGTCAGTTGACATACTGAGTAACAACTGGGTTTCTTCATTTCCCTCTGCCGCCAGGCAGATGTCATCTGCACAGGCGCTTGCTGCACAAGTTATATTTCCAATTCTTTGCCCGTAGGTTGAGGCCTGCAGCCTGGCTAATAGTGGATTAACATAGGTTTTGTATAGGTCTGTGCTAAGTATTCCCCCCTGGTGAACCCCCTGCTCTATGGTATAGTGATCTGATGTCTGGTTGTTCCATTTCACTGCCGCTGTCCCGTCTTTATGAAAGCTCTGGATGAGGTTCCAGTGTACATCATTGACGCCCATATGGTAAAGTCTTCGGAGAAGATGTTGGTGATCAACGACATCAAATGCTGACTTGGCATCTAAGAGTATCAGGTTCAGAGGTGAATTACTGTCTTTACTGTCTCGGTAGAGCTCTTCTATTATAAAGGCTGAATTAAGTGGTGATGCGTTCCTAGTGAAGCCTCTCTGGACATGGCACTGGTGCTCCTCGATCATTGGAGAGATACGTCGTCGCAAAATTGCTTCCACTATCTTCCCAAGCACCGACAGCACTGTGATTCCTCTATAGTTGGTAGAGACATTGGATAGACCTTTGTTCTTGTATATGGGAGTTAGTAGTCCCTTCTTCAATGTATCAGGAAATTTCCCTGTATGAAATATGTTATTGGCTATTTTCATAAGTATAGATGTCAGACTTGTCTGTGAATCTAAGTTTAAACTGTACTTGATGTGTTCAATGGTTATGTTGTATATATCAGGAGATTTTCCAGTATTAATGCTTTGTATTGCTTCCTGTAGTTCATCTTCTGTTACTGGGATCACCTGTCTCTGCGATGACAAGTGGGCTATATGCTCGACCTCCATCTGTACCTGTTTGTGGTAGGTGTGGTCGTATATTTGATCCTCACTTTCTTTTGCCAGTGCTGCAAAATGCTTTTCAAAGCCTTGTACTAGCTGTTCCTCGTTAAAGTAGTTGTCTCCAACATGCAAGTCATTGATGAAGCTTCGGCCTTTCTTTCTTTGTGAGTTGACCAATCTATGAAATAGCTTTGTGTCTGAACTCCTTGCCTCCAGGATCTTTTGTTTTTCTACTACATCTCTGTTTGCTAATGTCTGTCTATATATCTGTCTAAACTGCTTTTTTGTTTCATTCCTTTGAATAAGGCTTTCGTTACCCATGTGCTGTGGTTTTCCAGCTTTCTTCCATACTGAGTAATGATGTTTCATATTTTTATGAGCGGCTTGAAGTTGCTGCCTCTTGCATTGTGTGACTCAAGGTTGTAAGGATCTGGTCCATGTTATGCTCGTCTACTTCAATGTGTACTAAGGTTTTAAGTCTGGTCTCCACACAGGATGAGTATAGGTCAATGTCTTCGTGTTTCCAACTTATTCTGTTTGTGTTTGGCGTTGTGCCTTTTTTCTTCTGAAGTGTTTTATTACTCCACTTGAGGATGCAGGCAATTGGGTAGTGATCCGAGACATTACCGGGGATGTCATTAAGAATATGTTTGTCCTTTGTCATAAGGCTCTGTGGAATGTTGTGTAGGAAATAGTCAATCTCAGTACAGTCTATTCCTTGCAGCGATACATAAGTCTTTCCTTCTACTTTAAATTTCAGGTTGAAAGTGTTCAAAAACTCCCTAATGTAAGTAAGTCTCTTCCCTTCTGATTCTTGATGTAATTCATCGTTGAGGTCGCCCCCTATGAGGATATACGAATCTTCAGAGTACTTAAAACATAGCTCATACATTTGGTCAATGACTTCACAAAATTCTGTGACGTTGCCCGGCAACCCTCTGTTTGGTAAGTATGTCGAGATCAAGATTAGGCCTTTGTTTACTATATACTGGTTTAAGCGAATTGCTTGGATTCTTGGGCCCCCGTCTTCCAATTTGGTGATGACCGGGTCCAATGTGTCTTTCCATATTATGCCCACACCCCCATACCCTCTAGGCATCTGAGTCGGTAAAACTGGGTCGTTCGTATCTACTCCCTTTCCGCAAAATCCAATATTATTGTCAATTTCCCCTAGTAGGTGAGTCTGAAAATGGAACAGCCAGTGTTCTTGAAGCATGATAATATCATTCTTTTGTAAAAGTTCTCTTACTGTATGTGCACTGGTTTTGATGTTTTTACAGTTGTAGGAAATTACTGTAAGGGTTTGGTGCCCTTCCTTATCTGCTAGGTTGGTAGTTGGTACCATTGGGCCTGGCACAAAAAAGACTGATTGTCGGTTGTTTGGAACGTTGGTTGGGTATATTGTAATGGCACTGATTGCGCTGGGACACTGGCATTCATCAAGTGCATAGCTGTTTGTGGAGGGTGTCCATTCATCCTTGGCACCGCCGCAGAGTGTAATACTTGTCCTAATCTTGCTTCTACTACAGGTTGATTCATCTGCCTGACTTGTGGCATTTTAATGGACTGGGAGTACTCTTGGTTAAGGTCCGTGTTCTTATCGGAATGTACTAGCTGCCTGACTTGTGGTGTTGTAAGTGGGTGGACCAAAACTTGGCCTGGGCTGGCATTCATGGTCGGATGTACTATATGCATGCCTTGTGGCGATGAGACAGGATGAGTTAATAAAGGAGGTTGTACTGTCTGCCTAGCTTGTGGCGTAGTGCCTACTTGAGTTGAAACTTGTTCTGGACTAACTGTACTGGGTTGAGATGATGCTGTCTTCTCTGTATGTGAATGAGTTGATAACGGAGATTGTACTATCTGTCTAACCTGTGGCGTAGTGATTGGTTTAAGTGAAACCTGTCCTGGATTAACATTCTCAGTAGGGTGTACCATCTGCACAACATATGGCGTTGATACAGGATGAGTTGGTAACGGAGGTTGTACTATCTGCTTAGCTTGTGGCATGGTGACTGGTTCTGGTGAAATTTTTTCTTGACTAGTATTCTCTGTAGGATGTACTATCTGCATAACATTTGGCGTTGAGTCGGGATGAGTTGGTAACGGAGATTGTACTATCTGCTTAACTTGTGGCGTATTGACTAGTTGAGTTGAGACTTGTTCTGGACTTGTTGTACTGGGTTGAGATGCTACAGTCTTCTCTTTCTGTGTGTATGGAGTGACTTCTGGCTGCTTAACTGAGATAGACTCGTTGGGCACTTTTACTGGTTTGGCTGCAGGTGTAGAACATCCCGCTTGCCTCACTCTTTCCATGCATGAGGTCTGTGTAACGGTACCCTTAGTTGTTTTCTGGGATTGTCTACTTGGATTAGAAGATTTGTATATAAGTGGTTGCCCCAATAGTAGTTTATGGTTCAATGTGCTTCTCCATATTTCTGTGTTACCAATAGTTGTATGTGGTAATTCCCTAGGTACATCTTGGGTAAGGTCAATGTAGTTCCCATCTGTAGGGTTGCTATGGACCTGCTCCTCAGTTCTTTGTTTCTCATGCATGGTGGGTGGAGCCCTTAGAGTCGTTTCTCCTACTATATGGTTCATCTTTCCTTCTTGTTCCGGTGTTCCCTCTTTTGTATTTGAATATTGGTGATTGGCAGGGGTCATAAAGGCCTCTTCGAACTTCTGTAAGTCGTTTTCCATTCTGGAGAGGATGATATTAACAATCTTGTCGTTCATGAGTTGTATGCGATCACTCGTACTGTTGGTTCCTCGAGGTCTGTCCATGCCGGTGTAGATGGTACTGGACTTATCGGTGCATAAATTCGTAATTTTCTTGTTCAAAGTTTGTATCGTTCGAGTGAGTTCTTCATTTCTGGCTTCTAGCTTTTTGGCGTATGTTTCCATCTTCGAGGATTCTTTGTTTTTCTCTCCTAGTTTCTTTTCTTTAATTGCAAGATCATCTTCCCTCTTTCTGCATTTATTCCCCCTCTCTCTTAGTTCTGCCACCTTCCTGTCAACTCCAGGATTTGCCATCTCAGTGGGTATTTGACCGTTGCTGATCGCCGAACTAGAGTCTATGGATATTTGTTCCCTTGTGGGTGGATCTACTGTTCTAGGTCCCTGTAGGGGTCTTTGTTCTACCTGCTGTATGGCTGCTCCATTCCCAGACTCACTCGCTGTCGGATTAATATCAACATTAGTAATGACCTGTGACGGTCTACTTTCTGCAAGATCCTTCAAAAGCGTAGTGTTGTTGCTACTAGTTGTAGGCGGCAGACACAGTGTCCTCCCTATATTATCTACACATTTGCTACCTGAATAAGATGAACCATTCCCTTTTTCAAGTTCTGCAATTTTGTCTTTTGATAAGTTGTCACATTTGTAATGGATCAAATGTCCCCCCTTTTCACAAAAAATACCCCTTGTTCTACATTTTCTATTACACTTAGGGCATAATTATGTCACTTTCCTTTGGCTTATCAGTAGTGTCCGTAATCTCCTTCACACTCTCACCTTCTCTTCGATACCTTTTGTTCTGTTCAAGTGCTGCCTCTAGGGTCTCTGTGAGTTTCTTATTCAGGGAGTCTAGATCTAGGTTATTCTGCCTACATATACTTTGCACCAGGTTATGTACTACATCAATGTCTCTTTCAATAAAATGTCCAAGATTTTTACCATTCACCAAGAATCTGCATGTTGTGGTATATACATTAAGGGTAAATGAACAGGATTGTGGATTTACGACTTTATATGACTCTTGTGTGACGTTCTTGCCTGACTTATCTGTCTTTACTGTTGTATGAACCTTTCCCATGGCTACTGGGTAATTACTAAAATATCGTTTAAAAGTGAGACGTAGGAGTTCAAATGTTACTGCGTCAGAGGTTAATACTAGTCCTCCATCTTTAAATTCATATGCTAGCTGCTCTGGCCGTTGGGCAGCAGATAATTTCTTCTTCAGAGATCTGTCCATATTAAGACTGTAAGTTTCTTTATCTACCTTGTCAGCTACAGGTGCTATTCTCTCTCCCTTCTCCTGGGTTCCGCTGGACCGTAGCATACACGCCATCTATAATATCTTTTTCAATATGTCTGACTTGACTATAACTATGCCTGTTTTCCCCCACCACCCAAAGACCACCCTTGTACCCAGACTTAGGAAATGGAGCTCCTCAAAAATTAACACTGTAAACACTGAATCAGCATGATTATGGGCATTTTGCAAAGACAACAACTTCTTTTAAACACAGTACACGCGTGCACGATGAATGCAAATAGTTCATGCCACCCTTTATTCTTTTATATATCAGTACACTATGTGATCTTTTCAATCGAGCCTGCAGTTTGGTCACCACAACTTGAATAAAAGTACCTATCGAACAAAAACGAGGGATTTTTTTGCAAATATGACCAACTTCGCAGGGACAAAAATGTACTTCAAACATATTAAAAAATAAAAATGTATACCTCACGCCACCATTTTATGTTTTATCTGTAAATGCTGCGTGTAATTAACCCCCAATTTAGCTCGAGTTAAAAGTTTATACTGTTATAAAATACAACACAAAAGCTTAACCGCTACACCCGTACGAGTAAGATATCGGGAAACACGTTATTTTGCGAGATTCCACGAGACTCAAATCCCTATAATCTACGTTCCTGGAGTTTATAGTGAAATCTTCAAACCTCTTCTTCTCTGAAATTAATACAGCTAGAGCTTTGATATTTGGCATGGTGTATCTCCTAGAGGTACTTTACCTATATTGTTCAAATGGTTTAGGTCCGTTGCATATCTAGGTCACAGGAGCTAAAAATAGATTTTTTCAATAAAAACTTAAAAAATCTTCTTCTCTGAAACCACAGTACCCTGAGCTTAGATATTTGGCACAAAGCATCATCTACAGGTCCTCTATCAAGATTTTTCAAATTATGTCCCCGGGGTCAAAAATGACCCCGCCCCGGGGGTCACAAATTTACATAGAGTTATATAGTGAAATCTTCAAACCTCTTCTTCTCTGAAATTAATATAGCTAGAGCTTTGATATTTGGCATGGTGTATCTTCTAGAGGTACTTATCAGATATTGTTCAAATGGTTCCGATCCGTTGCATATCTAGGTCACAGGAGCTAAAAATAGATTTTTTCAATAAAAACTTAAAAAATCTTCTCTGAAACCACAGTACCCTGAGCTTAGATATTTGGCACAAAGCATCATCTACAGGTCCTCTATTAAGATTGTTAAGAAATGAATTGATTTTTTTCGGTGTTCAAGCCAAATGAACGACAGAAAATTATCGGCAAATACCATGAATCGCGCTAGCGATTCATGGTAAATTTGCTGATAATTTTCTGTCGTTCATTTCGCTTGAACGCCGAAAAAAATCAGTTCATTTCTTATATTTACAATATATTTGCTGTAATTTCTAACATTAAATAATCATTTTGTCAGTACGCATGTATGTTTAATCCATATTAGAGGTCGATAACACGAATAATGTGTACCCTATAAGGAACAGCCATGACCGATTTACTGAAGCTGTGTACATTCAAAAGCAGAAAAAATAAGTTCCATTGTCAACAACTTGACAGTTTGGCGCGAAAAATGCTGATTTAAGACGTCATTAGAAGTGACGTAATTTTAAAGTAGGATAAATATATCGGGGTTTTATTGTCATAAAGAAACGCAGATATAGGCCTCTGTTTATATGGTAGATTTCTTATGTCAGT
The DNA here is from genome assembly GCA_922989275.2 of Gari tellinella. Taxonomy (NCBI): domain Eukaryota; kingdom Metazoa; phylum Mollusca; class Bivalvia; order Cardiida; family Psammobiidae; genus Gari; species Gari tellinella. Next base: position 35,330,373 of record OV277857.1, on the reverse strand, counting down.
TTTCTTGCAATTTATCTCATTTATAAAGAAGAATATTAGTCAGGAATCATGGTTTCCACTAGTAGGAAGGCATAGATCGGTTAAGAACAAATTTTGAAAAAATCCGCCAATTGTTTGCTGCCCCAAGTTCCAGAGATTAATTCGCGAATGAAAACTGCATATGCCCCGCCTCCCCTTCGAAACTTTTCCACAAGTCCCGCCCATTCGAAAATTGGTGTTTATTTGAAATGAACACACTTTTTGTCAATGGAATTGAATGGGGCGATTGTAAATATTTCAAATTATGTCCCCGGGGTCAAAAATGACCCCGCCCCTGGGGTCACAAATTTACATAGAGTTATATAGTGAAATGTTCAAACCTCTTCTTCTCTGAAATTAATATAGCTAGAGCTTTGATATTTGGCATGGTGTAATTTCTAGAGGTACTTAACGGATATTGTTTCAAATAATTCCGGTCCGTTGTATATCTAGGTCACAGGAGCTAAAAATAGATTTTTTTTCAATAAAAACTTAAAAAATCTTCTTCTCTGAAACCACAGTACCCTGAGCTTAGATATTTGGCACAAAGCATCATTTTCAGTTCCTCTATCAATTTTGTTCAAATTATGCCCCTGGGGTCAAATATTACCCCGCCCCGGGGGTCAAAAATCGTTGAACTAATAGAGTTTGTCATATATCAGAGATATTCAGTCGCAGAGAAAGAAAATTGGTGTTTTGGCATATTGATTCACATCGAGTCACTGATTTAATACACCATTCTGCATGCTGTTGGGAAATTTTACACCAATGTGTTCGGCAAACATTGCTTTTTACGGCTGCATACAAAGAAGTGCCGATCTTGTGAAAGAATGAGTGTTTTGGAGCAAAATATAAACTCACCTTTTTAATCGACTCTCGCTGCGAGAGGTAACCACAACTCTATCGATGCGGTAACTATTAACCAATTGAACGGTGTGATTTAGTCTAGGCCATTTTTAGCTCACCTGAGCCAAAGGCTCAAGGTGAGCTATTGTGAACGCTCACCGTCCGTAGTACGTCTGTCCGTCTGTCCGTTCACATTTACTTCAAACGACATCTCCTCTGAACCCATGGATTGTAGGGAGGATTCAAACTGCTCATGATGTTCCTTGGATGCTTCTCTACAGAAGTTGTTCAAATGAAAGAGAAAAAGCAAAAACTCAGCTTGAAAAAGCAAAAAAGCAAAAAACTTTAAAAAATCTTCTTGCTAAAAACTACTAGGCCCTAAGCTTTGATATTTTTACAGTAGTATCTCCTGGTGGATCCCTCTATAGTTTGTTAAAATGAAATCCCTAGGGTCACACTTGACACCACCCTGCGCAGTTGAAGTTCTGCTCTAGGTAGTTTTCACAGTATTTTGATTTAAGCAGAACTGTATTTACCTGAGTTACCCTTAATATACTAAGGGCAAATAGCCAATATTTGCAAACATTTTGGATCCAGATCAGATGCAACATATTCATAATGCTGCATCTAATCTGGATCCAAACTATTTGCCACTCATTTACCAACTTAACATTTTCTAAATTGTTTTTTTGTACAGTGTTCACATACAGTAGGTTTTAAGCAGACATCATTTCAGTCTGGAAAGGTTAAGCCCTAGCAGGCTCTACCATACTCAACAACTGTTGCATAATATTTGACCTCAGTGATCACTGGTCGTGTCAGCTGAATATGTAGTCTGCTAAAGTTTAGAAATGGTTCAGTCTGCTTCATACTTAGAGAAACAAGATCTGGAAGTGATCCACTGACAGTTATGTAATTATGTCTTAGGCCATATTTATACTTATGTTTAAAATTGGTTTTGTCAGAGTTATCTGTATGTCTTGTCATTTTTTCTTGTCCAGGATTCAACCCTTCCTCCATAAATACTGATGTTTGTTAACCCATTACCCCATAAATGTGCATTTTTAGGCTTTTGATTTATTCCTCTACTTAAGAAAATAATTCCACTTTAAACAGTCATGAAAATGTAAGATGCGAAAGTAAAGCAAAGCGTGCATTAAGACGCATTCTGCTTTACTTTCAACCTGCATTAGGTGGCCACCTATTTTCAAAACTAGAAACAGGCTATGGGGTAATGGGTAAAATGAAATTGCCTATTTGGAAAGAGCCTAATTAGAGGAAGTGCCATTTGCAAAGGCCCTAACTCTGAGTTATTTCCCTTTGTGATATTTTCTTGTCAAGAAGACAACTTCAGTTCTACTGATGCTATTGTAATGAAATTTTATGTATGGAAAGAAACTGATGAGAGAAAACGCCATGCACATGGGCAGCAATATTTTGTTTTTCCCCTTTGTCATATTTTATTGTCAGGAAAATAATTCCAGTTCTGCTGACGCTAGTGAAATAATTATCATTTATTGGAAATGGAAATAGCTTGATAAGAGGATGTGTCATGGATAAGGGTCATAAGCTTGGCAACAAAATTCACTTTTGTCATGTATTCTTGTCCGGAAGATAACTCCATTTATAGTTTTATTAAAATGTTGTCTTGCCCAGTCAACTTAGGTACAAACTTCAATGTCCTCAGGTGAGCGAATTTAGGGCCATGGCCCTCTTGTTGACATTTTATGGTTGATTTTTACAATATATATCAAAATGACAAACAGTGTAGACACTGATCAGGGGGCTCATTAAGGATCAATCTGATCAGGGTCTACACTATTTGCATAGGACAAGTGTACTCATCACAGGTACACTGTTTGCAAAAAATAACGCATATATGCGTGACAAGGGTTCAAAGAGTTACGTCTCAATGCTACAGCTGTCTTGTCTGTCTGTATGTCTGTCTGTCTGTCTTTGTCTGTTTCTCTGTCTTTCTTAAGCTGGACGAGATTTACAAGTAGAAAGCCTACATGTTTTATTTTCATCCAGTTTTATGTTGCATAGCGACCTATCTGAAATTCGGAAAATGCTAAAATCCTTTGAGAGGTTGATCTAGCAGGACCTTGTTTTAATTGTATAACTATATTGCTCAATAAAAAATAACCTAAATCTGAATTTTTAATCTAAAACAGGGAAAATAACACCCACTCACATAATGTGGTAATCCTGAAAAATAATCTCGTTTGGATTTTGTTTAACTTGGACAATGTAAACCATATCATTCTGTTCTAATAAAATACCTCTCGCTAATAAAATTTTTTAATGCCACTTCCATAAAAAATTTCTTGAGAGAAAAAATATCTCAGCTTTTGCTTTCGTAAGCTATGTTTTTCAGAATATAGTTCCAGAGGTATAATGTCATATGCAACATGCATTGTATCAAAATATTCTATTACACAATAAACTTTAATTACTTAAACTGAATCTGTTCCTGGCATTGAGAGAACTGAATTCTCAGCATATGTAAGTACACAAATAGTTCCAATGGTAATTCTGTTCTGTTCTATCAACTGTCCATCATAAACAATGATTCTAATGATCACTGCATGCAAAAATTAACCTACTACCACATAGCCTGTTACTAGTATTGAGGACCGGTGACCACTTAAAGCAGGTTAAAAGTAAAGCAAAATGCACCTTTAGGAGCATCCTGTTTTACTTTCAGCCTGCTTTATGCTACCATATTGTAAGATATAGGAACTATTTCTCATAACACATATTCATGACTTTAGATAAAGTAGGTATATTTTGTTGAGTGGAGGGATAAATTTAAAGTGCAAAAATGTATAGGTTATGAGTTAGTGTACAAGTCTACAACAATTGGTATTACAAGATGGAGCTACCTAAAAGGAACATTATTTAGAAAAGTAATATACTCTGATTATATAGCCCCTATTTTATGAATTTTATTGTCTGACTGTGGACATTTATTTCAATATTTTTGTGTGTGTGGTACATGCCTATTGTACACTTAAAGGGGCATAACTATGGCTGATGTATTAGGATTCTAGTAAATTGAAACTTAATTAATGCAAATAAATTTTGTACTTTTTTTATGATCTTCAACCCGTCGCCCACTCTCTGCATTAAGAAAACTCAAAACAGTTCATAATAGCTTAAAGCAGGCTGAAAGTAAAGCAGAATGCGCCCGATTGCGCATTCTGCTTTACTTACAGCCTGCTTTAAGTAGTCACATATCAACAAAACAAGAAAAAGGCTATGTGATAAAGGTACGATACATATAAGATTGCACTTGAAAAATGCAAATTTGGAAATCTTAGGATTTTTCATGTAAACTTATGGTAGCCCTGAAACAGCAAGTAGACCTGAACAAGTAAACACATACCCTATACTGAAATAAACTAGGCACAAAAGTGTCAAACAAAATATTAAAAGGCCGACTGGATTATCAGTTATTACATTGCTGTTAGTTTTCAGGTTTCAATCCCCAGGCATTGCTTCTTGCATTTTACGACAATCAATCTTGTGTTAACAAGCATTGATACCCTAATCTTAGCTAATGCTTAATGTAGGGCAAAAGTAATACAGAAAGCTCCTGAAGGAGCTTTCTGCATTATTTTTATCCTACATTAAGTAATAACCTGTGTTAAATAACTTTCATGCCTCCCCTTTTGATGTGTCGCTGTAAGCAGGTTTGATTGTAGGGTACTTAAGTTTTTCATTACGTCTTGTTAGTGTTAGGCTGTGTTAATGTTTATTTTACACCAGTTATCTAGGTCAATGTCTACGAGGTCATTAAATAGTTTGATCTGTTGTGCCACCTATTTTGGCTCAATGTTATATGACCTAGATGCTAGCGCTGCAGTCAGCAAATAAACTTCTGGAATTACAGTCAAACTTCACTATTGAGATAACTGCTTCTCAAAAATAAGACTCATTGTGTTAACCCATTACTCCATAAATACAATTTTTACACCTTAAATTTATTCCCCCAACAAAGAATATATTTTTAATTCCAACAGTTATGAATATGAACCATAAAAATATTTCTCACATCCTAGCAGATGGTAGCATAACGCAGGCTTTTTCTATACAATGCTGTCTGCAAAGCACTCGATGAAGGGAAAGAGGTACGAGCGATTTTCTTCGACATCAGTAAAGCGTTTGATCGTGTTTGGCACAAAGGACTTTTTGCAAAACTTACCAGCGCTGGTGTCTACGATTCTCTTCTCTCTTGGTTTTCTCAGTATCTGCAAAATAGGAAACAACGTGTCATCATACCAGGTGTCAAATCGGACTTGGCGGATATCAAAGCCAGAGTTCCGCAAGGTTCTATTCTTGGTCCCCTTCTCTTCCTTATCTATATTAATGACATTGTTTCCGAAATTGACTCTAATATCCGCCTCTTTGCCGACGACACTAGCCTCTATATCATTGTGGAGCACCCAAACACTTCTTCTGAGATTCTTAATTCAGATATCATTAAGATATCCGACTGGGCACAGAAATGGGTTGTCTCTTTCAATCCTTCTAAGACTGAAACACTTCTTTTTTCTCGAAAGGTTAATAAACCTCACCATCCTTCTCTATCGATGCTCAATCTAGACATTTCTGAAGTCCAACAACATCGCCACCTGGGAGTCACATTTTCTAACGATGGCAGTTGGCATGCTCACATCGATAACATCAAATCCAAAGCTTTGGCATGGATCAACATCATGAGGAAACTCAAGTTCACTCTTGATAGACGCTCTTATAGAAACTATATACTTCTCCTTCATTCGACCTGTCTTGGAATACGCGGATGTCGTATGGGACAATTGCTCAAACTACCTGAAAGAAGAACTTGATAAAAATCCAGCATGAAGCAGCCTGAATAGTGACTGGAGCCACAAAGTATGTGTCAATACGAGAACTTTACAGAGAAACGAAATGGGACTCCTTAGAAACCAGACGTAACAGACATAAACTCGTACTCTTCTATAAAATGTTCTACGGCCTAACTCCTTCCTATCTCTCTAACTTGGTACCAGCCCAAGTGAACAAGACGACGGGACCGGTCCTTAGAAACTCACAAGACATCAGACAACCCGTGTTTACCAAGAAGATCTATTCAGATTCTTTCCTTCCTTCCGCTATTTGGCAGTGGAACTCTCTACCATTGAATGTTCGCGAGTCTCCCTCACTGGGTGCCTTCAAACATGTTCTCAATCAACAAAGTCTGCCTAAACAGTTCTCTTTCTTTTGTACAGGCAACAGGCGATCTCAGATACTACACACGCGACTCCGGACAAATTGCAGCAGTTTGAATCTCACCTTATTTCAGAAAAATCTCATCGACTCTCCTCGTTGTGCTTGTGGTGACGTCGAAAGCACGGAATACTTCCTCCTCTCATGCCCTCTTTACCGGATCCCAAGAAATGCCATGATCTCCTTCGTACGAGCAATATGCAGACCCGACCCGAAGATACTGCTCAATGGTGACCCTAACCTCTCCGACCATACTATTATGATTCATATTTTTACATATTTCATAATTAATATTAATATTCAAAATATGAATAATTGTCATAACACTTGTAAATTTGGTATCAAAATATTGGTCTTGATGAGAAGAATTTGAATTTATAATGTTTATTTTGAAATTTTAAGATATAATTCATAAGTTTAATGAAGGTCTTATTCAACATTTTACTTTCTTTATTCTTATTAATTAGCATAATAATTCTTGAAGTATGACACAGATGTTAGCTAACTAGTGCTGATTTATGACAGCTCATAGATAAGCACCTTAACAGGATCTGCCGGCTGATGCCAGACCCACTTAATGGATCTGCATCCTGTAAATTAGAGGAAGTGTCCCTTATCAAGACTGTGACAGGAAAATAACCTGGTGTGTCACAACATCTGGGGTTCAACCTGGAAGTGGAGAGAGCACAATATAAACCCAGTCCAATCTCTAGCTCAGCATTCTGTGCTAAGGCGAATAAAGTATTGGACTGAATTGGTGCTCTCCTTTCTTACTTCCAGGTAAGTTGTATTTTTTACCATTTACATGTTTGCATTTTAACCATTGTTTGCTTGAAACTTTGTATCTTGAATGCTTAATGTTTTCCTACTTCTTTTTTAAGGTTTGGAAATAGGGTTATTCCCTATTTCTATATTTTAGATTATGAAGTAGGTTTGTGATTGAAATAAGGCATTTTAAAACAGTAATTTGTACTACTAGTTCTTTACTGAGATTAAGAAATAGAGCTGCGGTCTATTTCTGAAAAGAAGTTAGAACTAAAGGTTTAAAAGTGTACTGTGTATGTTTATCTTAAATGTAATGTAAGCTTTTGAGAATTAAGTCAAGCAATGGTTGAACTATTGATTTTATATGCCAACTGTAATTGTTACTTCTTTTTAACTATGTTGAAATGTTTGAAATACTTACTATTGCTTTACAAGTTAGGGGACAGGTGTGTGACACTTGTTCCCTCACTGATGTGAAGAAACAGTAGAGGTAACTTAAGATAGAAAGAATATGTAGTAACTTAAGATAGAAAGAATATGTAATCTTAAGGTAGCTCTTATCTCACAAATTTGATAGTATAAAGAAGAACTTTCTTTGATAACTTGAGATAAATAAAGTGCTCAAGATTTAACTACTTCTATATCTAATTGAGATTTATCTGTAACTTGTTGACTGATGTAACATGTATCAAGAATCACATTTTATTAAATGCAAAGCTGGCTTGGTGTCTCTTACACTGCAAGCGAGAATTCCCCAATTCTCTACTAATGCCTCATATTGAAACTATGGAGATAGTTCAATATAAAGCGTTATTCAACATATTAAGGCACTGCTACTTATTTCAGTGTTTATTCAAAAGATTCAGGCAGTTATTCTTGATGCATAAATATACATGTACATATTTGAAATAATTGTGATTAAATGATTGATTGATGATTGGATGACTGTTTGATTGAATGAATGATGAAAGATTGATTATATTATGATTCTGTGCTAAGGCGAATAAAGTATTGGACTGAATTGGTGCTCTCCTTTCTTACTTCCAGCTCGTCGTTTCAAGACACTGTCTGTGTGGTTCGTGAAGTTGTGTATAAATTAGGAACTGTGATGCGGAGATAAATCCATAACGCAAAGCACGAAATTTGGATAAAAACCTGTTCACAATAATACCAATCAGACTATATTTGCAGCAGTCCAGGATTTCTTTCTCAAAACCAAAAGGTTCTCTCAGTAGTGCAACTATTATTTGAACGGCCTGTACCGCATGTGATGCCTGTCCTGTGTATCTGTACCTCCTTTGTCCGCCGCGCCACCGCGCCACCGCTCCCGAGAACCCAACAACCCTCTCCTAGTCGTATCAACTTAATTCTAATCGAAAACATAAAAAAAACTATTCAAATAGTTTTTGCCCGATTATTCAAGGCGTCTTATTCTAGACAACTATTGTTCATATGATATGCTTACTTTTAAGGAGAAGAACCTAATAAGCATTTATGCTTCCATTCCAATCCTTATTATGCTGTCAAATATGTTAACATTCATGTTATGTTTTTCCTGAATAAAATATGTTTAAACTAAAGCAGGCTGAAAAAAAGCTAGGGGGAGGGGGTGTTAAACACAAGTGATGGCTAAAAGCAGGATAAAGGTAAAGCAGAAAACTCCTATAGGAACAGTTTGTCTTACCTCCATCCTGCTTTAAGCAATTACCAACCCTTTCAATGTTGGACCTAAAGTATATATAGATTCTTTGCAAACAGTGTATAGTAAGGAGCACTCTGAACAGGGTCTACACTATTTGTCATATTTTGAAATCCTTTGGGGATGCAATATAAAATGGATATTTATCAGAAAATGCAAGATTCAAACACGGAAAAATAAGACCTAGCTATTCATGATGTTACGGAAAGATGATAGCTTAAAGCATGATAAAGGTAAAGCAGAACACTCCTGCAGGAGCTTCCTGCTTTTCTTCTATCTGCTATAAACCTTTACCCCCTAGCCTATTTCTAGTTTTGAAGACCACTTAAAGGAGGCTGAAAGTAAAGCAACAATCTGCTTTACTTTCAACCTGCTTGAAATTCCCTTCTGCTAGGGTATAGAAAATATATCTTATGGTGCATATTCATGACAGTATAAAGTGGAGCATTTTTTTTCAGTGGAAGAATAAATTAAAGGCATAAAAAGGCACATTTATGGAGTAATGGGTTAAGGAGGCATTTTGGCTTTAACACTTAAAACATGACTTCTTTTTAGTGCTCGTAATTTTACATTTGTTAATGTTGGTGGCATTGATGTTTCACAATTCTATGCCACAGATATGGATGATCTCACTAACTGATGTGATATTTGGTCTATTTGTTTTAATTGGGCAATACCAGTTTGTCTGTTAGTTTAGTGGGCTGTGATAGAAACCCTTCTGCCTGCTATTAGTGTATATTGATGAATCTTGAAAATAGTATAAATCCTGCCTTAGACACAGTCTGATCAGGGTCTGCATTGTTTTCTTACATGTGTGACAGAGTTATAGATATGAAAATTATATTTAAAAAATTTATTAATATCAAAAAGATTATTTAGATCAAAAGTTATGTATATGAATTATGATGTTAATTAGGTGTGCTGTAAAACTGGAGTTGACCCAACATGCTTGAGCAGATTTCTGCTCAGATAGCAAATTGCTTATTTTGATTCTTTAGACTTGTAGACCAAATATAGTTGTAATTTTGGTCACGGTAGCTGCGAGATATGTCTCTGCAACTACTGTATATAGTTTAGGTTGATATTGCCTTTTTAGTATTTTTAGAGAGATTTTCTATCTTAGCCATTTTGACCTAGATACATGTATAACCATATAGAGGAAATTGGCTCAGGTGTGAAATCTTATTAAATAAACATAAATTCAGTAGAAATTCAGCCTGATTAGGCATTTATACTTTATTTCTACCTTTTCCAATAGTTTTTGGTGAATGACATGGTTTGGATCCTGAGTTACCTGCCAAAATGTAGGTCTGTTTACATTTGCCAGGTGACCCAGATCTCCCATTCAGACTCTAGTAAATGCAATATCTTCTTGTACAGTGATATTTTTCACACATTTAAATGCCTACTTTGTAGAATTTTATTGTCTTAATGTTTTTCACATGTTTATTTGTTTGAGTAGAGCCAGATAATCCTGTAATTTAGATTTATTGTGTTATGGAGCTAGACCCTTGATAGAGATATAGGCTACAAAATGGCCGCCAGCTGGAAAAAGCATGATTTTGCTAGTTTAGTTTAGTTTAGTTTAAACATATTTTATTTCAATATATACAAAGAAATGGGGTTGGGCCACAAGTTCTTACAACATTAGATTCGTCCCTTCCCCTTGTGTTTAAACATTCAAAGTAGTATTACAATGGCTGCAAACATATTATCTCTAAGTTTTTAATAACAGTCAGAATAAGTGGATAGTGAGTAAGGACAGAGAAAGGAAGAGGAGAGAAAGGAAGAAGAAGGAAAAGAAAACAAATGCATATTAATAAATTTCTTGCGGTGTGGCAATTTTGGATTATCCAACGAAGCAGCAGAAAAGTGCAATGAGTCATGCATTATGCGACAATTCGAAAGACGTCAAAGGAGCTTGATAGAATGGCGTAATTCGATGCAGATAAAAACAATGCAGAATTACTTTAATTGACTTGTATGCGTTATTTGATGTCAGACATCAACAAGCCACTTCTTTTTTAAGCCCAAGACCAGTTGTGCAATGCCAATTCGATACATGTACATACATAATTGTCATCAACACATACATGTAGTTTTAGTCATGATATATCATAAATAAATACAGAGGAAATATTAGTGTCATTCACTTGTTATAGCTCACATTTACAAATGAAATATAAGACAGTGTAACTTTAAACACATAATTAATCTTACCAAAACAATAATTAAAAAATAAAAAAAAAATAAATAAAAAGAAACGAAATTTCGTAAGATACTTAATTAACTGTGAAACGTTTTGTGTCTTTGATATATCTATGTACAGTTTCAGCAATAACAATATTTTCATCACGAGTTAAGTTGTCACCCCCACTAAGTAATAATTTCGGATTAAGAGGATGAAAATATCTAATAGTATTGAAAAGTCTTATTCTTTGGGCATTATATTTAGTGCAAATAAAAGATAATGTTCAGCATTTTCAATTTGGTTACAATAGGTACAGTTTGGATTTTCTGATAAGTGATTTCTATACAGGTCGTCATTTAAGTTGCTACAGTTGTTCCGTAGACGTGCAAGCAAGACAGACAAGTATCGGCTTCCATGTAAATAAAATGGGGGTACATTGATTATATCATGTTTGACAATAACTGACTTAAAACTTGACAATGAAGGAGCATTCTTGACACTATTTTCTGTATTATTCCATTTTGAAATTGATGAAGGGATACAAGATTTACGAAATATTTCTGTTCTAGCATAGGGAATAGGGATATCATTTGTGTTTCTTAAGTTATAGTTTCTTTCTGATGGTGTTTTGGGAAATAGGTCATTTAAATAGTCAGGCAACATATTATTAGTTGCTTTGTACATCAAACAAAGGTTTTTTACTTCACGGCGCTTTTCTAGTGATTGCCAACCACATTCTCTATATAAATTCTCAAGTGAAACTGAGCGTGTTAACCCTGTAACTATACGTGCGGCTTCATGTTGGAGTTTCTCTAAGGAATTTGATTGCTGCAATGTGCAGCAATCCCAAACCTCAGAAGAATACTCCAATATCGGCCTCACGTATGACATATATATTTGATTCAGTGCTTGTCTATTTAAATTAAACTTCAATCTGCGCATTATGCCTATAACCTTAGAAGCAGAGTTTAATATGTTGTCAATATGTGTACTCCATTGACCATTTGAGTCAAGAGTTACACCAAGATGTTTATGGCTATCTACAAAATTAATAAGTGTATTGTCAAACCGAAGCGATGGTAGATGATTATAATTTCTGAGAGAGAAAACCATAGCTTCCGTTTTTGCAGGATTAAAATTAACCAACCATTGATTAGCCCAGTGTGAAACAATACTGAGATCGTGGTTTATAATGCCCTCTATATCTTGAATTGAGGATGCTGAATAATATAATGAACCGTCATCTGCATATAATCTTGTTAAGCTTAAGAGAGAGTCTGCAATGTCATTGACATAAATAAGGAATAAAAGAGGGCCTAATACTGAACCTTGGGGTACACCAGCACACACATAATTCAATGATGAGGAATGGGCATTAATAACAACCTTTTGCATTCTTTTAGACAGGTAATTTGAAATCCATTGTAAAAGTTTGCCTTTAATGCCGTTTTGTTCCAGTTTAAAAATGAGGCCCTTATGCCATACTCTGTCAAACGCCTTAGATATATCGCAGAACACCATGCAACTAAATTGTTTATTATCAAAAGTTTAGCATATATGGTGATAAATATCTATTAATTGATAAGATGTAGAATGCTTTGGTAGAAATCCTGATTGATATTTATAGATAAGACTATTGTCAATAAAAAAGTTATACATGTATTTAAATATTATTCGTTCAAAGATTTTCCCACAGCAACTTAACAAAGCAATCGGTCAATAGTTTGAGACGTCATTTTTATCCCCTTTTTTAGCTCACCTGGCACGAAGTGCCAAGGTGAGCTTTTAGGATCGCTGGATGTCCGTCGTACATCGTCCGTCGTGCGTCCACAATTGGTTCGTTAACACTCTAGCAGCTACAAATATCATCCAATCTTCATGAAACTTGATCACAATGTTTGTCTAGTAGAAATCTAGGCCAAGTTCGAATGTAGGTCAAGTTGGGTCAAAAACTAGGTCACTAGGTCAAATCATTGAAAAACCTTGTTAACACTCTAGAGGCTACAAATCTCATTGGATCTTGATCAGAATGTTTATCTCAATGATATCTAGGTCAAGGTCGAATGTGGGTCATGTACTGTCAAAAACTAGGTCACTAGGTCAAATCATAGAAAAACCTTTTTAACACTCTAGAGGCTACAAATCTCATTGGATCTTGATGAAACTTGGTCAGAATGTTTGTCTCATTGATATCTAGGTCAAATTCGAATATGGGTCATGTCTGGTCAAAAAATAGGTCACTAGGGCAAATCATAGAAAAACCTTGTTAACCCTCTAGAGGCTACAAATCTCATTGGATCTTGATGAAACTTGGTCAGAATGTTTGCCTCATTGATACCAAGGTCAAGTTCGAATATGGGTTATGTCCGGTCAAAAACTAGGTCACTAGGTCAAATCATAGAAAAACCTTGTTAACACTCTAGAGGCTACAAATCTCATTGGATCTTGATGACACTTGGTCAGCATGTTTGTCTTATTGATATCTAAGTCAAGTTCGAATATGGGTCATGTCCGGTCAAAAAGTAGGTCACTAGGTCAAATCATAGAAAAACCTTGTTAACACTCTTGAGGCTATAAATTTTATCTGATCTTTATGCACTTTGGTCAGAATGTTTGCTTAATTGATACCAAGGTCAAGTTCGAATATGGGTCATTTAGAGTAAAAAACTAGGTCACTAGGTCAAATCATAGGGGAAACTTGTTAACACTCTAGATGCTTCAACTCTCATTGGATTTTAATGAATTTTGCTCAACATGATTGCCTCATTGATATCTAGCTCAGTTAATTTTGAATGATGTCTGGTTGAAAACTAGGTCACTAGGTCAAATCAAAGAAAAACAGTGTTAACCTTTTGGAAGCTACAAATCTCACTAGATCTGCATGAAATATTGTCAGAATTTTTGCCTACATCAGATCTAGGTCAAAATCAAATATGGATTGTGTCCGTTCAAAAACTAGGTCAAATCATAGGAAAATCTTGTTTACACTCTAGAGGTTGATTGTGGGTCATGGCCAGTCATAATCTAGGTCACTATAGGTCAAGTTTGCCATGGTGTACCAGGTGAGCGATTTAGGGCCATAGTGGCCCTTGTTATAAATTGGGGTTACATTCGCTAATTTCCATGTATCAGGGAATATTCCTTCTTGCAAAGATCGGTTAAATAATAAGGACAGAGGTTTAGAAACAGAGTAAGAAACATCTTTTAGCATACGGTGACTAATTTCATCTGGTCCAGATGCTTTATTTAGATTTAGACTGCCAATAATGTCTTCTATCTCTTCCCTTGTGATATAAACATCGCTTAAACATTCCGTTGTTTTACTTATTAATTCAGGGAGTCTGACATTATTGTCATCAATGGAAGAGATAGAAGAAAAATATTGGTTTAAAGCTTCAGCCTTTTCTTCGTCAGATGTATGAAGGTATGAGTCGCCAGAACAAGTTACAGTACATAATGGGGGAATGCTGGCAGAAGTATCATTAATTTTTACAAATTATCGTATTGTTTTCCAGAATCCGTTTTTATCGTTATTTTGCAGATTACATAGAGAAGATTCAAGATTTCCGAAAAAAGTTTCTTTAGCATGTTTTTTTAGATTATTTACTTTATTACGTAGTTTTTTATAGTTATTCCAGTCGTTAAGTTTACCTGATTTTAAAGCAATACGTTTTTGTCTATCTCTTTTCCTACTAAAACATCTCAATGTAGAGTCGAACCATGGTTTGTCATCTCTTCGAATAAAAATTGTTTTTGACGGCACACATATTTCAACAAAATGGATAAAATTATCAGTAAATATTTTGCATGCATCATTAACATTATTATCTAAAAGACAGTTCCCATTGTACTCTAGTAAGAGTTGGTTAAGCTGCTCAAAATTAGCATTTTTATACAGCCAAATTTTTCTTTCAAATGTATTATTGATTAAGTATGATATAGGAAGTGATATTAAAGTTGCTTTATGGTCGCTAATTTCATTTGGAACATTCAAAACATCAGCTTTATTAAATGGCATATCAAATGGAACAATAATTGGATCTAGTAAAGCATTCATTCTAGTAGCTACGTTAATGACATTTTTCAATGAATTATTTATAAGAATATGTTTCAAATTTCTGTATGAGGAGTTAAAAAGATCTTCATTTAAATCTCCTACAATAACGATATTATTTGACAATTCTAATGCTTTTTCTATATTTAAATTAAAGTTATCGAAAAAAGTTCGATCTGCTGTTTTCGGGCTATAGAAAACTCCTAATAAATAACTTTCGCGTTTATTTTCTATTTTTACCCATACAGATTCTTTACAGAAAATTTCCAAATTTAAAATGCGTGAATGTTTCAGATCATTTGAAACATAAACAAGAATCCCACCACCATGATTAGATCTATCTTTTCTATAAGGTACACTGCGTTATCGGATATATTATCATCTAAATGAGTCTCTGTGAAACAAAGAATATCAAAATCTAACAATGAGTCCATAACAAAATCCAATTTGTTTCTAATACTCCGTATGTTAAGATGCAATATTGTTAGATCATTTGTGGTTGGACCTGGGTTTAATTCAACATCACCCGTCTGTAACAGTAACAATATCATAACAAAAACAAGGTGCAGGTTATTCAAAGTTTCGCTTAAAACAAGGCTGAAATATTTTAGATATGATTTGATACACCTTAAAAGTCGGGTCATCAGACTAATAATGAGCATAAGTGATACATTACAATTGACTCTGCTGCAAAACATATAGAGTTTGCAGCAGAACAGACCAATGGAGGATCTCCAAGAAGCTAAGTCATTACCCATTGGGCATTAAATTTTCAGATAAAGTTGAGGTCACCTCCACTGGGTCTGCTCCACCGCAAAGTACACAGTTAATCCAAATTGCCACACTGTCCAAAACAAGATAAGGGAAGATAGTTAAGGAAGAAAAGAGTGAGCTTACACAATAAAAAGGAGAAACGAGCAATGCAAAAATACAAAAGTACGAAGCGTACATGGATAACATGGGGAATAAGTAAAGTCTGCTGAGAGAATCGGTGCATCAATGTACAGTCGAATCTGTGTTACGCGTTTGTTCGTTTGCTTTCAATAGCAAGCAAATTTCAAAGACAAGCAACCATATATAGTGCATGACAGCTATTGAGGTGGACAGATAAAGTATCCAACCGCAAGGGGAAATCCCACGTGCGGATCTAGGCGACTAACACAGGTCCGACCGTACATTACAATGTATTTTCACATCAACATTTTAATATTATTTCCTTTCATAAAAATCAAATCAACTATTACATAAGTATTTTTCAGAAAAAATTGTTACCTGTTTGGATTCACACTGCTTAAAGTAAATTTTCATTAGAAGTAACATTTATTTTACCAATTTTATAGAGCGTCCATATGAAAACTGTAAAAAGTTGTTAAATGTTCAGGAAAAAAACACAGTGTGTTTATGAATCGATTAACCAATTATTCCATAGATATGGATCATAAGACTTTCTTAATTCCTCCACTGCAGAAAATAGTTTCAGCTTATACAGTTACGAGAATGAAGGCTAGTAAATATTCTCTATACTCTAGAAAGAGGACGGTAGCCTCAAGCTTGAGACTTAAGGCAGACCGAAAGCAGAGCAGAACGCGTCTATGGTACATTCTGCTCGCTTTTAACCCCCTCTAGATTTTTACCTGTCTTCGATGCTAGGAATTGGCTTTACAGTCATGAATATGTATCTTAACAAATATATTTGATATTGTATCAGATTGAGCGTAAAATTCTAAGTTTAAAGAAGGCTGAAAGCAAAACAGAACTCGCCTGTATGCGCGTTCTGCTTTGCTTTAAAACCGCCTTCGGGTTTACAAGATACAAGATATTTTACTGTAAAATAAAGGTCACCAGCCCACAATACATAAATACAATAAGTTGCAAACACATTAGTACAGAGTTGCAAATCTAAGATGTCCGCTGTAAATTTATGTCAAAAATTATACGCGAAGCTGTTATGAATCTATACAAATTGTTACATAGCTCGAGGCTTTAAGGCGCATTCTGATTTTACTTTCAACCACTTCAAGTTTTGAACTGATTTCGAAACCGGAACCAGCTAGGATATAGAAATCATAACATAATATATAAATCAAGTTTATAACAGTGATGAAGCTTAAAGCTGGCGGAAAGCAAAGCAGAATGCACCTTAAGGAGCATTCCGCCTCTACTTTCAACCCACTTCAAGTGGTAACCTGTCTTCAAACCTATAAAAAGACTACAATAGGTTTACTCTTTTATGAATATAAATCAGAATTGCGGCAGATGAAAGCTTAACTCTAAGCTTAATGCAGGCTAAAAGCAAGGCAGAATGCATCTTAAGGTGCATTCTGCTTTACTTTAATCCCGCTTCAATGCTAGAAACTGGCTATGGATTTATAACATATATTCATTCATTTCGCAATGTATCGACAAAATACTCGATATTATAGCAGATGGTTGTTTAAACTCAAAGCATAAAGCAGATTTAAAGCACAGCAGCGTGTGCTTTACGGTGCACTCTGCCCCGCTCCAAAAACAGCTACAAGTTGTCACCTATCTTCAATGTAGAAATTTTTTATAGCTATGAGTATGTATCATAAAATTTTGTTCAATATTGTAGCAGGTGGTCGCTTAAAATCTAAAAGCTTAAAGCAGGACGAAAGTAAAACAGAATGTCCCTTAATGTCCATTCTGTTTTACTTCAAACTCCCTTTAAGTCGTCACCTATCTTCAATGCTAGGACCTCGGAATGGCACATTTTAACATCTTTGATATAAAGCGTAAGTGTTCATTTTACATACACATGTACACATTTGACTACCTATACTGTATAGATATGTTTTGAGTATCAATATGTTCATCTAGCAGATCAAGGAATAATACCCAGAAATTTTTTGCTAAAGGTCTATAAACTGTACCCTAAAGACCATACCTCTACCGAAACGAAAGGTAGAGATTTGATAAAGGTACATGTAGGGATTAACAGAAAAACAACACGTTTTGTTGTTTTTAAATTATTTCTGTTGCTATATATCAGAGAGATATACGACAACAGATCATGTATTTTACAACCAGAACCAAACAAAAATAAACCTGAATACCTCTCACCAAATAAGAAAGACCAAATATTTACATTATTCGTATTAACACACCGTCCGACCGACGACATGCCGTTAGAGTGACCCTCTAATGACGGAAAGTCTTCCGATCGCTCAATCAATCCACTGCCTGATAGACGGACTGATTAACGGAAGGACACATATATAACCCCAGTTGTGGACTCATGTGTACGCACACATGCATGCATGCTGTATACCAACTGACTTAACTTTATTCTAGTAAAATGTATCA
This sequence comes from Gari tellinella, assembly GCA_922989275.2. Lineage (NCBI taxonomy): Eukaryota > Metazoa > Mollusca > Bivalvia > Cardiida > Psammobiidae > Gari > Gari tellinella. The sequence continues at coordinate 35,312,223 of OV277857.1, read as the reverse complement.
GTTGCTGCGTTAAAATAAAAGGTATAGTTGACTTGAACGAAACCCTTAAGCAGACTACATTTTAAGCTTGACAAGTATGAGTCAGCATTGTCCATTGATAAAGTCAGTAAATGAGATAAGTAGGCAATTTCATAATGACCTTACGTGAAAATTTTAACGCCTTGAGTACTGATCACGACTTGATTGAAATATTTGTCAGTTTGGATACTAATCTGACGACATGTTATGTGTCATCAGCTTAATATCCAGACTCCAAACGACTGCAGGTCTTTAGTCGAAATGTCTTAATCATGAATGGGAAAAACAAAACAGCACGACAATTTCGAAGCAGACTCCAACCTCTCACTGCTTATCTAGAGTGGTCACGTGCGACAGTAATCATGTCTACATAATTCTGTACACCATCAGTCCAACTGCGCATGCGCTAGTATGCATTTTAGTTATATCAGTTTTACCACACATTGTAAAATACTAACATACGAACTATCGTTCAGACAGACAGACAGAAAAACATCCAGTCCATGGTTTAAATATACTGTACTGTCTTCTATATATGAGGCATACGTATAAGTCACTGTTAGGGGTACATCTAGATCTAGCTTCATCTATATATGGAAACTGAAGCACTTAAATCATTTGTGTTTATACCGAGAGAATAATGTTTTAAGCGTTCAATATTATATAAACCTTTCGATTGAGGTGTACTATACTATTGACCATTCTAAAAATAGCAGCATAGGTACATTAGCCCTTCTCCGTCCACAGGTGACTCGTATTGCATTGGCATGTTGTTTGATCCACACCAATCACTGAATAGAACAGTATTTGGTTGGGATACAGACCACGTGAACAGTGCAACTTTATTTGGCAGTATTAAAATATAACTGGTATGTGCGATATACATGTATATATGAGTGATTTGGGTCAAAACACATAATGTGACAGGAGAGGGGTTATTTTGTGACGTTTCACGACACACCGTGCTTGCACAATTTAATCTTGTATTAAATGACCACTAAAGATAATATTAATACCTCTGGAAACTCACGGCCGCCCAGTGCAGTGCATAAACAATGCAGAAAGCCTCCGCACCGCGTTTACACCGCATCGGGGAGCCATCGGCAATAAAAGTTTAGGGTGTTACTTCAAGTTTAATAAGGTTAAATGCAAGTCAGACCGAATACCCACTGGCCAGCTACACATTGGAGTACTATAACACACTATTTCAGTTGAAAGGTCACACACACTTCTTGGGTCACATGACTGACACGTGGGCAAATAGTTCGTGTCTTCGATAAAAATAGCCCAAACTCGGGTTTCCCACTAAGTGTCAGTAATGCACTCGAAAGCGTCAGCTTCACATCCAGTGTCATATCTTAATAAATTTGATGAACTTGGAACAGTTTTTATAGCGATACTTTTTATAAACAGTCACTTCAACAGGCTTTCACAGAGACACTTCAAATTTTAAAAAGACATACTATACGGGATTATTAAATCAACTAAACAAATAAAGCTGTCTGCTTGAGAAACCATAATTCATTTCACGACTGGTTGACAAGCAGCCTGGATCCTGACAAGGCGCAGTGTCATTCAGTGCCTGGTTTGGATCCAGGCAGCATGTACATATATTAAAGTGACTTTTTCTTAGCATAATCGCGTTTTCAGAAACTCTTTAAATATTTCACAGTCATATGGGTTTACATGTAATAAGTAAAGCTGTCTGAGAGGTTGACAAACAGTTTGGATCCTAACAAGACGCAGTATTATTCAGTGTCTGGTCTGGATCCAGACAGTATGAACAAATATTAAAGTGACTTTTGTTAGCATAATCGCGTTTCAAAGTTTAAAGCTTGATCATAAGACTCAAAAAGCAGTATATTAGGCGAAATCGAAATCGTCCACGTCTTCGACGTTAAAGAGCCTGGTTGGTCTACTGACTTTGCTGGACCAATTGGGGCTGTAGCTCTGTCAATAAATTACTATAAATTCTAGATTTATACTCATAATGTGTCTAAAGGTTTGAAGTTTATGATAGATATTTTTAGGGTACTTGATAAATTAGTATTTTTGTGTATTTGCTGATTTTCGGCTGATATCTGGGTCTAGAAATTCTAGACCCTTCACTGCTCATATTTTGAAACATCACTTATATATTGTATTTGGCCACTCTGAATATAGATTTGATAGTTTTGATTTAATAGCTGTTATTTGAGCTACATTTTAGTAATTTAGAATGTATCTTTATAATTAATAATTATGTTGTATTTAGCCCTTAACACAGGAAAGGGCTATGATTTGCCCTCAGCCAATCAGAAGGCTCGATTAGGGTCATGTGATTGAAGGCTCTCTCAAAGGCTATAAATTGAGGGAAATTTCTCAATCACAACACACTTACTCAAACCAGCAACTAGAAAGATGCATTCTACCCTGCCTTACACTGGCAGGTTAGATTTTGTTCTTCTAGCTGGAAATTATTTATTGCTTAAAATACACTTAGGAACATTTTCTGCTTTATTTAACTACATTACTAAATTGAGTGTGTCACTTTTAAAGCCATTTAACTTAGCACCATGTTTGGTCTTTACTTCTTACTTTAAGCATTTTGGCTGTTTGCTATTTAGATCATTTTGCTAAATTATTGTTTACATTTAAAGCAGCACATCTTAAGCTTTTATCTGGCTTTAGTCATTTGTGTAAATAATCATTTTATGCTTTAGATTAAATAGATTAGATTAGAACTGTTCGATATAAAATACAAGTGATTAACACTGATTTTAGCCTTTTGTTTTAATTATTTAGTTTTCAAATTCAAATTCAAATTCTTTATTTCGCTCAGTACATGTTTTCACATGAATACATGAGGTTCTGACCCTTTGGTCAGTGGTGTCCATCCTGACAACTCTTTATCTTACTAATGTTATGTAAAACACCTGACAACTCTTTACGTAACATTGGCAAGGTAAACAACCTTAGTAACAACCCAGCTTTTGGGTTGCCTTCCGCTCGTTAAACATGTTGTTAAACCCAGCCTTTTAACAGGTGGCCAGAATTCATTAATTAAGTAATTATAGGAACTTCTGGATAGAGAGAAAATAATTGCAGAGCCAAGACATTATCTATAGGAGGTCAGTGCATTGCAGTCTGAATCATTATGACTACCTGCAGATGCAAAAAATGGCACCTGGACGGTAGGCCTTTGAAGTCTATGGAAAGCACAGATAGACCAAAGAAAGTTTGATTGGTCAATACCCTTAATTAATGGGTGTGGCTTGTTATAGTTTGGTGCCGGTGAGATGTTATGAAGATATAGAAAATCAGTTAAGTAAAAGTTCAAGTTTAGGTCGGTTAGATAAGTTAGGAAAGATCAAGTATGCAAAAGATACAGTTTAGGCACTTTAGAAATTAGTCACTAACATTTGAAAGTCAAAGTTTGAATTATTATAAAGAAATCATTAAAAAGAAAGGTAGGATGCGAATAACTACAGGCACCGATCTAGTAGACAAAACATTTATTGATCTACCGGTTTCGACCTTATTCAGGTCTTCATCTATTATAAAGAAAGTAAAGGAAATTAACTCTCACCAATGCCAAGCAAGTGGTATTACATTATAATGAAAACTGATGACTTTATGATTTAATAAAGACACCCCGGTGATACATGCTAGTAGCGGATAATTGTGCCACAGTGATTTTTAACCTTTGCAAACAGTTTTGATCCTTATGAGACGCCACATAACACTGCTTCTCATCAGGATCAAAACTGTTTGACATCCTGAACCTGTTTTGAAAAGAAATTTAGACAAATGTATTTTTAGGAAAATAGCAGACGACAACTGTTGCAGATGAAAAAAAAATACCCAGCAGGCAAAGAGTTGAATATGAATATTCTACAAGAGAAGGGTTACTCCATGACGATTGTGTTACAGGGCTGCCATAAGTTGACATGAAATACCTAAGATTTCCGAATTTGAATTTTTCAGATGCGATTTAACGAATCGTACCTTTACCCCTTCGCCTGTTTCTAGTTTTTCTGACACGTGACAGCTTAAAGCATGCCTTCATACTTTGTAAAGATACTTCACTATTGCCTTCTATGCACAGACATTATAATTTTTATTACACCTATGGTATGTTAAACAGATACTTAAAGGTCAAATAGACTATTTTTTCTTGGACATAATTTTTTAACAACATTCATTATGGAAATGAATTCAAATTTGGCATACATTTTACTCCATTGAATTCTATGTGCAGTTTTAAACATTCAGTTGTGTCAGATCAAGGTCAATGTCATATCTAGAGAAAAGGCCAAGGTCATATGTGTATTCAGAGCATGGCCAATGTTTTACAGTCAAACTGTCATGTACTTCGAGAAAGATCACCTATATTATAGACCCAGATCAGACAGCTACAGAAGGAACTGCACTGTTTTGGTATACAATCTTGCCTGAGTGTGTACTCTTACCTGCAGAATTTTTTTATATTTTATTAGCCAGTGTAATTGTTCAGATTATGATTACCGTAAAAGTGTTTTTTTATGCGAGGCGCAAATTTAGCGATTCTACCGTAATTGAATTTTTAGCATGCTCATTTTTCGCGCAAACTGTTTTATTTTACCGTTTTGGGTTGTATCTCTCCAATAAATCATCATTAGTAAGTGGGGCATTCAAAACTAAGGGAAGTAACTATTTAAACATTCACGGCGACGGATATCTATCGTCCCTTCATAAAGTATTTGGCACATTTGTTTACAATATGATTAGATGCAAATTCCGGCTTCCTCCGTAAATGAACTGAAGCGGCAGAAAGTCACCATTGGCCGTGTAAGTATATGTCTATCAAGGATCCAAATTTTTTCACACCTGATTTACCTGTATGTACGTGAAAACAATGGAGAAACGCTGTCTTTTAGTTGCAAGCAGACGAGCTGTCATTTACGAGTGAATTACATAGATCAAACTATTAAAGCGATTAACCTTTGTCTACTGATTACAACTTGATTGGCATTGGCAAACAGTTTGAGTAAAGATAAGGGGAAGAGCCACACAATAAATAAATCTGGATTCAAATTGTTTGACACACGTCTTTATAAAAAATGACGTAACGCCAATAGCTCATGCCCCCTTTGAAATATGCTCACACGACCGTTCATTTTGCCTTTCAAAGCATGTTAAGATTTAGAACAATACTAGTGTTATATAATTTTATGAAAGTGAGCGTCCAAGATTGCTGAATGTCATGATGCATTCATATTTTAGAAATATACAAAAGGCGATTAAAATGAGGCGTCATTTACTAGTAATGATCAGTAAAAAAATCAAATGTCCCATGTTACATTTGCATGCAGCTGTTTGTGAAGAAACGTGTGTTGTCCGTTCAAACGCGAGTAATTGCACACATTTCTTCTGCAGCGTTGACGGAACATCATTTCCATATATAATGCACACATTTGTTTGAAAATTCTACATTAATGGAAGACAGAATGGAGGGAAATTCAAAGTAAGAGAATTTGTCCCATGCGCCCAAAAAAGTGTAAGCACTGTTTTTAGCTCACCTGAGCTAGCTCACCTGAGCTAGCTCAGGGTGAGCTTTTGCAATCCTTGAATGTCCGTCGTGCGGTGTGCGTCGTCCGGCATCAACAATTTTAGTGTTTACACTCTAAGGGCCACAATATTAATCAAATCTTTCTCAAACTTGCTCACATTGTGTATTACCATAAGAGTTCGAATGAGTTCGATTATGGTTGAAATCGGACAAATAGGTCAAGAGTTATATACCTTTGAATTGCTGAAAATGTCATATTTAACAGTGTTTACACTCTAGAGGCCACAATATGTATTCAATCTTTTTCAAACTTGCCAAAATTGTATATCACAATAAAAGTTCGAATGAGTTTGATTATGGTTGAAATCGAACCAATAGGTCAAGAGTTATTTACCTTTGAATTGCTGAAAATGCCATATTGCTCAGATTGTTAAAAACTATAAGAATTCAGATAAGTACAGTTATGGTTGAAATCAGACAAATAGATCAAGAGTTATCTACCTTTGAATTTCTGAAAATGCCATATTTAAGGGTGTTTACACTCTAGAGGCAACACTTTTTATCGAATCTATCTCAAACTTGCTCAGATTGTATATAGCCATAAGAGTTCAGATGAGTTCGATTATGGTTGAAATCGGACGAATAGGTCAAGAGTTATCTGGCCTTGAATTGCTGAAAATGCCATATTTAACAGTGTTTACACTCGAGGCCACACTTTTTATCCAGTCTTTTCAAACTTGCTCAGATTGTATATGACTATAAGAGTTCGAATAAGTTCAATTATGGTTGAAATCAAATCATTATGGCAACAGTTATCTGCCCTTGATATACTTTGAAATGCTAGAAAAGGCTTCATTATAGTATTGTTTAGGCTCTAGTCTAGTTATCTTCCCTTGATGTACTATACTAGAATTACGAGGTTGTATTCCAAAATTGTTTACATGCTATACTACACATTTTAATGGATTTAGATTAAAACGTGTGAAACAGAAAGGTAAAGCTATCAGGCTTCAGTACAACAGGTGAGCGATATCAGGGCCTTCAGGCCCTCTTGTTAATCAAATATCTGACATATAAAGAATTTATATTAGCTCATTTATTCTTGTTGACAAAATACACTTTTTGTCCTGTTTTGATATAATGTCGTTTTACCAAAAGCGCTTCAGATATTTCTGTAATCCGTGAAATGGATTGTCCAATCAAATGTCCCAATGTAAGAAAACAACGTCATATTTACTTATTCCGAAAAACTTGCGCTGTTTTATTCAAATAATAACGAGTTTTAGCCAAAATATAGTCAGATAGGAAAAATACACTTTTTCTTGCGATTATTTTGATATATAAATGATTGTACCTGTCAATTTACTAATTTTGTAATGTAACAAACAAATTGTCCCTAAGAAATGTCCCAGACGCTAGTTTATGTGTAACTTTGACGTTCGAATAATTAGACAACGTTTAAACATTTTTCGGGGTTGTGTTTGTTTGTTTGTGCTTGTTTATATTTAAAGGAAATTTGCACAACTTTACCCTTAGGTCTCATCTGGGTCCAAACTTCAATATTTTCAAGCATAAATAATCACAAATAAAAAAGGTAACAATACCTGTGTACACAAGAACATTCTGGTGTTCTTCATTACGCAAACAAGCATGACGTCCAGAATAAGAATACGGGAACGAAGGAATGGTGTTTTGTTTTATGTTGTGATTTTTGTCTTGGATTTTATTTTATTTCTGGTTCAGCACAGAATAATGTTGTGATTAATCTAGACCTAGACAGTCAGGCAATGCATTGATACTAGTATTTCTACATAGTACAATGTGAATAGAATTTTAGAGAACAAACTGCCTCGAGTGGAATCTGCTGTTGAAAATGAAATATAGAAAGCTAGGCCTATTTGGCGAATTAGATTTACACCAGTTTGATACACACGCGAAAATAGCGAAAATAGCGAAAATTTCCTTCTCGCGAAAAAACCCACTTATATGGTATTCAAGATAAGACTAGTGTGTTAATAATGTTTATGTTTGATACAGATCCAAGCCTGATGATGAAGATGGTGAAGAGGAACAAGAACATGGTCTCAGCATAAACAAGAGAAACTTCAAGTAAGTCAGACAGCCATACTGTATCACATGGTCTCAGCATAGACAAGAGAAACTTCAAGTAAGTCAGACAGCCATACCTTATCCCTCATAGCAACTGATGCTTACATGAGTTCAGGCTTCATTGTTTGCAATTCTAGTCTTCATTAGATAGTACAGTTTTGGCTACCTTATTTTTAGCTATTGTGATCGCACTGTGTCCGTCGTTGTCGTCCGTCGTCAAACTTTTTCTTCAAAGATCTTCTTCTCCGAAACCACTGGGCCAATTTCATCAAAACTTCATAGGATTGTACCTTGTAGGGTACTCTCTCAGATTTCTTCAAATTTAGGTCATCCAATTGAAATTGTGGTTGCCATGGCAACCAAAACTTCATAGGATTGTACCTTGTAGGGTACTCTCTCAGATTTCTTCAAATTTAGGTCATCCAATTGAAATTGTGGTTGCCATGGCAACCAAAACTTCATAGGATTGTACCTTGTAGGGTACTCTCTCAGATTTCTTCAAATTTAGGTCATCCAATTGAAATTGTGGTTGCCATGGCAACCAATTGAAATAACTTTAAAAATCTTCTTGTCAAAAACTACAGGTCAATTAGTGATCTTCTATCAGATTTCTTAAAATAATTTTCCTATCTTCAAAAACATGGCTGCTAGTGGGTGGGGCAGATTTTCCTTATATGGAAAATTTGAAAGTAATTTCATACAAATGACCCTCTACCAGATTTCTAAAAATTATTTTGATATATTAAAAAACATGGCCGCCAGTGGCACCTTTTCCTTATGTTACTGTATAGTAAAAACTTTAAAAATGTTCTTTTCTGAAACTACTGGTTCAAATTGAAAATAACTTTACACAAATGGTCAATTGTTGACCCTCTACCAGATTTCTTAAAATCATTTTGTTATCTTAAAAAACATGGCCTCTAGTGGGTGAGGCAAGTTTTCCTTATATTTCTGTATAGAACAACTTTAAAAATATTTTTTCTCTGAAACTATTTGTCTGATTTAAGAATGATTTTACACAAATAATGATTCATGAGTGACCCTTTGCCAGTTTTCTTCAAATAATCTTCCTAGCTCAAACTACATGGCTACCAGTGGGTGGGGTGAATAAGTGAAAACTAAATAATTATTGGTCCATTACCATTACCGTAATCATGGGTACCAGGTGAGCGATTTAGGGCCGCATGCGGCTCTTGTTTCTGTCATGTCAGGAATTAGTTAGATGATTCTATGGTTGATCAGTCCCTCTGATCTGTGTTTAGTATTGAGTTCATAGGACACATATACTCTACACTAGTACACTGTTTGTAAATGATGCATGTATACTAAGGGTTGAAGGGTAAATCCTTTACCCCATAGCTTGTTTCTAGTTTTGAATACAGGTGACCACTTAACCCTTTACCCAAAAACATGTTTCTAGTTTTGAAAATAGGTGACTACTTGAAGCAGGTTGAAAGTAAAACAGAATGTGCCTTATTAAAAGCACTAAAATTTCACTTACATTGCCGGTTTCGTCTCTCACTGGAGACATCATCAGAAGTGCCAAACTGCACGCTTTCGTCATGGAGTAATGGGTTGAAGCAGATTGAAAGTAAGGAAAAATTGGTAAAAAATGTACAACCTTTTTGCATTTTTTTGCATAGTGCACCCTTTATTGACTGTAATAAAAATGGGAGTTTCCTTTGAAGACTCTAGAACAGAGAGAGTAAGCCATGTTATCTATCTAGTACAAAGTGGCCAGATGTAAATCCAGAGAAATAATTTGACATTTTTCCTCTGAAATTTATGTTATCAGCCTTAAGATGGAGATATGCAGAAAATTTTATTTCATAAATTATCGTACAATTTCTTATCAAATCATCCAAGAAATGCTTTTCACATTTGTTAGCCCATATCATACACATATCTTTTAAAATGATCCGGAAGACATCAAGACAGAAAACTTACCCACCCACTTAATTAATTTTTTTTCCGTTCTGAGATGGACAGCTTACAAGTTCCATCTGGAACATGCTTTAGATACTACCTGAATTTCCTTTTCTTTGATTCTGGACACTATGATTTTGTGATTAAAATTATAAGGAGCTCCCTTCAATATTATAGGTAATAAAACTGAATTGAGTAAATTCTGAATCTCATTCTGATAAATTCAATAGAAATCTAAGTTAAACAACAATCCAATCTCAACTTAACACATTTCCCCATAAATATGGCATTTATGGCAATAACTCTTATTCCTTAAATGTAGGAAATACAGTAGTTGCACATCATTCAGTCACAAATATGTATTGTCGGTATCCTAGCAGATGGTAAAGCAGACTGAGGTTAAAGCAGAATATGTCTTCTACTGTCAATCTGCTTTAAGTGGTTACCTATTTTCAATACTAGAAACAGGCTTTGAAATTATAGGTTTACTGATATTTGCTTACTGTCTGGATTGTATTCAAACTCTGAGTAACCCATTGTCCTATTACCTTAACCCTTTACCCAATAAACATGTTTGTAACATTAAAGACCGGTGTTCACTTAAAGCAGGTTGAAAGATTCTGCTTTACTTTCAGTCTGCTTTAAGTTACTATCTGCTAGGATATAGAAAATATTTCTTATGGTACATATTCATGACAGTATAAAATGGAACTATTTTCTTTGGCGGATGAATAAAACGAATGCGCTAAAAGTCGCTTCTATAAGGGAAAGGGTTAAAACTAAATTTTAAATATTTTGCTGACATCAATCAATGAAAGATCATCATGAATCTAATAACATGAAAGTACAGTTAAGCTACTAGTTCTGCTTTTATGACCTTAACAAAGGACATGGGACTGCTTAAAGCAAGATTAAAATAATGCAGAAAGGGGCTATAGGAATACTCTGGTTTACTTTCTGACTGCTTTAATTTACCACACATCATTGATAACTCAATGCCTTCTTTCACACTGTTATGATAGAGGGAAATTATTGCGCAAAACAATTTGCTTGCTTATAGTATTTAGGGTTTTATCAGTCAAACCTGTATAAAGTGAGGATTAAGTCCAATGACCATTATCAGTGTCTTATACAGATGTTTGCTAAATGCGAGATATAAATAATACAGAAAGCTCCTACAGGAGTTTCCTGCATTATATTATCCTGCATTGAGCAGTCTTTCATTTTCTCCACACTTCCTTAACATTTTACTCATGATAGATATGCATTTTTATGCCCCCGCACGACTTAGTCGGGGGCATATTGTTTTTGGTCTGTCTGTCCGTTTGTCTGTATACAACTTTAACCTTGGCCATAACTTTTGAACTACAATAGTATAGAGACTTTATAATTGGTATGTGTACTCACCTCAAGAAGCTCTTGAGCTGAGTAAAATTTGGGTCATGTCTGACAAAGGTCAAGGTCATTTAGAGGTTATTTAGGGGTAAATGGGGTGGAAAGGGAGATAACTCATCATATATTTTTTCAAATGAATAGGAAGGAGATAACTCATCCTAACTGGCCATAACTCTTTGATCATGTGATCATTTCTAAATTTAGAAATCAGTCCTCAATATGACTCTTGACAAACATTGTTATTACGACGACGTCATCATGACATCAATATGACGTCATGATACTATGGTGATGATGCATTTGAATAAGCTAGAAAAAGCTTGTTCCTTTGTACATTTTCATCACAACAACAGCAAGGAGTACAATCTTAACCTGCTGTATGATTTTACTTGAAAGCCAAATGAATACATTGCAGTGACAAAACACCTCGGGGCATTTGTCACTTTCTGTGACACCATTCTTGTTACGCATACTAACATATTCCTCCACCGAAAAAATGGTTCCACTTAATACAATCATGAATATAAGAGGGTTGTTAAAAAAGTAAACTTCAAAAATATAAGTGCAAAATGCATCTGTGAGTCAAAAAGTCACAACATGAACTTAAACGGCCCCTAGGACACTGGACCTTATTGTGTTTTGTTGCGGCAATTTTCTGAAAATTTTTTGATACTATAATTATAATTGCAGCTTTATTATTTTGAAAAAGTTTATGAGCTTTCTGTCAAAAATATATAATACTACACAGTTTAATATGTTATTATTCTATAGAATATACAAAAATTAACTAATACGAATCACATACTTAAAATATCGTCAACGAAATAATCTACTGTTATGTTTAAAAGTAGATGGTGAAAGCACAAACTCTCTTTTGATATTAAACCAGGCTATAATTGAAGCCATTGAAGACTTTGAAGTACGGTTTTATGTTTTAAAATCAAAATCTATATCTAGAAAATTATCATAGTGCTCCAAAGCATATGTCTACTTTTGTCATTAGCAAAAATCAGGAATGTTAATTTTGACAGTTTAACCTTTCAATTGAAATGAAATTTTATTTATATTAAAATTCAGACATAAACTGATGTATTCAAAAACAAATTCTAAACTTTACAAGAAATTATTTCGTCAAAACATAATGTCTGAAAAATACTATGTTCCAGTGTCCTCAAGGAGGGGTCATTTAGGTTCATGTTGTTACTGATCTAATTTTAGTGATCTTATCATGCATTATACCATCGTGTAGGCATTGAAATCCTCTTCAAAATGATATATCGCACATGCATTTAGCATGAGAAATATTTTCTATTTCTCACATAACTACCCCTGTTTATAATAGCGAACAACGATCGCGAATATCCTTGTCTCCAACATGTGTGAGATCACTTTGATGAAGTCACTTTGATAACGTCACTATTTATAAAGGCAATTTGACATAACCGGGGTTAAAAAAAATGCATATTGCTTTAAAAATAGCTTAAAATAGCTGGTTATGTGAGAAAAAGAATCTGTCACTCGTTGATGTATGAGACAAGCTGATCTCAACCTCATCTAAAATAGAAACGTTATTACGCTCGCCAAGGCTCACTTAATAACATTTCAATTCTAGACTCGGCTGAGATCACCTTGTCTCATACATTGACTCATGACAGATCCTATATACAGTGGTCACCTGTCTACAAAGTAGAAACTAATACATTAATGACAATTTCTTTATTCAGCAATTTAGGCCACGAACCCATAATACATTCACAATTGCTATAAATACGACATAGATTCATCATGTATATACATGTAATCCATATCCATAACCATCAAGCAGTGCTGTTTGATTATAAGTGTTTAAACATAGTCACTGAATTATAGCCTGCAGTCAATGAAGTTAAACAAGTATAAACACATACAGATAATTATGGAAAATAATAATAATAATAATTACCAAAGCAGTTTTAGTGCATGGACATATACATATATGGACTATAATCTTGCCAAAGCATTTTCAGTTGAATATAAGTACTAGCCCATATAGATATATGAATTTTAATAATTAACAAAGCAGTTCCAGCAGAGTATAAGTACAAGCACATGTATATACATATATACATATTATATGATACTTGTCAAAGCAGTACCAGTTGAATATACCGGTAGGTACCAGTCCATGCATTTAAATATACTACTTTGATAACAAAAAAACAGCTGAAACAGTACCTGTTGAAACTACCGCAAGCACACATAAATATATGGACCATAATGATTGCTGAGGAATATCCAAGTGTGTTTAAGTAGTGGCATGTACAAACATGGACAACATTCATTGAACATAATAAATTATATAGAATTTGGCACATATACAAATCTGGACCACAATAGTTACAAAAACAGTTCGTTTAGTATAAGTACATACACATACAGAAACATGGGTTACAATCATTGTATGTAAAGTTATACAATAGTACTAAGCCTATCATTGATATAGAAATACTACTTTTCATACCAGATTGTAGACTCATACCATAATATTGATTTATCTTTTGGCAGTCTCTGCTCTCATATTCAACATGATTACAGTGGTGAATCTAGAAATTTGTTACAATGAGTCCCAGGACTGGCATGTTTAACCCTTTCCCCCATAGAAGCGACTTTTAGCGTATTTAATTTATTCCTCCGCTGAAGAAAATAGTTCCAGTTTATACCCTCATGAACAATTACCATTACAAATATTTTATATAGCCTAGCAGATTTTAGCTTAAAGCAGGCTGAAAGTAAAGCAGAATGTGCCTTAAGGCACATTCTGCTTTCCTTTCAACCTGCTTTAAATGTCTTCAAAACTAGAAACAGGATATGAGGTAAAGGGTTAAAAACAATGAGTCTCAGAGAAAAACTATGAGTCTCAAACTTAAACGATGAGTTCTAAAGGGTGAAATTATTTGTCACCATTTTGTGTGGTACTCTTAACAATGACAGTTAACAATGAGTAGCATCACTTAACTTAGAATTTCTGTACACTTTTGTTTTAACCCATTCCTCTATAGATATGCTTTTTAGCTCACCTGGCACGAAGTGCCAAGGTGAGCTTTTAGGATCGCTGGATGTCCGTCGTCTGTCTGTCTGTCCGGGCTTACAGGAGCTACCTTATGGGGTCCATTTCGGTCATTAACCTGGCCAGCTAGTGATTGTGGGGTTGAAAGAGAGTATTGTGGGGTTCAAAATCACGCATGTGGGGTTAGTTTTAGGGTTAGGGTTTATATAGCAAAAAAAAACACAACAACCGTCTCCTAAGAACGTCCGTCCACAATTGGTTGTGAACACTCTAGCCGCTACAAATTTCATCCGATCTTCATGAAACTTGATGACAATGTTTGTCTTGATAAAATCTAGGCCAAGTTCGAATGTAGGTCATGTCGGGTCAAAAACTAGGTCACTAGGTCAAATCATAGAAAAACCTTGTGAACACTCTAGAGGCTACAAATCTCATTGGATCTTCATGAAACTTGGTCAGAATGTTTGCCTAATTGATATCTAGGTCAAGTTCGAATGTGGGTCATGTCCGGTCAAAAAATAGGTCACTAGGTCAAATCATAGACAAGGGCCACTATGGCCCTTAATCGCTCACCTGGTACACCATTGCAAACTTGACCTATAGTGACCTAGATTATGACTGGACATGTATACCCACTATCAACCTCTAGAGTGTAAACAAGATTTTCAAATGATTTGACCTAGTGACCTAGTTTTTGACCGGTCATGACCAATATTCAAACTTGACCTAGATATCAATGAGACAAACATTCTGACCAAATTTCACCAAGATCCAATGAGATTTGTAGCCTCTAGAGTGTTAACAAGGTTTTTAGCTCACCTGGCACGAAGTGCCAAGGTGAGCTTTTAGGATCGCTGGATGTCCGTAGTCCGTCTGTCTGTCTGTCTGTCCGTCCGTTCACAATTGGTTGTGAACACTCTAGCGGCTACAAATTATATCCGATATTCATGAAACTTGATGACAATGTTTGTCTTGATGAAATCTAGGTCAAGTTCGAATGTGGGTCATGTCCGGTCAAAAACTAGGTCACTAGGTCAAATTATACAAAAAACTTGTGAACACTCTAGAGTCTACAAATTTCATCCGATCTTCATGAAACTTAATGACAATGTTTGTCTTGATGAAATCTAGGCCAAGTTCGAATATGGGTCATGGCCGGTCAAAAACTAGGTCACTAGGTCAAATTATAGAAAAACCTTGTGA
Source organism: Gari tellinella (assembly GCA_922989275.2). Lineage (NCBI taxonomy): Eukaryota > Metazoa > Mollusca > Bivalvia > Cardiida > Psammobiidae > Gari > Gari tellinella. The sequence goes on along the minus strand of OV277857.1, from coordinate 35,296,996 downwards.
ACACTCTAGAGACTACAAATTTCATCCAATCTTCATGAAACTTTATGACAATGTTTGTCTTGATTAAATCTAGGTCAAGTTTGAATGTGGGTCATGTCCGATCAAACACTAGGTCACTAGGTCAAATTATAGAAGAACCTTGTGAACACTCTAGAATCTACAAATCTCATTGGATCTTAATGAAACTTAGTCAGAATTTTTGCCTTATTGATATCTAGGTCAATTTTGAATATGAGTTATGTCGGGTCAAAAACTAGGTCACTGGGTCAAATCATAGGAAAACCTTGTTAACACTCTAGAGGCTACAAATCTCACCCTATCTTCATGACACTTGGTCAAAATGTTTTCCTCATTGATATTTAGGTCAAGTGTGAATGTGGGTCATGTCTGGTTAAAAGCTAGGTCACTAGGTCAAATTATAGAAAAACCTTGCGAATACTCTAGAGGCTACAAATTCCATTGAATTTTAATGCAACTTGGTCAGAATGTTTGCCTAATTGATATCTAGGTCAAGTTAAAATATGGGTCATGTCTGGTCAAAAACTGGGTCACTACGTCAAGTCAAGAAAAACAGTGTTAACCCTCTAGAGGCGACACATCTCATTAGATCCAATGAAATATTGTCAGAATGTTTGCCTACATCAAATCTAGGTCAAATTCAAAATTGTGTCTGGTCAAAAACATGTTCAGTCGTAATCTAGGTCACTATAGGTCAAGTTTAACATGGTGTACCGGGTGAGCGATTTAGGGCCATGGTGGCCCTTGTTCTATGATTTGACCTAGTGACCTTGTTTTTGACCGGACATAACCCACATTCAAACTTGACCTAGATATCAATGAGACAAACATCCTGACCAAGTTTCATCAATATCCAATGAGATTGGTAGCCTCAAGAGTGTTCACAAGGTTTTTCTATGATTTAACCTAGTGACATAGTTTTTGACCGGTCATGACCCACATTCAAACTTGACCTAGATATCAATGAGACAAACATTCTGACCAAGTTTCATCAAGATCCAATGAGATTTGTAGCCTCAAGAGTGTTAACAAGGTTTTTCTATGATTTGACCTAGTGACCTAGTTTTTGACCAGACATGACCCACATTCGAAGTTGACCTAGATATCAATAAGGCAAACATTCTGACCAAGTTTCATCAGGATCCATTGAGATTTGTAGCCTCTAGAGTGTTAACAAGATTTTTCTATGATTTGACCTAGTGACCTAGTTTTTAACTGTACATGACCCACATTCAAACTTGACCTAGATATCAATGAGGCAAACATTTTGATTAAATTTCATAAAGATCCATTGAGATTTGTAGCCTCTAGAGTGTTAAAAAGGTTTTTATATGATTTGACCTAGTGACCTAGTTTTTGACCGGACATGAACCACATTCGAACTTGACCTAGATATCAATAAGGCAACAATTCAGACCAAGTTTTATCAAGATCCAATGAGATTTGTAGCCTCAAGAGTGTTCACAAGGTTTTTCTATGATTTGACCTAGTGACCTAGTTTTTGACCGGACATGACCCACATTCGAACTTGACCTAGATATCAATGAGACAAATATTCTGACCAAGTTTCATCAAGATCAAATGAGAGTTGTTGCCTCCAGAGTACTCCTAAGGTTTTTCTATGATTTGACCTAGTGACCTAGTTTTTGACCGGACATGACCCACATTCGAACTTGTCCTAGATTTTATCAAGACAAACATTGTCATAAACTTTCATGAAGATCCAATGAAATTTGTGGTAGCTAGAGTGTTCACGAGCAATTGTGGACGGACGACAGACATCCAGCGATCCTAAAAGCTCACCTTGGCACTTCGTGCCAGGTGAGCTAAAAAACCTTGTGAACACTCTAGAGGCTACAAATCTCATTGGATCTTGATGAAACTTTATCAGAATGTTTGTTTCATTGATATCTAGGTCAAGTTTGAATATGGGTCATGTCCGGTCAAAAACTAGGTCACTAGGTCAAATCATAGAAAAACCCTGTGAACACTCTTGAGGCTACAAATTTCATTGGATCTTGATGAAACTTGGTCAGAATGTTTGTCTCATTGATATCTAGGTCAAGTTTGAATATGGGTCATGTCCGGTCAAAAACTAGGTCACTAGCTCAAATCATTGGAAAATCTTGTTTACACTCTAGAGGTTGATTGTGGGTATACATGTCCAGTCATAATCTAGGTCACTATAGGTCAAGTTTGCCAACGTGTACCAGGTGAGCGATTTAGGGCCATAGTGGCCCTTGTTTACTAATTTTGCAAACATTGCATACCCTGGTCAGACAGATTCCATAGGCTAGGATCTTTTTTTATCTGGGTCTTCACTGAGTTCCTATCATTCATGTTTATTACTGATAAATTCAAATAACTACCAATACTCAGATTTAGTTGTATTTAAACACAAGATTGATAAGGATAAAGTATGAAAAATTAATATCTGTTGAGGAATAGATTAGTTTCCCTGGTGAACAACATACCTCGAGTCAAAGTGGACTGTGGTATTTTGAAAATATCGGTTTTCATACATTTGACCATGCCGTTCTTTGCGTTGTGCTCATCACATATGAAACAATACATGCATTCCGTTTTTGGACCGTAGCGTAGCCAGGAAAATGTCAACCATTTAGACAAAAATTCCATCGCTTCCAACGTTTACTATCAATATTAAAATTGTCGCTTTCATAAACTATATCGTCGTCGAAAATAAAATCTACTTCATCATTTTCAGATACCGTATATCTTGTAGCTCACCACATCTGGCATTAAAATCACCTGCTGTTATTAAACTAGCATCAGGGTAATTTGTAAGAACGGTACCTTTAAAAGCTTGTCTCCAAATATGTCTATACCGTCCTATATTGCTAAAAGTAGTATAACCTTGTAAAATGTTATCATATTCGCTGGTGTATTGACCCCAAGTTTCACAAAATGCAAAAATGTCGAAGTGCTTTATGTAATCCCAAAAATATGCATCCCTTACATATTTCGTCAGACCCTCTATATTCCAGACAGCAAATTTTAATGCAAACAGTTCATTATTAGAGGTATTATTATGGAACGCCGTAGCTGTCTCCTGTTGTCACATTTCATTGCATTATGTCGAATCATTATGTGAACTTGTCTACAGAACGTCATATTATGTTCAACGCCTATGTTATTTTGTTACAAAATAGTTTTATCTTGTTAAAGAGCAATGTGAACAAGTCTATATACTTGTCAAATACGCGTGATGTTATGTCAATTTACAGTGTCTACTTGTCCAAACGGTGTCTTATCATGTTCAATGAACGTGTTGTTATGTCAATATGCAGTGTTGACAAAAAACGTCCTGTTCAAAAACGTCTTGTTCAAACTATGTCTTATCATGTTCAATACCTATGTTATTATGTCACAAAGCAGTTTCATCTTGTCAAAGTGTAGTGTTAACTTGTCTATATGACATATACATTATGTCATTATGTATAGTGTTGACTTGTCCAAACTATGTCTTATCATGTTAAACATCTATGTTATTATGTTATAAAGCAGTTTCATCTTGTCAAAATGTAGTGTTAACTTGTCTATATGTGATGTTATCATGTTCAATGTACGTGTTGTTATGTAAATGTATAGTGTTGACTTGTCCAAACTATGGTCATCATGTTAAACATCTATGTTATTATGTTATAAAGCAGTTTCATCTTGTCAAAATGTAGTGTTAACTTGTCCATATGGCATGTTATCATGTTCAATGAACGTGCTGTTATGTCAATAAACAATGTTGACTTGTCCAAACTGTGGCTTATCATGTTCAACATATATGTCATTATGTTACAAAGCAGTTTCATCTTGTCAAAATGTAGTGTTAACTTGTCTATACGGTATGTTATCATGTTCAATGTACGTGTTGTTATGTCAATATGCAGTGTTGACTAAAAACGTCTTGTTCAAAAACATAGTTTGAACAAGACGTTTTTATTCAACACTGTCTGTAGGTTTTAAGAATAGTGTCCCTGTCCTTGAAGAAGGAGAACTTTACAATAGCTGCTCGTGGATTGTCTGAACTTCTTAATCTATGTGCTCTTTCAATTTTAATTTCTGCATCATCTAGTCCAAGATCATTCTTATCATATTCTCTAACTTTCTTTTCAGTTTCTTGCCATGTTTCATTTCGTGATTCCTCCAGACTGTAAAAACGTAAATTGTCTTGATTGTGCTTCCCATTGCTCCTCGCTTACTTTCAATTCCTTCTCTAGGCTGTCCACTTTGGCATTTAGCAGGGCTCCAGATAAGGGGGGTATTTCAAAAACTAAAATCTTTATTTCTGCTTTAAACCCTATGGTGTAACTACTCAATGAGTAGTAACACCATAGGATTTGGTAATGAAATGAGTGAGAAAATGTTGAATTTGTTCAGTTTACTCCCTCTTATCTGGAGCCCTGATTTAGTGATTGCATGTTATCATTGAGCTTGGCTTTGTTTTCGGCGAGAGATCTATTAGTTGTCTTAATTTCCTGCATAGAATTTTCAACTTCAGATAGCCGATTCTCGACGCTTCCTACAGAGGTCTTTACAGATAGCATGATTTCCTTCAGCTTGTTTAGACTGCACTCATTAATACAAGTTTGAGAGTACATAATCCTGAAGATAACATGAATATATATTTATATTTACAACAGAGTGGGAATATTGGGGGAGCCTCTGAGCCAGTTTAACAGCGTGACACTGTCACCACTGGGGGCAGAGAATGAAGATGAGGAGAATGAGGGAGAGGATGGTGAACAAAAACAGAGTGATGAGACAGCCACAGAGAAACACACCCCAGCAGGTATAGCAGGGCTGCCATTTCTCCGGATTTTTCCTAAATCTTCGGATTTTTTTTCTAGTACATGGTAGCTTAAAGCAGGCTGAAAGTAAAACAGAATGCGCCTTAAGGCGCATTCTGCTTTACTTCCAGCCTGCTTTAAGCAGCCACGTGTCAACAAAACTAGAAACAGGCTATGGGGTAAAGGTACGATTCGTAAAATCGCACTTGAAAAATGCAAATTTGGAAATCTTAGGATTTTTCATGTCAACTTATGGCAGCCCTGGTATAGTCACACACATTGGTACTTGTACACTATTGTTCCACTCTTATAACATTCACTAGAAACTTTTTTAACCCTTTACCCCATAGTCTGTTTCTAATAATTATTGTCAAGACAGGTAATTACTTAAAGCAGGTTGAAAGTAAAGCATTCTGCACCTTAAGGCGCATTCTGCTTTACTTTCAGCCTGCTCTAAGCTCTCATCTGCTAGGATATCAAAAGTATTTGTCATGGTACATGTTTATTACTGTATAAATTGGATCTATTTTTAGCTCACCTGAGCCGAAGGCTCATGGTGAGCTATTGTGACCTTTCGTGGTACGTCTGTCCATCTGTCTGTCTGTCCGCGCTAACATTATGGGTTTATGGGACTAGGTGACATAACACAGAACAAAAGAAAACAATAGAGCTGTTCATTCCGTTAGTCCATGTTGGGCTTATGTGGCTTCTTTTGGTTTATGTGGCTTCTTAATGTGGCTTTTCACAACTTTTAATCAATAGGAAAGTCAAATAAACCTGAAATGTTAGAATGTCCGTCCATCCGTCTGTCCATTCACATTTACTTTTAAAAATCTTCTTGTCAAAAACTACTAGACCCTCAGCTTTGATATTTGGTCAATAGTATCTCCTGGTGGATCCCTCTCAAGTTTGTTCAAATCAAAGCCCCAGGGTCAAAATTGACCCCACCCTAGGGATTTTTCCAGTGCCCCTTTATACAAGTCTTAAATGATCCGTTTTATACAAAGCCCACTGTACTTTCCCCAGGCCCTTATTATACTAAGGGCAAAATGGGCCAATATTTGCAAACAGTTTGGATCCAGATCAGACACAAAGTTGTTGAGTTAGACAAAAGTTGATGAATACACTCAATTTTTATAGTAAAAACAAATGGGCAGAATTCAAACCGGTCGCTGACCACAAAGGTCGCTAATAGACGTGGTCACATCATCAAGTTTGACTGTATCTTTAATATTGGTTTTTGTCAGAGTTATCTGTATGTCTTGTCATTTTTTCTTGTCCAGGGGATAATTTCAATTCTACTGATGTTAGTTAAGGTGGTTCGACAGCGGGCGGTCCGCATCTCGAGTTCCGGAAATGCTGACTTTCACATGATCTTTTCAGCACGTGCTTATAGTAGAAAATTTACATAAAGAAAAGTTTTATAACTTTCAGTGTTTCTTGGCTAGCGCAGTTGGTAGAGTGATTGACTAGCAATCGAAAGGTTCTAGGTTTGATTCCCACTCGCTTCATAACTTTTTTTTTTAATAAATTGTCCGATTTTTAGCTCACCTGAGCTAGCTCAGGGTGAGCTTTTGCAATCCTTGAATGTCCGGCGTCCGTCGTTCGTCATCCGTCGTCAACAATTTTGGTGTTTACACTCTAGAGGCCACAATTTTTATCCAATCTTTCTGTAACTTACTCAGATTGTATATTACCATAAGAGTTCGGATGAGTTTGATTATGGTTGATATTGGACATATAGGTCAAGAGTTATCCACCTTTGAATTGCTGAAAATGCAATATTTAACAGTGTTTACACTCTTAAGTCCACAATTTTAATTCAATCTTTCCCAATCTTGCGCAGATTGTATATAACCACAAGAGTTTGGATAAGTTAAATTATGGTTGGAATTGGATTGATAGGTCAAGAGTTATCTACTTTTAAATTGCTGAAAATGCCATATTTAAGGTTGTTTACACTCTAGAGGCCACAATTTTAATCCAATCTTTCTCAAACTTCATCAGATGGTATATGACTATAAGAGTTCGGATGAGTTTGATTATGGTTGCAATCGGACCTGTAGGTCAAGAGTTGTCCACCTTTGAATTGCTGAAAATGCCATATTTAAGCGTGTTTACACTCTAGAGGCCACAATTTTAATCCAATCTTTCTTAAACTTGCTCAGATTGTATATAACCATAAGAATTCTGATGAGTTAGGTTATGGTTGGAATCGGACCAATAGGTCAAGAGTTATCTACCTTTGAATGGCTGAAAATGAAATATTTAACAGTGTTTGCACTCTAGAGGCCACATTTTTCAATGGATTTTAATTATAATTGCACACAATGTATATAGCTATAAGTTCTCGAGGGAGTGCAATTATTGTTGAAATTTGATCATTGTGGCAAGAGTTATCGGCCCTTGATTTACTTTGAATTGCTAGAAAAGGCTTCATTTCAGTATTATTTAGGCTCTAGTTATCTGCCTTTGATCTACTCTACTATACATACTAGAATGGGTCATATTGCAATGTTGTGTACATGCTATACTACAAATTTGAATGATTTAGAATAAAACAGGTGAATTTCAAAGGTAAAGCTATCAGGCTTCATTATAAAAGGTGAGCGATATCAGGGCCTTCAGGCCCTCTTGTATTGACTAGTCAATCCATAACGCAGTAATCAAAGCACAGACTATGTTTAGTCACAAATGTAATAGCTAATAATATCAGATGCAAGTATAGTCAAGTGACAACTAAACTTTGTGAGGATTTATAGCCTATATGACAGATGGCAGCTTAACACGGGGCAGAAGTAATACTAAAAGATAGATCCTAAAGGAGCTTTTATGCATTACTTTTGCCATGCATTAAGCAGTCACCTATCTTTAAAGATCTACAGGCTACCATATTCAATGGTCCTTTATTACAGGTTTGACTCAAGGGAGGTCACTCGTTTTGTGTTAACATTTTGTCAGAATTTCTGGAAATCATGTATAAATTGTAAATTCTACTGTAGATTTTCGTTCAAATTTTGTGACTGATAGAACTAAGTAATATCTACCTAATAAGAGTAAAATTAAAGTATGTTAAATGGCTGGATTTTTTGTAATTTTAAATTTAGTGACTTTTTCAGAATTCGACTTTTTAGCTCACCTGGCATGAAGTGCCAAGGTGAGCTATTGTGATCACCCTCTGTCCGTCGTCGTCCATCAACGTCGTCTGTCTGTCCGTCGTCAAACTTTTTCTTTTAAGATCTTCTTCTTGGAAACAGCTGGGCCAATTGCATTAAAACTTCATAGCATTGTTATTTCTGTGATCTTCCTACTGTAAATAATATGGCCACCTGTGGGTGGGAGTGAATTTATCTATGATGGCTTACAGTGAAAACTGGTGAAAACTGATTACTGGTCCAAATTGAAAATAATTTTATACAAATAATCCATTGGTGACCCTCTACCAGATTCTTCAAATATTTGAGCTGGCTGAAAAGGTTTTCCTGATATGGCTAAATGAAAGCTAAATACAAATCTTCTTTTTCCAAAACCCCACTTGCCCAATTTGACGTCACCATGACCGTAACCGTGGGTACCAGGTGAGCGATTTAGGGCCGCATGCGGCTCTTGTTTAAAATAATGATATTTCCAGAAAATATGTCATGAAATATTTTTGTTTGCACAATATCTTATATTATCTGTACAGTTTACTTGAATGTACAGAAATAATTGAGGTATATTATTTTATACAGAAAATATTCCTGTTAATTAAAAAAGGAACTTTTCTAGACAAAATAAATTTAAAGATCCTATCAGAATTTTTTTTTAATTTTTTAGCTCACCTGAGCCATAGGCTCAAGGTGAGCTATTGGGATGGCCCTGTGTCCGGCGTCCATCGTCGTGCGTCGTCCGTCGTCGTTAACAATTGCTTCAAATGACATCTCCTCATATACCGCTTGACAGATTTCAACCAAACTTTACAGAAATGTTCCTTGGGTCAAGCTCTTTCAAATTTGTTCAAAGAATTAAAAACAATGCAGAACTCTGGTTGCCATGGCAACCAAAGTGAAAAAATAAGGAAATCTTTAAAAATCTTCTTGTCAGAAACTGCAAGAGCCAGAGCACACAGCATCATCTATAGGTCCTCTATCAAGTGTGTTCAAATTATGTCCCTAGGGTCAAAATTGGCCCCGCCCTTGGGGTCACAGTTTTACATAGAGTTATATAGTGAAATTTTCAAACGTCTTCTTCTCTGAAACTAATATGGCTAGAGCATTGATACTCAGCATGGTGACACTTCTAGATGTCCTTTACATATTTTGTTCAAATGGTTCCGGTCGGTTGCATAAGTAGGTCACAGGAGCTAAAAATAGATTTTTTCAATGAAAACTTAAAAAATCTTATCGTCTGAAACTACAAGGGCCAGAGCTTAGATATTTGGCACATAGCATCATCTACTGGTCCTCTATCAAGTTTGTTCAAATTATGTCCCTGGGGTCAAAATTGGCCCCGCCCCGGGAGTCAAAGTTTTACATAGAGTTATATAGTGAAATTTTCAAACGTCTTCTTCTCTGAAACTAATATGGCCAGAGCTTTGATATTCATCATGGTGACACTTCTAGATGTCCTTTACATATTGTCTTCAAATATTTCCGGTCGGTTGCATAAGTAGGTCACAGGAGCTAAAAATAGGTTTTTTTTCAATGAAAATTTAAAAAATCTTCTTGTCTGAAACTACAAGGGCCAGAGCTTAGATATTTGGCACATAGCATCATCTACAGGTCCTCTATCAAGTTTGGTCAAATTATGTCCCTAGGGTAAAAATTGGCCCCGCCCCAGGGGTCACAGTTTTACATAGAGTTATATAGTGAAATTTTCAAACGTTTTCTTCTCTGAAACTAATACGGCCAGAGCTTTGATATTCATCATGGTGACACTTCTAGATGTCCTTTACGTATTTTGTTCAAATGGTTCCAGTCTGTTGCATAAGTAGGTCACAGGAGCTAAAAAAAAAAAATTCAATGGAAACTTAAAAAAATCTTTTTGTCTAAAACCCTTGTACACTGATCTTAGATATTTGGCACATAGCATCATCTACATATCCTCTTTCAAGATTGTTCAAATTATGCCAATCGAGTGAAAAATGACTCTGTCCTTGACATAAATCTTTTTCTCCATTTTGTCAGTTATTCTCAGGTGAGCGAAATATGCCCCATGGGGCTCTTGTTTTAATTTTACGATTTTTCACTCTCCATATGGTATATTTCAATTCAATCAAGGTTTCAAAACTTCTGACAGGGAATAAGCAGACCCACGAACCACCTTAACTCATAACCCCATAAATACTGATGTTTGTTAACCCATTACCCCATAAATATGCAATTTTAGGCCTTTAATTGATTCCTCTCTTACTCTCTCTTAATCCTGATTTGATTTGTCATCTGCTGCGGGTGTCCCAGCATCTGGGGTAGGCAGCAGGCGGCTAGTTTGTCTGATACTTGATCTCCAAGCAGCTCTGTCGAGTGGGTTAACATCTAGGTTGCATGCATTAATGTCAGCTTTAACACAATCTGACCATGATTTTCTTGGTCTCCCACGCAGTCTTGGGCTCTGAATCTCCATGTTGGTGATGGACTTAATAGAGGAAGTGGATCTAACGACATGTCCATACCATCTAAGGCGCCTAGAGCGTAAGGCAGCTGTCACCTCCTGTAACCCAAGCCTGGTACACAACAAATGGGTTGGAATGTCATCATGGGGCTTGGCGCCATAGATCCATCTGATCATTGCTCTGTCATTTCTGCGTAGCCGCTGTAAGTCTGGAGCTGTCGGGGCCCATGTTTCGCTACCATGGAGAAGAGCAGAGCGGACGCAGGTGTCAAACACTTTCCCACGGTTTGTGAGGGAGATGTGTTTGGATGTCAATATTGGCAGGAGCTTCCTGAATTTACCCCAGGCAGTACAACATCTGGTTACTATGGCAAGAGAGCAACCACCAGCAGCACACAACATGTCACCAAGATAGCAGAAGCTGGCTTCAACATCAAGCAGGGTTCCATCTATATCTACTTGTGTGACTGGTCTGCCATCGATTGGACGTGCTTGTCCAAGACATCTAGGACACATGTAATTTGGGTTGGCAACAAGTCTCCCTTGGATTCCACTGCACTTCTTGTGCACCCATAGTAAGCACTGCGAGCACATGATGGCATTAACTCCAACGCCGCTCCGACAGACTGCACAGGGGAAGGCACCAGTATCACGGAGGACATCAAGGCCGGGTCCCGTGATCATGAATTTCGTCTTCTTCAAGTTGACTCTCAGCCCTTTACTCTCCATACCCTCTTTCCATGTCTTCAGCTTTGTCACGCATTCTTCCAGAGAGTCAGCCATGATGGCAAGGTCGTCAGCATAAAGGAGTTCCCAAGGCACACCAGAGCGGAATTCTCGAGATAGCGCTTCCAGAACTAAGATGAAGAGGAGAGGACTCAAAACAGATCCCTGATGGACACCAACTCCTACACTGAACTTCTCGCTGTATTGCCCGTTCACTCGCACTTGGCTCCTTGCATTTGCATACATTCCCTGGATGATACGTATAGCCCACTCCTCCACACCCAGGATCCTCAGAGCCCACCAAAGGACTTTCCTTGGGACACGATCGAACGCTTTTTCTAGGTCGACGAAGGCAAGATACAGTTTCTTATTTGCTGCAATGTGCTTCTCCTGCAGCTGGCGAATGATGAAGATTGCATCAGTGGTGCCCTGGCCAGGCACAAAGCCAAACTGCATCTTGTCGATGCTAACCATCCTACGTATGGAGGTGTCTAGTACACGCTCAAGTAGCTTCATCACTTGGTCAGTCAGCTTTAGCCCCCGGTAATTACCACGGTCAAGGGCATCGCCTTTACCCTTATAGAGGTTGAGTATAAAGCTTTCCTCCCAATCCTTTGGTACCTCACCAGCTCGGAAAACCGCCTCAGTCAAATCCCTCAGCATTGCTATTCCCTCGTCACCTGCAGCTTTCAGCATCTCAGCAATGATACCGGACGGACCCGCTGCTTTGCCGCATTTCATTTTCTTAAGAGCATTCCGGATTAGATCCAGTGTGACTGGTGGGGATGGGCCTTCCACAGGAGCAATCTCAGGAAGTAGGTCACTGGGCCATTCAAACTCAACGTTCAGCAACCTAGCATAGTGCTCAACCCAGGCTTTCATCTTCTCATCCTCACTGAGGGATAACTCTCCGGCATCATTCTTGACACACTTCTCACCCACAACATCCTGGTTTGACCTGTCCATCTGTTTGGCAAGTTTGAAAATGCTTCCATCATTGGGCGAGATGTGTGCAAACTTATCACTTTCGGCATCCAGTTTTGCCTGCCAGACTGCCCTTTTGGCCACACGCTTAGCCTCGTTGTAGGTAGCTTTGGCCTCATTTGCCTCACTCAGCTTGCCAGCCTTGACCAGGGTTTTGTAGGCTCTGAAACGTGCTCGCTTTGTCTTTACAGCTTCATCGACTTTGTCGTCCCACCACCAGGTTTCCCTTTTCCACTGGTGGTTCTTAGAGAGACCACATACCTCTGAGGCTGTATCCAGAATTGTGGTTTTCAGTCTTAACCACACATCTTCCACATCATCAGAACCAATGGTCGCAGTTGCAGTTACTTTATCCTTGAAGGTAGCATGGTAATCATTAGCCATAGCAGGGTCCCTTAGTTTCCAGGAGCGGATACGTGGAATGAAGTTGCGCTTTTTTGCCTTTGGCAAGCTGACTTTGAAATTGCAAACAAGTAGGTTGTGCTGTTGGGCGCATTCTTCACTCGGGATAACCTTGACGTCGTAAACTGCTGTGCGAAAGCTCTGACGGTAGAGTATATAGTCAATCTGAGTCTTGTGATTGCCTGAGCAGTAAGTGACTAGATGGGACTCTCTCTTGGTAAAACGGGTGTTGCCAATGACCAGGTTGTTAGCTACGGCAAACTCTAACAGTCTATCTCCTTCATCGTTTCTTACTCCAAAACCTCTGCCTCCGTGAACTTCCTCAAAGCCACAGCCTTCAGTTCCCACGTGACCATTCCAATCTCCAAGTGGAATGAGTACCTCAGATGTTGGGATCTTGGAGACTGCACTCTGGAGTTGGTCGTAGAAGCGGTCCTTCTCAGCTTCAGACAGTCCGACTTGTGGTGCATACACTGAGATAAAGGTGAAAACCACCTTGCCTAAGACAAGTCTGAGCATGATAATTCTGTCGGAGATGCGCTGGACATCAAATACCTTCTCCACCCATTTCTCTGCCAACATGATCCCAGCCCCGCCTTGCCCCCTGTCATTTGCACTCCAGAAGAACTTATACTTGGAGTCCTTTCCTTTGACAAAGCGGGTCTGATTAGCTGAAAGACTGCCAGCCCATCGATGCTCCTGTACACCGCAGAGATCCACTCCTCTCCTTGTCAGTGTTTCCACTACCTCGGCGCTTCGCCGCTTCAGGGAGCCAACGTTCCAAGTGGCTGCCCTGAACTTGGTTGGGTGCTTGCATGATTTGCCACGAAGGCCGGACCCTGCTTCCCGCACCCGGGAGTTAGCCAAGCCCGAGACACTACCAACCTGCCTACGTGACCGATTGGTACTGCCTAACTCTACGTGTTTGTATCGTCTAGCCATATTGTTGAGACGAGGTGTTTTACAGGACCGCCTGTCCTAGCTGTCGTCCCAACTCCTGTTTACGGTGTCGAAGGAAACCGCCGTTCCCACACTTGGGCATTGTGCCTTGCCGTTGTCCTTATAAGTAGGGATCATCCGCCAAACCACGACTACAAACACCAGGTCATCGGTCTGTAGATGGCTGCTGCGTAGCTCTGCCACCCAGGTTGTGGCAGCCCCAAAATAACCACAATTTGTTGGGGTCAAATGGTTTTATATTCGGAGTTTTCCTTCTCCTAGAGAGGTTGCCAACCAAGGCTGAAGAGTCCCCTCTACCCACGCCCTTGGAGTTTAGCCTGGGGCCTCGCGGTGCCCAGTTACCGTGTGTTGTCGCGGGGAGACACTACATAGGACTTGCTGTGGAGAGGCTATATACTAGCAGGAGAGACTTACACACTCGGCTCTCTTTTCACTGTACAAGACAGCTAGCTAGCGGTGAGGGCTGAAAGCGAGAGATGACAAGCACACAGACGCCACACCAACACACAAGACGCATCACACAACATTTAACACACAAGAAAATAATTCCACTTTATACAGTCATAAAAATGTAAGATAAGAAATACGTTTCTATATCCTAGTAGATGGAAGCTTTAAGCTTTACTTTCAACCTGCTTTAGGTGGCCACCAATTACATTAACACCAACTATAAACAGGCTATGGGGTAATGGGTAAAACGAAATTGCATATTTGGAAAGAGCCTAATGAGAGGAAGTGCCATTTACATAGAAGAATGATTGTAATGCTATAATAATACATGGGGGAAAAAAAGCATGTGCTATGGCGGAATGGTTCAATGATTTAGTTCTTGTACTGTAAATTTATGTGCATGTTTTATACTACAGCGCTCCCTCTCTACAACAATACCTATTGGGAGACAAAGAGTGTGTGAGTTGTTATACAGAGGGAAATTGGCTCACATTTGCAAACAGCTTGAATCCAGATCAGACACCGCATGATGCGGCATCTGATCTTGATTCATGCTGTTTGTCACTTGTCTTTATGTTTTTTCATGTCAAAAGGTCCAGTATGTGACTTTGAGAAAACAGCAGACGAAAATTTTAAGCAGACAACATTGCAGACATAAAAAGGTTGGACATAATTGTCTTGCTTAACCCTTTCCCACATAGCCTGTTTCTAGTATTGAATATAGGTGTCCACTTAAAGCAGGTTGAAAGTAAAGCAGAATGCGCCTTAAGCGCATTCTGCTTTACTTTCAGTCTGCTTTCAGCTATCGTCTGCTAGAATTTAGAAAATTTTCTTATGTTTCATTTTCATGACTGTATAAATTGGAACTATTTTCTTCAGTGGAGGAATAAATCAAATGTGCTTAAAGGCGCTTCTATGAGGGAAAGGGTTAAGGGAAGAGCGACAAGCATTGTTGTAAGGAGGGAATTGTTGTTTAGAGGACTGTTGTAGGGAGGGAGCATTTTACAGTAAAATCTTAAAACCTCTCTTAAGCCACACTCAAAATGAATCTTATTGTCAGATGACAGCAGAATGCAGGATCACTGTAATGTAGCATGTCACTGTGCTTTCTGCTTTAAGCAGGAACTTGCCTTTAACTTGCATAATTTAAAACAGTTGATTCTATTTTTCAAAATACATGACTTGTATTAAGTAAAATTTGTGTTAAATGGTTATTTGTGTGAGAAAATGAATGTGACTTAAGTTATGAACTTGAATTTAGCTGCTTTCTGCATTATGTATAAGTTGTTTTCTACATTATGTATACACTGTATTAAACAACTCTCCTACAAACAATTTAACAACTGCTTAGATATTCTACAGAACAGTCTCTTAATACAAGTTTGGCTGATGGTCTTAATTGATACATTTAGTACCTGGAGGTATGGGTAGCTCTTGAGGCCTTTATTGTGATTTATTGGATTATTGCGCAATCTATGAGACATAAAAATCATGTTTCTGCCATACAAAATGATTAAATCATGATGTGTGTTGATTGCAAGTATTTATTTCTTGGGTAACAACCAAACATAACAATTGTTTAGCTGCCAGTTGATAGGAAAATTCATGGACAATGTATTATATTATAGAGTAGTGACTTTATGCTGAAAGTAAAGAAAAAGCATTAAATCAGCTTATTGCACAACAAAAGTAATGCATTCTGCATTATTTTTGTTCTGAATCAACCTAAAACGTGTTGTTAGATATCCCCATTCTTATCTTCATTGAACTGTAGTAAAACTTTGGTGTTATTGTACAAACCAAAGTAAAGCAGCCTACTGTACAATTACCAGTATGTTTACCAATGAGAACTATGCATGACATGGTTAACATGTATTACAGAGCTCCAGATAAGGGGAGTATTTCAAAAACTAAAATCTTTTTTCTGCATTAAACCCTATGGTGTCACTACTAATTAGAATCGTCTCGAAGAGACGGTTCTAATGAGTAGTAACACCATAGCATTTGGTGCTCAAACAAGTGAGAAAATGATGGATTTGTTCAGTTTACTCCCTCTTATCTGGAGCCCTGATGTAACAATTAGTACAATTTACTAGTGTAAATAAAATAAACTAGAGCCACGCAATTAGCTGATAAGCCCCCACATGCTGCTGATGTCATCTCTGCCCTGGCACCCTCGTAGACAGCTATAGATGCATTGCAAACAGTTTGGATCCAGATCAGATGCCAAGTAACTTGACCTGGATCTAAACTGTTTGAAAGTCGTTTCAATGTTTCTTCAGTCAGAATGCCACATTTTTAATTTGAAACAAAAATAGATAGAGGAATCAGATTTAGATGGAAACAATAATTGGGTAGTGAAAGGGTGAAGAATTCTGTATTGTCCATAAAGTGTATTTGTTCCTGCTGTTACAAGTTATGTGCAAATTTTTTGCGTAAGTCAAAATTTTAATTTTTAATTGACATGTTTTATTATCACTTGCTACAAACAGCAAATAGCCAGATCAAAGGATGCGCTTTTAGCGCATCCTCTGATCTGGCTTTTTGCTGTTTTCAAACGTTTATGATCATAAAATAAGAGTAAAACGATTTTGACTTACGCAAAAATTTGCGTAAGTAGTTTAGTAAAACGGGCCCAGAGTGTAAAGTATTGCCATAACTGATTGCCATGTGAGTGATACAGTAAAACATCTATTAAACAAATGCAAAGTCATTTGTTAGATCTTTAAGGCAGGTGGAAGTTCAATAAAGGGCAAAAACCTGCAGAAAGCTCCTTGAGGACACCTATACATGTATACATGTATAGATTTCCTTTCCTCTTTTGTCATTTGAGAGATAAAAAAAGTTATATTACAAGATCAAAACTTCGTTTAAATTATTAGGATGTCATCTGAATTTCTATAATATCGAACCTTGATAGCTTGAACTTGATAAATTTGAAAATGATCAGCTGAAAATTGGTAAATTGAGTTCTCTGAATCAAACAATGAACGTTCCTGCCTTAAAAAGTCACTTGTCTGAAATCTTGTCCAGGCATTTTCAGTCCTGTGTTGCCATCGTCTGAATCAGCTTCAGTGCATTTACTATTTCTATTATACGAGGGTTGTTCGGAAAGTTAGTAGAATTACGTGTAGACGTAGTTGCAGGTAAATAAATAGATCAACATTAATTTCAAGATCTGTGCTACATATTCTTTGAAAATCAGCACGATATACTTCAAAACATTTTTTCTATGCACATTATAGATACATATATAACACATACCCGGAGCACATCAGCGTTGACGTGACGTCGCTAAGTATAGGTTAGACCATAGGCATTCGGCCCGTTGGCTATGACACTACCCCTAGCTGCTATAACCCCCCCCACCAAACGTGGATAAAATACCCTAAAATCTATCCATACATTCAATAATCATCATTAAAGAACATTTCCTGAAGTTTCGTGAAATTTAAAAAAAAAATTTTTTTTGCTAATTTATAAGTAAAATAGTAAAGGCTGCCATGAAAAAGCGCCTTGCAGAAGCAACCCTCAAGTTCCCAACCCTGTCATTTTGTCAAATCTTGGACGATCTGGACAGATGATGGCTTATTGTTTACAGCAAACAGTTTTCTTTGACGATAATTGGTAAAAAATTCAAAGCAATCGGCGAACACGCGCATGGGGACTCGAAGGGTGGGGAGACCCCTTAGTCGGAAACTATCTGTCACGCAAAATTTTCAACAGTCAAACTATTATCATTCTAGCGAAACCGAGAACCAGCTTCAAAGCAGGAAATGACGCAAAAAGTCAAGCATCTCAATCGGTCGTATTCGAATCAGGACAACTATCGCGTGAATTGGAATAGTTGTCAACAAGTTCTATTCGAATCATCACTTGATGTTTTCCGTTGACAAAATGTTGTCAAACCATCAAATCTTTGACCACAATTTCGATTCGAGTCGGGTCAAAATTGTTGTCATCAGTAAATCTTCGCGCATTTGCTCCGCCCAGTTTTCGTTGACAACAAACTCGATGATTCGAATACGACCAATGATCATATACAAAACTTGAAAACGAAAGTTATCTAGAAATTTATTTCGTAACAGAAATGCTCATTTACCGATAATTCAAAAGGTATTTATTATATATTTCATTTTCTATTAATTACCCGTACCATGGTGTAATGCATGGTCGCAAATGCACTTGTTAATCGCTGAATGACGAAAAAGTCCAAAATTTAAGGTGAACGAAGGATTTCGATATAAGGTGGTGCCTATCGAACTTTTTATTTCTTCACTTGTGCTCGTCTCTTGCTTGGGCTGTGAGCTAACTTTCTTTGAACAGAACTGTTAAATGTAAATAATAAGCCATCATTTGTCAAAATCGGCCCAAAAATGACAAAATGACAAGGTTGGGAAGTTGATGGCTCTGAATACACATCTACCTTTCCATTGTATACAGATCTGATACAAGTCATGATACGAAAAAAAAATTTTTTTTTTGAAACTTCTTGAAACTTTTTGAAACATTTGTTAAGGATGTTTGTTGAACATATGGATGTATTTTGACTCATTTTGAAAGATTTATGGGGGGGGTAGCATCGAAGGGGGGGGGGGGGGGGGGGGGGTTCATAGCTTACGCGCCGAAAACCTGTGGGTTAGACCATGGTTGCAAGCGAATAAACGATATAGTTCGAGGGGGCATAGCCCCCGAGAACTATGTCGTTTATTCGCGCGCAACCGTGGTCTAACCTATTTAGCACTGGCTTGGGCTCGAGGAAAACAAGAAGACCCTACGTTTCTACTTTTTGTTTTAGACGAAAAAGTCATTTTATTTGTAATACTTTACTTAAATTGAAAGGTTATTTCAATGTGCAGTTTGAGACATTAAGCATGCTTTAACACCAACATAAATAACGCTTATTGAAGCTCTATATGTAAGCACAATTCATTATTAATTGCCTTTAAAGTTTAGGTCTCCCTGTACATAATATGACGTCATCAAGCGAGTGCAGTTCCCCTCCGATCTAGGGTTGTGACGTCAAATTGCCTTGATATGACGGAAGCTTGGAATAAGTGAACAGTGTGTTAGTTATTTCATGGTTTTGTAAAATAAACGATATATTCACAGGTTTTTGAGGCCTCTGATTGGCCGAGAGCTCCAAGCCATGTGCTAAAGTGTCAAACGTTATTAAAGGCCAGCGAACGTCTCACTTTCTCAACATAGTCACCCCTAATATCCACGCACTTGTGATGCCTTCTAACCCATTTTGCATAGGTTTCTGCATACCATTCGTCACTGAAAGAAGACACAACTTTCTGGGTCTCTTTGGTTAGCTCAGATGCTGAGTCGAATCTAATCCCATGTAAGCTTGCCTTCAACTCTGGAAACACTCCGAAATCCACGGGAGCCAAGTCCGGACTGTATGGTGGGTGTTCCAACACCTCAAACCCTAAGAAGTTGATTTCTAACTGCGTGGAAGCTGCTCAATGGTCCGGTGCATTATCCTGGTGTAGTATTACCCGCTCAAGATCCATGTGAGGTCGCTTCTTTCGTATGGCATTAACAAGATCCCGCCTCAGAACCTGAAGAAAACAATACGCGGTCGCATACTTGTAACTGGTCTAAACATCATTGCATATTTCTATAAAAGAAAAAAACTAGTAATAAAAAATAAAACTTTAGTAGATTCTATCTACTCATTATTTTAAAGGGACTCGCAACCGGATGGTGTACTTGTCAAAATAAAATAAAATACTCAAATAAAAGCAAATTTGTGGCATTATTTGGCTTCTGACATTAAAAAAATATGATAAGTCCAAAAAAAGTCTCAAGAATCGTCACCGAATCTTAGATTTTTAGATATTTTCCATCGTTTTTCTATACCGACTAGTAGACGGTATAGTTGTTGTTGTTGCTTCTCTACACGGGCTCAGACATAAACCCGAGCCGAATTGTGAAGTTGTATGCACTTTCGATCGCTACACATTGAAATACGTTAAATCGATCAGAGATAAACGGATAGTTCCGTGGTCCATTGGTCTAAGCGGTTTCCCCTATTTTGCCTTCTGTCCGCCAATGCCGGGCCCCGGGTTCGAATCCCACCAGAGACCAATATTTTTTTATTGAAATACATTTTTTAAACAGAATTTCTTATCTTAAACTAATTCTTTACCATTTATATAAGCATTTGACACATATTTACAAATCACTATTTTTAATGCACCATCTGGTTGCGAGTCGCTTTAAAGTCATAGTCTATTTAAATAAACCTTACCTTAGAATAATACGCTGCTGTGACAGTCTGGCGATCTGGAACTCTGTGTTGCAGGATCATCCCGTGTCGGTCCATAAAGAAAATAAAAACATGTGTTTGCCCGCACTTTTCTGGACCCGGGCCTTCTTTGGGGGTGGTGTATTTGGGGTTTTCCACACCGATGACATAGCTTTGGTCTCTGGATCGAAATGATGCAACCAGGTCTCGTTCGTAGTGATGATTTTGTCCAAAAAATCTTCACCTTCGGCATCGAAGCGACTGATAAACATCTGGGAGCATCGAACCCGGTTCTCCTTTTCCTTTTCCATGAGCAACCTCGGCACCCAACGTGCACTTACTTTAGACATACCAAGCTCATCTGTTAATAGTCCATGTACGGTAGAGCACGAAACACCAAGTTCATCAGACATAACTCTTAACATTGTCCTTCTGTCCGCATTAACCATATTTATACCCCCAACACTGTGTGGTGGGGGCTATATAGGAAATGCCTTGTCCGTCCGTCCGTCGGTCCGTCAGTCGGTCCGTCGCATTTTTTCGGGACATTTGCCTTTTTCTTGAAAACTATATACAATACCATTTTCAAACTTGGTATATATTATCAGTGTTATATGGGGACACTCAGTGACAGGTTTCATAACTCTTGCACAAAATTTGACATAATTATGCCCCCTTATAACTTTACATTTTGTTCCTTAATATGCACATCTGGTGGAAAGGGAGATAACTCATCCTATATTATGTCAAGTGACTAAGAAGTGAATAGGAAAGGAGATAACTCATCCCAACTGGCCATAACACTCTGATCATGTGATCATTTCTAAATTTAGAAATAATTCCTCAATATGACATATGACAAACCTTGTTATGACAACAACGTCATCATGACGTCATGATGACATCATGATGCTATGGTGATGATGCATTTGAAAAATCTAGAAAAAGCCTGTTTCTTTGTACATTTCCATCACAACAACAACAAGGAGTACAATTTTAACCTGCTGTATGATTTTTCTTGAAAGCCAAATGAATACACTGCAGTGACAAAACACCTCGGGGGCATTTGTCACTTTCTGTGACACCTTGGCCATAACTTTTTGATTACTTAAGATAGAGACTTTATATTTGGTATGATAATCTGCATTCACCTCAAGAAGCTCTTGAGTTCAGTAAAATTTGAGTCATGTCCGACAAAGGTAAAGCTAGGTCATTTAGTGGTCATTTAGCGGTTACTCTGGTGGAAAGGGAGATAACTCATCCTATATTATATCCAGTGACTAAGAAGTGAGTAGGAAGGGAGATAACTCATCCTACGTAACCGGGTGGTAGTTACGTTCAGGTAATGGGACGAATAAATAACTTCCGGTTTAGTTTTGAAGAGTGATTTCCCTTTTCTGTTGTGAATGTTTTTTCCGTTGAGAGTAGTAATGTATTGTCTCGATTATAAAATGTGATTATTTGATTTTCTCTGGATTAGTTCAGTGTTCTTTTCCACGATCTGGTATGTCACTTTCTTACGTTACATTATGAAGTCGCGTATTTTTCCACGAGCATTGTCTTGGAATCGGGCGCGATTTGGTATGTCATTTTCTAACGTTGTATGAATTCGCGTATTTTTCCACGTTCGTTGTCTTGGAATTAACGATATATTAGTAATATCAATTAAACAAACAAAACGTTATATTACGTTATATTGGCGCCTTGTGACAGGGAGGTTTCCTGTGGGGGTATCAATCACCTTTAGTGATAGTTCTAGTTTCACCTTGTCCTTAATGGACGCAGCTACGACGGATGGTCGGCCGCTCCTAGGATCGTCCTGGATTGATTCCCGTCCACTCCTAAAACGTACGTGCCATTTATACACAAATGCGGGGCTGCACTTGTCATATTTTCCAGTTGATTTGATCATTTTAAGAGTTTCTGTTGGCGATTTATCTAAAACAACACAAAACTTCACAACACTTCGCAACTCAACGTCACTGGTCGACGTTATTTCTTTTCACTTCGTAATTCAGCTCTTTATAGAGGTATCACTGTAATTTCTGTGCAACCGCTGTCAATTTTTATGAAATCGAGCAACTGACGTCATGTTACAATCTGACGTTTTCGCGCCTTTCTGGCATCAACGGTATTGACAGAAATCAAATTGATTCGTTAGAATACTGTTTAAGAAATTAAAATTTCCAGGCTGCTCCGGGTCCCCATTACTGCGGAACTCGAAAATTTGAACTTGTTTAAGTTGAGTTTACCCGTTTTGTATTTTGTGTTTTGCTTTATTAAACCCATTTCTCCATGAACATGCCATTTTACCCCTTTGAATTACTGAAGAAACTAGTTCCACTTTATACATTCATGAATATGTATCGTAAGAATATTTCCAAATGCAAATTGTGCTTTACTTATAACCTGCTTTAAGTGGTCATCTGTCATCAAAACTAGAACCAGGCTATAGGGTAATGGTGAAATGGGAAAGAAAAATATCTTTCCTAGTGTATTCTTTGGTTATTTTGGTTTGAATAAAAAAATGACACTACCAGTTTCTTGTTTCTGTGGTGTTGGGATGTCAAATTAGATTCAGTTAATTATATTAATAAATTCATTTGAAATAATTAAAAAATGTTTTTTTTTATGATTTTCTTGTTTATATTGTACAGATCGAGGTATGAGTCGTACCCAGACTGCAGTGTCCGAGACTGTGACTGATGCCTTCACTGAAGACTGATGATGACCATGCCTATAGACTCCAGATCATTGCACCTTCAGCAACATGTTTGATTTAAATGTAAAACAACCTGACTCCAGATGAGAATGAGTGAACTGAACATTTGGAGCATGTTCTCCATTAACTCTCAAAGAAATATAATGACTACTATGTTAGTCACAACATAAGGTTTAACCCTTTACCCCATGGCCTGTTTTCAGTTTTGAAGACAGGTAACCATTTAAATCAGGTTGAAAGTAAAGCAGAATGCCCATTCTGCATTACTTTCAGCTTGCTTTTAAGTGATCACCTGCTAGGATTTAGGAAATATTTCTTGTGGTATGTAGTACTACGTACGTGTTCATGATTGTATAAATTGGAACTATTTTCTTCAGCTGAGGAATAAATTGAATGCGATGAAATGCACTTCTATGAGGAAAAGGGTTAAATTGCAGACAAAAGGATGTTTGAAATACTCACCTTATTAAATTGAAGCTCTGTTTAAACATATTCAGCCAATGTTGTATTGAAATATAATCAAATGCTTAGAGGGATCATTCATTGAAAAGGTCCTGCTGGAGCTCTCTGCATTACTTTTTCCATGCATTAAGCATTCACAGTGACTGGCATGTCTTTCACAGTCACAAAAGAACTTATTTCAATGTCATTTAAGAAAGGTTTTACTGTATATAATTATATTTCTCAAGTAAAAAACCCCCAAAACACAGCATTTTAAAGCAATGATGTAAATGATGGCAAAAATACCCACATTAATTTTGTTGTACAGTGAATACTTAAGAAATAATAAATCAATACCAGTGTTTTATCGTGGCAATAAAACATGGGTAGGAGTTGAAATGCGTAGTAATTAAATCACGAGGCCGAAGTACACTGTTTGCAAAGGGTGTTTATACTCAATGACCACACTGTAACAGTAAACCTAAAAACACTTAATGTAGTACATGTATTTTCATATGCATTAAACTTGTTGTATGGGACAATTTTGACACTGATTTCTACATTCTATCAACCGCAGAACACATATTATGAGTGTGAAATACAAGTGTAGTTTGAATGCTCATCAGATCCCTTGCTACCCGACATCTTAAACTGAATCAACACTTCACAATACAATCGACACTTGGCAATCTGCAGTTCAAGTTGCACTTAACTTGGCCTTGGCAAACACTTTTACTCCAGATAAGATGCTGGGATCTTATCAAAAACATTTTTACACTCTCATTACAATGTTTATAAAAAAACAGCAAAACATCTCAGATTTTGCTGCAGACAAAAAAAATTTGCAGACAAAAATCATTAGAGTGCTTAAGGCTAAATAATGACAGAAACCATAAGCAGTAGCTCTAGAGTGCTTAAAGTTAACTTGTCTGATATTTTCCAAACAGTTTGGATCAGGATACATACTGTTTATCACTTGGATTTCTGGATAATTATAAAGAAGCGTGTTAATTCTTAATTCCTGCAAATGCCAATTTATCCATCAGTAAAAGACTCTCAAGTAAGAAGACTATAAACTTTACTGTATATTACATGCAGTCACCTTCAATGCATCACTTAATAATACAGTTAAACTTGTGTTATGCAGCCACTCATTGATAGGACATATGGGGATCTGAAAAGACAAGTTATTGCTCAATGTTAGACAAAAGTAATGCGTTCTGAATTACTTTCTGTCCTGATACATAAAGCTACTATAAATAAATCTGTCAATTTATTAAGTATTTATGACCACTTAACGTAGGTTATACTGTATTTATTAACTAAAAGTAAACTTTCTTTTCCGTGGTTGTAGTAGCAAAATTTTACTATTTTAAGCTCACCAAAGACCCAGGATGAGCTATTGTGATCCCATTCCGTCAGTCGTCCATCGTCTGGTGTCTGCCCTCCATCATACATCGTACGTCGTCCTTTCACATTTTCAAACAACATCTCCTCTCAAACCGCTGACCCAATTTCAACCAAACTTTGTCAGAAGCATCAGTGACAAGGGGGAACGAAATGTTGCTCAAAGTTTTTGGCTAGAATTATTCCCCTTGCTGTGGGACCAGGGACCCGTTTCATAAAATTTCATATGACAAATGTTGTTGTAAGTCAGATTATAAAACTCTCAATTATTATTTATTCCTCCATCTTATCCTGTCTTGTGACATCTCTTTGGAATCGTCTTTAAAAGACGATTCCAAAGAGATGTCACAAGGCAGGATTAGATGGAGAAATCAGAAATTAAATGTATTTTAAAGTTTTGACTTACGACCGTTTTTGTCGTACGAAGTTTTATGAAACGGACCCCTGATTTCCTTACATGACTGTAAAGACTTTTAATGCATATGAAATCTGTAAAAATCTTCTTCTCAGAAACTGAAAGACCTTTGATATTTGGTTCACAGAATTATACACTAATTCCGTGTTTGATATGTATCATAACCTAATGGTCTTCTACCAAGATTGTTCAAATTATTACCCCAGGGCCAAAAATGACCCTGCCCTGGGGCTTATCAGTTTTTCTTAAGAAAAACTTGAAAAATATTTTTCTCTGAAACGGTAAGGCGCAGATCATTAATATTTGACATGTAGCTTTGCCTTATTGTTCTCTACCATGATTATTCAAATTATGACCCCCAGGTCAAAATTGGCCCCGCCCCAGGGCTTATCAGTTTTACATAGACTTATATAGGAAAACCTTTAAAACTGTAAGGCCCAGATCTTTCATATTTGACATATAGTTTTGCCTTATAGTCCTCTACCAAGATTGTTCAAATTATGACCCCCAAACTAAAAATGGCCCTGCCCTTGGGCTTATCAGTTTTTCATAGGAAAACCTTTAAAAACCTTCTTCTCTGAAACCGTAATGGGCAGATCATTAATATTTGACATATAGCTTTGCCTTATGATCCTCTACCAAGAATGTTCAAATTATGACCCCCGGACTAAAAATGGCCCGCCCTCGGGCTTTAGTTTTTCATAGGAAAACCTTTTAAAATCTTCTTCTCTGAAACTGTAAGAGGCAGATCATACATATTTAACATATAGCTTTGCCTTATGGTCCTCTGCCATCATCGTTCAAATTAAGACCCCTGGGTCAAAATTGGCCCTGCCACGGGGCTTATCAGTTTTATATAGACTTCTATAGGAAAACCCTTTAAAATTGTTCTTTTCTGAAACCTTTATACGTAGCTTCGCATTGTGGTCCTCTACCAAGATTGTTCAACTTATGACACCTGGATCATATCTATATCAAAATGTGGTCTTGCACAGTCAGCTTCCATGGTAAAACGTCCTCAGGTGAGCGAAATGTGGGCCTTTGGTACTCTTGTATGTTTATACAGTCAAAAAACTTGATACTTCGAACTCGCCTTAATTCAAACATACCCATATTTCAAATTTGCCACATTTTAATTTTGAAATATGGGTATGTTTGACTTACACGAGATCAACTTATCAAAATTCAAATTATGAAATACTGCTACAATGGATTTAAGCCAGTTTGAAGTATTGAGTTCAACTGTACAAAGAAGTTTTTTCACCTTTTGCCAGCAGAACAATTTATTACTCTTTATCACCAAATCAGATATAATGATTTCATCATTAACAATAAATGTACCCTCCTCATGAAAAAGTGTATTTGTTTTGAGAAAAATATTTGTTTCTTAATATCTGAAAATGACATTTCCTCCCTTATTGCTGTGGGAGTTAATATTGTCTTTGTGCGAAACAGTTTAGATCCACTTGAAATCTCATCTGAATCCAAACCGTTTTACCATAGTCACCTTGAATAGTGGGACAGACATGCCTGATCAAACAGTGTAGACCCTGATCAGACTGCTCCTGAGGGAACAGTCTGATCAGAGTCTACACTATTTGCCCCTCAGTTTGCATCTATTCAATAATTGGACAAATAACTGTGTGATAAAAGCAATTTGTTCAAATGTTAGGAGCTATACAGGGTGTCACAATATATTTAGGATTCTAACACGACTCGAAACCTACGGCATGTAGACAAAGAATACCGAGGAACGTATATTACGCCGCGATAGTGAACTGCACGTGTGGCGTTTCCATCCGCTGTTCCATTTGCCCCATACGCGTAATACATAAATAGTAATTTTATAATAAAAGTCGCGTTAGAATTAAAATTTATTATATCTTAATTCTAACACGACTCGAAACCTACGGCATATAGACAAAGAATACCGAGAAACGTATATTACGCTGCGATAATGAACTACACGAGCGGCGTTTCCATCCGCTGTTCCATTTGCCCCATACGCGTAATACATAAATAGTAATTTTATAATAAAAGTCGCTTTAGAATTAAAATAACAAATATGTAGGTGTCCATTACCGTGCATTAGATCACAGTTAGTCGTTGAGATGTGGGCAGAGACCTACAGAGTAGGTCTCTGATGTGGGTAATTAGATCACTCGGCCTAAAGGCCTCGTGATCTAATGACTCCACATCTCAACTCCTGTGATCTAATGCACGGTAATGAACACTAACGAATTTGTTATTTCTTAATTCTACAGTATTCACTGTTAGCATGAGAGGGGTTTATATGTATTTATTACCTGACTCTCTATTTAAGTGATTATTAAGCAGTTTTGATTATTACCTAATGCTCTATATAGCTTGTAATTCGTTATTTTTGACTGTTTTGTTGTGTTGTTCTGACATTGCCTAATCCGGGGGAAATAGTTTTAACTATTGCCCAGTAGGACGAACTGTTTCCATGCGCGAAAAAGATGCGTAGAAGTTCTAAAATCAGTGTCATTGAGAAGTTTTCCCGTACCCGGAATTGCCGTACTGTAATGAAACAATATTGAATAATTATCATTGATTGGTGTCTGGTGGAGGTTTAATACTTTATTTCATGCTTTATTATTTATAGCAATACTGTAATCAATGCGACAAGTTCATAATACACATCAGGTTTCGCCGCTATCCTTTGTACAGAAAATAACACGGACCCGAACATTACAATAATATGCGGATGTAAACATGCAAGCGCTTACAAGAAGACGCTGATCAGTCATCAGACGTCTGTCAAAAACTCAAAATGTATATTATTAGTTACACGGTATTTCTGCAGGTATTTCGCGCTCAGGACATACGGAATCCAAAACATACAAGCCCGTACACCCTGCCGGAATGCCGTGTAACGAATTTATTTCCAGTCTAGATCCAAAACAAGAAAGAAAACATACATAATCTGACAAAGTTTTACTCAATTGACCCTGAAAGTTGACACTTGAAATTGACATCATGTCACTGAAAACCCTCGCGCTAGAGTACACCAATTTATACAGTTAAACTTCGATGTCTGGAACTCGCATAAGTAGAATTTACCTGTATTTCTACAGATAGGCCCAAATGCCATAAACCTGTTTCTTTATAAACCGCTTCTGTCGAGAATATCCGTATTTCAAGCTTAAAAGGTGGCATAGCCACTTTTCGACTGAAATGAATTCTAGTTAGCCCTATATAAAGTATTAGGTAATAAAACAGTTATTTCATGTGTGTTAGGGGAACAGTCAAAACAATTGTCCCTCGTTATCAGGGAAGACATTTCGAACTGTTGCCCTCGGCCTATCGGCCTCGGGCAACAGTTCGAAAGTCTTCCCTGATACCTCGGGCCAATAGTTTTGACTGTTCCCCAAACACACATGAAATAACTGTATACTGTTTTCCGCAAAGATTTACCAGACTGAGGCCAGCGGGCAACAGTTGACTGTTGCATAGCACTGTTACATGCGCGAAAATGGTGCGCAAAAATTTTCTGCATCGCGGGACCGAATAAGGAGTCTTTATGTCAAAATTGACCCCGCCCCGGGGGTCACAGTTTTACATAGAGTTATATAGTGAAATTTGCAAATGTCTTTTCCTCTGAAACTTATATGGCCAGAGCTTTGATATTTGGCATGATGACACTTATAGATGTCCTGTACCAAAATTGTTCAAATGGTTCAGGTCGGTTGCATAACTAGATCACAGGAGCTAAAAATAGATTTTTTTCATTGAAAACGTAAAAAATCTTCTTGTCTGAAATTACAAGGACCAGAGCTTAGATATTTGGCACATAGCATTACCTACAGGTCCTCTATCAAGTTTGTTCAAATAAGGACCCTGGGGTCAAAAATGGGGCACGCCCCGGGGTCACCGTTTTACATAGAGTTATATAGAGAAAATTTCAAACGTCTTCGTCTCTGAAACGTATATGGCCAGAGCTTTTATATTCGGTATGGTGACACTTTTAAATATCCTTTACATATTTTGTTCAAATGGTTCCGGTCTGTTGCATATCTAGGTCAGTCCTGGACATAAATCATTATCTCCATTTTTTCAGCTTTTCTCAGGTGAGCGAAATATGCCCCATGGGGCTCTTGTTTTAAGGATCTAGCCTTTTGCCGGGTTGATCGGGTCTTTTTTTCTCTCCCCAACAATCCCCTTAAAAGGCTAGATAGTTCTAGATCTAGTATTAAGAGTAACTCCGAATAAAATCGATAAACCGCTTGCAGATCTAACGTCTTTTTTTTTTAAAACAAATTATGACGTTACAAAAATAAATGACGTCATATCATAATAACGTAATTTGGAAAACCAAACAAATTGTCAATCAATTTCAGTCAATAAGAAACAATAATAATTATTTCAATAGCAATTGAAAAAATGAATATAGTAGAGAAATCGTTTTACAAAACAGTGATGTTCACATTCAGCTACTGTATTGAATTCAGTAATAAAGATTAAATATAAAATCATCTGTAGACTCTAAACACGTTTTGCTCAAACCTTGTATATATCTAGATCGATCTAGATCTAGCCATTCATTCAGCCTTGCTTAAATAGAGAGTCAGGTAATAAATCATTTGTTTGATAGTTACTTCGGGAACAGTCAAACCATTGTCCCTCGGTAGCAGGGAAGACCTTGAGAACTGTTGCCCTCGGCCGTTGGCCTCGGGCAACAGTTCTCAAGGTCTTCCCTGCTACCTCCGGTCAATGATTTGACTGTTCCCTCAGTACATATGAAACAAATGTATATTGATCTGTTAATATGCATTTAAATATGAAATTGTTCACGGTACGCCTATCTGCCAAATGTTTGTGCATTTCTTCTTATTGTATATTTATTGTATTAATTGTAAACATTGTGATCATATTATTACCATGACAACAATAATTGTGTTATTTGTATATTCATTCACTGCAGTATTCCTGAAAACATGAATGACATTCCTGATAAATGGATAATGTTCCTGAAAACATGAATGTTATTCCTGAAAACATGAATAATATAGCTCTAGTTTTGAAGACACGTGATCACGACACACAAAGCAGGTGGACAGTAAAGCATTAAGGTGCATTCTGCTTTACTTTTAGCCTGCTCTATCAAGCTTTCAAAGGTCATGTATCAGCCTGTTAGGATTTTGAAAATATTTTTTATGGTACTTGACTGTATCAATTGGATCTATTTTTGTCAGTGGAGGAAGGAATTAAATGCGCTAAAAGGTGCTTATAATAAATATGGGGTAATGGTGTTACCACACCCACACCCCTTTTGTCACACTTATACCACATTCTGTTAAAGTAAGACTGGAAATTAAGCCTGTAATCTGACAAGTGGGAGCTTAAAGCACACTGAAAGTAAACTAAAAAGCCCTTGTAGGAGTGTTCTGCTTTATTTTCAGCCTGCTTTAGGCAATCACCTGTCTACAAATTCTTAAACAGGTCATACTGGGGAAAGTTGCCTTCTAGACTTTTGAGATCTCAAAGCTTCCTGCATTTGTCAAAGTGTAATTGCTCAGTTTTACTTACAATTATGCGTCAAGTTACTGCAAGTGCCAAATTATTGACCTTTTATTGTAGACATCTTTGGGTAGAAAATAACTACAGTGCTCCCTCTCTACAAGGGAGGGCCGTTGTAGAGAGGGTGAATGAAGGGCCGTAAAACACCATTCATTCACCCTCTCTACAACGGCCCTCCGAACAACGACTACCTCCTTACAACGACATTTGCCGCTGTTCCCAAGAAAATTATGTCTTATGCTTGCACAGCTGCAATATCGTCTGCTTAAGTTTAAGATCTGCTGTTTTTCTTACATAAATGACATTTTGACAGAAAACACATAAATACGAGAGACAAACAGCTTGAATCCAGATCAGACGCGGCGTCTGATCTGGATTCAAGCTGTTTGCAAATGTAGCCAATTTCACTCTCTATAACGACTCCCTCCGAACAACGCACACAATGTGTGTCTCCCAATGGATGTCGTTGTAGAGAGGGAGCGCTGTACAACAGACAGACATATCTAGATACCTGGGTTGAGCTACCTCTTGAAAGTAAGATAAATGGTATAAATGAGAAGGCTGTGAGACAGGTAGCTGCTTAATGCAGTACAAAATGATGCAGAATGCCCCTTTAGGGGATTTTTTCATTATTTTTTGTTCTGCATTAAGCTGTCAGCTGTCTTTAGAAATGTAAACAGTTGTAATTTCGACTAAGCACAGGTTTGGCTACACTTAGTGTCTGTGTGGCATTATTGTGATGGGGGTAGGCATTGTGTAGTCATGGTTTGTATCATATAAATTATAGCACACAATTGTTTGTGTGTATATGTTTCATGTCTAGATCT
Organism: Gari tellinella; assembly: GCA_922989275.2. Taxonomy (NCBI): domain Eukaryota; kingdom Metazoa; phylum Mollusca; class Bivalvia; order Cardiida; family Psammobiidae; genus Gari; species Gari tellinella. The sequence goes on along the minus strand of OV277857.1, from coordinate 35,265,456 downwards.
ATATTAAGTATTATTTTTGAAAAGTTAATAAATTCTATTGTTCACGGCTCATACTGTGTTCTATTTTGTTATATCCTGTCCGGGTACAGTCATTCTAGCAGATGGTAACTTAAAGCAGCCTGAGAGTAAAGCAGAATTGCGCCCTAACATGCATTCTGCTTTACTTTCAACTTGCTTTATGTGGTCACCTATCTTCGATTTTAGAAACAGGCTTTGCAGTAAAAGGTTAACATAACACTTCAAAGCAATATTAAACCTTGTGCTAAACTAATGTTTGCTTAACAAATTTCATCTGCAATATAACACAAATAAGTTTGAGTTCTTGTTCTCGTTCTCTTTTTTTTAAATCAAGCAAGCTAAATATAAAGTATCAAACAGTTTGAATCCTGATCGTATTCAAAGCAACTTTGGATCTAATCTTCAATGATACTGATACTCAGTACTTGACAATATTACTAGTTATGTTTTACATGATAAGGGTTAATCAGATTGAATGTTAGAAAAGTTAATCGGTTAAGATCCAGATCCAGATCGTGCATCATTTAGATGGATTTCTGCTGATCACAATCTTTATGGGTCACTCAAAATGCACTTAATACTGTAACCATAATATACAGTACAATCTCTCTAATACAACCAATGAAAAGCAGGCTAATTGATTATATAAAAGGAAGGGAACAGCTTAAATCAAGATGAAAGTAAAACAAAAAGCTCCTAAAGGAGCTTTCTGTTTCACTTTACATTGCTTTAAGCATTCGCCTGTCTTAAACACAAAATAATTTAAAAGTATGCAATGTTTGTAATGGAGAGGTTTACTGTACACAAGCGAGTATTTCTGAACCAATACATGGATGGTGAGCCATGACCAAGCTAATGTGAAGGACTTCCTGACAGACATTATAGACAAGACAGATGGACAGGTAACCCTGATATAACCCTTATAGTCCCCCTAGTTTCACTGGTAGGAGATACATAAGCAGGTACATGTTTCATGATATGGCTTCTTAATGCAGAACAGTAATGCAGAAAGCTCTTTTTCCATCTCTATTCCTCTTCATTGAGCTGCTACCTTTTTAGCTCACCTGAGCCAAAGGCTCAAGGTGAGCTATTGGGATGGCCCTGTGTCCGGCGTCCGTCGTCGTCCGTCGTTAGTCGTCCGTCGTCGTTAACAATTGCTTCAAATGACATCTCCTCCTATACCGCTTGACAGAATTCAACCAAACTTTACAGAAATGTTGCTTGGGTCAAGCTCTTTCAAATTTGTTCAAAGAATTAAAAACAATGCAGAACTCTGGTTGCCATGGCAACCAAAGTGAAAAAATAAGGAAATCTTAAAAAATCTTCTTGTCAAAAACTGCAAGGGCCAGCGCTTAGATATTGGGCACATAGCATCATCTACAGGTCCTTTATCAAGTTTGTTCAAATTATGCCCATTGGGTCAAAATTGACCCCGCCCCGGGGGTCACAGATTTACATAGAGTTATATAGTGAAATTTTCAAACGTCTTTTTCTCTGAAACTAATGTTGTCAGAGCTTTGATATTTGGCATGGTGACACTTCTGGCGGTCCTATACCAAAATTGTACATATAGTTCTGGTCGGTTGCATAACTAGGTCACAGGAGCTAAAAATAGATTTTTTTCATTGAAAACTTAAAAAATCTTCTAGTCTGAAACTACAAGGGCCAGAGCTTAGATATTTAGCACATAGCATCGCCTACAGGTCCTCTATATAGTTTGTTCAAATTATGCCCCTGGGGTCAAAATTGGCCCCGCCCGGGGGTCACAGTTTTACATAGAGTTATATTGTGAAATTTTCAAACGTCTTTTTCTCTGAAACTAATATGGCCAGAGCTTTGGTATTTGGCATGGTGACACTTCTAGATGTCCTTTACTAAAAAATTTAAAATGGTTCTGGTCGATTGCATAACTAGGTCACAGGAGCTAATAATATATTTTTTTCATTGAAAACTTAAAAAATCTTCTTGTCTGAAACTACAAGGGCCAGAGCTTTGATATTTGGCACATAATATCGCCTACAAGTCCTCTATAAAGTTTGTTCAAATTATGCCCCTGGGGTCAAAATTGGCCCCGCCCCGGGGGTCACAGTTTTACATAGAGTTATATAGTGAAATTTTCAAACGTCTTTTTCTCTGAAACTAATGTGGCCAGAGCTTTGATATTTGGCATGGTGACACTTCTAGATGACCTTTACTAAAAATTTTAAATGGTTCTGGTCGGTTGCATAACTAGGTCACAGGAGCTAAAAATAGATTTTTTTCAATTAAAACTTAAAAAATCTTCTAGTCTGAAACTACAAGGGCCAGAGCTTAGATGTTTGGCACATAGCATCGCCAACAGTTCCTCTTTCAAGTTTGTTCAAAGTATGCCCTTGGGGTCAAAATTGGCCCCGCCCCGGGGGTCACAGTTTTACATAGAGTTATATAGAGAAAATTTCAAACGTCTTCTTCTCTGACACTAATATAGCCAGAGCTTTTATATTCGATATAGTGAAACTTTTAAATATACTTTACATAATCTGTCTACATATCTAGGTTAGTCCTGGACATAAATTATTATCTCCATTTTTTCAGCTATTCTCAGGTGAGCGAAATATGCCCCATGGGGCTCTTGTTTACTACATACAGCAGCTGTATCCTTTCTCTGATAGAACTACCCTTTCAGTCCTTTACCTATTCTTCACAGGATTGCTTGTAATGCTCTGTCCTGTTAAACCATTACAGTCTCTCACTTAGGGTAAGAATCTCGATCACAACTGATAGAGCCTGGCTTAGCCAGACTCTAGTTCACCATGACACCATTAAGTAGGCAAGGAAGTGGTCGGAGGCAATAAGCACCACATGTCCGGATCAGACTCTGATAAGAAATTGACCACAGAGTTACTGTGCTAATTGTAACAATATAGTGTATGTGTTACATCTTTTTAGCTCACCTGGCACGAAGTGCCAATGTGAGCTTTTAGGATCGCTGGATGTCCGTCGTCCGTCCGTCTGTCCTTTTACAATTGGTTCGTTAACACTCTAGCAGCTGCAAATTTCATTGGATCTTCATGAAACTTGATCACAATGTTTGTCTAGTAGAAATCTAGGCCAAGTTCGAATGTGGGTCATGTCCGGTCAAAAACTAGGTCACTAGGTCAAATCATCGAAAAACCTTGTTAACACTCTTGAGGCTACAAATCTCATTTGATCTTAATGAAACTTGGTCACAATGTTTGTCTCATTGATATCTAGGTCAAGATCGAATATGGGTCATGTCCGGTCAAAAACTAGGTCACTAGGTCAAATCATAGAAAAACCTTGTTAACACTCTAGAGACTACAAATTCATGACATGGCCCCGCCCCGAGGCTTTTCAGTTTTACATAGACTTATATAGGAATACACCTTTAAAACTCTTCTTCTCTGAAACCCTAAGACCCAGACCTTTTATATTTGGCATCTAGCTTTGCCTTATGGTCCTCTACCAAGATTGTTCAAATCATGACCCCAGTTTTACATAGACTTATGTAGTAAAACCTTTAAAATTCTTCTTCTCTGAAACCGTAACTCCCATACCTTTTATATCAAGATAAATGGGATAAATGAGAAGGCTGTGAGACAGGTAGCTGCTTAATGCAGTACAAAATGATGCAGAATGCCCCTTTAGGGGATTTTTTCATTATTTTTCGGCGGAGCTGACTGTTTTCTATTTAGACACACCTTAATATTTGGCCACACATTTCAACCAATAATATTTGATCAGAAATTTAGAATTAAGAGCACCTGTTGAAACTGAATAGTCTGATTGGATAGTAGCCAGGGCTCCAGATAAGGGAATTGTTTCAAAACTTAAAATCTTTATTTGTGCATTAAACCCTGTGGTGTCACTATACATATGAATTGTCTCTTCAAGACAATCAAAATGAGTGGTAATACCATAGGGTTTGGTGCTAAAAGAGGTGAAAAAATGTGATTTGTTTAGTTTACTCACTCTTATCTGGAGCCCTGTAGGCTGGTTTATGTCCCATTACAGTTTTACATGATGTGGACTGTGGGTGTAACATTTAGAGATACAGGCTGTCTGTTTACTACACTAGGCCACAGAATTGACAAAATTATGCTATGATCTAAAATCTATTTATAGATATACAGAGGAAGCTAGGTGTTTCATAATTGTTTACAACCAATTTGTTTTAATTGTTAACTATTTGTACACATTTGCCATACATTAAAAGCAATATTTTATATATGAATAGCCTCAAGTGAGTTAAACACAATTGTGTTGTTTCATCATTATTTACAAGAGTGAAGTACAGTAGATTGTTGTATCTGTACATTTGTGTATGCTATAGTTTGTTTCAAGAAACTCTATGAATGGAACAATAGATTAATGTGAGGATCTCCTACCAGTAGCTAGGATATGAGTTAAATTATTGTTTTGTTTTGCATTTCTGTACATGATAGTTTTGCATTTTAAATAAAAGTTACTGTTTCAATTGAATACTTGTATTTTTTGCTTTTCAATCCAAGATATATATTCTTTGAAAACCTCAATTTAATTCAATTTTGCACACCCATCTATATAGCCTTAGTTCAACCACTCATTCCGCCGAATATCTTTTTTAAAGATATTTTTTGTTTGTTCTGCATTAAGCTGTCAGCTGTCTTTAGAAATGTAAACAGTTGTAATTTTGACTAAGCACAGGTTTGGCTACACTTATATTAGTTACGAAATAATAACTTATTTTCCCTGTTACCATTTGAAAGCAGAGCATGCGTTTTGTAAAAAAAATCAAAAAGTTTGGATACAACACATGAAAGCACGTTCTTCATTCGTGATGAAAGTAATACAACGTGGTCTACAATAACATCGTAGAATCTGGTTTCATCGTCTCATCCGTTTCTAGTTTTCAACATTATTCATAGTGTAAAATATGTAATAAATAATTAAATTTATATATGATATATAAATATTGAAATAAAATATTGTTTTAACTCTCTGTCAGTCATTAACCCCCCCCACACACACACACACACACACAGACACACACACCACCACCTCGCAAGCATGTCTGCTTCACTTCAGGTCTGCATTTAGTCACCTATCTTACCTTTCCCCCAAAGAAGCGCCTTTTAGCACATCTAATATATTCCTAGACTGAAGAAAATAGTTCCAATTTATACCATCATGAATATGTATCATAAGGACTATTTCTTTATTCATGCAGGTGGTAGCTTAAAGCAGACTGAAAGTAAAGCTTTAAGTAGTCACCTATTTAGCTCACCTGAGCCAAAGGCTCAAGGTGAGCTATTTGGATGGCCCTGTGTCCGTCGTCGTGCGTTGTGCGTCGTCGTTAACAATTGATTCAAATGACAGAAAGATAAACAAACAAACAAAACACAAACAAACAAACAGACAGACCAAAAGTAATATGCCTCGAGCTAAGTTGTGCTTGAGCATAAAATAGCAGACATCACTATCATTTCTGTTATGTATCTCAGTGACCTGAGTTCAGAGCTAGCTATGGGTCAGTTATGCAATAGGAGACGATCTCAGAGAGAAATGACTATTATCATGCTGAACTGTTGCCTGCTCCAAATGTTTGTATGTGAAATATGTAAAAAATAATAAATTATATTTTCTAAATATAAGAAAATATGTAAATGAGTGGCAAATGGTTTAGATCCAGATTAGATGCAGCATTATGTGGCATCTGACCTGGATCCAAACTGTTTTCAAAAATGTTGCATTTAGTATAAGGGTAGCTTCTTAGCCTGGAAGATACAATGGGTCTGTATAAAAACGGATCATTAGAGAGTTTTTACTGTCAGACCTGCATCAAAAAGCACTGATATGGCCAGGGTTGAGTCAAATTTGACCCTAGGGTTTTGATTTTTTACAATTTTGAAAGTGATTTAGTAGAAGATACTATTCATGCAATATCTAAGGTGTGGGAACAGTGTTTTTTTTACAAAAAACTTGTTTAAAGTTTTTCACTTTTTATAATAAATTTCAATAATGAATTTTATTTTAACAATTTCTGTAGAGAAGCATCCAAGGAACACCGTCAGCAATTTAGTTTTTCCCTCAAAATCGCGGTTTCAGATGAGATGTCGCTTGAAGCAAATTTGAACGGACGGACAGAGGGACGGACGGACAGACGGACGACGGACGGCGGGCGATCACAACAGCTCACCTTGGGCCTTCGGCTCAGGTGAGCTAAAAACATTCTGACCAAGTTTCATCAAGATCCAATGAGATTTGTAGCCTCAAGAGTGTTAACAAGGTTTTTAGCTCACCTGAGCCTTTGGCTCAGGATGAGCTATTGTGATACCATTCCGTCCGTCGTCCGTCGTCCGTCCACACTTTCAAACAACATCTCCTCAGAAACCACTGACCCGATTTCAACCAAACTTTGTCAGAAGCATCAGTGACAAGGGGGAGCGAAATGTTGTTCAAAGATTTTGGCTAGAGTTATTCCCCTTGCTTTGGGACCAGATTTTCTAACATGACCGTATAGACAACTTTTAATGTATAAGAAAATCTTTAAAAATCTTCTTCTCAGAAACCAAAAGGCACAGACCTTTGATATTTGGTTTGTATCATGACCTAATGATATTCTACCAAGATTGTTCAAATTTTGACCGTGGGGCCAAAAATGGCCCCGCCCCAGGGCTTATCAGTTTTTCTTAGGAAAACCTTTGAAAATCTTCTTCTCTGAAACTGTATGGCCTAGATCATTAATATTTGACATGAAGCTTTGCCTTATGATCCTCTACCTAGATTGTTCAAATTATGACCCCCGGGTCAAAATTGGCCCCGCCCCCGGGCTTATCAGTTTTACATAGAGTTATATAGGAAAACCTTTAAAAATCTTCTTCTCTGAAACTGTAAGGCCTAGATCTTTACAATTTGACATATAGCTTTGCCTAATGGCCCTCTACCAAGATTGTTCAAATTATGACCCCTTGGCCAAAAATGGCCCCGCCCTTGGGCTTATCAGTTTTACATAGAGTTATATAGGAAAACCTTTAAAAATCTTCTTCTCTGAAACTGTGAGGCCTAGATCTTTAAAATTTGACATATAGCTTTGCCCAATGGCCCTCTACCAAGATTGTTCAAATTATGACCCCTTGGCCAAAAATGGCCCCGCCCTTGGGCTTATCAGTTTTTCTTCAGAAAACCTTTAAAATTCTTCTTCTCTGAAACTGTATGGCCCAGATCATTTATATTTGAAATATAGCTTTGCCTTATAGTCCTCTTCTATGATTGTTCAAATGATGACCCCCGGGTCAAAATTGGCCCCGCCCAGGGGCTTATCAGTTTTACATAGAGTTATATAGGAAAATCTTTAAAAATCTTCTTATCTGAAACTGTAAGGCCCAGATCTTTCAAATTTGACATGTAGCTTTGCCTTATGGTCTTCTACCAAGACTGTTCAGCTTATGACCCCTGGGCCAAAAATGGCCCCGCCCTTGGGCGTATCAGTTTTTCATAGGAAAATCTTTAAAAATCTTCTTCTCTGAAACTGTAAGGCCCAGATCATTTATATTTGAACTGTAGCTTTGCCTTATAGTCCTCTACCAAGTTTGTTCAAATTATGACCCCCGGGTCAAAATTGGCCTCGCCCCGGTGCTTATCAGTTTTACATAGACTTATATAGGAAAACCTTTAAATTTCTTCTTCTCTGAAACTGTAAGGCCCAGTTCTTTAATATTTGTCACATAGCTTTGCCTTGTGATCCTCTACCAAGATTGTTCAAATAATGACCTCCGTGCCAAAAATGGCCCCACCCTCGACTTATTAGTTTTTCATAGGAAAACCTTTAAAAAAAACTTCTTCTCTGAAACTGTAAGGCCCAGATCATTTATATTTGACCTGTAACTTTGCATTATGGTCCTCTACCAAGATTGTTAAAATTATGACCCTTTGATCAAATTTGGTCCTGCCCCAAGGCTTATCAGTTTTATATAGACGTATATAGGAAAAACCTTTAAAACTCTTTTTATAGCTATATATATCACGATATTGTTTTGCCCAGTCAGCTTAGGTGCAATGTTCTCAGGTGAGCGACTTGTGGGCCATGGCCCTCTTGTGTTTTTTTAGTTCTTAATTATTTTGAGATGTAACAATAATCTCATCTCCTTATAGAAGAAATGAATTTTTTTTTTGAAGAAATCAAGTTATTTTTACCCCCTTCACATGCCCTTTATTTCGTTTGAAAAATGGCAGCACCCATGAAAGAGAGGAAACCGGGAACCATAATGATAAATGGTGGGTGGAGTTATATGAGCTTAATAGGGCGTTTCCTTATATTAGGTGGTTCACGATAAGCTATTGTAGTAAATGGGAACAGTTTTATACAAAGTTACATTATCAATAAAAAAAATACAGGCGAACCAGTTGAATTCAGTATGAATTCGGGCAACGAATTTATTTCAAAACTAGCCCTATTATCGGATATTATACAGGTCCGTTGACATTTCGGATAAATAAAACCTCGCCAGATTGTATGATTATTATTGAATTAAGGACATACGCGCCAAAATGAAATCTTCGTAGGAACTCTATGAACATTTCTACATAGGTTCTTCGAACGTACCTTAGTACATGTACCATGGTAAAAAGTAAAAACATAGGTTATAATATTCTATTTTGTCTATGGGCTTTCTGAAATAATGTTAAGTAATAATTGGCACAAACAGACTATAAAACAGTTAAAAGGTGATGCTTACTAAAAGTGTATACATTAGAGTGTGTTGCCTGAAGTATGTGCATTTTTCTTAAGGTACTTCGCATATGCGCGTAGTTTCCATACGATTGTTATGAAAATTGTCATGAAGAATGATAATAGCCTAAGAAACAATGTGTGTAAATATAGGCAAAATTTATCGTGTGGTTTGTCTTTAAGGTCTTTTTTCTGACAAAAACCTAAAATTTTGATGATTTTATTTTTCTTAAAAATGAATAAAGCTAATGACTATAATTCTCGCCCAATAAGTAGTCCACAACATTCATTACAAGAAAAGCTAAAAACATTTTGAATAAAGGTGTTCAGAAAGATGTTATCAGCTATTTAAATTTTGCAAAATGCTAAAAAATTGAATTACAAAAAACTGACTCATTCAATGTATATTTGTTTTCATTTTATTCAAACATATGGTTGATGAACTAGTCAGTCTGAAAAAATTAGAAAATATTACAGTCAGGATTTGTTGTAATAACATATTTTCTTATTAAAATGTGGGATATTTGTTGTTTAGATACAGTTACCTACCTTAGAATTAAAACTTTGTCATTAAAATGCATTATTATTTATTCATGGACTTGCATACAAGGTTTATTATATTGTTTGAATATAATTATAATGGGCAATATCGATCTTGAAAAGGTTAGCGTATTGATAAGCTTCAAGGTGTGGCTTTATAGTTCGATCAAATCGTTTACATGTATACCGATTTCATTGACTTGTAAGTCATTAAACTAAAACGTACAGGTAAGTGGACATATACTTGGACCGTAAACATCACTAGTACTAATCAACGAAGACTAAACATAACATGTCTCTTGATTACTGCGTTATGGATTGACAAGTCAATAAATCGGACACTAAAAAAATTTATTTGGATCGGATGGGTCTCGATCCTATGACCTTTGGATTGCTAGTCAACCACTATAGTCAACCACTATACTAACTGCGCTATGAAGGATTATACTAATTTATATCAACATTTCCTTTATATAAATTTTCTAGTATAAACACGTACGAAAAAAGTCTGTGTCGTCCAGACGCATATCCGCTCGCCCGCAAGACCGACTTCCGGTAGCGAAAGGCCTTAACTGTTGTTTTTTTCAAATTCAATGAATACACTTACTAAATCAAAACATATCCTTAAGAAATGGATCAAACTTCATAAATAGATCTAAATGCTTTAGGTGTGGATAATAAGAAAATGGTAAAAAAAAGCATATATTATATTTAAAAAACCGCCCCTAGAATGCACCAAAGACAATAGAATTAAACGATATCCCGGGAAGCATGCCCCGGACACGCTAGTAAAAGTGCTACACTTATTAGAGGGGGTAGAGGTAGACTAGGCTAATAGCCGGAAGACAACGTCAAAAAATATGATCCTTTATCATTAATAATTTGTTATTTCAAGTTGAACATTTACATGGATTTTTATTAGTATTTTACCTGTTTTAAATGCACAGCACGACCCTGAACGCTTCTGAAGCCATCTAAGAATAACATTTCCCCGGGGGAGCAAGTCCCCGAACCCCAATTACAGTAGTTAGAGGGGGTATACTGATATGAGTATGTAGGGTAGAAGTTGAAGCTTAATATCTGGAAAGAAACCTGTCGAGAAATGTTGTCCAAGATTTAAATATGTGGGGTCATTTGAAGTATTTTTTTACATATACTGAGCAAAAGTAGAAACGTCCCACACGATTACAGGAACATTGGCTGGAAAGTTATAATGTTGATGGTCTAAAACCTATACCGAAAATAAAGTTTATCATTTTTAATCCATATCAGTTAACCTCATGCTGCTGTGAAGAATTATTTTCGAGTGATGTAATGAAGAAGTTGGTAGGGGTCTGAATAAAAGTTGTTTTTTCTTAAAATGTTTAGGTGTTTAATGAATTATCATAAAAAGTCCAAAGTTGTATTCAGTATCATTAATATCGTGAATGGCCACTATTTGCACCAATACACGCTACATTTCTACGGCGTAGCGTAACGTTCAATGAGTACCTCAGTCCTCCACGCTTGCCTGTGAAGCCTGTCTCAAATCTTGACTGCTGAATCTTTAATGTTAAAATTTGTGTAGCTTACCATCTGCATTGTTCGGTGAGATTCGTCACGAAAGAGAACTCGGTGCCAGTCAGCCTGCTTCCAATTCAAATGACGTCGTGACCACAATTTAACATAGCACCACGCGTCTAAAGTTTGACCGAAATATGGATGTCGTGCTCTGATTGGTTGAGCGTTGGATCGCAAGCGATAACTAAGGTCTGTGTGTCTCTATGTGTTCTCGGGTTCACACTAAATTTCACGTTTATAGAGATTGTTAGAAACCGAAAGTATCCACGGGAGGTAACCGACATGCACAATTTCGTTGAGTAACGATTCTTGAATTATCGTACTTTGTTACCATGAATTTGGCGTGTATGCCCTTAACCCTTTCCCCCATAGAAGCGACTTTTAGCGCATATAATTTATTCCTCCGCTGAAGAAAATAGTTCCAATTTAATCAGTTATGAATATATAGTAAAGGAAATATTTTGGCTGTTCTAGCACATGGAAGCTTAAAGCAGGCTGAAAGTAAAGCAGAATGCGCCTTAGGGCGCATTCTGCTTTACTTTCAACCTGCTTTAAGTGGTTACCTATCTTCAATTCTAGAAATAGGCTATCAGGTAAAGGGTTAAGTTGTCTCATTTGTTGGAACACTAACCTTATTTTCGGCTATTATATATATCAGTTTGATTTAACCTCCCTACTGAGCCGTTGGTGTATTGGTTAGGATCCCTGCTTCTCGTCCAGGCGGCCCAGGTTCGATTCCCGTCACCGGAATGTATTTTTCTTTTTTGGTCATAATTTTTTAAACGTAGTAAATAATAAATGTCATCTATTTGATGATTTATTTTTCGGAAAACCAATAAAAATAACTAAACTAATGTTTGATTTACCACTCAAAGTTTAATTAGCAACAAAGGTATACGCCTTCATAGATTGGCTACCAATTAATGCATTAATTGACCCTGCCACTGTCTCACCGTATAACTTCCAAAATATTTTGATCAATTCCATCCAAACATGGAGAAATCAATGCTATATGTTCAAATTTTACAGATTCTAATACGTCGTCGTTATTCATTCGGTTACATATAGATCTACACTTTTAAATTTTTTCAGGTTCCGGAGGGGAAAATTGAGGAAATTCTGAGATTTCATCAACATCTTTAAACTCATTGAATTTTACATTTTAATGTTCTTAGAGGTGTTATTCGATCGTAAAAATATTTAACGTTTTATATTGAAAATACATTTCCAAAAAAAGAGTAAAAAAATATTGAGCCGGCTGGGATTCGAACCTGGATCGCCTGGACGAGAAGCAGGGACGCTAACAACTACACCAACGATACAATAGACTAATATGTAATCCAACTTATTTATAATAGCCGAAAATAGGAGTGCTTTAAAATGATTCGTTGCACGAATTTCTGCTGACCACATATGTTTGAATTGGTAATTTAGTTTTGAATAACATTGAACCCGTAGGTTACAATGAGATATTGTGAACCACCTAAAATAAGAAAACCCCCTATTACAGCTCATATAACTCCACCCACTTTTCTCTATTTCATGGGGGGAGCCATTATTATATGTTGTCTGACGAACTGTGTGAGGAAGTCGGGTACCAGACTAGAATATCTAAGATCTAAGATCTAACTTCTAACTTCTATCTTCTAAGTTCGAATTGTTGATTTACAGTCACAAGGCCGACCCTACCTAAGGCCGACCTTAATTTGTATAGTAGACCTATAGTCACAAGGCCGACCTTATGTTTATATAGCAATTTAGGTTTTCACACCTCTTTTACAGGCATGTATTTGATGGTAGATTGTATTTATATAATCGACACGAGCGGCAATTGTTGCAAATACCCCAAAAATTAGTTCAGATCCAGATCCTGATAAAAAAATCATGTAATTTTAAGATAGACATGTAATTGTTTATAAATAAATATTAAACATTTATGTTTGTATATAACCGACACGAGTCGGCAATTGTCGCAAAAAACGTAATTATAGTTCAGATCCAGATCATGATCACCATAATATTTTTCTTTTGAAAAGGATGTTATTTAAAAAAAAAAAGAAAAAAAAAGGTTTGTAAATGTTTATAAATAATTCTTACACATTTATGTTTTTATCAATGATAGCCTATTCCATACGGGTGCATTTATAGTCAGAAAAACGTTAGATCAAATCAGAAATTGGATTATTTCTAGTAGCACCACGTGCCATACGCGTGCCATCGTCAATACAAAATTAAGTAACTGTTATTAAATATCCAGTGCCTTATCATTTAAAAATTATGATTAAAAGTTGATTATGTGTATATTATATATTGTTTAAGATCCTGATCTAATACTGATATAAGCTGAGCTAGTTAGATCAAAAGTGAAAGTTAATTTCTCTAGCGCCACGTGCCATACTGATAATGCATTAATTTGTATGTACAAGTGTTGAAATGTGGCAGCTTAAAGCTGACCCTTGCCCTGGCAACGAGCCACCAGCATCTCCAGCACTGGTTTTGATTGAATTAAATAAAGGTATTATTAGGGAGAGTTGGCAGCCCTGTTCAGGTACTTTTATGTTAAATGTGGCTAAATATAGTTTTTGTCATTCTATGATTTATGTTAAATGTAGCTAAATGTGTTTCTCGTCAGTGTACACTGTAATATAAAAAAACATATAAAAGTGAGTTGTGTCAAATGTGTGTGCGTTTTGAATATATATGTATTGCTTCTTGGTGTGTTAATGCTAGGTTCACACCAACGGCGCTTTGATGGCGCTTTAAAGCGGCGTGCAAAGCGGCACAAAAGCGTAACAAAGCTTGATTAAAGCGTCAGGGTCGTAATAGATCGTGGGAAAGCTTGGAGTAAAGCGGGACATTCGGCAAGAGCGCGGTTTAAAAAAATTGGGCGCTCTGTTACGAATTGATTAAAGCGCCTAGAGCGTATCAAAGCTTAACATCTTAACAAAGCGTAACAAAGCTCAGCAAAGCTTGACTCAAAGCGTAGGAAAGCTTAACAGAGCTTGGTTCAAAGCGGGGACCCAAATCTTCACGGTCTGTCACCACTTGACACGCTTCGTTAAGATGTCTCAAGATTTTGTTACGATTTGGCATGAAGATCTGATACGAGGTCAGACGCTTTGATCAAGATCTGACACGCTTTGATACGCTTTGTTACGTTTTCATGAATGACTCTCACGCTTTCTCAAGAATTGAGACGCTTTGATCAAGGATTGACCCGTTTTGTTAGGCTTTGTTACGCTTGGCAAGCTTCCCCACGCTCTCTCACGCTCTTTCAGACTCTCCTACGATACTCACGCTCTATCTCCATCCCTATAAATAGCGCTGCGACGTGAGTATCACTCATTGCATTGTTTCAGATAGATCATGTTCTGGTACATCTGGAACTTCTGGATCTTGTTGTTCTGACATCGTGTTATGGAGTCAAAAAGCAATGATTTTGTGGATCTGCTGCATCTCTTTTTAGGCTATGGATCAAAAGCGGCATGAAATCGGCGATCTTGACATTTTCCAATGCGTAACAGAGCTGAACAGACCGTAACAATGCACAACAAAGCTTGATAATCGTATCAGAGCCTGATTTAAAGCGGCAAAATCGCATCAAAGTGTAATAAAGCGTAATAAAGCTTATAAAAGCGTGATTTCAAGCGTAGCAAAGCCTGATCAAAGCGGGATCAAAGCGTGAGGAACCGTAACAAGTCGGGAAATAACTCGTCCCAAAGCGGCAACCAATTCGTATAAGAGCGTATCAGAGCTTATCAGAGCGTAAGAGATCGTGATATTTTTGGAAAAGTAAACAAAAATGACGACGCTTTGCTCGCCGATTTAAAGCGCGGCATTCGCCGTTGGTGTGAACCTAGCACTATAAAGGAAGAGAATATTAACAATTTCAAAAAACGTCGCATTCTGTTTTATTTTCTTTCCCTATAGAAAATCTAATCACGGTTTACACATTGAATTCAGACACTGTACAGTTGTACACTCTGTAAAAGATACAAAACAAAACGTTATCAAGAGATTTTTTCGATGATGATCTGGGTCTGAACTACCTATATATATACAGCAACAACTGACCATGACATGGGTCTGAGTTATAACCCATTACCCCATAGTCTGCTTCTAGTTTTGATTAAAGCAGGTTGAAAGTAAAGCAGAATGTGCCATATATTCTGCTTTACGTTCAGTCTGCTTTAAGCTCCCATCTGCTAGAATATAGAAAATATATCATAAGTTACATATTTATAAATATATATTATGGAACCATTTTTTGTCACAGTAAGAATAAATAAAGTAGTTAAAAGGCGTATTGATGGGGTAATGGGTTAAGTAAGTGAATTACCCATAAATAGCCTACTGTAATGAAATTCTGCAATGACACTCATTTGCATCAAATATATTTTAGCGATTATGATCTGGGTATGAACAATTAAGATTTTATGCGTCTATCGATCATTGTCACCACGCGCCTAACATACCTGTAAAATAGGTGTGAAACCTAAATTGCTCTATAAAGATAAGGTCGGCCTTGTGAATATATGTGTACTATACAAATTAAGGTCGGCCTTAGGTAGGGTCGGCCTTGTGACTATCAACCAATCTGAGACCCAAGTTCTAAGTTCTAACACCTAAGTTCTAACTTCTAAGTTCGGATTTTTCCGGGTTAACATCTAAGTTCTAAGACCTAAGTTCTAACTTCTAAGTTCGAATTTTCCAGGGTTAACATCTAAGTTCTAAGTTCTAAGACCTAAGTTCGAATTGTTTGTCATGAAAGCGGGAAACGCCATTTTTGCAAAGAAATCAGAGCGACCGGTAGACAAGAAATTCTACAAAAAGGGGTGAGTTACAATTAATTGGTTATATTTTCATGCTAAATCTCTTCATTCGAGAATGGAATTTTGATCTTGTATGGATACCAAGTATAGAATAGAATGTTTTGGTATTTCCAAGGGATATTGCAAAGAAGGCGTAGCTCGAGTCATAAATATGCGATGAAAGATCAAAAGATGTACTATTAGAATAAGAGGGGAAACAGCTATATGTTTTAATGAATGTTACGGTTAGTCCATTGCATTAGAGTTGTTCCAGGTGTTGTTAAAGTGAGGTATTTCTATTGTGTAACTAACTTCGTCTCCCTTCCGGTCCGTCTAAAGACCCCAAACCCCTCCAAATGTTTAAAACCACTTAAAAATAACTCAAACTACTATATAGTTCCATGATACCCACAGGACAAATTTGCATGGGTGTCAAATTGTTTACCAAGACCTTCTCCATAAGAAAAAGAAATGTAGATCTACTCAAAAATAAACTCAGTGCCTTTCTTTTTACAGCTAGCTTGAGATGGATGTGCAGACTTTCCGTCTGCTTTACAGTTACTTTCACGCCTACAGGCTAGTCATAACAATAGGGGGAGGTTTGGTTCAATGGACTTGGGTAATGACTTTAAGGTACATTTTCAACCTTTTTAAGGCAATCATCTGCTAGGATGTAGACTATATTTAATACGATACAAGGTACACATTTATGCCTGTATAAATAGAAACGGTTACCAGACGTTTCGCTACCCCGGACGTTTCGCTACAGTCGTTTCGCTACCCAACCTTAAGTCGTTTCGCTACCCCGGATGTTTCGCTACCTGTACGTTTCGCTACCCAATATTCAAAATTAGGGAAAATTAATGAATCTGTAGAAATTAAAACTCGGATAATCAATTTAAACCATATATAAAGAAAACTTTAATTATTTGATGATACTTTACCATAATAAACATGAATAAAATGAGAAAAAGAGTTAAATTTCAGAGTTATTATTGTGTACTTTTATTTAACGCTCGCGCTGGAAAATTAATGAATCTGTAGTAATCCAAAACACGGAGAAACAATTTAAATAATAAATAAAGAAAAGTTAATAAAAATTATAATTTGATGATAATTTACCAAAATATACTTGAATAAAAGGAGAATAAGAGTTATATTTCAGAGTTAAAATTGGGTATGTTTATTTAATACACACGCAATGAAAATTAATGATTCCTAATGATGAACCCTAATTCTTTCTATAACTTTAGAACTTACATGAAATTTTACTTTAAGGGATAAATTACCGGTCCCATAAATTAACCCCCCCCCCCCATTGAATAAAATGTGTGTGTGTCATCATTGTGTAACTCGGCATGTGATCAGGTTACTGAAACTGTTGACACTCATTTATTTATTAATTAACCCCCTCGCTGCCTTGTATCGGGTAGAACGCTTTTTTTGCAAATTGTTTACATCCTGATCATTCTCTCCTGCAGTGCCATATGCAGGCACGGCACGTGCCGAAGCAGAAAAATCTCTATTAAAATAAGTGACTATTTAAAGCATTCGCATTATAAATTGACACGAGAAATGTACTGCTTAACGCTTGACAGATGTAACGTAGAAAACTCACAGTAGAGTGTTTGCAATACTTCTGCTCTGCATTAAGCAGATATACATTGTATCAAAAATAAGAGCACCGTACAATATCATTGAGTGACCGTCAAACAAAGGCTTCACTGTATACCGACACGTGCCGAGTCAACGATTGATTAAAACAGAACCAGCAATAGAACTGATTGCATTCCTAATGATTTCCTAACTTTAGAATGAAACTGACTTTAAGGAATAAATTAACCCCCTTGCATAAAAGGTGTCATCATTGTGTAACTCGGCATCTGACCAGGTTTCAAACTGTTTGACACTCCTTTAAGAACTCTTGTGCTGTGCCATATAAAGGCACGTGGCGATTAAATATATATCGCTTAATGAGTCCTCGTCCACCATCTAGCCCCGTCCACATTTTCAAACAAATTCTCCTCTAAAGTCATGGACCAAAATTAAACTAAATTTCAGTAGGGTTCGGGAACGAAAAGTTGTAAAAGTTTGTGGGTGGGGTAATTGGTCTTGTTGTCATGTCAACCATGCACAAAATATAGAAAAATCTTCTCTGACACTACTGTGCCGATTTCATTTTGGTTTACACCAAAATGTTTCTCAATGGACAGACTTTCAAAGTTGTTCGACAAACTTTTATCTGAGGATTTCAAACAGACCCTGACATCTCATAGCAAATAAAGGAAATGGTGCACAGAGTTGATTTATATGTTATTATTTGCCTAAATATGTACCAAATAACAGACAAAAAGTCTAGGAAAATCAAACGATGCGAAATATGGTTTTGGGGTAAAATGGTTGAAATAATAACTGAAATCGCTAATTTTTGGGATTTCCCTTCTGTGATCGAGGATATCGATATAAAATCTCGAAATCTACAGGCTAGACAAATATTCACGTCAGCTGTGGAATGGTACTTGTTAAGATAAATAAAATTTTCAAAAAAATGATTTTAGGGTGAAATTGTCAAAATATCAAACCAAAATCACAAATTTTGAGGATTTCAAACAGACCCTGACATCTAAAAGCAAGTAGAGGAAATGGTACACAGAGTTGATTTATACGTTATTATCTGCTTAAATATGTACCAAATAACACACAAAAAGTCTAGGAAAATCAAACAATGCAAACTATGTTTTTTGGGTAAAATGGTTGAAATAATAACTGAAATTTTTGGGATTTCCCTTCTGTGATGGAGAATATCGATATAAAAGCTCGAAATCTACAGGCTATACAAATACTCGTGTAAACTGTGGATTGGTACTTGCTAAGATAAATAAATTTTCAAAAAGCTGATTTTTAGGGTGAAATTGTCAAAATATCAAACAAAAAACACAAATTTTGAGGATTTCAAACAGACACTGACATCTAAAAGCAAATAAAGGAAAAGGTGCAAAGAGTTGATTTATATGTTATTATTTGCTTAAATATGTACCCAAATAACAGACAAAAAGTCTAGGAAAATTAAACGATGCAAAATATGATTTTGGGTAAAATTGTTTAAGTAATAACTAAAATCACTAATTTTGGGGATTTCCCTTCTGTGACCGAGGAAACCAATATAAAATCTCGAAATCTACAGGCTGCACAAATATTCATGTCTACTGTTGAATGGCCCTAGTTAAGATAAATACAACTTAAAAAAAAAAAAATTGGGGGTAAAATCGTAAAATTATTTAACCAAAATTTCATATTTTGGGGATTTTTGACAGATTTTGAGATTGAAATCAAACTAATGGAAAAGATGCACAGAATTGATTTATCAGTAATGATATGTTTCAATATTCACCAAATAACAGACAAATAATGTAGGAAAATCAAAGAATCAGAAATATGATTTTTGGGTAAAATGGTTGAAATATTAACTTAAAAGCTAATTTTTGGGATTGCCTTTCTGTGACCATGGCTATCACTATAAAAGCTCCAAATATCCAGGCTAGACACATATTCATGTCTACTTTAGAATGGTCCTTGTTAGGATAAATAAAGGTTTCAAAAAACTGTTTTTTGGGGTAAAATTATCAAAATATTAAACCCAAATCACCATTTCTTGTTTGTAAAACAATCTAGGAAAATCCAACAAAGCCAAATATAAATTTTGGGGTATACTGATTAAAACAATTTTTTTGGAAATTCCACACTATGGCCTTAGACAGGAATATAGAAGCTACACATTTACAGGTAAGATACATATTACTGTGCACTGTAGCCTTGTACTATTAAGGATGAATTAAGCTTTAAAATGAAAACCCTTATCTTTTCACTTCACTACGGTGACCTTAGATATGAAACCAAACGTTCAAAGTCTATAACTTACACACATACACCATTTTGATGTAGCTTAGTTAAAGTAAAGACAAATCAACCGGTAAAACATTTAAACAGACACATGTTTTTAATGTATTGTGACTTTAAATATGATTAAAAAGCTCCAAATCCATTTAAAAGGCAACAGGCACCATGAAATAAAGCCTATAGCACTAGTACAAATATTTTTTGATTTCTAAAATTAATAAATTTTGGTGATAAGATATAAGTTAAACGAAAACAGTTTTCACTGAGGATTTTTACAGTGGCATTGGATGTGACCATCAAGGCACTACAGTGTATTTGTTAGCATAGTTATATAAGTTTCAATGAAGTAATATACATGTATAACTTATAATAGTTAAACAAAAAGACGATATCTTCAATATATTGTTACAGCAATATAACTTGAATGTAAAACTTAAAAATATAGTTAAGACAAATATATAAATGGAAACTTTTTATAAGTAAGGATAACTACCATTTTGAATTTTGCTACTATAGTCATACAACTAGGTCTGACGTGTCAAAGGGTGGCCGAGTCCATTTATAAGGGAGATCAGCATTTCAGATGGCCCCGTGTCAAATTTTAAAGGAAAATGTTTGGTTATCGGTACAAATAAACGAATTAGTTATTGGAAACATAACGTAGTGGATAAGACGTAGGTAGAAGTATATGATCGGATAACATTTTATCAAACACGGGTTCGAATCTCGCAGCAACCTATGATATTGTTTTGCCAAAACAATATTAAAGATTATATAATTACATTGCATTAAGGTAATGCAGAAAGCCTCCTGAAGAAAGTGACTAAAACTTATATTGATATTCATATTTTATCATCGATTTGTTTTGTGAAAGTATGGCTAATATAGGGCTAGAAAACCATGCACCCCTGCCCCAAATTTGACGAGCATTGGTATAAATGGTTAGTATAATCACACAGTATGAAATTAGATGATTCATTTTAGATTAAAAAAAGTTTGAGGTCGACGCGGGATTCGACCCTACGCTTATTAAAATAATTTTATCGCAATACACTCTGTGTACCTATATTAACCTACTGCTCTAAAGTGCTAACAATAATATCGCCTTCATTTGTATCTAATAATTATACCAATCTTGATTGTATAAAAATGGTCGGAGAACATGCGGAATGCTGCTCTCCTTAAAAATGGACTCTGCTGACATTTGACACGCCAAGCCCAGTTGTTTGACTATATGACTGTGGATATGACCAGTAAAGCTTCAAATGCACAAATAAGTTATACATTGTATATTCTTTCCAAAACAACAGCTTACTAAAGATGATAAATACAAAGTTTGAATAACTTTTTGAGAAAACATTAAAAAATATACATAAAACAGCAAATTTTTAATTTCTGTATATGGGGGAGGATATGAATTAATAATAAAAACTCCAAACCAATAGGCTTGACACAGTCCTTTTAAATGAGATATGTAACTAGTTTATCCAAAATCACACATAACAATTTATAAATATATAGGGTTTTGGAAAAATACACCCCCTCCACCAATAAAAAAAATTAAAACATAAACGAACGAACAATTTTCTGCCACGTTGGATTTTCTGCGCAAAACTGGTTGGTTCTGATGTTGGTTGGAAACTAATAGACATGAGCTATCCTGTACTTAGAGCTGTAATAATGGAATCTGACAACTGTATGAAATATCAGCAAATCATAGTATACGCACATTGGGCATACATCGTACATGTAATTTATGTAATTAATTGATCTAACAGTTCTTGCTTTATATATGAAATAACTGATAGTGTATATATCACCAGGTCAATAACATTCAATATTCGTTTTGTGGTGCTTATTATCTACTATCAGTGCACACTCTGATTTGACAAGCGGCATTTTAAATGCTGCCTCTAAGCTAGTACACTGGTTTAATTGTCAAAATGCTGTAATTTAACCCTTATTGTGTGCGATGCGAATAAAGGTTGTTACTTAACCCTAATTGTATGCGGAACAAGAATATATTTCATTTGAGGACCCAAATCAGAGTGAGTATAGCCTACAGTTCAAAGTATAATGTGTCTTACCTGTAAATTTGAAGCTTTTACATTTATATCTAAAGCCATGTTGTGGAAATTCCAAAATTTCAAATTTAAACTAATTTTTTTAACCAGTTTACCCCGAAAAGTCATATTTGGCTTTGTTAGAGTTTCCTTTATTTTGCTGTTTTTTTTAATACATATTGAAACATACTAAAACATAAATCAATTCTCAATACTTTTCCCTTTATTTGCTTATAATTTAAGGCTTTATTTGGAATTTTCAGGTCAGGAGATCTCTGCTAAAATCTCTAAAATTAGTGGTTTTTTTTGTTTAATTATTATAACAACTTTACTACTTAAATCAGTTTTTTGACAGTTTATTCATCTTTATCAGTACCATTCCACAGCGCAATTGAATATTTGTTTAACCTGTAGATTTGGAGCTTTTATTTTAATAGCCACCATCACAGTAGTAAAATCCCGAAAAAGCTCATTTACATTTTATTTTACCCCCAAAACACCATATTTGGTATTGTATGATTTTCCTAGATGATTTTTCTATTAGTTTGTACATATTAAAGCATATGAGAACACATAAATCACTTGATTTTGATGGCAGGGATTGTCTACAAAAATCCCCAAAATTGGTGATTTTGATTTAAAATTTTGACAATTTAATCCAAAAAACCAGTTTTTTTAAAAGTTTTATTTATCCTTACTAGCACCATTACACAGTAAAAATGATGTTTTGTCTAACCTGCATATTTGGTGTATTTATATTGATATCCACGTTCACAGTAGGGAAATCCCAAAAATTCGCGTTTTCATTTATTATTTCAACAATTTTACCCCAAAATTCATTTTTCAAAGTTTTAGCTATCCTTAATGGTACTATTTTACAATAGATATATATAAGTATCTAGCCTGTAAATTTGGAGCTTTTATAATGATAACCAACGACACAGTACTGAAATCCCTAAAATTGCCGTTTTCATTTATTATTTCAACAATTTTGCCTCAAAAAACGTATTTCGCATAGTTTGATTTTCCTAGATTTTTCTTCGGTTATTTGGTACATGCTCTGCCATATGAAAACACAAAAACTATTTCTGTGCATCTTTTCTTTATTAGGATGTTTGACACCAGGGAAGCTCTACTTAAATCTCCAAAAATTGGGGTTTTGTTTAATATTTTCATGATTTTAACCCAAAAAGAACCATTTTCTGAAAGTTCTATATATCCTTATTAGTACTATTCCACAGTGGATATAACTGCCAGTCTAATTTGTAGATTTGAAGCCTTTATGTTAATACCCAGGGTCACAGTATGGAAATTCCAAAAATTATCATTTTCGTTTATCAATTCAATCATTTTACCCCAAAAAATCATATTTCGCATCGTTTGATTTTCCTAGACTTTTTTTCTGTCATTCGGTACATATTGGAGCATATGAAAACACAAAAATCATTTCTGTGCATTTTTTTTCCCCCAAATTTTTAAATGCCCTCTACTATATATAGTGAATTCTCAAACAACATTGCTTCTCTGAAACTGTAAGGCCCAGAACACTGGGCAAATGTCATCAAAATTTAAGAGGATTGTTCCTTGTGGTAGTCTCTCAGATTTCTTCAAATATAGGTCATCCAATTGTGATTGTGTTTGCCATATGGCAACCAATTGTAAAAACTTTAAAAATCTTTTTGTCAAAAAATACAAGTCCGAATTGAAAATAAATTTACCAAAATGTGTCGTTGGTGACCCTCTATCAGATTTCTTAAAATATGTTTCCTCTCTTAAAAACATGGCCACTAGTGGGTGGGGCAGAATTTCCTTATATGGCTATATAGTGAACATTTTAAAAATCTTCTTGTCAAAAACTACTGGTCAGATTAAGTAATTTCATACAAATGATCCATGGGTGACCCTCTACCAGATTTCTCAAAATTATTTTGATGTCGAAAAAAGCATGGCCGCCAGTGGGTGGGGCACGTTTTCCTGATGTAACTGTATAGTAAAAACTTTAAAAATCTTATTCTTTGAAACCACTGGTCCAAATTGAAAATTATTTTACGCAAATGGTCGATTGATGACCCTCTACCAGATTTCTAAAAAAAAAATCTGTTATCTTCAAAATCATGGCCGCCAGTGAGTGGGGAAAGTTTTCCTTTTATTTCTGTATAGAACAATTTTAAAAACTATTAGTCTGATTTAAGAATGATTTTACAAAAATAATGATTCATGGGTGACCCTTTCCCAGTTTTCTTCAAATAATCTTCCTAGCTCAAACAACATGGCCACCAGTGAGTGGGGGTGAATAAGTGAAAACTTAATCATTATTTGGTCCATTACCATGACTGTAATGATGGGTACCAGTTGAGCGATTTATGGCCGCATGCAGCTCTTGTTTGGTATGTATGATTAGCCATGGAATTTCGACCCCCTCCCCCCTTGAAGCAGATTTTGAAGTTGGGTGTGAAGGGGGGTCATTTCACCATAGCGGTGAAATGACCCGCGGGTCATGATACTGCAGGTAGATTAGCCATGGTATTTTGAACCACCCCCCCTTTAAATTAGATGAAACTCTCCTCAAAATGACTTTAAAACATAAAGAATTTGAATTGTTTAGTTAATATATACAAAACAATATTTTCAGGTTATGGGCATGAAATTGCTGTTGGTTTTATTTATATGACTTTTACATTGTAGGTTAGCCATGGTATTTTGACCCCCTCCCCCCTTGAAGCAAAAATCAATCTTCTTTCAAACATCTTTCAACCATAGTATAATGTAAAAGTCATATAAATAAAACCAACAGCAATTCCATGCTAATTATTGTGATTTTGAAGTTGGGTGTAAGGTGGGGGGTCATTTCACCATAGCGGTGAAATGACCCGCAGGTCATGATACCGCAGGTAGATTAGCCATGGTATTTTGACCCCCCCTTTAAATTAGATGAATCTCTCCTCAAAATGACGTTAAAACAAAGAATTTGAATTGTTTAGTTAATATATAGAAAACAATATTTTCAAGTTATGGGCATGGAATTGCTGTTGGTTTTATTTATACGACTTTTACATTGTAGATTAGCCATTGTTTTTAATTCTTTGAACAAATTTGAAAGAGCTTGACCCAAGGAACATTCTTGTAAAGTTTGGTTGAAATCTGTCAAGTGGTGTAGGAGAAGATGTCATTTGAAGCAATTGTTAACGACGACGGACGACGCACAACGCACGATGACGGACACAGGGCCATCCCAATAGCTCACCTTGAGCCTTTGGATCAGGTGAGCTAAAAACTTTAAAAATCTTCTCGTCAAAACTACAAAGGCCAGAGCTTAGATATATGGCACATAGCATCATCCACAGGTCCTCAAACAAATTTGTTCAAATAATGCCCCTGAAGAAGTGCCATTTGCAAGGGCCATAACTCTCACATCATTATTTTTGGAGTTATTTCCCTTTGTGATATTTTCTTGTCCGGAAGACAACTCCAGTTCTACTGATGCTATTGCTTAAAGCACCTTCTGCTTTACTTTTAGCCTTCGTTTAGATAGCATCTGCTAGAATATGGAAAATATTTCGTATAGAGCATTATTCATGACTGAATAGTGGAATTACTTTCTTCAAAGGAGGAATAAATTAAAGGCATAAAAATGTGAATATGGAGTAAAGTGTTAAAGAAAAAGGTGCTCGATAGAAGTTTGACAGTAACTGAGGGAATCTAAAATCAAATTGATCATCAAAATTAACTTTCTTATCTACCAACTAGTAGTCACAAAGATTCAGTCAGTGTACCTGTGAACTTTACAAAGATTGGTCTCAAGTATGGGGATTTCCTTCATTCAAAAACTACAAATGATGTGTCTACTTTTAGACCAGAATCAGTTGATTTAGTCCAATTTGTTTTAACAATGCTCCAGGAAAGAGTGCTGACTCATATCCTATAAGAAAACAGTACTCTAGAACTGTTCAGGCAACTCCTTCAGTTATTATCTCATCTTGGTCTACACTGTTTTCAAAAACATAAATATTCTATAGTAGCAGAAGGATTAACCCTCTGCAAACTCAGATCTGAGCAAACAGTTTCACCAGAGAGAAATTTCTAGACAATGGGGTTTACCAATTATATTTCAATTAACTTTTTGCCTGCTATCAGCGGATACATGTGCCACAGTGATTACATTTGCAAACAGTTTGGATCCTGATGAGAAGCTGTGTAACGTGGCATCCTTTCAGGATCCAGACTGTTTGACACTGACCTCGTTTTTAAAAGAATTTTTTAAAAATTGTATTTTTAGAACAGTAGCAGACGACAATTGTTGCATACGCAAAAATTACCCAGCATGCAAAGAATTAAGAAATCCATTACCGTAAGTCACATATGGACTGATAGGTGTGAACAAACATTATCGGGAAAACAACAAGAACAACAGACCCTTATAAAGTCTTCGTAGTTTTACTTGCCTGAAAAAATACAAGAACATTTTAATTTACATTCATACCTGTATACAGGTTTGATTACAGTGAAATGTACATGATCCATGGTATATATAGAGACAGGCCAAGTGCACAAAACGTGTTAGGCAGCTATTCAATGAATTTGGTTGCGGGGTAACCTTTTACCCAATATAAGCCTCTTTAAAGCACATTCAACTATTCCTCCACTAAATAAAATAGTTCCACAAGTTATGCAGTCATGAATATGTACCATAATAAATATTCTCTATATCCTAGCAGATGGTTACTTAAAGGAGGCTGAAAGTAATGGAGAATGTGCCTTAAGGCACATTCTGCTTTACTTTCAACCAGCTTTAAGTGGTCACCTGTCTTCAAAACTTATAGCAAGAGGCTATGGGGTAAAAGGTTAATGCAGGACGAAGTAATGCAGAAGTCTCCTTTGTCCTTCATGAACTCATAGTGACATCGTATTCAAACAGTTTATCACTGTCCTGTTGAAGCCCTCTGATCAGGGTCTGCACTGTTGGTCATTTTGCAATAATTTCATTTTGTATAAAATGACCCTAAATGGTCAAAAATTTGAATAGAAAATGGTGTTTCATGGGGCAAATGAGGTTGCCATAATATCCTAAACATAGGGACACTCTGTACAACAACTTTAATTATCATACAATCTGAACTAGTTGCTTTAATCACATATTTATTTATCCAAAGTGTGCAAACTAAATTGCACCATAATCCTTATGGAGCAGCCTGACAAGGGTCTACAATGTTTGCTCATGCATGTCTGTCCCAATACTTAGGATCATTAAAGTAATGTTAACCTAAAAGTATTTCATGTTTCTTTATTTAATGGCTGCTGAACACAACTTTTACAATACAGTTGAACCTGTGTTAAGGGACCACTAAGTGGATGATCTATTTGTAGTATTCATTACAAGTGGCAGCTTAATGCAGGGTTTAAGTCATGCAGAAGGCTCCTGGAGCATTCTGCATGACTCTTGCCCTGCATTAAGTTGTTACCTGTTTTTAAAGATCACCATGCAGCTTCATTCAGTGGTCACTTAACCCTTTACCCAATAATCCGTTTATAACATTTAATACAGGTGATCAGGTAAAGCAGGTTGAAAGTAAAGCAGAATATGCCTTAAGGCACATTCTGCTTTACTTTCAGCCTGCTTTAAACTACTATCTGCTAGGCTATATCAAGAAATTTGTTATTGTAATTGTTCATGAGGTTATAAACTGGAACTATTTTCTTTAGTGGAGGAATAAATGAAAGACGTAAAAAGTCGTATTTATGGGGTAAAGGGTTAACCCAGGTTTGACTGAATATGAACAGACAGATCTGCTGCAGATACTTATTTGGCAATGGCAAGCCAACTGGCTCAAACCTATTACGCTAGAGTTACCCTTAAATTCAACAATAGCACTAATTCTATCTTCAATGTGTAGACAACCTTCTCAGTGATAATTTTACCTGTGCATCCCGAGTCCTATACTCATTAAATTTGCCAGGGACTCATTATTTAAAAAGTTGCGAGTCCCATAGTTTTTCTGGCCTTTATTAACCTATTACTCATAAGCCAATAGTAGGTTAAAGCAGGTTGAAAGTAAAGCAGAATATGCCTTAAGGCACATTCTGCTTTACTTTCAACCTGCTTTAAATGGTCACCTGTCTTCAAACTAGAAATATTAGTTATGGGATATTGGGTTAATTTTCACCTCAAGGACTCAATGTTTGTCTCAAGGACTCATTGTTTTACAGAATGTGCATCCCGAGGACTTATTCATCTGATTTCTAAAATTATCACTGCCTTCTATATTGTTCCCTATACTGGGAGTATTGTAAAGACTTGTACAGGAAAACCTATCTATAACGCCCACTAACGGTGTTAATTATTCTGTCACCTGCCTTTTATA
Organism: Gari tellinella; assembly: GCA_922989275.2. Lineage (NCBI taxonomy): Eukaryota > Metazoa > Mollusca > Bivalvia > Cardiida > Psammobiidae > Gari > Gari tellinella. The sequence goes on along the minus strand of OV277857.1, from coordinate 35,237,498 downwards.
CAATCAATTAGCCTTTGTCATAGTGGTTGTTATAGAGAGTTTTACTGTATCATGTTTACAAAACCCTCAGAGAAGTCACAAACTATACAGAATAAATGTTAGAATTCTGTAACTTTATTCCTTCACACAGACTCTTTATTTTGGTGTCCTCTGCTCTTTGTCATAGGAAAAAGGTCACTTGTACATTGCAAGCAATGTAGATCCAGTATGATACAAGGGTGTTCAGAGCACCAGATAAGGGTAGTTTTTCAAAAACTAAAATCTTTATTTCAGAATTAAACCCTATGGTTTAGACGATTCTAATGAGTAGTAACACCATAGGATTTGGTGCTGAATAAGTGAGAAAATGTTTGATTTGTTGAAATAACTACCTCTTATCTGGAGCCCTGGTGTCTTATAAGGGTCTACACCATTTTTTAATGGTAGTGGAATAAAACACCAGAGCTGTCAGAGAGACAAAAAAGCTCGCCTTCGGCACATTTAGAGACTTAAAAGCAGACTCGGAGGTCAAGGTCAAAGGTCAACGTTTTTGTGTGCATGGAAAGGTCTTGTCCATATACATATGCAAACCAAATATTAGAGCAATACCGCAAGGGACATAGGAATTATAAGTATTTTCGAAACCTAAACGTAGGCCCTAAGTTCAAGGTCAAGGTCACTGGGGTCAAACTTTTTAAATGCACCGAAATTCTTGTCCATATACATACGCATACCGAATACAAAAGGAATATCTCAATGAACACACATTTTGAGAAAGCTAAACGCAGATTTCGAAACCTAAACACTGGCCCTAAGTTCAAGGTCAAGGTCACTGGGCTGAAAAGTTTTGTATGCATAACAAGGTATTGTCCATATACACATGCATGCCATATATGATAGTAATACCTCAAGGGACATAGAATTTAAAGGCATTTTGACAAACCTTAAGGCAGATTTTTGAAACCTAAACATGGGCCCTTACCTCAAGGTCAAGGAACTGGGGTGAAACTATCCGTGTGCATGGTAAGGTCTTGTCTATATACACATGCATACTAGATATGAAAGCAATATCTAAATGGACATAGGAGTTATAAGCATTTTTTGAAACCTAAGCGCAGAAAATCTAAATGAGGGCCCTAAGTTCAAAGTCACTAGGCGGAAAGGTTTTGTATGCATGAACAGGTATTGTCCATATACATATGCATGCCAAATATTAAAAGAATATCTCAATGAACATAGGAGTTATTGGCATTTTTCAAAACCTAATTGCAGATCTCAAAACTTAAAAGCAGTCCCATAGTTCAAGGTCAAGGTCACAGGGTTCAAACTATTTGTGTGCATGGAAAGGTCTTGTCCATATACACACACATACCAAATTTGAAAGCAATACCTAAATGATCATAGGAGTTATAATCATTTTTCCAAACCTACACACATATTTTGAAACCTAAACGTGGGCCCTTTCTTCAAGGTTAACGTCACTGGAGTAAAAACATGTATTTGCATGTTAAGGTCTTGTCAATATACACATGCATATCAGATATGAAAGCAATATCTCAATGGACATAGGAGTTATAAGCAATTTTCAAAACCTAAACGCAGATTTCGAAACCTAAATGCAGGCCCTAAGTTCAATGTCAAGGGGTCAAACTTTTTCTGTGCATGGGAAGGTGTTGTCCATATACACACACAAACCAAATATAAAAGCAATACCTCACGGGACATAGAAATTATAAGCATTTTCTTGATACTGCTAACACGAACGGGAACGGACACAGGAACGCCGACGCCAACGACTGGGTGACAACATTAGCTCTTGGACACAGTCCGGCAAGATAATAGTTGACTCTTGTGAGAATGAATGACTGAATGAATAGTGTTTTACGGCCCTTTGACACAGATGGTCATTTGAATGGAGACTGGTGAGTGATACATAATAAAGACCCTGGTCAGACCACACTTTTCTTTGTACACTGAATCAATTTTTTAACCTTTAGCACTTTCATTAGTAACTTTGTGAAGACAGTTGTAAACAGTCTGACACCAGATGAGATGCCAAGCTATTCATCTCATGTAACCAGACATATAATTATAAGGGATATGAATCTGGATGAAAATAAAGCAGAAATCTCCTTCAAGAGTTTTCTTCTCTATTTTCAATGGATTTCATCCGACTTTTATCAGTAACCTAGCTTAACCCATTACCCCATAAATACATCTTTTTACACTTTTAATTTATTCCGCCATTGAATAAAATAGTTCCTATTTATACAGTCGTGAACATGTATCATCAGAATTTTTTTATTTCATAGCTGATGGTAGGTTAAAAGTAAAGCAGAACGCACCTTAAGGCTCATTCTGTTTTACTTTCAACTTACTTTAAGTGGCCACCTGTCTTCAAGACAGACTAGAAACGAGCTATGGGATAATGCCAAAAGCAAGCAGTGTTAATAGAGTATGTTATAGCAGGACTTGACAGGTACAGCAGTAGTTTATTGTATCAAATTTTCTTGTTACACCTTAATCCCTTTGCTGCCATTATGACGTGGTACTGTCTGCTTTTAATCTATCTTCTGCTTTTATTTATAAAGTTTGTAATTATATGCATTTTTTACTTAAGAGACATTGATATGAGTGTTTAACAGCTTGGATCCTGATCAGCCGCCGCTTTACATGGCGTTTAATCAGGTTCCCAACTGTTTGCAAATGTAAGTGTTGTTGGCCTCGGCAGGAAAAGGGTTAAAAAAGAGATACAAACTCTCTGGACAATAGGGTCTACATCAAATCTCTTACAATTTAGATTACACATATTCTCTTATCACTTCATTTACTTCTAGTTGTGTTTTTTTCTACGCAGGAGATTCATATTCTGTTTCCAGCAGGCATCCCCACAGTAAGTGAGAATGCTGTTAGAACTCTGGATAAGGGGAGTATTTCAAAAACTAAAATCTTTATTTCTGCATCGTTTCTAGTTTTGAAGACAGGTGGCGACTTAAAGCAGTAGAAGTAACACCATAGGATTTGGTGTTGAAATAAGTCAGAAAAGGTTGGCTTTGTTCAGTTTAGTCCTTATCTGGAGCCCTGCTGCTAGTATAGTGGGTGGGATAACCAACCAATTTTACTAACACATTATATCTCATATCGTTATATGTTTGTACTGTAACGTAGCCATAAATAAATCAAAATCACTTTTTGCCAGTCAGATTTATCAGTTCACTGACATATTATGCATTTGGCAATGAAAACCTTGCAGCACTTTTTCCCACAGCTATATCAGAATCACATGACTCTTGCAACACTGAAACTTGAAAACCATAGCTGAAGTGGTAACTGGTGTTAAGGAGCTCTCTTACCTGGGTCTTCACTGTTTGTCATTTTGCAACATAATAAAGAATTCAACTCCCAATAGTCAAAAATGGATTAGACTTCATTGAAATTTGAATTATCCATTTGAAGTTTCAGGGGTGAATATATCAAGAGCTCTAACCTTCTTAACCCATTACCCCATAGTCTGTTTCTAGCTTTGAACCTAGAGTGGCCACTTAAAGTCGATTGAAAGTAAAGTAGAATGTGCCTTATGGTGCATTCTGCTTTACTTTCAGTCTGCTTTAAGCTATCATCTGCCAGAATATAGAAAATATTTCTTATGATAAATTTGAACTATTAGTCTATTCTCTTCAACGGAGGAATAAATAAGAGGCATTATTCATTACAGTAAAAGAGGAACTATTTTCTTTAGTGAAGGAATGAATCAAAGGCATAAAAAGGTGCATTCAAGAAGTAATGGGTTATTCAGAACAAAAATCTATTTTGGTTGATAAAACTATTCAGAAACTAATAAGCCCCCCTGTTCAGAATTCAATCTTGTTTTTACAAATAAAATTTGTTCAGATAAAATGAAATTTGTGATAAGCAACCACTTAAGGAAGAAAGAAAGCTTACTGTTAAACAAAATTAATGCTGAAAGCTCTTTTAGGAGCCTGTTCCATTACATTCTGAATATAACTGCAGCAAGTACTAAAGACTGTCTCTGTACAATTTACTCTATTTCAGTGATTGCTTAATGCAAATTTTGGCTTGTTTTCTAACTCTTTGTATGTTGAGTAATTTATCTGCAAAAATTGTCATCTGCTAATGTTCTAAAAATAGAACTTTCAAAATTTCTTTTCAAAACAATATAAGAGTGTCAAACAGTTTGGATCCTGATGAGACGCGGCATAATGTGGGGTCTCATCAGGATCCAAACTGTTTACCAACGTTGTCATAGTTTCATTGCTGGCATGTTAAGAGTCAAGTATAAAATGTCTCAATGATTACTGTCCGTATTTTTTTCTACCTATGGCGGCATCTGTTTCATAATCATATCTAGGTAATAACTTCATCAGCTATCCATTTATCCCCAGTGTTACTTTATCTCTGGAGAGCTTTCAAACTTCTACAAAACAATTACACAATCTGTGCCAGTGTGCAAGATATCTAGCAAGTAATCAGGGGAGAATAATTTCCCTGGATCATACACTTTGCCACAAGAAGCCTAGACTCTCTGCAACACTTTCAAGTAGCACTATTTAAACTTGGCAGATTTGGCATGACAATGCATAATGTGCCAATGCTTCAGATTTATAAGCTTTTGAATTGTTTAACCCTTAAAGCTAGATAAAAGTAAAGCAGGAATATCTTTAAGGAGTTTTCTGCTCTACTTTCAACTTGCTTTAAGAGGTCATCCGCCTAACACATAGTTGGATAGAGATGATTTGTATTTTTGGCTACGGAGGCAAAGGTTAAGACAGGTAGCTACTTAATACAGGACTAAAGTAATGCAAAAACGTCGAAACAAAGCTTTCTGCATTACTTTTGTCCTTCATTAAATGGTTACCTTTTGTCCAAGCTTCATTTGACTGTATATGCTTAACACTTTCAGCATTGTAGACTTTTATTGTAAATCTTTGCAAACAGTTTGGATACTGATCAGCTCCACACATGAAGTGTGGTCTGATCAGAATCCAAACTGTTCCTCACTTAGATCCTGTGTATGTAAAAGAGAGAACCGTTTAGGAATGTAGGCAGATAACATCTACTGCAGACAACAGTTACTCAATGTAGAAAGAGTTCATCCAGGGCTCCAGATAAGAGGTAGTTATTTCAATAAATCAAACATTTTATCACTCATTTCAGCACCAAATCCTATGGTGTTACTACTCATTAGAATCGTCTCTTCGAGACGATTCTAATGAGTAGTGACACCATAGGGTTTAATTCAGAAATAAAGATTTTAAGTTTTGAAAAACTACCCTTATCTGTTGCTCTGGAACTTCATCCTTTTCTTGCAGATCACAACTTGACTGGTATTTGACTTGACTGGTATTTGACTGGTATTTGACTTGACTGGTATTTGCAAACAATGTGCATCAAGTTCAGATGCCCTGTTACTTGGCATCTGATCTGAATCTAAACTATCTGACATGTGTCTTTACATTTTTTCCAATTTCAAATTACATCAATCCTAATTCAACAATTTTTGCAGACAACAATTTAAAGCAGTCTATATTACGGCAGGATATGTCCGTTGCCCATGTCATGTTAGGTCACATAACAATTTTAATATTCTTTTTTCTGCACCCAGTCAAAATTTCCCACATATGAATTCTTCTTGCACTGTTCATGGAAACTCTGTGGCAATGTCGAGTAAAGGGGATCTGTGGGAAACCATCAACTGCACTTGTCAAAATGCTGAAAATAGACAATGTAAACTTTAAATCCCAAAACTTCATTATCTTTTTTACGCCTTTAATTCATTCCTCTATTATGGAAAAGAGCTCCCCCTCCATTTGACCCATTACCCCATAGCGTACTTCAATTATTTGAAGACAGGGTATTACTTGAAGCCAGATGAAAGTAAAGTAGAGAGCTCCTTTAGGAGCATTTTGCTTCACTCACAGTGCTTGAAGCTCCTTTCTGGAAAAGTACTGGAAATTGAGAATTTTCCATAAGTTCTCATTACTTATCATTTTTCATAAAAGAGTTAACTAAAATATTATGTGTTTAAGTAATTTTTCAATATGATAATAAATGAGCACTTATGCTTAATTCTTTTTATCACATAAACATTTTTAAAGCCTTTTCAGAAAATTGAAAACATAGTTTTGAAGTCCCTCCTTCATTCTATATTTTCAGCCAAAATGTGATTTTGTTTATAGCATTGTCATAACAACAGACTTTCGAACACTGGACTGGCAGATACATAACAGAATGAGTGCTATGGCATATTTTAAGTGTAAAGTAAAACTTGTATTTGGCAACCATTCTTTATAGACACCTGAAGACCTCTAGAGACAGGTGACAGCTTAACTCATTTATCCCTAGTGACTAGTATACTCATCCTTTACAAATAATGTACCCATGAACAGTTCACTTGCCCTAGGCAAACAGTGTACACCCAGATCTAAGGCTCCTACATGAGCCCTCTGATCAGGGTCTACATTGTTTGTCATGTTGTAATAAATTGTAGAAAACAACCTCAAATAGTTAACAAGAGGCCCATGTGGGCCTAAATATCACTCACCTGAGAAAGGGTGGAAACATTGTCAAATTTATATCAAAGTTCTGAACATATTAGTTTCATAGAAGAAGAAGTTTGAAGATTTTACTATAGACAGTACTCCCTCTCTACAACGACACCCAATGGGAGACACAGATTGTGTGAGTTGTTCGGAGGGAGTTGCTGTAGGGAGGGAATCGGCTTACATTTGCAAACAGCTTAAATCCAGATCAGACGCCGCGTTACGCAGCGTCTGATCTGGATTCAAGCTGTTTGTCACTCGTCATTAAGTTTTTTTCTGTAAAAATGTCCAATATGTAACTTTGAGAAAAACAGCAGACAACAATTTTAAGTAGACGATATTACAACAGTAAAGGTGTTGGACATAAATGTCTTGTTTTGGGAACCACGGCAAGGGTCCTTGTAAAGAGGGAGTCGTTGTTGGGAGGGCCATTGTAGGGAGGGAGCGCTGTATCTCTATGTAAAACTATGATCCAAGAGGAAGGGGCATTTTTGACCCCAGGGACATAATTTGAACAATCTTGATAAAGGACCTGTAGATGATGCTTTGTGCTAAATATCTATGTTCAAGGTACTATGGTTTCAGACAAGAAGATTTTTGAAGTTTTCATTGAAAAAATATTTTTTAGTTCCTGTGACCTAGATATGCAATGGATTGGAACTGTTACAACAATATTGGTAAAGGGTCTCTAGAAGTGTCACCATGCCAAATTTTAAAGCTTTTGCCATGGAAGTTTAAGAGAAGAAGATGATTGAAGATTTCACTATACGAGGGGTGTTCAAATAGTTTTGACACTGGATCAATAACTTCAGTATTATAAGTAGGACTGCAACGATTCACCGAATTTCGGTTCGTTTGTCTCGGTTCGAGTTTCGGGTCGGCACCGCAAATTTTCGGTTCGGTGCGCCGATGTATGGTGTATTACGCTAGACCGCTAATTTACCAATCAGCGTGCAGTCTGCGTGTATATTTTTTATGGTCAGACGTTCCAAAATGTAAGGTTAAATCACAGTTCTAACCTTTTCTTCTTGCAGTAATTTAAATAGCTCGCTTCTCGTCCGTCTCATTCTTTTCATATCGGCTATTTATAATTCCGGGAAATCCAGCACTTAACGCATGCGCACGATTGATAGCCTGGCTTCAAAGGTCAGCATCAGAAAAAGGGTAACCAGTCTTTTACTTAGCGACTGCAAATTGCGAATGGCGATGTAAATAATTAAACTGAAATATTAATGACTTTTTCAGTAAAATAATAATATAATTGGAGCTAGGTAGTTCTTCTAGCGCTTATAAATAGAAGGCAGATGACGCATTTAAGGAAGACCAGCCAGAATGACAAACAAAATATGCTTAAAGCTTAGTTACGAAACTTCAATGAAAAACAGGTCGGGACGAACCACGCCTTAAATTCGCTACAATCTGTCCTAATATGGTAGAAAGAAATGCACATCTTTCTCGTACATATGATAAAATTATAGATGACAGTGATAGCGTTTTCGAAAAAGTGTGTAGATCTATTGTCTGCGTAGACATGTGACAGTAAATGAGAATTTTTTTCTGGTTGATTTTATCAAGTTCTTGTCCTAATACCCGAACCGAAATAACCGAAAACCGAAGGGGTCTACTCGAACCCGAACCGAACCGTGAAGTACCTGAACCGTTGCAGCCCTAATTATAAGTGCGAAATGCATGTGTTATATATCATTATAAAAAGCAATTATTCGCCTACACGATGGTATAGTGCACAATAAGATCACATAACTCGATAAGTCACAACATGCACCTAAATGACTCCTACTTGAGGACACTGGAACATAGCAAGTTTGTATGCATGAATAGGTATTATCCATATACACATGCATGCCAAATATTAAATATAGGAGTTATAGGCATTTTTCAAAACCTAAACACAGATTTAGAGACCTAAACGCAGGCCCTAAGTTCAAGGTCAAGGTCAGAGGGGTCAAACTTTTTTTGTGCATGGTAAGGTCTTGTCCATATACACATACATACCAAATATGAAAGCAATATCTCAATGATCATAGGAGTAATAGGCATTTTTCAAAACCTAATCGTAGATTTTGAAACCTAAATGCCGGCCCTTCAGTCAAGGTCAAGGTTACTAAGCTGAAATTGTTTTTATGCATGAACAGGCATTGTCCATATACACATGCATGTCAAATATTAAAGGAATATCTCAATGAACATAGGAGTTGAAGGCATTTTTCAAAACCTAAACACAGATTAAGAAACCTAAACGCAGGCACTAAGTTCAAGGTCAAGGTCACAGGGGCCAAACTTTTTGTGTGCATGGAAAGTTCTTGTCCATATACACACACATACCAAATATAAAAGCAATACCTCAAGGGAAATAGAAATTATAAGCATTTTCTTGAAAACTGCTAATGCGAAGGGGAACGGACACGGGAATGGGAACGTCGATGCCAACGACTGGGTGAGAACATTAGCTCTTGGACAGTCTGGGGAGCTAAAAATAAGTTTGTGATTTCACTCACTACTTTTATACATAACAGTAGATTAACTTTATTAAATTTTCAGTACATGTATGTGTTTAGTATTAGCTCTATTTTTTATATTCCATATAATATTAACTTTTGAAATTGTCTGAATTTATTTGACAGAAAATTTCATAAACGTATTCAAAATAGTAAAGTCGTAATGATAATTATAGTATCAAATTGTGCTCAGAAAAGTAACTCAATAATACAGCAGGGTTCCCATTCACGCACAGATGTACGTGATTCACGTATAATTTTAAAAAATCATGCATAAAATCAATGCCCTGAACGTGCATACACGCACAGAATTATGTTGCAGATAATGCCGAAATCGGATGTAAGAAGACCATTTTTATTAACAAACTACAAAATACAAGTTAAACGTCAAAGTCCGACGAGTCAATTTGGATTTGTTTTCATTTTCTTATAGTGTCTGTCAGGCACTTGACAATTCTTATCATTCTTAATACGTAAAGCGGGGTTGGCCTAAAACACGAAATGGAAATATTTTGGCGAAATGGACGAAATGGATATTTTGATGGCGAAATGGAAATTTATTTTTCGGAAATCAGATATAAAAGCATAGAATTAAGTTCTAATTCAAATTTTATTGTTTCTGTTTATATAGATACTAGTTTTAGACAGGTGGCAGTAATTTAAAACCGATTTTCCACACTTGAGAGTAGATATATCTCTATATATGAAGAATATTTCCATTTCGCCGTGGCGAAATGGAAATTTATGTTTTGGAAATCAGTTATATTAGTATATTACAAAATTATAAATCAAGATTGATTGTTTCAGTACATATTGAAACTAGTTATAAGACAGGTTGCAATGACAAAAACCCGATTTTTAATACTTGAGGGTAGATATAGCTCTATATATGAAGAATATTTCCATTCCGCTATGGCGAAATGGAATTTTATTTTTCGGAAATCAGATATATAAGCATAGAATTAAGTTTTAATTTAAATTTTTATTGTTTCCCTATATATAGATAGTAGTTTAAGACAGGTGGCAGTAATTCAAAACCGATTTTTAATTCTCGAGAGTAGATATGTCTCTATATATGAAGAATATTTCCATTCCGCCATGGCGAAATGGAATTTCATTTTTAGGAAATCGGTTATACTAGTATATAATCAAGTTGTGAATCAAGATTTATTGTTTCCGTTTATAAAGAAACTATTATTAAGACATGTGGTAGTGATTGAAAACAGAGTTTTCATACTTGAGAATAGATAAATCTCTATATACGAAGAAATTTCCATTCCGCCATGGCGAAATGGAAATCTATTTTAAGGAAATCGGTTATTTTAGCATAGAATAAAGTTTTACATCAAGATTTATTGTTTCAGTATACATAGAATATAAATAGAAGCTAGTTTTAAGATAGGCGGAAGTGATTTACTTTTTTCTTTTCATTGCGTAAAGAATATTTCCTTTGCGCAATGGAAAGGAAAACGGTAGGTATTTAATTTGATCGAGAAAAAGGTATCTATAAGTCTTTGGAACACACAACACACGGATCTTTACTAGGCATATTGACAACTTATTAAGTTAAAATAATTTGAAAATAGATACATCATCTTATAGGTATTTTTGATATGGGTTGGCTCTAATTATCGCCTGTAAATAAAAACTGTTAAAACAATCGCCATGGATTAAAGCATTTTCACGCGAAGTAACTTCTAATTATTTCATTAATGACAATGTTGCGCTCCTCATTAGTTATTTAATGAGAAAGTTTTGGCGAATCAAATGTACCATTAACATTGCAATGTGTATGTGTGAAAAATAAAACAGTATTTCAATCAACATCAAACGAGTAATTACTTAAAGCCAGTATGTCAGCCAAATAGCGCATTTTTTTAAACCTGAATATTCAAGCAGATACGTAATCTAAACATATAAAAAGAAGTAATCCGCGATGATTATAGAGGCAATAAATCTGACAAACACATGAATTTGATGGAAAAAGGTCGACTTTTAAATCGGTTTGTTGACATCCGATCAACGACGGAGATTTTCCGAGTTCGTTCGGTTTGCGCCCAGTAAAGATGTTTTCTGATGACCTGTCGGAGTTATTTTTAGATTGGGACATTCTAAAACTTTAAAAGGGATGAGTATTCCCTACATCCAGCAAGAAACATTGATAGCTGTGTTTATTGTGCGCAGTATACAGTAGAGAATACATTTTCTTTCTCGTTTAAACGCAAACGCAATGCACGTAACTGTGGAAATTTACTTTTAGAAGTTTTAACTTTTATTTTTTAATATGAGTAGCAAATAGGTTGGAGCCTGATCAAACGCCGGGTTACCCGGCGTCTGACCTGGCTCCAATCTGTTTGCAATGGAAATAATAGTTTTGTATACAAATGCGTTTATTGGGAGAGAATAAAATATCAGTAAAGTTAGCGCAGCAGTCTCGGGTTGCACGGGAACCATACTTATCTCAAGTAGAAAAGTGTACGACGATGTAGTCGATGTTACCTTGCTTACAGTGGAGAAAATGTTATTCTTTCTCAATAAACGCGTTAACGCTAAAACAATGATTTCAATTGCAAACAGTTTGGAGCAGATCAGACGCCGGGTAACCTGACGTGATCACGCACGAAACTATTGCCACTCGGACTAACATGAATGGTCAGAATTGTCTAAAGGTTGTCCATTTATGGGTATTATTGCGAAGCGTTTGCGTTTCGTTTGCGTTAAAACAGGAAAGAATAACGTTTGCTCCACCGTTACCTTAATGGTTATGAACTATTCTGCTCGTGACTCTTATTCGACCTTGCGGAAACTCTCGGAAGCCGACACGAAGATTTGTTATGTAAACAAAAAGCTTATTTTTCCAACCATCTCGATAAGAAATCGGCACATTTATGTATGGTTCTTAAAGAAAGGGGGGCATGTTTCAGGCACCTGACAACGGATTTCGCTTAGTTTTAATACATAGAAAATGTTCTTATATAAGAAACTGCGCGATTTAAACATAAATTTGGCTGACATTCTGGCTTTAACAGGATTATCCTTTAATTCTTTTTATACAAAACATTTACTTAATATTGCACTTAAAATGCGTTTTTGGAATTACTGTGCCTTTTTCTTCTAAGAATAACATACATTTTGTTACATTTTCATTGCGTCAGTCAGCGCGTGTCGTGTCTGATTAGTTTAATGGTTGCGTTGTTGATAAGTGTGTCAAAGGCACGTGTCAATCAACGCGGCAAACGGATATACGGATCGATATACCTTTAACCTGATCACCTTTAACCTTCAGGTAGCAAGAATAAACACTACACCGCGATTGGAAAATCGAGGTATAATACGCATTTTGGTAAACATAAATAACGTAGGGTTATTCTTTATAACACAATAATATTATGATAATAATACAATTTTCCAATCATAAATAAGAGAAATTAATGGAAATATTTACATTGTGCCGCTTTCCTTCAAAATGCGCAATGGAAATATTATATACTGTATAGAGATATTTATTTTCTGAAGTATGAAACATTGAGTGTAAATCACTTCTCACTGCCTTAAAACTATATTCCATATGCACTGAAACAATAAACATTGATTTCTAACTTGAATCTGAGCTTAAAAATCTTATTTTGTAAATGAAATATTTCCATTTCGCCGTTTACCTTAACAATACGCACTGGAAATTGCTTTCTATATACTGTATAGATATATCTATCCTTCAGTATGAAAATCGAGTTTAAATCACTTCAACCTGTCTTAAATTATATTCCTATATATACAGAAACAATTAATTTTTATTTAAAACTTTAATCTATGCTCATTTAACTGATTTCCTTAAATAAATTTCCATTTCGCCAGTGCGAAATGGAAATATTATTCTTATATCTAGAGATATATCTATTCTCAAGTATGAAAAATCGATTTTAAGGCACTTCCATCTGTCTTAAAACTAGTTTCTATATATACTGAAACAATAAATCTTGATTTAAAACTTCATTCTATGCTAATATAAACCAATCCTACCAATAAATTTCCATTTCGCCATGGCGGAATGGAAATAATCTTCATATATAGAGCTTTATCTACTGTCAAGTATGAAAAGATCGATTTCAAATCACTCCAACCCGTCTTAAAACTAGTTTCTATATATTATGAAATAGTAATTTTGATTTAAAACTTTATTTAATGCTAATATAACTGAATTTTTTAAAAATAAATTTCCATTTGGCCATGGCGGAATGGAAACATTCTTCATAATATAGAGCTATATCTACTCTCAAGTATGAGCAATCGATTATAATCGTTCCAACCCGTCTTAAAACTAGTTTCTATATATACTGAAATATAAAAAAAATCATTTTCAACTTATTCTATGTTTATATAACGGATTTCGTAAAAATAATTTTCCATTTCGCCACTGCGGGAGTGAAATATTCTTCATAACAAAGAGCTATATCTACTCTCAAGTATGAAAAAATCGGGTTTAAATCACTGCCACCTATCTTAAAGATAGTTTCCAATTATACTGAAACAATAAATTTTAAATTAAAACTTTATTCTATGCTTATATAATGGTCTTCCTTAATATAAATTTCCATTTCGCCATGGCGGAATGGAAATATTTATGTCTACCCTCGAGTATGCAAAATCGATTTTAAATGACTGCTACCTGTCTTAAAACTAGTTTCTATATATACAGAAACAATAAATTTTGATTTTGAACTTTATTTTATGCTAATTTTACTGATTTCAAATAAATAAATTTCCATTTCGCCATCAAAATTTCCATTTCGTCCATTTCGCCAAAATATTTCCATTTCGTGTTTTAGGCCTACCGCGTAAAGCGCCTGGTTCACCCGCATCGCGAATCCGATGATTTAGCGGTTTAAAATAGATTGTGGGACTTCCCGTCTCTGTGCCTAATAAAGTCGCTATTTTTTTTAAATAATTTTTGTTATTATAAGAATTCAATACTTATTTAGAGGAAGACGTGTTTGAAAAATGCTGACAAATGATTAAAAAAAAAGTCCGGTCATAGGTCTATTTCGGGTCACTTTCGATTTCAAAACAGCGACGCCATTTTTTATGCGAAATCGGACAACACAGTTGAAAAACTGGACGGGTTATCAGATGTATTTTATCCCGTCTATTAACAACGTTGGGGAAAATGCCTGATTTAATGAGACACAGTCTTAGCATAGGCCTACGCATTCGTGTAGTCTGCAAATATGTTGGCTAAGTCTCAATTGACGGCCTGGTTAAGAAAAAATGTGATCTATGTGCAGTACACATTGAAACAAATGAAATAAAAATTTATCGGCGGAACTACAAATTTCCAAAGATCATTCCTGGTGCATGAACGTTTCTTCACACTGTTAAAGTCTTCAACTACTAGAGGACATTGCTTCAAACTAGACAAACCAAGATGTGTTACAACACTGCGACTCCGCCATTTCTCTCAGAGGGTAATCAACGATTGGAATCTTTTGCCAGAATCAGTAGTTCTAGCCAAGGACCTGAATGACTTTAAAAACAAAAATTGACAACCACTGGAAAAGTGAAACTACACGTATGTGTATAAATCAATTATATGTATAAAAGTGACTGAAAAACATTAAAAATAGCTAAATGGCAGCTAAACAAGTTAAGAGACCATAAAGAAGACAGTAACAGAACCATTGCAGAAAGACGAGGGGTTTAAAAGGGAATTATTCCCTATCTTCGAGCCCAACAACCATCTTCCAGGTATCCATTGTTTGAATAACGGATTGCTACTTTGTAATAGCTGCAGTGCTGCACCTCTAGACCACGGTCTAAATCCGCAATACTGTTACGGTATCACAACTAACTTTGTAATAGAAGAAACAGAAAAAAGTTTCATATGCACCCTCTGAAATTTGTCTGCACCCCAAAAAATTCGCCCTAGAGGGTACATGCACCCTCAAAATTTAAAGCCTGTGGGAACCCTGAATACATAAATAACAAGACTGTGCGTTCAATAAAGGTTTATGCCCCCGTGGCATCCTTGACAATATATTCTGATATTCAAATTAGGTCAAGGTCAAACTGAGCTTAGGTATTATTGGTGTGTTGGTAATATTCCAAGGCAATAACTGTATAAGTATCGAAGCATTGTAGTAAACAGTGTTGATGCTAGACGAAACAGTAAAATCTAGTAAACCAAGAAAGAGCCCATTTAAAATATTCTAAGTTAAAATTAGGCCACAGTCAATGTCAAAATCAAAGTTTAGTGATATTGGTGGATAGAGAATGGTTAAAGGCAACAACTGTGTAAGTATCAAAGCATTGTAGTCAGATGTATTGATGCTAGATGAAACGGTAAAATCTAGTTAACCAAGAAAATAGCCTATTTAAAATATTCTAAGTCCAAATTAGGTCAAGGTCAAGGTCAAAATCAAAGTTTGGTGATATTGGTGGATGGGAATGGTCTAAGGCAACAACTGTATAAGTATCCAATCATTTGGGTAAGCGGTGTTGAAGCTAGATAAAACGGTAAAATCTACCTAACTTGGTTACGGACGGACGGACAGGACAATTACTATATGCTCCCGCATCTGTCGATGCCGGGGGGCATAAAAAGGTCCAGTGTCCTCGAGGAGGTCATGTAGGGGCTGATCGAGTAATGCGATCTTAATCGTGCATTAAAACCAACGTGTTGGCAAAGAATTGTTCTTTAAAATGAAAAATCACACATGCATTTTGCACTTATTATATATATGTAAAAATAGTCAACAAACAACACGTAATTTCAACTTATTTCATCTTTATCGACGTTTCGGCTTATGCCTTCATCAGGATAAATATAAAAACAACGGACGTGACGTCACATAGCAACGTTCAGTATAACGTCGCACAATGACGTTACGTTGTTTTGCGGAAAAAAACAGAAAAGTACAAAATTTACAAAAGGTCCCACGCTTTTAAAGCAAAACGAGATGAGTCCGAGATCCATCTCAAGCTCACGACCGATCTCAAATATGACCAATCAAAAGCTCAAGATCGATCTCAGACTCAACTCAAAAGCCAATCAAGCATGGAACTAGATAAGATAGTGAAGTACTGTACGGATATGTAATACTAAAGATTTCCTATAGCAATATAATATAAAAAACATAAATAGGAAAAAACGTAACAGTACTAAACACGTTATCTTACGTACACTTTTAAATTGTAAATAGTACTTTTGAATTTAGACCATCTGGATGCAATGTGTTTAACTTGTGGATCCAGAATGTTTCTTTGCACAAACGGTCAATATTATTATTTACAACATCAACTGGCATAAAAGAGAAGTCAGTCATACTATGATTGCCTACATTGAAATGACCGGCAACAAGAGTAGAAAATGCAGGATCAGTAAAGTTTGTTATATCAAATTTGTGACTATTCATACGTCTTGAAACTGGTTGCATTGTTTGTCCAACATACTGTATATTACACATTTTACATGTTATCAAGTATATAACATTTTTTGACTGACAGTTTGTATTGTGTCGTAATGAAAATGTCTCCCCTGTTACTGTACTGGTGAATGTGGATCCAGAGTTTATCCGAGCACAATGTGAACACCGTTTTCTATTACAACTGTCCGTAGAATAATTATCTTGACTGTTCTTCTTAAAATCAGAACTAACCAAATAGTCATGTAAGTTTTTGGAGCGTCTATAAGCCACAATTGGTTTAAAATTGTCATGAATAAAATTAACATCCTTGTTTTTGGTCAAATTAAGAAGGTCCCAATATCGGTGAATAGTGCTACCTATATTAGGTATTATATAAATGAAGTAATTGATCCAGTATCAAAACTATTTGAACTACCCTGGTATAACTCTTTGTAAATGGGTAACCCCCGGGGCGGGGCCAATTTTGACTCCAAGGACAAAATTTGTACAATCTTGATAGAGGACCTATACATCAGGGCTGCCATAATTTGGGCATAAAAATCCTAAGATTTCAAATGTTCAATTTTTCAGACGAAATTTACTAATCGTACCTTTACCCCATAGTCTGTTTCTTGTTTTGAAGACGTGTGACTGCTTAAAACAGGTTGAAAGTAAAGCAGAATACGCCTTAAGGCGCATTCTGCTTTACTTTCAGCCTGTTTTAAGCTACCATCTGCTAGGATAAAAATCCGAAGACTTAGGAAAAATCCGGAGAAATGGCAGCCCTGATACATGATGCCATGTGCTAAATATCTAAGCTCTGTCCCTTGTGATTTCTGACAAGAAGATTTTTGAAGTTTTCTTTGAAAAAATCATTTTTTATCTCCTGTGACCTAGATATGCAACAGACCTGAAATGTTTGAACAACTTGAAAGAGAACCATATAAGGATCATTCCTGCCAAGTTTGGTAACAAGAGGGCCTGAAGGCCCTGATATCGCTCACCTGTTGTACTGAAGCCTGATAGCTTTATCTTTCTGTTTCAACCGTTTAAATCTAAATCTATTCAAATTTGTAGTATAGTATGTAAACAATTTCTGAATACAACTTCATAATTCTAGTATAGTAGAGTACATCAAGGGCAGATAACTAGAGCCAAAACAATACTGAATTGAAGCCTTTTCTAGCATTTCAAAGATTATCAAGGGCAGATAACTATTGTCACAATGATTAGATTTCAACAATATTCTCTTCTTCGAGAACTTATAGCTATATACTTTGTGTGCAAGTATAATCAAAATACATTGAAAACTGTAGTTGCAAGAGAGTAAACGCTGTTAGATATGGCATTTTCAGCAATTCAAGGGCAGATAACTCGACTTATAAATTCGATTTCAACCATAATCGACTTCGTATGAACTTTTATGGTCATATACAATCTGAGCAAGTTTGAGAGAGATTGGATAAAATTGTGACCTCTAGAGTGTAAACACTGTTAAATTTGGCATTTTCAGCAATTCAAAGGTAGATAACCCTGGACCTATTGGTCCAATTTCAATCATAATCGAACTCATCCAAACTCTTATGGTAATATAGAATCAGAGCAAGTTTGAGATAGATTGGATAACAAGAGGGCCTGAAGGCCCTGATATCGCTCACCTTTTGTACTGAAGCCTGATAGCTTTACCTTTCTAGTCACCCGTTTTCATCTAAATCTATTCAAATTTGCAGTATAGCATGTAAACCATTTTGGAATACAACCTCATAATTCTAGTATAGTAGAGAACATCGAAGACTGATAACTAGACCCTAAACAATACTGAAATGAAGCCTTTTCTAGCATTTTAAAGTATATCAAGGGCAGATAACTATTGTAACAATGATAAGTTTTAAAGAATAATTGCACTCCTTTGAGAACCTATAGCTATATACATTGTGTGCATGTATAATCAAAATCCATTCAAAACTGTAGTTTCAAGAGTGTAAACACTGTAAAATATGGCATTTTCAGCAATTCAAAGGTAAATAACTCTTGACCAATTAGTCCAATTTCAACCATAATCACCCTTTTTTGAACTCATATGGTCACATACAATCTGAGCAAGTTTAAGAAAGCTTGAGTAAATATTGTGGCCTCTAGAGTGTAAACACTGTTAAATATATCATTTTCAGCAATTCAAAGGTAGATAACTCTTGACCTATTGATCTGACTACAACCATAATTAAACTCACTTGAAGTCTTATGGTAATATACAATCTGAGCGAGTTTGAGAAAGATTGGATAAAATGTGTGGCATCTAGAGTGTAAACACCCTTAAATATGGCATTTTCAGCAATTCAAAGGTAGATAACTCTCGACCCATTGATCTGATTACAACCATAATCAAACTCATTTGAACTCTTATAGTCATATACAATCTGAGATAGTTTGAGATAGATTGGAGAAATATTGTGGCCTCTAGAGTGTAAACACCCTTAACCCTTAGCCCGCCAAATAAATTGTCGTCTGCTATATTTCTCGTCTGCTTCAAGTTTCAAAGTGCTTCAAAGTTGCTCAAAATTGCTGAAAATGTTGTCCGAGTGTCAAACAGCTTGGATCCGGATGAGACGCCGAGTTACTCGGCGTCTCATCCGGATCCAAGCTGTTTGCATATGGAGCTATAGTCGTGAGTGGCAGGCTAACGGTTAAATATGGCATTTTCAGCAATTCAAAGGTAGATAACTCTTGACCTATTAGTCCAATTTCAACCAAAAGCGAACTCATTCGAACTCTTATGGCAATATACCATCTGAGCAAGTTTGAGAAAGATTGGATAAATATTGTTGCCTCTAGAGAATAAACACCAAAATTGTTGACGACGGACGACGAACGACGGACATTCAAGTATTGCAAAAGCTCACCCTGAGCTAGCTCAGGTGAGCTATAAATTGTGGCCTCTAGAGTGTTAACATTGTTAAATGTGGAATTTTCAGCAATTCAAAGGTAGATAACTCTTGATCTTTAGATCCAATTTCAACCATAATTAAACTCATCCGAACTCTTATGGTAATGTTCAAACTGGGCAAGTTTAAGAAAGATTGGATAAATATTGTGGCCTCTAGAGTGTAAACACTGGCATTTTCAGCAATTCAAAGGTTGATTACTCTTGATCAATCGGTCCGATTTCAACCAGAATCAAACTCGTCCATCTGAGCAAGTTTGAGAAAGATTGAATAAATATTGTGGCCTCTAGAGTGTAAACACTAAAATTGTTGACGACGAATGACGAACGGCAGACATTCAAGGATTGCAAAAGCTCACCTTGAGCTAGCTCAGGTGAGCTAAAAATCCATCCAGTGGTTTCAGAGAAG
This sequence comes from Gari tellinella, assembly GCA_922989275.2. Classification (NCBI taxonomy): domain Eukaryota; kingdom Metazoa; phylum Mollusca; class Bivalvia; order Cardiida; family Psammobiidae; genus Gari; species Gari tellinella. Next base: position 35,217,693 of record OV277857.1, on the reverse strand, counting down.
ATGTCATTTAAAGAAATTGTTGACGAGGAACGAACAAACGGAGAACGGACGACGAAGGACACAGGACGATCAAAAAAATAGTTCATCTTGACACTACGTGCTAGGTGAGCTAAAATTAGATTTGATTTGAAACAGGAATGGTCCATTTGACGTCTAAGCTGTGAATGAGTCAATGCAGTAAAGCTGAGAGTGCCATTATCATATTTCTAGTGACCACAAGCTTTGACTACTTTCTCTCTTTACCTCAATCATATCTTAACTCTTCTCTCCTTCCTGAGATTCACTGGACTTGGGTGAAGGGTTACGATGTTGAGGGGATGGGTTTCTGAGCCTTGTTGAGGTCCGCCGCCTAGTTGGCATTGGGAGGGAAGCTGTCAGGTCTGTTGGGTCGGCTGGTGTACTGGCCTCAGGGTTCATGGACATTTTGTCTCTCGACTCCCTCTTGTCTGAGGATCTATCCCGACTACTGGTCTCAGCAGGTCTGTCCCTGACTCGCTCTCTTGGTGGTTCTAGGAAAAACATTTGTATTTAAACTTCTCACTGCCTTACAGTACCATGGTTATTTGCAAATAGTTTGGATCCTGATCACACACTGCTAAACAAGGATCCAAACTGATTAAAACTCATTACCATATTACTTCAGTCAATTTACCTAACATATGAATTTGAGAAATGCTTACTTACTTGCTTATTTGAGAAATAAAAGTAGACTACAATTGTTTAACCCTTCCCCCCATAAATACACCTTTTAATTTAGTCCTCCAACAAAGAAAACGGTTCCATTTAATACAGTCATGAATATGCAACATAACAAATATTTCCTTTATATCCTAGCAGATAGTATTTAAAGTTGACTGAAAGTAAAGCAACATGCTCCTCAAGAAGCCTGCTTTAACCCTTTCCCCCATAGAAGCGCCTTTTAGTGGATATGATTTATTCGTCCGCTGAAGAAAATAGTTCCAATTTAATAAGCCATGAATATATATAGTATAGAGAATATTTTCTTAATTTTAGCACATGGAAGCTTAAAGCTGGCTGAAAGTAAAGCAGAATGCGCCAGGCGCATTCTGCTTTACTTTCAGCCTGCTTTAAGAGGTGAACTGTCTTCAATACTAGAAAAAGACTATGAGGTAAAGGGTTAACTGGTCACCTGGTTCAAGTGAAACAAGACCTATCACTGACAAGCATCATACAGAAAACCCAGATCCAAATTAAAGGACTTTTTAAGATCTTTTTCAGGACTAATAGTCAATTTTGAAGGCCGAATATATTCGGCAAACGTACCTGTCAAAAGCTGACATTAGGCTTATGTTCTTACATTGGTCCACTAACATTCTTTAAGGGTTAGGATCTTCTCCTCTAGCTTCTTGTTAAGCTTTTTAGAAACATTTTTGTTTGTTTGAGGCAGACTGTACCCTTCAGCTAATTTAGTTAAAGTGTTAATGTCAATGTTTGCACTGTTGTCAAAGTTGTTCTATTTCCTGTTACAGCTAATCTTATTTTCTTTTACTCACCACAGCTATTCACGGTGGCAGGGGTATCACTATGCCGACATTTCACACAAAGTCCTGATCTATAGCCCTGTTTGGCATATTATTTGCAGTTTCAGATGTTAAAGCATGCATATATTTAGTTTTCTCTTTATTCTTATCCCTCGAGAAAAAGGAATTTATGATTGTTTGTAAAACACCTTAGCCTAAGGCTTAGGCGCATTTTGCATGAGCACTGCGAGTGTGACCTCGCCTATTTTACAAAGATCAATATCTTTAAAACATTAATTACATTACCCTTTGAATAGGCACTCCTTATCCTCCCTCAGACCATAGGCATTCGGCCCGTAGGCTATGACACTACCCCCAGCTGCTACCCCCCCCCCCCCTCCACCACCAAACGTGGATAAAATACCCTAAAATCTATCCATACATTCAATAATCATCATAAAAGAACATTTCCTGATGTTTCATGAAATTTTAAATTTTTTTTTTTTTTTGCTAATTTATAAGTAAAATAGTAAAGGCTGCCATGAAAAAGCGCCTTGCAGAAGCAACCCTCAAGTTCCCAACCCTGTAATTTTGTCAAATCTTGGACGATCTGGACAACTGATGGCTCATTGTTTACAGCAAACAGTTTTCTTTGACGATAATTGGTAAAAACAAGACTGCGCGTTCAATAAACGCTTATGCCCCCGGGCGGTGGCATCCTTGACAATATATTCTGAATCTTTTCTAAGACCAAATTAGGTCAAGGTCAAGTTCAAACTGAGCTTGGGTATTATTGGTGAGTTGGTAATGGTCCATGGCAATAACTGTATAAGTATCAAAGCATTGTAGTAAACAGTGTTGATGCTAGACGAAACGGTAAAATCTAGTTAACCAAGAAGAGCCCATTTAAAATATTCTAAGTTCAAATTAGGTCAAGGTCAAGGTCAAAATCAAGGTATTGTGATATTGATGGGTAGGGAATAGTCAAAGGCAACAACTGTATAAGTATCAAAGCATTGTTGTCAGTTGTGTTGATGCTAGACGAAACCGTAAAATCTAGTTAACCAAGAAATAGCCTATCTAAAATATTCTAAGTCCAAATTAGGTCAAGGTCAAGGTCAAAATCAAAGTTTGGTTATATTGGTGGATTGGGAATGGTCCAAGGCAACAACTGTATAAGTATTAAAGCATTTGGGTAAGCGGTGTTGATGCTAGACGAAACGGTAAAATCTACTTAACCTTGTTACGGACGCACACACAGACGGACGGACAGGACGATTACTATATGCCTCCGCATCTGTCGATGCCGGGGCATAAAAAATCAAAGCAATCTGCGAACACGCGCATGGGGACTCGAAAAGTAGGGAGACCCCTTATTCGGAATCATTCGTCCACGCGAAATTTTCCCAAACAAACGACTGGTTGCCCAGTCAAACTATTATCATTCTAGCCAAACCGAGAACCAGCTTCAAAGCAGGAAATGACGCAAAAGTCAAGTGCCTCAATTGGTCATATTCGAATCAGGACAACTATTGCGTTAGTTGGAATAGTTGTCAACAAGTTCTATTCGAATCACCACTTGATGTTTTCCGTTGACAAAATGTTGTCAAACCATCAAATCGTTGACCACAATTTCGATTCGAGTCGGGTCAAAATCGTTGTCATCAGTAAATCTTTGCGCATTTGCTCCGCCCAGTTTTCGTTGACAACAAACTCGATGATTCGAATACGACCAATGATCATATCCGTTTGTTAACCGAAACTTGAAATTTATTTCGTAACAGAAATGCTCATTTACCGATAATTCAAAAGGTATTTATTATATACAGTCCACACTCGTTAATCCGAATTTCATGGGACCAAGAAAAATAATTCGGATTAACGGGAGTACGAATTAAGCGATTGGATTACAGTCACCTTGTATCAACTTTGTCATCTCCGGTCATCGTTTTTGATAGGGTGTCCTTCCCGTAATATTTCTTTTCAGTTAATGCATATACGTAAAAAAAGTTATTTTTTTTGTTTTGGCTTAATACTTATGCAATAATAATGATGTGCTTTAAATTTGATAACTTTGTTTAATCCCATAATCCAGTTAATGAAACCAACTAAACACAAACCTCTGTTTACTCTCTGCTACTTACGGACATACGCGTCGGTACCCATATGTGTATTCATAAAGACATTACACACTAGATACATGAACAAAACGGCACGTTTTACGACAACGGTTTTGATAACACCAATCATGAAATACATTATAATTTATCTAATACATTTATGTCAAAAATATTAAATCGTAACAAAAGCTTGAAACTTCGAAAAACGGCGATAATACTTTTTCCGCATTTGTAAACGATTTACGTACGTACATGTACACACAGCGTTCAAAGTGAAGAAGCGATCTCAATATCGCAAAGAAGAATATGGTTACAAACATTTGAGCAACGTATGTCAACACCTTCCGCTTGTGTTTTTAAAGATCTCTACAGTTACTATTGGATATAAATGTGTTTAATTGGCCAATACTGCAAACATTGTGTACAGTCTTTAGGCGGTGTAATTAGTTTTCGCGAGTGTTTGGCGACGGTATGGTCTCAGGTAATTATGACCAGTCTGACACCGATCGAGGTGTGAAAATTGCTCTTCGGATTAAGCGTGTCAATTTGAGGGTAAGTCTTTTCAAAGGGACCAGATTAATACTTCGGATTAACGGAAAATTCGGATAAACGAAATTTGGATAAAGCGGAGTTGATTTATATAGAATAAGAAGGGGAAAGATCGGGACCGGGAGAAAAATTTGGTTTAACGAGAATTTCGGTTTAAGCGAGTTTGGATTAACGAGTTTGGACTGTATTTCATTTTCTATTAATTACCCGTACCATGGTGTAATACATGGTCGCAAATGCACTTGTTACTCACTGAATGACGAACACGTCCAAAAATTAAGGTGGATGAATGATTCGGTATAAGGTGCCTATCGAACTTTTTATTTCTTCACTTGTGCTCGTGTCTTGCTTGGGCTGTGAGCTAATTTTCTTTGAACAGAACTGTTAAATGTAAAAATTAAGACATCATTTGTCAAAATCGGCCAAAAAATGACAAGGTTGGGAAGTTGATGGCTCTGAATTCACACCCACCTTTTTGTTGTATACATACATGATACGAAAAAAATAATATTTTTTTAAAACTTCTTGAAAGATTTATAGCTTACGCGCCGAAAACCTGTGCCTCAGACAATGGTTGTCCTTTGTTAATTTTACATTAAAAGTGTACTTTCCTGGCATTTTCCACACCACTGTTTACTTTGAACTACGCCATTTGCTTTTAGTTCAGTCCCGCAGTAAATAAAAAGCGGTTCACTGATTGGTTTATTTTACACTTCCTTGAGTAACGTCATTGTTACTATGGACGCGAATAAGCTGTGCCTTTGAACTTATTGAACTTCGAGAATGAAGTTTCTTTATATTTCATTGATTTGTTTTTTTAAATAAAAACTTTTTGTTCTATTTAAACAAATTAAGGCCTGTTGCTCCAAATTTAAATACTTTTTATGGTCTTTTTATGGCCAGAATTAATTTAGGGTCTTTTTATGGCCAACCTCTCATTTTTAAGGACTTTTTAAGACTGTGCGAACCATGACTGATGGTAATTAGTACCCAATCCCCTCCACATCTGACACTAGAATCACACTAATAACGTTCATAGGAATTATCAATGAACATGATGACATTCACATTCTAACTTCGCATCCTTTTAGTGATAAATATAAGACCTGAACAGAGGGAGAGGTTGAAATTAACTCATTGGGTCCTTTAGACGAGTATACTTGTCCCTTACAAACAGTGTACCTGTTAAGATTTACACTGTCTTGTCCTATGCAAACCGTGTAGACCGAGATTAGAGGGCTCCCCTCAGATCATGGTCTATGCTGTGTATAATTTTGCAATAAATTAAGACAAGACTTGATTTGAAACTGGAATTGTCCATTTGAATAATACAGTCAAACATTTCTATTGCGACCACTAAATTGTGTTTATTACTAGGTGTATAAGACAGGTGACTGCTTAAAACAATTTGACAGTAAAATAGAAAGCTCCTGAAGGAGTCAATGATCTTTTATACAGTCCATTAGCTTCTTTTTAGTGGTCGTAATAGAGAGGTTTTACTGTATGAATATAGTTTTGCCAAACATAGTAACTACCTGATGGATCATCGACTGGCTCCTGTTTTATAAACCCTTCCCTCTCCTTGTCAGGTACACGATTCTCCTTCGACAATCTTCTGTCTCGCTCCACTGATCTGTCCCTGGACCTGTCTCTACCCTTATCTCTCTGTAAGAAGTTCATAATGCAATTTATTCCTTCTTCTGTACAGTACAAAACATGTCTGATCATCCCCTTTTCCCTTATCTACTCATGCCTGATAAAAGCAGTGCATTTTATGAGTCTTGATAGAGAGAGATGAAACTTTACTTCATACCCTATTCTTAGTATTGAAGAAAGTCAAACACTTAAAGCAGGTTGAAAGAAAAGCAGAATGCATGTTAAAGCCCATTTCTGCTTTACTTTCAGCTTACTTTAAGCTATAATCTGCTGGAATATAGAAAACATTTCTGATGATACATATTCATAACTGTAAATAGTTGAACTATAAATTCTTCAGTGGAGGAATAAATTAAAGGCATATTTGTAGGGAAATATGTTAAACAGGCTGAAAGGGTGGTTGAACACTCCATTCAGCCTCCTATAAGTAGCCACCTGTCTTCACCCGATAGATATGCTTTTTACGTCTTTAGTTTATTCCTCCATTGAACAAAATCGTTCCACTTGACTTCATAAACATGAATATACACCATAAAATTATTTTCTTTACCCTAGCTGATGGTAGCATAAAATGAAGCAGAATGTGCCTTCACTGGTGCATTCACTTTACTTTGAACATGTTTTTAGTGGTCACATGTCTTCAAAACTAGACACAGGCTATGGGGTAACTTAAGTAATGCTATGAAGGAAACAGTTCAGGGTTGTCTGTATATGTAATAGGAGTTTCCATAACTTTGAAAATGCCATGTGGCAAATGGACACTGTTTGGGATATCACATGACACAAGTTTTGTTCAACATGTTTGGATGAAGGAAAATCATCATACCTTACTAATTAACCCTTTACTTCATCTATACACAAGTTAATTAATTCCTCCGCTGCAGAAAATGGATCAAATTTATACAGTAATGAAATGTGCACCATAAGAAATATTTTCTTTATCCTAGCAGATTGTAGCTTAAAGCAGACTGAAAGTAAAGCAGAATGCACCTTAAGGCGCATTCTGCTTTACTTTCAATCTGCTTTAAGCAATCATCTGTCTTCATAACTAGAAACAGGCTATGGGGTAAAGGATTAAACTGAAGAAGAAAAACCACCACAATATTAGTTAAAAGTGATAAAACATGTTTCCCACTAATGTAATGTCTTAATCCTACTATGTCCCCTCTCAATTTCTTGAGCTTATCTGAATCAATTGTTGGCTGCTACTGTCCTAAACTTAATTTTTAAAATTTCCTTTCACACTGTGGTGAGAATATCAAACCATTTTGATCTTGATGAGACATTGAGTTACTCTGCGTCTCATCAGGATCCAAACTGTTTGCAAAGGTTATCACAGTTTAGTCACTAGCATACATAGAGTTAAAATATCAGGAAATTTTTTGCGTAAGTCAAAATCGTTTTACTCTTATTTTTCTATCATAAACGTTTGCAAACAGCAAATAGCCAGATCAGAGGACGTGCTAAAAAGCGACTCAATTTTGGCTGATTAAGACAGGTTGTTGCTTTTACTTTTATCTGGCTTTAAGCCATCACCTGTCTTTCTTACCATCAATAATTAGTCTTGTCGTCGTACTAGAGAGGTTTTACTGTATCATAAATGAGTCCTTTTTAGAGTGGTTGAAAATAATAGGTGTTTACCTTAACTTAACTCTTTGCCTGCTGATCCCGACTTTACTGATTTTCGTAAACAGTTTGGATCCAAATCAGATGCCGGGTAATGCAGCATCCGATCTGGATCCAAACTGTTTGACACTCATCTTTAGGTTTCTTTACTTACAAAATGTTTAATTTTTTTGACAAATTTTGCAAATGACAATTTTGAAGCAGGATAAGGGTGAAGGGATTATCTGATGGTTTTAGAAATGAACTCTACAATCTTAACACAAATAAAGCTGATCAACTGTGCATCAACTATTTTTGAATGGAAACAAGTGTATCTTTAATAATACTTTTAGACTTCAAACTTTTAACATGCTATGTTATTGTTGTCAGCAAACTCTATTGTCAGCAACATGTGTATGAGATGATTTATTTCCATTTTCTTTCGGAAAATATCATAAGATTGCCAAACAGTTTGGATCCAGATAAGACGCTAAGTTACTTGGCATCTCATCTGAATCCCAACTGTTTGCAACAGTAATCACAAACGTGCTGCAGTCTGTAGAATATGACTTATTATTTGTAAACAGTTTGAATCCAGATCAGATACTAATTTCACTTCGCGTCTGATCTTGATCTTGATCCAAACTGTTGGTCACTTGGATAGTATTTCGGCAAATAGGCAAAGGAATTACTCTTTTTTAAATTTCAGCAGAAAAACCTATTGAAAACAACATTTAAACAGCTGACAATGAGTTTGGCTTTGTTATGTGATAAGATGCATTAGAGCAGTGTAGATATCAATAATCATGCAGTTAACCTGTGTAAAATGTTGAAGATGTTACTCTCAGACTTTATTGGAAAAGAAAACTGTCCTTCAAAGTTTCAAGGGTAAATAGATTCACCACCTAGTTTTTAAGAATAGGCTGTATAATCAAACTTCTCCAATACATTTGAAGCAAAGATTATCAGAACAGTAATGGGCAAAGAACTGTATATATATCTTACATCTCGGTCTCGCTTTTTGTCCCCTCTCCTATTTTCTTCATCAAGTTTCTAAACAAATACAAAACAATTCATGAAGTCATTCTTTACCTATATCAAGCAAATAGAAAGAAAATAGTTTAAGCAACCATACAAAACAATGGGAAATTAATTATCTGAATACTTTGGTACCTCATCTAAATCCTAACAGTTTGCAGAAATTATCACAAAGTCTATAAGTGACAGAAATATATCCCTTGGTCTAAAAGTGTGAAAAGTATAAAGTATTGACTCATTTTTAGCTCACCTGGCATGAAATGCCAAGGTGAGCTATTGTGCTCGCCCTGTGTCGTCCGTCGTCAAACTTTTTCTTAAAAAATCTTCTTCTTGGAAACCACTGGGCCAATTTCATCAAAACTTCATAGGATTGTTCCTTGTAGGGTACTCTCTCAGATTTCTTCCAAGGTAGGTCATCCAATTAAAATTGTGGTTGCCATGACAACCAATTGAAAAAACTTTACAAATCTTCTTGTCAAAAACTACACGTCTGAATTCATAATAATTTTATGAAAATGTGCCAATGGTGCCCTCTATCAGATTTCTTAAAATAATTTTCCTATCTTAAAAAACATGGCCGCTAGTGGGTGGGGCAGATTTTTCTTATATGGCTATGTAGTGAAAACTTTAAAAATCTTCTTGTCAAAAACTACTGGTTCGATTTAAAAGTTATTTCATGCAAATGATCCATTGGTGATCCTCTACCAGATTTCTTAAAATTATTTTGATATCTAAAAGAAGATTGCCGCCAGTGGTTTGGGCACATTTTCCTGATGTTACTGTATAGTAAAAACTTTAAAAATCTTCTTCTCTGAAACTACTGGTCCAAATTGAAAATAATTTAACACAAATGGTCAAATGATGACCCTCTACCAGATTTCTTGACCCTCTACAAGATTTCTTAAAATCATTTTGTTATCTGAAAAAACATGGTTGCCATTGGGTGGGGCACCTTTTCCTTATGTTACTGTATAGTAAAAACTTTAAAAATTTCTTCTCTGAAACTACTGTTTCAAATAAACAAGAGGGCCAGAATGGCCCTTGATCGCTCACCTGACAATGGTGACACTAGGATGGGTCACTTGATTTCAGAAAAGAAGATTTGTAAAAGGTGACCCCCAGGGCGGGGCCAATTTTGACCCCAGGGGCAAAATTTGAACAACTAAGATAGAGGACCTGTAAACGATGATATGTGCAAAATATCTTAACTCAGTGTACTATGGTTTCAGACGAGAAGATTTTTGAAGTTTTCATTGAAAAAATCTATTTTTAGCTCCGGTGACCCAGATATGCAACAGACCAGAACCAATTCATCCATATATGTGAAGGACCTCTAAAAGTTACATCATGCCAAATATCAAAGCTCTGGTCATATTGGTTCCAGAGAAAAAGATGTTTGAACATTTCACTATATAACTCTATGTAAAACTGTGATCCCCGGGGCGGGGCCAATTTTGACCCCAGGGACAAAAATTGAACAATTTTGATAGAGGATCTGTTGACGATGCCATGTGCAAAATATCTAAGCTAAGTGTACTATGGTTTCAGACAAGAAGATTTTTTAAGTTCTCATGGAGAAAAAAATCTATTTTTAGCTTCAGTGACCCAGATATGCAATGGACCGGAACCGATTCAACAACATAAGTCAAATACCTCTAGAAGTAATACCATGCTAAATATCAAAGCTCTGGACATATTGGTTTCAGAGAAAAAGATGTTTGAACATTTCACTATATAACTCTATGTAAAACGTTGACCCCAGGGGCAAAATTTGAACAATTTTGATAGAGGACCTATAGGTAATGCTATGTGCAAAATATCTAAGCTCTGGCTCTTGTGGTTTGTGACAAGAAGATTTTTTAAGATTTCCTTATTTTTTCACTTTGGTTGCCATAGCAACCAGAGTTCTGCATGGTTTCAAATTCTTTGAACAACTTTGAAAGAGCTTGACCCAAGGAACATTCCTGTGAAGTTTGGTTGCAATCAAGCAAGTGGTTTTGGAGAAGAAGATGTTTGAAGAAATTGTTGACGCACAACGACGGACATTGACTGACCACAAAAGCTCACCTTGAGCACTTTGTATTAAGGTGAGCTAAAAATAGTTTTACAAAAATGGTCAAAATTATTTTGTTATCTTAAAAAAACATGGCCGCCAGTGGGTGGGCCATGTTTTCCTTATATTTCTAAATAGAACAACTTTAAAAATCTTTTTCTCTGAAATTATTGGTCTGATTTAAGAATGATTTTACACAAATAAAGAAACCTGGGTGACCCTTTGCCAGTTTTCTTCAAATAATCTGCCTAGCTCAAACAACATGGCCACCAGTGGGTGGGGTGAATAAGTGAAAACTTAATCATTACTGGTCCATTACCATGACCGTAATCATGGGAACCAGGTGAGCGATTTAGGGCCAAATGCAGCTCTTGTTACAAACAGTTTGGATCCATATCAGATGCCATGTGTCTGATCTGGATCCAAACTGTTTGTTCGGCACTCTGCTTTAAACTTCTTAAATTTAGAAATGCATAAATGAAAATTTTGATAAACATTGATGACAATAGTTAATTATGTCGGCAAGTTAAGTGTTAGAACTTTATCCCATAGGCTGTTTCTAGTTTTGAAGACAGATGACTGCTTAAAGTAGGTTGAAAGTAAAGCAGAATGTGCCTTAAGACACATTCTGCTTTACTTTCAGCCTGCTTTAAACTACCATTTGCTAGAATATAGAAAATAATTATGATACATATTCATGACTGTATAAATTGGAACTATCTCCTTCATAGCCCGGGGCATAAGTCGAAAAATACTTCATTTCATGATGCAAGCAAACCACTTTGCAGGTTTACTAACATGACCATTGTGAACCGAAAAAAACCGTTAGCCACTTCAATTTCCCTGGCAGATTCAAGATGGCGGCCATTTTCAAAATGGCCGCCATTTCCATTTTGTATAAGTTATATCGTAATGGTTATTTCCATGCCAGTTCGAAAAGTCACACAAAACTAACATGTATGAGATGTAAAATGAAAATCATCAATTATGGATTACGAAATATTGCTAATTATTCAAGATGGTCGCCAAAAATTCAAAATGGCGACCATTTTCACTATTTTCAATTGTACTTTAACCACATGTAATTTTAAAGGATTATAAAACAACTTTTCCTCGGGTCATTTGTAAATTTTTCTGTTCTTATACTACTATTTAAAGTTATTAAAGTCTATACATTTGTTTAATGCATTAATTCCAATACGATTTCCACGTCCACACTACCTTATAACACGAAGATACTAACGAAATTCCTTCACATGATTTCATTTTGAAACTTTGATTTATTTCTAAAACAGCCTTGCCGGACTTTTGGGAAAATGCTTTTTTAAGGAAAGTTGACATACCTCCTCTTTACCACAATTAAGGTGTGCTGAATCTATTTCTGCTAGCTGTCACATTCTCCCATGAATTTAACAGCTAAACAATGATGAACAAAAACAACAAAATGGCCGCCAAAACAATTATTTTCGTTATTATATGCGATCTTTCGGGGATCAAACACACATATTACATCTGCTTCTCCTAAACCACATGGCTGATTACAACGAAACTCAAGATGAACATTTTTTATCTCTTTTAACGAATTGATTCAATAAAACACTCTGGTTGCCATGGCGACAACAGTAAAAAATACTGCACAATCTAAAAAAATATTATCCACAAAGTCCGGAACTTAGATATGTTATATATAGTAATACCAAGCAGGCCTCAATCAAGTTTATTCATAACATATTCCTTCATCAATATTATTGTGGTGTAAAATACGCTGAAACCCATATTGTAATATATTGCAATACAGAGAAACTGTATTGCAATATAAGTAAATTGGTCCAGCGCCGGATTAACAGCCTTACATAGACATATCGTATATAGGAAAGCCCAAAGTTAGATATTTGATGTAAAGTATAACGTAGTAGACCTATACCCAGTTGTTAAAAGCATTATAGACCGGTAGTAATAAATCTAATCGCCCATGGGTTACTAGCTTTACATAGATTTAAATAGGAAACTATATAAAATCTTATCAAAAACCTTTTAGCCCAGAACTTCGTTTTATATTGTAGAGTATCGCCTTGAAGACATCTATCAACTTTGTTAAAATCATAGCGCTAGTTTTAAAATTTGGTATCTATAGTTTTATGGGTTTACATAAACTTTTATTTGAATACCTAAAAGATTATTCATGGCAACACCCTAAAGCTTTAATGTCTCCCTACAATAGTCCCCCTTACAACGATTCCCTCCTTACAACAATGGTTACCACTTTTGCCCATACAGCACAATTTACACCTTTCTATAACAATGCCATCCTAACAACGCACAACATATTTGTCTACGGCTGGGTATTGTTGTAGCGATTCAGCAGTGTAGAATTCTTTCAAGTTTGTTAAAGAAAGTAGCTGTCATGTCAACATATTACCAATGAAAAATTAGTTTTTGAAAAGTGTCCTAACCATAATGCGAAACATCCTATAAGTATATTTTGTCCAGAATGACGTAGTAGACCTCTTTCAGGTTAGTTAAAATCAGAGCCCTAGTATTAGAATTGTCCCCGCCGAGCGGTTATTGTGTCAAAATCCATGACACTGGTGAGCGATATAGGGGGGTTACGGTCATCTTGTTTAAGCAGTTTAGTCACACAAACTATGCTCAAAGGAGAAACGTATATGTGAATAAAATGCACCATGCAGCTATCCACACAAGCGTTTCATGAATTTCTGAAATGGAAACGTTGTAGCGATGAAACCTAAGTGTTGATTCAATCATGCTGATCCAGTTAAAAACCAAGAATTGGTAAACAAATAGAAGAATAAGGAGCAGGAATTATTGGTAACACTAAGACCACAACATCCTTAATGAGACAATTCTCAACCCTAGCAATAGACCAAGCTCACGAACAGGCGAATGCAATCATCAAAGGCAATGGGGTGTACTTTGCATCACAGCTCTAAGACACTGAATTATGGCAGGCCCCAAAGTCAGCCGATTAAGTACAGAGTACGATGAAGAATCTAGCGCGAGTCACCATGAGCAAGCAAAGAGTGTGCATACGTCATTGCTTTAGAAAGTGACAAGGTTGACCTCGACCATCAAGATGACATAGGTCTGAGGGCTATGATTTTAACAAAGTTGATAGAGGTCTTCTAGGCGAAATATCTGCACTAAAAATGAAGCTTTGGCTATAAGGTTTAGATAAGATTTCTTTAAGTTTCCTGTTTAAATCTATGTTAAGCTAGTGACCTATTGGTGGGGTTATTTACTACTTCCGGACTACAATGCTTTTAACAAACTGTGTAGAGGTCTACTATGCTTTGCTTTACATCAAATATTTGAGCTTTGGGTTATGAATTTTGTGAAGCATATTTTTCTATATGCGATAAGTCTATGTAAAGCTATTGACCCCGAGGCAGGCCTCTTTACTTACGAGAGTCATTCCAAAATTATTTTACTCTTGCACACATGTATAATAATCATGTGTACTACATCGTTGAAAAGCGCATTTCTTGCGGATACATCGATGCATAATATAAATTGACAACAACAGTTCTCTTTCGTTGTTGAAAATAGGCATCAATGTTTGACAGTCAATGGCACTGGCCATATCTGCTACAGAATTCAATCATATTGTTATATCATATAGCTTAGAAAAAGTGCCATAACGCTTTTAAATGTCGAACTAGCTGGAACTTTACTTATGTTTTAGGCCGCCAACACTTAATACATTGAATTGAATAGTCTTAATAAATTTGAGATGTGTGTTTCGCCTACTTTTATTGTAAAATTAAAGCATGCATTAAAAAGTATAATATAACTTGCAAAATATGCAAAAATATCTTACACTTGTTTATTGATTATATCAACTTGTTTACGAATAAGTGATTTATTTTTCAATTTCATCTTAAACAGGATACAGTTTTACAACAAACTAAAATATTTTATATTTCTCAATAACTAGGTTTTTAATCTATCAACTATAAAATGTATATATGAATATAGTATTCATCGACAAACTGTACTAAATTTGATGACTTTGTTTTGAAACGTTCGCATAACAACAAAACAACATAAATCTTGACACATTAAAGTATAAAACTATATATGTCCCTTCAATGCATCACAATAGTAATTTCAAACTCTATAACATGCATGGTTGTAGTGCCATTCGTGTTGTGTTATTTTCACCAAATTTAGACCGTGTAAAATAAGAATATTGCCATGCATGATAAGTTGTCAAATCCGCACGAAATTGGTCTTTAAAATGATGTATTAAGACAAAAATCTTACATATAGATTTCAAGAAAATGCCAAATTAGCACACATTTTGAAGGACGCTAGTTTATTGCTATATGTTGCAATACAGTTTCTGCATATTGCAATATATTAAAATATGGCTTTCAGCGTATTGTTACCCTATTACAATTTAGATGAAAGAATATGATATGAATAAACTTGATTGAGATCTGCTAGTAAATACAATATATCAAATATCTAACCTCTGTGTCTGGTGTTTTTACAAGAAAATATTTTAAAGATTTTACCAGTTTTTCACATTGGTTGCCATGGCAATCAGAGCTCTTTATTGAATCAATCCTTTGAAAGAAATTAGCCCAAAGAATGTTCCTATAACATATGGTTGTATTCATCAATGTAGTTTAGGAGGAGTAAATACTATGTGTATTTGATTCCCGAAAGATCGGAATTAATAACGAAAATAAGTATTTTGGTGGCCATTTTGTTTTTTTACCATTTTTGGGCTTTCAGCCTCGTGGGAGAGAGTGAAAGACAATAGAAATGGATTTAGCATGCCTACATTATGGCAAAAATGTGATCTGTCAACTTTTCTCAAAAATGCCTCTAGGACTGTTATTTCCCCAAAATCCGACGAGGTCTATTTTAGATAAAAAAGCAATGTTACAAAATGAAAAATCTTAGTGTTATTAGAAATGTTGAACGTTAAATTGTATCGGAAATCATGCATAAAACAAATGTATATACTTTGATAGCTTTACATAGTATTAGGACAGAAAAATGAACACACAATCCGTGGAAATGTAGTTTAATAATCCTTCAGAAATACATGTGCTCTTATAACAATGAAAAAAAGAGTGAAAATGGCCGCCATTTTGAATTTTTGGCGGCCATCTTGAATAATTAGTAATATTCCGCGATCCACAATTGATGATTTATGTTTTACATCTCATAAGTGTTAGTTTTGCGCGCCTTTTTGTATGTACATTAGACTGGCAATAACGACATAACTTATGCAAATTTGAAATGGCAGCCATTTTGAAAATGACCGCCATCTTGATTCTGCCAGAGAAATTGAAGTGGCTAACGGGTTTTTTAGGATTAGTTATGTCTAAACACTTATTGTAGAAAGTCCCTTGCTTGCATCATTATTTGAAGTATTTTGGCAAAATATCGACCTTATTCCCCGGGCTATTCAGTGGAGGAATAAATTAAATGAGTAAACAATAATGGTGTCACAGTACGTGACAAATGCCTGAGGTGTTTTGTCACTGCATTGTACTCATTTGACAATAAATTAAAATCATACAGCAGGTTAAGATTGTACTCCTTGCTGTTGTTGTGATGAACGTGTACAAAGAAACAAGCTTTTTCTGGCTTATTCAAATGCATCCTCAACATAGCATCATGATGTCATATTGATGTCATGAAGACGATGTCTTCATAGCAAGGTTTGTCATATGTCATATTGAGGACTATTTTCTAAATTGAGAAATGATCACATGATCCCAGAGTTATGGCCAGTTAGGGTAAGTTATTTCCCTTTCTTTTTACTTGAAATAAAATAGGATGAGTTATCTCCCTTCTAGGGGTGAAACGATTCAAAATAATTCGATTTGATTTGATTTCGATTTTTTATACTACGATTCGTTTATTTTGGATTCGATTTGATTTAAGATTGCAGTGAATAAATGCACAAGTAGATGACATACTGTTATACATGTAACAGTTAATATTCAAAACAATATGCATGAACATTCAGAGCCAAAACGTAGGGGTTCAAGTTTGGAAAACTAACAGGGTTCATGTAATTCTGACTTATATGATTTTAATCATGGCATATAAAAATGTTACAACTGATTTATTATGTGGATGGTTTCTAATCTATGCTATTATGAGCACAAGCAGTGTAGACCATTGCCACCAACCCTTTACAGCTGTCTGGTAAGGGTCTACTCTGTTAGCAAGGTACAGAAGGGTGTAAAGGATTGGAGTGTTAATATTGTTATAATCATTTCATCTATATATCACTGTTCCTGACTTTCACTCTTGGGTTAAGTTCATGAACAATGCTGTTAGTCTTGCTTGTTTTCAATTTTGGAGCCGACTTTGATTGTTACTTGACATATTGCGAGAATTCATCATACATTCTTACACCTATTATCCGGGTGTTGAAACGTATGTCGGGCTGTATATTTGATATACAAGAGGGCCATGGCCCTTAATTCGCTCACCTGAGGTCATTGTGCCTTAGTTTAATAGGCAAGACAACATTTTAATATAGCTGTAAATGGAATTATCTTCCAGACAAAAAAAACATGACAAATTGGACTAACTTAAAAAAATATTGTTGGCAGAGTTATGACAATAAAGGGGCATAACTCTGCTAAAAATAGTCGCCAACGTCTGAAACGCGAACTCGTCCGAACTATTGTGGTATGGAATATTTGTAGGAAGTTTAATCAAAATCGGTTTATAAATGAAGGTGAGAGAGCGCTAAGAAGAAAAGTTAACGGAGGAAGTATGGCTTATTTTAAATTCTAAGTATGTAAAGGGGCATAACTCATAGAAAAATAATTTAACAGGAACCAAAATTCACAGGTGCCTTCCCTGCATGATGAGAAAGATAAATATGAAATTTGGTTACAATAGAGAAAATGTAAGTAAAATTATTATCAGGAAACAATATATTGTTAAAACAAGAGCCCCATGGGGCATATGTCGCTCACCTGAGAATAGCTGTACATCAAAATGGAGATAATGATTTATGTCCAGGACGGGGTCATTTTTTACTCTAGGGGCATAATTTGAACAATCTTAATAGAGGACCTGTAGATGATGCTATGTTCCAAATATCTAAGATCAGGGTACTAGGGTTCTAGACAAGAAGATTTTTTTTAAGTTTCCATTGAAAAATCTATTTTTAGCTCCTGTGACCTACATATGCAACAGACTGGAACCATTTGAACAAAATAGATAAAGGACATCTAGAAGTAACACCATGCCGAATATCAAAGCTCTGGCTATATTACCTTCAGAAAAGAAGACGTTTGAAAACTGTGACCCCGGGGGTGGGGCTAATTTTGACCCCAGGGGCATAATTTGTACAAACTTGATAGAGGACCTGTAGATGATATGCAATCGACCAAGAACCATTTGAACCTTATTGGTATAGGACATCTATATTTATGGTCATTTTTTTACCCGAGGAGCATTATTAAAATTGAACTATCTTGATAGAGGACCTGTAGATGATGCTTTATGCCAAATATCTAAGATCAGTGTATTAGGGTTTTAGAAATTTTTTTTTTTATAAGTTTCCATTGAAAAAATCTATTTTTAGCTCCTGTGACCTACATATGCAACAGACTGGAACCATTTGAACAAAATAGGTAAAGGACATCTATCAGTGTCACCATGCCGAATATCAAAGCTCTGTCCATATTGGTTTCAGAGGAGAAGATGTTTGATAATTTCACCATATAACTCAATGTAAAACTTTTACCCCCCGGGGTGCTGCCAATTTTGACCCCAGGGGCATAATTTGAACAAACTTGATAAAGGACCCTATGTGCCATATATCTAAGGTATGGCCCTTGTAGTTTCAGACAAGAAGATTTTTTAAGTTTTCATTGAAAAATCTATTTCTAGCTCCGGTGACCTAGGTATGCAACCGACCAGAACCATTTGAACAAAATAGGTAAAGTACATCTAGAAGTGTCACCATGCCAAGTATCAAAGCACTGGCCAAATTAGTTTCAGAGAAGAAGACGTTTGAAAATTTCACTATATAACTCTATGTAAAACTGTGACCCCAGGGGTGGGGCCAATTTTGACCCAAGAGGCATAATTTGAACAAACTTGAAAGAAGACCTGTAGATGATGCTATGTGCCATATATCTAAGCTCTGGCTCTTGTAGTTTCAGACAAGAAGATTTTTTAAGATTCCCTTATTTTTTCACTTTGGTTGCCTTGGCAACCAGAGTTCTACATTGTTTTAATTCTTTGAACAAATTTGAAACAGCTTGACCCAAGAACATTCCTGTAAAGTTTGGTTGAAATCTGTCAAGCGGTATAGGAGATGTCATTTGAATCAATTGTTAACGACAACGCACGACGGACAACGCACAACGACGGACACAGGGCCATCCCAATAGCTCACCTTGAGCTTTTGGCTCAGGTGAGCTAAAAACAATGATGTCAGAGTTATGGCCTTTGCCAATGGCACTTCCTCTCATTAGGCTCTTTCCAAATACATTTGTATGCAATTTCATTTTACCCATTACCCCAAAGCCTGTTTCTAGTTTTGAAAACAAGACTGCGCGTTCAATAAACGATTATGCCCCCGGTGGCATCCTTGACAATATATTCTGAATATTTTCTAAGTCCAAATTAGGTCAAGGTCAAGGTCAAACTGAGCTTGGGTATTACTGGTGCGTTGGTAATGGTCCAAGGCAATAGCTGTATAAGTATAGAAGCATTGTAGTAAGTAGTGTTGATGCTAGACGAAACGGTAAAATCTGGTTAACCAAGAAATAGCCCATTCAAAATATTCTAAGTCCAAATTAGGTCAAGGTCAAGGTCAAAATCAAGGTTGGGTGATAATGGTGGATAGGGAATGGTCCAAGGCAACAACTGTATAAGTATCTAAGCATTTGAATAAGCGGTGTTGATGCTAGACAAAACGGTAAAATCTACTTAACCTGGTTACGGACGGACGGACAGGACGATTACTATATGCTCCCGCATCTGTCGATGCCGGGGGCATAATAAGAGGCCACCTAAAGCAGGTTGAAAGTAAAGCAGAATGCGCCTTAACCCTTTACCCCATGGTCTGTTTCTAGTATTGAAGGTATATGACAACTTAAAGCAGGTTGAAAGTAAAGCAGAATGTGCCTTAAGGTAAATTCTGCTTTAAATTCAACCTGTTTTAAGCTTTTATCTTCTAGAATTAAGAAAATATTTCTTAGGGTTCATTTTCATGACTGTAAGATGGGAACTATTTTCTTCATTGGATGAATAAATTAAATGTGCTAAAAGGCGCTTCTATGTGGGGAAGGGTTAAGGCACACCCGCTTTACTTTCAAACTGCTTTAAGCTACCATCTACTATAATATAGAAACTTATTTCTTATCTTACATTTTCATGACTGTATCAAGCGGAATTATTTTCTTTAGTGGAGGAATAAATTAAAGACCTAAAAATGCATATTTTTATAGGGTGATTGGGTTAACAAACATCAGTATTTATGGGGGAATGGGTTTTTAATTAGATTATCTCCTGCACAAGAAAAAATGACAAGACATACAGATAACTCTGATAAAACCAATATTAAACATATGTATAAATATGGCATAAGACATAATTACATAACTGTCAGTGGATCACCTCCAGATCCTGTTTCTCTAAGTATGAAGCAGACTGAACCATTTCTAAACTTTAGCAGACAACATGTCCAGCAGACAGTTCTGTTGGTGTACAACAGCTGACCTGAGGTCAGTTATGCAATTCTGCCACTAGCTGGAAAACTTAACTCTTATAATGCTGAATTGATGTCTGCTATACATATTGTACGTGAATTTTGCAAAGCAAATCATACCTTACATTTTCTAAATTAAAAAAACTATGTAAGTAAATGGCAAATAGTTTGGAGCCAGATTAGATGCAGCATAATGTAGCATCTGACCTGGACCCAAACTGTTTGCAAATATAGGTGATTTAGTATAAGGGTGCTTGAAACCCAGCTTAAACCTCCAGTAAAACAGTATAACCTGAATAAAGCGGCAATGAATCCTGCATAAAGCGGCAATGAAAAAATCCCTATGGTGAATCCCTATGGTCAGTTTTAGTTTTGATATTAACAATTTTGAGAGAGAATCACCAGGAGATACTAAAAAACAAATATCAAAGCTGTGGGCCTAGCAGTTTTTTACAAGAAGATTGTTTAAAGTTTTTCACTTTTTTAAATAAATTACAATAAGTAGTCCACTTGAAAGTTTCATTTTAACAATTTCTGTAGAGAAGCATCCAAGGAACACGGTGAGCATTTTAGTTTTCCCCTCAGACTCACGGTTTCAGAGGAGATGTCGCTTGAAGTAAATTTGAACGGACGGACAGACGGACGACGGACGGCGGGCGATCACAACAGCTCACCTTGAGCCTTCGGCTCAGGTGAGCTAAAAAGGAATATGTATGGGTTAATAGGTTAATAAATATCATTATTTACATTTTCTAAATATAAGAAACTATATGTACATGAGTGGCAAATAGTTTGGATCCAGATTAGATGCAGCATTATGTGGCATCTGACCTGGATCCATACTGTTTATGGCCAAGAATTAATTGTGGACTAATAGACAGAAAGATAAACAAACAAACAAACAGACAGACCAAAAGTAATATGCCTCGAACTAAGTTGTGCTTGAGCATAAAATAGCAGACATCATCATTTCTGTTATGTATCTCAGTGACCTGAGTTCAGAGCTAGCTATGGGTCAGTTATGCAATAGGAGACGGTCTCAGGGAGAAATGACTATTATCATGCTGAACTGTTGTCTGCTCCAAATGTTTGTATGTGAAATATTTTAAAAAATAATAACTTATATTTTCTAAATATAAGAAAATATGTAAATGAGTGGCAAATAGTTTAGATCCAGATTAGATGCTGCATTATGTGGCATCTGACCTGGATCCAAACTGTTTGCAAAAATGTTGCATTTAGTATAAGGGTAGCTTCTTAGCCTGGAAGATACAATGGGTCTGTATAAAAACGGATCATTAGAGAGTTTTTACTGTCAGACCTGCATCAAAAAGCACTGATACGGCCAGGGTTGAGTCAAATTTGACCCTAGGGTTTTGATTTTTTACAATTTTGAAAGTGATTTAGTAGAAGATACTATTCATGCAATATCTAAGGTGTGGGAACGGTGGTTTTTTACAAAAAACTTGTTTAAAGTTTTTCACTTTTTTTGATAAATTTCAATAAGTAGTCAACATTTGAATTTTATTTTAACGATTTCTGTAGAGAAGCATCCAAGGAACACCATCAGCAATTTAGTTTTTCCCTCAAACTCGCGGTTTCAGAGGAGATGTCGCTTGAAGTAAATTTGAACGGACGGACAGACGGACGGACGGACGGACGATCACAACAGCTCACCTTGAGCCTTCGGCTCAGGTGAGCTAAAAATTTGTGGAAAGGGACATAAGTTTAATCAAAATCTGTAAATAAATGAAGGTGAGAGAGCGCTAACAAGAAAAGTTAACGGACGGACATACAGAAGGGCCTACGAATGATACATTGTGTGTCTGATATTTTGTGGGACTATAAAATTGTATTGTGGGGCTTTTCTCTTTTTTTCTTAGACACACAGTGTATATCTGGGCGAAAAAAAAATTGAACAATGTATCATTCGTAAGAAATAATCGATGGACATTTTGACATGGACATCACTTTGGACAAAAATGTTGTGCAACTTCTACCAATAGGTTTTATGTTGTAAAAAACAAATTTTGAACATACTTTGACAACATGTTTTGTGTGACTAGTTGCACAATGAATAAAAACACACAGTGTATATCTGGGCGAAAAAAAAGTTGCACAATGTATCATTCGCGAGAACAGACGTACGTACGGACGGACAGCGCTGGGTATACCATAATACGACCGTCGATGACGGGCGTATAAAAATGTAGCAGACAACACCATATGCTGCTGTTACAGTGAACCTCAGCTGACCTGAGTTCAGTTATGTAACTCTGCAAGTAGGAAATGTGGCTAGGGTCTAACTCTTATAATGCTGAATTGCTGGCTGCTATACATATTTTGAATGTGAATTATGACCTAGATATTCGACCGACCAGAACCATTTGAACAAACTAGGTAAAGGACATTTAGAAGTGTCACCATGCCAAATATCAAAGCTCTGGCCATATTAGTTTCAGTGGAGAAGACGTTTGAAATTTTCACTATATAACTCTATGTAAAACTGTGACCCCGGGGCGGGGCCAATTTTAACCCCAGGGGCATAATTTGAACAAACTTGATAGAGGACCTGTAGATAATGCTATGTGCCAAATATCTAAGCTCTGGCCCTTGTAATTTCAGACAAGAAGATTTTTTAAGATTTCCTTATTTTTTCACTTTGGTTGCCATGGCAACCAGAGTTCTACATTGTTTTCATTTCTTTGAACAAATTTGAAAGAGCTTGACCCAAGGAACATTCCTGTAAAGTTTGGTTGAAATCTGTTCAGTCGTTTAGGAGGAGATGTCATTTGAAGCAATTGTTAATGACGACGCACACCGCACGACGCACAACGCACGAAGACAGACACAGGGCCATCCCAATAGCTCACCTTGAGCCTTTGGCTCAGGTGAGCTTAAGAAATACATTGAAAATCACAATATTTAATTTAAAAGGCTTACCTGAGTTGCACGTCTTTATTTATTAAAGTAATAACAATTATGAGCCTATTAGGTTGAAGGTTATAAAATATTCAATGTTTAAGGAATTATTAATTTATTTGAAATAGTTGAAGAAGTACCGAGATACGTTATGTAACCAAATAGTTGCATCAGAATTGAGGCAAGCAAATGTTTAGGCATGCATAGAATGACAAAGGAAACCGGCAAAGTAAACATAACGTACTTGTAACTGGTAAAAAGGCCTGTGCGGGAACTCAATTCTTTCGACCTAACACTTTACAGTGGATTTATAGAAGTACATTTTAATTCGCTATTTATCACCCAGAAGTGAATTTTTCTTCATTTAAATCGAAATCAAAAGTGACACTTGCAGGATCGAATTGAATCGGATCGAATCAAGGGCATAACATTGCGGTACAATTCAGATCGCGATTAATCGTTTCACCCTTACTCCCTTCCTACTCACTTGAAACAATATATTTCTTTCTAAGGATCAAATATTCTATTCTAAACAAGTTTCACCATAAAAAATTCAAAATCACATATAAACTATTAATTTTGGAAAAAATAAAGTTGCTATATAAAAACAAGAGCGTGTCCCAGTAACACGAATGCCCCCGATGATACAGGGAGGGGAATCCAGACTATCAAATGTAAAATGTACGAGTTAGAGAGCTGAAACTGTCGTGGAGCGCCATTTTGAGGAATTCAAGGGCCCTTACTCGAAAGAGCCTAGCATAAATTGGTGCCGCTGGTTATCCAAATTGGTCTCCATTTCATGTCAACAAACATTTTCAGAAAGTTTGGTGAAGATCAGATGAAAAGCAATGTGTTTGTGAAACACAAATGCCCCCAGCCAGCGTCATGTTCTGTAATGTAATGCTTATTTGCAAAAGTAGGTCAAAAGTCATGGTCGTAGGGTAAATGAAACATTGGCATGGTTGGAGAAGTCTTAACACTTGTTAGAAACTTGATACAAAGTATGGAAGCTGTAGGCCTACTGGTTCAAATGTTATAGGCGTATAAAGATTTATACAAAAGAAGGTCAAAGGTCAAGGTCACAAGGGCAAAAACGTAGGTATGGTTGGAAAGGTCTTGACACAAGAAATATATAAACAAAATATGAAAGCGGCGGTAGGCCTACTGGTGCAAATGTTATAGCCATTTAAAGATTTCAACAAAAGTTAGTCAAATGTGAAGGTCACAAGGTCAAAAAGTTTTGTATGGTTGGAAAGGTCTTGCCACAGGGAAAACACATGCAAAGTATAAATGGCCAAGGTTCAAAAATGCAAAAGTCATAGCCAAGGTTAAGGTTTTTGGTTAAAGTTTGATTAAATAGGTCAAAGGTGAAGGTCAAGGTCACATGGTCAAAGATGTTGGTATGGTTGGAAAGGTCTTGGCACAAGAAATATACCTACACAATATGAAAGCCCTTGGCCAACTGGTGCAAATGTTATAGCCATTTAAAGATTTACAAAAGTAGGTCAAATGTCAAGGTCAAGGGTCAAAAAGTTTTGTATGGTTGGAAAGGTCTTGATACAGGGAAGACACATGCCAAGTATAAAAGGCCCAGGTACAAAAATGCAAGAGTTATAGCCAAGGTTAAGGTTTTTGGCACAGACAGACAGACGGACGGACAAACCAACAGACATGACAAAAACTATATGCCCCCGAATCGTAGATTCTGGGGGCATAATAACAACCTTTGTTATATTGAGGACTATTTTGATCACATGATTGAAGGCCAATGTTTAATTAACCATATTTGACCTCTAAATGACCTTGTTGGCCATCACCAACCAAAGTTGTACCAAGCTCAAAAAGCTTCTTGAGTTCAGTACACATTCCAAATATGAAGTATCTATCCAGTTCCAAAATTATGGCCAATGTAAAGTTCACCCAATTTGACCTGTAAATGACCTTGACCTTTGTGGAACATGACCCAAATTGTACTCGGCTCGAGAGCTTCTTGAAGTAAGTACACATACCAAATATAAAGTCTCTATCCTATGTAGTTCCGAAATTATGGCCAAGGTTAAAGTTGTGTACAGACAAACAGACAGACAGACAGATAGACAGACAGACAGGCCAAAAACAATATGCCCCCCAACTAAGTCATATGGGGGCATAAAATATTATTTATGGAGTGGTTTAATATACTTTAATACCTCTTTCATCTCCTTCTCTTTCTGTGCCTTCTGTTCCGCCTCTTTCCTGATACGTAACATTTCCTCTGCCTCACGCCTCAGTCTCTCTTCCTTGGCCTGTTCTGCTTGCCGTGCCTCCTTCTCTATCATTGGGTCTGTGTTCAACACCTTGATCAGGTCTGGTGGAATATGGGACCTCTGTCAAATAAGCAAGAATCGTGAAAAGGGATATATGAGGAACAGTTAAACCTATCTATTACGACAAGTGAAAGGGGTGCTAACTGATTGTAGATCAAACAGGTGGGACCTAAATTCGCTCACCTGAGGACATTGAAGTTTGTACCTAAGTTGACTGGGCAAGACAACATTTTAATATAACTATAAATGGAGTTATCTTCCAGACAAGAAAACATGACAAAAGTGAATTTTGTTGCCAAGCTTATGACCCTTATGTGCCTTCTGTCATCTCTTATCAAGTTATTTCCATTTCCAATAAATGATAATTATTTCACTAGCGTCAGCAGAACTGGAATTATTTTCCTGACAATAAAATATGACAAAGGGGAAAAACTAAATATTGCTGCCCTTGTGCATGGCATTTTCTCTCATCAGTTTCTTTCCATACATAAAATTTCATTACAATAGCATCAGTAGAACTGAAGTTGTCTTCTTGACAAGAAAATATCACAAAGGGAAATAACTCAAAAAACAATGATGTCAGAGTTATGGCCTTTGCAAATGGCACTTCCTCTCATCAGGCTCTTTCCAAATAGGCAATTTCATTTTACCCATTACCCCATAGCATGTTTCTAGTTTTGAAAATAGGTGGCCACCTAAAGCAGGTTGAAAGTAAAGCAGAATGTGTCTTAACCCTTAGCCTGCCACTCACGACTATAGCTTTATATGCAAACAGCTTGGATCCGGATTTCATGACTTTTTAAAGTGGAATTATTTTCGTAGGTAGAGGAATAAATCAAAGGCCTAAAAATGCACATTTATGGAGTAATGGGTTAACAAACGTCAGTATATGGGGGGAAAGGGTTGAATCCTGGACAAGAAAAAATGAAAAGACATACAGATAACTCTGACAAAACCAATATTAAACATATGTATAAATATGGCATAAGACATAATTACATAACTGTCAGTGGATCACTTCCAGATCCTGTTTCTCTAAGTATGAAGCAGACTGAACCATATCTAAACTTTAGCAGACAACATGTTCAGCTGAACATGACCAGTTCTGTGATACTCCCTAACAGTTGCATAACATTTGACCTCAGTGGCTAGAGCTCTGGGGCTTACCCTTACCAGACTGAAATGATGTCTGCTTAAAACCTACTGTATGTGAAAAGTGTACAAAAAAACAATTTAGAAAATGTTAAGTTGGTAAATGAGTGGCAAATAGGTTGGATCCAGATTAGATGTAGCATTATGATTATGTTGCATCTGATCTGGATCCAAAATGTTTGCAAATATTGGCTATTTGCCCTTAGTATATTAAGAGTAACTCAGGTAAAATACAGTTCTGCTTCATCAAAAATATTGTGAAACCTGCCTAGAGCAGCACTTAAACTGCGCAGGGTGGCGTCAAGTGTGACCCTAGGGATTTCATTTTAACAAACTATAGAGGGATCGACCAGGAGATTCTACTGTAAAAATATCAAAGCTTAGGGCCTAGTAGTTTTTAGCAAGAAGATTTTTTAAAGTTTTTTGCTTTTTTGATTTTTCAAGCAGAGTTTTTGCTTTTTCTCTTTCATTTGCACAACTTCTGTAGAGAAGCATCCAAGGAACATCATGAGCAGTTTGAATCCGCCCTACAATCCGAGGGTTCAGAGGAGATGTCGTTTGAAGTAAAAGTGAACGGACAGACGGACAGACGTACTACGGACGGTGAGCGGTCACAATAGCTCACCTTGAGCCTTTGGCTCAGGTGAGCTAAAAACAAGAGCGTGTCCCAGTTACAAGCCCCCGATGATACAGGGAGGGGATTCCAGACTATCAAATGTAAAATGTACGAGTTAGAGAGCAGAAACTGTCATGGAGCGCCATAAAAGCGCCATTTTGAGGAATTCAAGGGCCATTACTCCAAAGAGCCTAGCATAAATTGGCGCCGCTGGTTATCCAACTTGGTCTCCATTTTATGTCAACAAACATTTTCAGAAAGTTTGGTGAAGATCAGAGGAAAAGCAATGTGTTTGTGAAACACAAATGCCCCCAGCCAGCGTCATGTTCTGTAATGTAATGCTTATTTGCAAAAGTAGGTCAAAAGTCATGGTCGCATGGTAAATGAAACATTGGCATGGTTGAACAAGTCTTAACACAAGAAACATACAATGTACATACAAAGTATGGAAGCTCTAGGCCTACTGGTTCAAATGTTATAGGCATATAAAGATTTATACAAAAGCCGGTCAAAGGTCAAGGTCACAAGGGCAAAAGCGTAGGTATGGTTCGAAAGGTCTTGACACAAGAAATATATAAACAAAATATGAAAGCCGTAGGCCTACTGGGGCAAATGTTATAGCCATTTAAAGATTTTAACAAAAGTAGGTCAAATGTCAAGGCCACAATGTCAAAAAGTTTTGTATGGTTGGAAAGGTCTCGCCACAGGGAAGACACCTGCAAAGTATAAAAGGCCCAGGTGCAAAAATGCAAAAGTTATATCCAAGGTTAAGGTTTTTGATTAAAGTTTGATTAAATAGATCAAAGGTCAAGGTCAGGGTCACATGGTCTAATACGTTGGTATGATTGGAAAGGTCTTGACACAAGAAATATACATATAAAATATGAAAGGCTGGGGCCTACAGGTGCAAATGTTAAAGCCATTTAAAGATTTTTACAAAAGTAGGTCAAATGTCAAGGTCAAGGTCACAAGTTCAAAATATGTCTGTATGGTTGGAAAGGTCTTGACACGAGGGAGACACATGTCAAGTATAAAAGGCCCAGGTGCAAAAATGCAAAAGTTATAGCCAAGGTTAAGGTTTTGGGTTAAAGTTTGATTAAATAGGTCAAAGGTCAAGGTCAAGGTATAGTGGTCAAAGATGTTGGTATGGTTGGAAAGGTCTTGACAAAAGAAATATGCATACAAAATATGAAAGCCCTGGGCCTACTGGTGCAAATGTTATAGCCATTTAACGATTTTTACAAAAGTAGGTCAAATGTCAAGGTCAAGGTCACAAAGTTTTATATGGTTGGAAAGGTCTTGCCATGAGGAATACACATGCCAAGTATAAAAGGCCCAGGTTTAAAAATGCAAAAGTTATAGCCAAGGTTAAGGTTTTTGGTTAAAGTTTGATTAAATAGGTCAAAGGTCAAAGATGTTGGTATGGTTGGAAAGGTCTTGACAAAAGAAATATACATACAAAATATGAAAGCCCTGGGCCTACTGGTGCAAATGTTATAGCCATTTACAGAGTTTTACAAAAGTAGGTCAAATGTCAAGGTCAAGGTCACAAGGTCAAAAAGTTTTATATGGTTGGAAAGGTCTTGCCATGAGGAATACACATGCCAAGTATAAAAGGCCCAGGTTTAAAAATGCAAAAGTTATAGCCAAGGTTAAGGTTTTTGGTTAAAGTTTGATTAAATAGGTCAAAGGTCAAGGTCAAGGTCACATGGTCAAAGATGTTGGTATGGTTGGAAAGGTCTTGACAAAAGAAATATACATACAAAATATGAAAGCCCTAGGCCTACTGGTGCAAATGTTATAGCCATTTAAAGATTTTTACAAAAGTAGGTCAAATGTCAAGGTCAAGGTCACAAGGTCAAAAAGGTTTGTATGGATGGAAAGGTCTTGATACAGGGAAGACACATGCCAAGTATAAAAGGTCCAGGTACAAAAATGCAAGCGTTATAGCCAAGGTTAAGGTTTTTGGCACAGACGGACGGACTTACTTACGCTAGGATACTTATGTGGCTATTTTCTATTGTTTTCTCTTGCGTGGCTAGCCACACAAGAGACAATTTATTTTTGCTCTAACTTGGTATAGAATGGTCTGGAGGCTAACCCTACCCCTTACCCTATGTCCCACAACTGGCCAGGTTAATGTCACAAGAAATGGCCAGGTTAATGTCACAAGAGACGGCCAGGTTAATGTTTTTCTATTATGTGGCTAAGAATTTTAGCCACATAAGTATCCTAGGGTGTGTACGGACAGACGGACAGACCAACAGACATGACAAAATCTATATGCCCCCGAATCGTAGATTCACGATTTGGGGGGCATAAAATTCACAATTTAATTTCATGACAAGAGACCCAGAGGGTCACATATCGCTCACCTGAGGACACTGTACCATAGAATCTGACTGGGCAAGACAACATTTTGATATAGCTATGACCCAGGTGCCATAATTTGATCTTGGTAGAGGACCACAATGCGAAGCTACATCTCAGATAATAATGATCTGGGCCTTACGGTTTAAGAGAAGAAGATTTTTAAAGGTTTTCCAATAAAAACTGATAAGCCCCTGGGTGGGGCCAATTTTGTGAATTGAACACACGTGTAGAGAACCACAAGGCAAAGCTATATGTCTAATATCAAGAATCCGGGCCTTACAGTTTCAGAGAAGAAGATTTTTAAAGGTTTTCCTATATAAGTCTATGTAAAACTGATAAGCCCCGGGGCGATCAAGGGGTCATATTTAGAACAATCTTGGTAGAGTACCATAGGGCAAAGCTACATGTCAAATATAAATGATCTTGGCCTTACGATTTCAGAGAAGAAGATTTTTAAAGGTTTTCCTTTATAATTCTATGTAAAACTGATAAGCCCCGGGGTGGAGCCAATTTTGACCCAGGGGTTATAATTTGAACAACTTTGGTAGAGGACTTTAGGCAAAGCTACATGTCAAATATAAATGATCTAGGCCTTACAGTTTCAGAGAAGAAGATTTTTAAAGGTTTTCCTATGAAAAACTGATAAGCCCGAGGGCGGGCCTTTTTTGGCCCGGGGGTCATAATTTGAACAATCTTGGTAGAGGACCACAAGGCAAAGCTATACGTCAAATATTAAAGATCTGGGCCATACAGTTTCAGAGAAGAAGATTTTTAAAGGTTTTCCTATATAAGTCTATGTAAAACTGATAAGCCCTGGGGCGGGGCCAATTTTGACCCGGGGGTCATAATTTGAATAACTTTTGTAGAGGACCATATGGCAAAGCTACATGCCAAATATTAATGATCTAGGCCATACAGTTTCTGAGGAGAAGATTTTTAAAGGTTTTCCTAAGAAAAACTGATAAACCCCAGGGCGGGGCCATTTTTGGCCCCAGGGTCAAACTTTGAATACTCATGGTAGAAGATCATTAGGTAATGATACATACCAAATATCAAAGGTCTGGGCCTTTGGGTTTCTGAGAAAAAGATTTTTAAAGATTTTCTTATGCATTAATAGTTGTCTATAGGGTCATGTTAGAAAATCTGGTCCCACAGCAAGGGGAATAACTCTAGCAAAAATCTTTGAACAAGATTTCATTCCCCCTTGTCACTGATGCTTCTGACAAAGTTTGGTTGAAATCGGTTCAGTGGTTTCTGAGGAGATGTTGTTTGAAAATGTGAACGGACGACGGACGCCAGACACCTGACGGAATGGAATCACAATAGCTCATCCTGAGCCTTCGGCTCAGGTGAGCTAAAAAGGGAGAGAATTAAAAAAGGAAGTGACAAATCAAAACCACCATTTTCATAGGTGCACAAATTCAGATGGTTGTCTCTAGAGTGTTAACAAGGTTTTTCGAAGATTTGACCTAGTGACCTAGTTTTTTACCGACATGACCCACATTCGAACTTGGCCTAGATTTCATTGAGGCAATCATATTGATGAAGTTACATGAAGATCCAATGAGATTTGAACCTGCTAGAGTGTTAACGAACAATTGTGAACGGACAGACAGACAGACAGACGGCGGACATCCAGCGATCCTAAAAGCTCACCTTGGCACTACGTGCCAGGTGAGCTAAAAAATTGTTGAGGCATGACAGAGAAAAGCTCAGGATTTTATTTAATATATTAAAATTAAGACAAGAGCCCCACGGGGCATATTCGCTCACCTGAGAATAGCTGGAAAAACGGAGATATTGATTTATGTCCAGGACTGACCTAGATATGCAACAGACCGGAACAATTTGAACAAAATATGTAAAGTATATTTAAAAGTGTCACCATACAGAATATAAAAGCTCTGGCCATATTAGAGTCAGAGAAGAGGATGTTTGAAATTTTCTCTATATAACTCTATGTAAAACTGTGACCCCGGGGCAGGGCCAATTTTGACCCTAGGGGCATAATTTGAACAAACTTAATAGAGGACCTGTAGTCGATGATATGTGCCATATGTTTAAGCTGTGGCCCTTGTAGTTTTAGAAAAGAAGATTTTTTAAGTTTTCATTGAAAAAAATCTATTTTTAGCTGCTGTGACCTAGTTATGCAACGGACCAGAACCATTTGTACAATTTTGGTATAGGACATCTAGAAGTGTCACCATGCCAAATATCAAAGCTCTGGCCATATTAGTTTCAGAGAAGAAGACGTTTGAAAATTTCACTATATAACTCTATGTAAAACTGTGACCCCCGGGGCAGGGCCAATTTTGACCCCAGGGGCATAATTTGAACAATCTTGATAGAAGACCTGTAGGCGATGCTATGTGCCAAATGTCTAAGCTCTGGCCCTTGTCGTTTCAGACAAGAAGATTTATTAAGTTTTCATTGAAAAAATCTATTTTTAGCTCCTGTGACCTAGTTATGCAACTGACCAGAACCATTTGAACAATTTTGGTAAAGGACATCTAGAAGTGTCACCATGCCAAATATCAAAGCTCTGGCCACATTGGTTTCAGAGAAGAAGACGTTTGAAAATTTCACTATATAACTCTATGTAAAACTTTGACCCCCGGGGTGGAGCCAATTTTGACCCCAGGGGCAAAATTTGATCAACTTTGATAGAGGACCTATAGGTAATGACATGTGCCAAATATCTAAGCTCTGGCTCTTGTGGTTTGTGACAAGAAGATTTTTTAAGATTTCCTTATTTTTTCACTTTGGTTGCCATAGCAACCAGAGTTCTGCATGGTTTCAAATTCTTTGAACAACTTTGAAAGAGCTTGACCCAAAGAACATTCCTGTGAAGTTTGGTTGCAATCAAGCAAGTGGTTTTGGAGAAGAAGATGTTTGAAGAAATTGTTGACGCACGACGCACAACGCACGACGCACAACGCACAACGCACGACGCCGGACATTGACTGACCACAAAAGCTCACCTTGAGCACTTTGTGCTCAGGTGAGCTAAAAACCAACAATTACAATAGGGCAATCACGGAATGAATGGAATCTATTGTTCTCCCTACCCAACAAAGGACCTTTCGTGCGTGCGGACAGACAGGACGATTAATATATGCCTACGCATCTGTCGATGCCGGGGGCATAAAAAGTTTCGTTAAAGGATGGCGGAGTAAAGCTCTGGACAAATTTCCGTCTACAGAAGGATGGACGGACGCACAGACGTCTGTTTTTATAGATGGACATTTGTTGGGTATTTTTTTTTGTTTAAAATATCTGTGATATATACGGAAACACAGTAGTGTAGTGGTCTGACCACAGGCCTGTGTGATGTGTCTAGTGATGTTGGTGTAGTGGTGTGTGCTTGCCATTTACCGCTTTCAGCTCCATCCGCCAGATAGTCCTTTGGATGAAAAGGAAGCCGAGTGCGTAAGTCTTCCCAGCTGGTACATAGCCTCTCCACAGACAAGACTCTAGTCAAACCTCCACGTGGTGCACTACGGATACTGGGTACCCTGCGGCCCCAGGCAAATTGGCTAGGGATCTCGGAGCAGATTGGAGCCCCAGAGGTGTTGTGTGCAGGGCCCACTGGCATGTGGACATATCCAGACATTCACCAATCCAATCCCCAGCCATTGGGATTAAGTGGTAACTGCCATTTTCGAATAGCCAGTCTGGGTATGACTTTAAACTACCTCCCACCCCAAGGGATAAGGGGCTGCCACAACCTGGGTGGCAGAGCTACACGACAGTCATCCACAAAACGATGAACTGGCGTTGTAGCTAATGTGGCCTGGCGGAGGATCCTTAGTAAGGACAACGGCAAGGCACACTGCCTGAGTGCAGGAACGGCGTTGTGCATCTCAGACTACATTAAGGTCTGAGTTGGGATGTCAGCCAGGACAGGCGATCCCACAAAAACAACCGTCAAAAACTTTCATGGCAGATTCTACAAAGTCTACGTTAGACGATGCTGGCAGACAACAGAGTCCTGTCAGTGACGTCTCCGGCTTGGCCCCCATTCAGGTGCGGGGGGCAGGGTCGGGCCGTTTCGGCAAATCCCGCAAGCACCTAAGGAAACTCAGGGTGGGCACACTCAATGTAAACACCCTGAGAGGAAGAATATGCGAGGTAGTAGAGATGCTATCTCGCAGGAAAGTCGACATCTGCTGTCTCCAAGAGACCCGGTGTAACAGCCAATTCTTTCCCCTCTGCTAAAAGTTTCCCCGGGGAAAGAATTGGCTAGCCAAAACCTTCCCCGGGGAAAGAATTGGCTAGCCAATTCTTTCCACCCCTAGTCAAAAGTTTCCCCGGGGAAACAATTGGCTAGCCAATTCTTTCCCCCCTAAAAACTCATAATTGAGAATACTTTTAGCTAGCCAATTCTTTCCCACCTAGTTGAAACTTTCCCCCCCGCTATATTTTCGCAATTCAGAGGGGGGGGGAAGTTTTGGCTAACCAATTCTTTCCCCCCCTCTCAGTCAATCTGCGGAATTGTATCCTTTTGACGTTATATGGAGGGGGGAAAGTTCTGGCTAGCCAATTCTTTCCCCCCTATCTGTCAGTCTGTTGAAATGTATACTTTGTCTCTCTTTGAGGGGGGAAAGTTTTGGCAAGCCAATTCTTTCCCCCCTCTCTTTCAGTATGTGGTTTGGTATCCTTTGACTATATATGGAAGGGGGAAAGTTTTGGCTAGCCAATTCTTTCCCCCCTGTCTGTCAGTCTGTGGAATTGTATACTTTGACTATCTTGGAGGGGGGAAATATTTGGCTAGCCAATTCTTTCCCCCCTATCTGACAGTGAGCAGATTGTATGCTTTGACTATCTCGGAGGGGGGAAAGTTTTGGCTAGCCAATTCTTTCCCACCTATCTGTCAGTCTGCGGAATTGCATCCTTTCATTATCTTGGAGGGGGAAAGTTTTGGCTAGCCAATTCTTTCCCCCCATATCTTACAGTCTGTAGAATTGTATACTTGGACTATCTCAGAGGGGGGAAAGTTTTGGCTAGCCAATTCTTTCCCCCCCATCTGAAAGTGTGCAGATTGTATGCTTTGAAAATCTCGGAGGGGGGAAAGTTTTGACTAGCCAATTCTTTCCCCCCTATCTGTCAGTCTGCGGAATTGCATCCTTTCATTATCTTGGAGGGGGGACAGTTTTGGCTAGCCAATTCTTTCCCCCCATATCTTACAGTCTGTAGAATTGTATACTTGGACTATCTCGGAGGGGGGGGAAGTTTTGGCTAGCCAATTCTTTCCCCCCTGTCTGTCAGTCTGTGGAATTGTATACTTTGACTATCTTGGAGGGGGGAAAGTTTTGGCTAGCCAATTTTTTCCCCCCTCTCAGTCAGTCTGAGGACTTGTACCCTTTTGACTTGACATGGAAGGGGGAAAGTTTTGGCTAGCCAATTCTTTCCCCCCTCCCCTCTCTTTCAGTCTGTTGAACTGTATACTTGGACTATCTTGGAGGGGGGAAAGTTTTGGCTAGCCAATTCTTTCCCCCCTATCTGACAGTGTGCAGATTGTATGCTTTGACTATCTCGGAGGGGGGAAAGTTTTGGCTAGCCAATTCTTTCCCCCTTATCTGTCAGTCTTTCCCCCCTCCAAGATAGTCAAAGTATACAATTCCACAGACTGAAAGAGAGGGGGGAAAGAATTGGCTAGCCAAAAGTTTCCCCCCCGCTTAGATTATAGTAAAAGCATACAATTCCACACACTGACAGAGAGGGGGGAAAGAATTGGCTAGCCAAAACTTTCCCTCCTCCAAGATAGTCAAAGTATACAATTCCACAGACTGAAAGAGAGGGGGGAAAGAATTGGCTAGCCAAGACTTCCCCCACCCCCCGCTTAGATAGTAAAAGCATACAATTCCACACACTGACAGAGAGGGGGGAAAGAATTGGCTAGCCAAAACTTTCCCCCCTCCAAGATAGTCAAATGTTGCAATTCTGCAGACTGACAGATAGGGGGGAAAGAATTGGCTAGCCAAAACTTTCCCCCCTCCGAGATAGTCAAAGCATACAATTTCGCACACTGTCAGATAGGGGGGAAAGAATTGGCTAGCCAAAACTCCCCACCCCCTCCAAGATAGTCAAAGTATACAATTCCACAGACTGTCAGATAGGGGGGAAAGAATTGGCTAGCCAAAACTTTCCCCCCCTCCAAGATAGTCAAATGATGCAATACCGCAGACTGACAGATAGGGGGGAAAGAATTGACTAGCCAAAACTTCCCCCCCTCCGAGATAGCCAAAGCATACAATTTCGCACACTGTCAGAGAGGGGGGAAGAATTGGCTAGCCAAAACTTTCCCCCCCTTCAAGATAGTCAAATGATGCAATTCCGCAGACTGACAGATAGGGGGGAAAGAATTGGCTAGCCAAAACTTTCCCCCCTCCAACATAGTCAAAGTATACAATTCCACAGACTGTCAGATAGGGGGGAAAGAATTGGCTAGCCAAAACTTTCCCCCCTCCAAGATAGTCAAATGTTGCAATTCTGCAGACTGGCAGATAAGGGGGGAAAGAATTGGCTAGCCAAAACTTCCCCCCCCCTCCGAGATAGTCAAAGCATACAATTTCGCACACTGTCAGATAGGGGGGAAAGAATTGGCTAGCCAAAACTTTCCCCCCTCCAAGATAGTCAAATGATGCAATTCCGCAGACTGACAGATAGGGGGGAAAGAATTGGCTAGCCAAAACTTTCCCCCCTCCAACATAGTCAAAGTATACAATTCCACAGACTGTCAGATAGGGGGGAAAGAATTGGCTAGCCAAAACTTTCCCCCCTCCAAGATAGTCAAATGTTGCAATTCTGCAGACTGGCAGATAGGGGGGAAAGAATTGGCTAGCCAAAACTTTTCCCCCTCCGAGATAGTCAAAGCATACAATTTCGCACACTGTCAGATAGGGGGGAAAGAATTGGCTAGCCAAAACTTTCCCCCCTCCAAGATAGTCAAATGATGCAATTCCGCAGACTGACAGATAGGGGGGAAAGAATTGGCTAGCCAAAACTTTCCCCCCTCCAAGATAGTCAAATGATGCAATTCCGCAGACTGACAAATAGGGGGGAAAGAATTGGCTAGCCAAAACTTTCCCCCCTCCAAGATAGTCAAATGTTGCAATTCTGCAGACTGGCTGATAGGGGGGAAAGAATTGGCTAGCCAAAACTTTCCCCCCACCAACATAGTCAAAGTATACAATTCCACAGACTGTCAGATAGGGGGGAAAGAATTGGCTAGCCAAAACTTTCCCCCCTCCAAGATAGTCAAATGTTGCAATTCTGCAGACTGGCTGATAGGGGGGAAAGAATTGGCTAGCCAAAACTTTCCCCTCAGAGATAGTCAAAGCATACAATTTCGCACACTGTCAGATAGGGGGGAAAGAATTGGTTAGCCAAAACTTTCCCCCTCCAAGATAGTCAAAGTATACAATTCCACAGACTGAAAGAGAGGGGGGAAAGAATTGGCTAGCCAAAACTTTCCCCCCGCTTATATAGTAAAAGTATACAATTCCACAGACTGTCAGATAGGGGGGAAAGAATTGGCTAGCCAAAACTTTCCCCCCTCCAAGATAGTCAAATGTTGCAATTCTGCAGACTGGCTGATAGGGGGGAAAGAATTGGCTAGCCAAAACTTTCCCCTCAGAGATAGTCAAAGCATACAATTTCGCACACTGTCAGATAGGGGGGAAAGAATTGGTTAGCCAAAACTTTCCCCCTCCAAGATAGTCAAAGTATACAATTCCACAGACTGAAAGAGAGGGGGGAAAGAATTGGCTAGCCAAAACTTTCCCCCCGCTTATATAGTAAAAGTATACAATTCCACAGACTGTCAGATAGGGGGGAAAGAATTGGCTAGCCAAAACTTCCCCCCTCCAAGATAGTCAAATGATGCAATTCCACAGACTGAAAGAGAGGGGGGAAAGAATTGGCTAGCCAAAACTTTCACCCCGCTTAGATAGTAAAAGTATACAATTCCACAGACTGTCAGATAGGGGGGGAAAGAATTGGCTAGCCAAAACTTTGCCCCCTCCGAGATAGTCAAAGCATACAATTTTGCACACTGTCAGAAAGGGGGGAAAGAATTGGCTAGCCAAAACTTTCCCCCCTCCAAGATAGTCAAACCATACAATTCCGCCAGATAGTGAGAAAGAAATCCTACAGTGCGAAATTATAGGGGGGGAAAGTTTCAACTAAGGGGGGGAAAGAATTAGCTAGCTAAAAGTATCCCACTTGCGAAATTATAGGGGGGGAAAGAATTGGCTAGCCAATTCTTTCCCCGGGGAAGTTTTTGACTAGGGGGGGAAAGAATTGGCTAGCCAATTCTTTCCCCGGGGAAGGTTTTGGCTAGCCAATTCTTTCCCCGGGGAAACTTTTGAGGGGGGAAAGAATTGACTGCTACACCGGTACCGTGGAGGTCACTGCCGAACCATCAAGGGCAAAGACACCAGGTACAAGCTGTACTGGTCAGGGAAAGATAGAGGCACTGCAGGAGTTGAAGTGTTTGTGGCAGAGGATCTGAATGAGCAGGTTTATGAGGTGCAGAGAGTGTCTGACAGGATTATTCTTTTGAAGCTTGTTGTAGGACGGTGTGTGTTTTCATTCCTGTCTGTTTATGCCCCACAATGTGGCCTTAGCGACGCCATCAAGGAACTGTTCTACGACCAACTGCGTGCCATTACTGCTCAGATTCCAGAATCAGAGTTCCTTATCCCATGTGGTGACTGGAATGGACATGTAGGCAGTACTGGCACAGGCTTCCGAGATGTGCATGGAGGTTTGGGATATGGCAGACCGGACCCTGACACTGAGGGGGAGAGAGTCCTGGAGTATGCGTTTGCATACGACCTGGTTGTTGGCAACACCTGCTTCAAGAAAAGGGACAGCCACCTCATCACATACAAGTCAGGAAATGCAGCCACACAGATCGACTACATCCTGTTCCGGAAAAGAATGCTCAAGCTCATTTCAGACGTAAAAGTAATACCAGGAGAGGAGGTTGCTCTGCAGCATCAGCTCCTTGTATGTGACATGCGGATAGCCATGCCGCCGAAGACAAAACGCAAGTTCTCTCCTCTCCTGAAAGTATGGGAGCTTTATTGTTTGCCTTTACAAGGGCAAGGATGATGCTCTGGACCGAGGCAACTACAGAGGGCTGAAACTGACGGAACAGGCCATGAAAGTCATGGAGAGGATTGTTGATAGCCTCATAAGACAAGTGGTGTCCATAGACGAATCACAGTTTGGGTTCGTTCCAGGCAGATGCACAACAGATGCAATCTTTGTTGTCCGCCAATTGCAGGAGAAATACCTCGCGGTTGACAGGAGGCTCTATATGGCTTTTGTGGACCTAGAGAAGGCATTTGACAGGGTTCCTCGGAAAGTTATCTGGTGGGCGTTGAGAAAGCTTGGAGTTGAGGAGTGGATTGTGAAGCTCATTCAGGGGATGTACGAGAATGTGCGAAGTCGTGTTCGAGTTGGTGAAGGTCTCAGTGAAGAGTTTGAGGTGAAGGTTGGTGTGCACCAGGGCTCCGTGCTCAGTCCTCTGCTCTTCATCATCGTGCTTGAGGCTCTGTCACGTGAGTTTCGGGCTGGAGTACCTTGGGAGGACCTATACGCTGATGATCTGGTTATCATTGCAGACTCTCTGGACGAGTGTGTTAGCAGGTTACAGGTTTGGAAGGAAGGTATGGAGAGGAAAGGATTGAGAGTTAATGTGGGGAAGACCAAGATCATGATTTGTGGTGCAGGCTTGGACCTCCTGCAGAGCTCGGGCGAGTTTCCCTGTGCCATATGCCGCACCGGTGTAGGCAGCAATAGCATCCACTGCAACGGCTGCAAACACTGGGTGCACAAGAAATGCAGTGGACTCAAGCGTCTGATGGAGGACCCAGACTACAGGTGCGCTAGATGCCAAGGTACTGCACGGCCCATAGATGGTAGACCCCAAACTGATGTTCAGGTCGGAACTGAGAAACTGGAAGTGGTGGCACTCTTCTGTTACCTAGGGGACATGCTCTCTGCATCCGGTGGCTGTGAACTCGCATGTAAAACGCGTGTGAAAACAGCATGGAAGAAATTCAAGGAGCTGCTACCAGTCCTTTCATCCCGCCATCTCTCCTACACGACCCGCGGTGGCGTGTACAACTCCTGCGTGCGGAATGCAATGCTCCATGCAAGTGAGACCTGACCCTTGACAAGTCCAAATCTCCAGCGTTTAAAGCGCAATGACAGAGCCATGATCAGACAGATCTGCAATATAAAGCCGGAGGATGTGGCTACTGTTACGTCAGATCAGCTGCTGGTGAAACTTGGCCTTGATGACTCAACTATCATCCTGAGGGAGATAAGGCTTCGCTGGTTAGGACATGTAAATCGCTCCAGCGGTGCAATTAAGGAGGTCTGGGACATGCAGATTGAGCGAAGACGTGGGCCAGGACGGCCCAAAATGACATGGAAGACATTGGCACAGAGAGACAGACGAGAGTGGAAGCTCTCAGAAGTCGACCCTTGTGATAGGGATGTGTGGAGATCTAATGTGAGATCTGCTATGCGTGCAGCCAGCCAGCTGCCTGGAAGGGGGCCCACTGATGTGGATGATGCTCCTGCACCTGCACGTTAATCTAAACACCGATGATGATGATGATGACAGTAAAATCATAAGGTTGTAGCTTGCAAACTGCAGGACGAGTATATGTGGAACAAGGGCCACTATGGCCCTAAATCGCTCACCTGGTACACCATGGCAAACTTGACCTATAGTGACCTAGATTATGACTGGACATGACCCCCAATTAACCTTTAGAGGGTAAACAAGATTTTTCTAAGATTTGACCTAGTGATCTAGCTTTTGACCGGATATGACCCACATTCGAACTTGATCTAGATTTCATCAAGACAAACATTCTGACCAAGTTTCATTAAGATCCATTGAGATTTGTAGCCTCTAGAGTGTTAACGAGGTTTTTCTATGATTTGACCTAGTGACCTAGTTTTTGACCTGACATGACCCACATTCGAACTTGACCTGGATATCAATGAGGCAAACATTCTGACCAAGTTTCATTAAGATCCATTGAGATTTGTAGCTTCTAGAGTGTTAACAAGGTTTTTCTATGATTTGACCTAGTGACCTAGTTTTTGACCGAACATGACCCACATTCGAACTTGACCTAGATATCAATGAGGCAAACATTTTGACTAAGTTTCATTAAGATCCATTGAGATTTGTAGCCTCTAGAGTGTTAAGGAGGTTGTTCTATGATTTGACCTAGTGACCTAGTTTTTGACCGGACATGACCCACATTCAAACTTGACCTAGATATCAATGAGGCAAACATTCTGACTAAGTTTCATTAAGATCCATTGAGATTTGTAGCCTCTAGAGTGTTAACGAGGTTTTTATATGATTTGACCTAGTGACCTAGTTTTTGACCGGACATGACCCACATTCGAACTTGACCTAGATTTCATCAAGACAAACATTGTCATGAAGTTTCATGAAGATCAGATGAAATTTGTAGCAGCTAGAGTGTTAACGAACAATTGTGAACGGACAGACGGACGACGGACGACAGACATTCAGCGATCCTAAAAGCTCACCTTGGCACTTTGTGCCAGGTGAGCTAAAAATGGACAAACAGATTGAGATATACGTGTTTAAACAGTATCCCCCCCCCTCCCCCAAATCCCCTTCTACCCTATCTCTAACATACCTGAGCATCAGTGAGTTTGTTGACATGGGCGAGCAATGGGTCTCTTAGTTCTACACAGATGTCAAACACATCTTTGAGCTGTGGAGCTGGTAGCTGTAACAGTACCTGGAAGGACTGGGGTTTGGTCCTCTGACAACACCGCACAAACCCTTCCCATACCTTCTTCTGATTCCAGACCTGGCCATAGAGAATGGTAAGACAATAGACATCATAACTCATTAATCTACAGATACCCATTTAATTTATTTCTCAACTGAAGATAGTTCCAATCTATACAGTCATGAACCAGTATGAACATGTATCATAAGAAATATTTTCTTGTTGATGACAGCTTAACTCTTTGCAGTCGAATCACGCCGATATGCGTGATATAAATATTGGCCTTGGCGTCGGATCACGCCTGTGCGTGTGGTCTATGCGTGATGTTAACAGGCTACTTTTAAGTGCTTATTTAGTTATCAAAAAAGTGATTTACAGCCTATTTGTTTAATACCCATTTATATTATACTAAATAATATTCCATTCTGAAAAAAGATTTCCGAAATATTGCTTTATAAACATGTAATTCACGTTTCAAAACTGCATGTTACAATTTGTGCGTAGACAATTGTGGTAAATGGTTCAACGCCGATCGGGAATGAATTTGGAGAAATGAGCTACCAAAAAGCAATTAAATATAAAGAATATTATTAGAACCAGAATAATAATTCATTTCTTACCCCGAAAATAGCTATTCCGGTGATGATTTACGGTTAAAAGGGTTAAAAAGTCGTTCCCCATCCAACACTCCATTACGATAGAACGGGTGAAGGAAATTATGTCGTATAAACTCCTGCATATTATAATCGTAAATTTCTACGAAATTACTCGTGTAATGAACATTTTCTATGAATGTAGATCGACATTTAACTTCTTGAATTGATTTTCCAACGATACATTATGAAAAATCCCATTAGAAAACAAAGAGATATGCCGAAATTGCGAAGCAGAATTTCTATGCACATTTCAATAGGCCACGCGAACACACGGCATATGTGTATTCATGTAGTTCATGTATTACGTTTGTTACAAGTAAACAAGATGGTTCTAAAGTGTCTTTTTTTTCGTCGGTTTTACAAAGTATTATTTCTTTTTCTACTTTGT
This sequence comes from Gari tellinella, assembly GCA_922989275.2. Classification (NCBI taxonomy): domain Eukaryota; kingdom Metazoa; phylum Mollusca; class Bivalvia; order Cardiida; family Psammobiidae; genus Gari; species Gari tellinella. The sequence continues at coordinate 35,175,244 of OV277857.1, read as the reverse complement.
AAGACTGTGTTATTAATAGGAGATATTGACAAATAAAACAGCGTTAAAAATAGCGCTGTCATATTTTGAAATTGACTCGATTCAAAATGGCAGCGCGACAAAATCGAGGACACTAAACGTGGACATTTCGGGAAAGATTTACGTGTGAGAGAGACACAAAGACAAACAAGAGGGCCATGGCCCTTAATTCGCTCACCTGAGGTCATTGTGCCTTAGCTTAGCCTTAAGACAACATTTTAATATAGCTGTAAATGGAATTATCTTCCAGACAAAAAACCCATGACAAATTGGAATAACTTAAAAAAATATTGTTGGCAGAGTTATGGCCCTTATCCATGACACTTCTTCTTATCAAGCTACATGTATTTCCATATGATTATTTATTGCCCATTCTGCTTTACTTTCAACCTGCTTTAACCCTTTACCCAATAGAAGCGACTCTTAGCGTATTTAATTTATTCCTCCGCTGAAGAAAATAGTTCCAGTTTAAACCCTCATGAACAATTACCATCACAAATATTTTATATAGCCTAGCATATTTTAGCTTAAAGCAGGCTGGAAGTAAAGCAGAATGTGCCTTAAGGCACATTCTGCTTTACTTTCAACCTGCTTTAAGTGGTCACCTGTCTTCAAAACTAGAAACAGGCTATGAGGTAAAGGGTTAAGTTATCATCAACTAAGATATAGATACCATTTCTTATATCTTACATTTTTATGACTGTATAAAGTGGAATTATTTTCTTTAGAGGAGGAATAAATTAAATGCGTAAAAAGGCATATGTATGGGGTAATGGGTTAACATCAGTAGAACTGGAGTTATCTCAAAGACACTGGGAAATAACTCAAAAATGACATTGACCTTTGCAGAACATGACCTAAGTTATAAAGTTTCTAACTTTAACAAAGTTATGGGTAAGATTAAAGTTGTGGACTGACAGACAAACAAATTGACAAACAGACAAAAACAAGAGCCCCATGGGGCATATGTCGCTCACCTGAGAATAGCTGTACATCAAAATGGAGATAATGATTTATGTCCAGGACGGGGTCATTTTTTACCCGAGTGGCATAATTTGAACAATCTTAATAGAGGACCTGTAGATGATGCTATGTTCCAAATATCTAAGATCAGGGTACTAGGGTTCTAGACATGAAGATTTTTTTTAAGTTTCCATTGAAAAAATCTATTTTTAGCTCCTGTGACCTACATATGCAACAGACTGGAACCATTTGAACAAAATAAATAAAGGACATCTAGAAGTAACACCATGCCGAATATCAAAGCTCTGGCTATATTAGCTTCAGAAAAGAAGACGTTTGAAAACTGTGACCCCCGGGTGGGGCTAATTTTGACCCCAGGGGCATAATTTGTACAAACTTGATAGAGGACCTGTAGATGATATGCAATCTACCAGAACCATTTGAACCTTATTGGTATAGGACATCTAAAAGTGTCACCATGCCAGATATCAAAGCTCTGGCCATATTATTTTCAGAGGAGAAGACGTTTGAAAATTTCACTATATAACTCTATGTAAAACTGTGACCCCCGGGGCGGGGCCAATTTTGACCCCAGGGGCATAGTTTGAACAAACTTGATAGAGGACCTGTAGATGATGCTATGTGACAAATGTCTAAGATCTGGCCCTTGTAGTTTCAGACAAGAAGATTTTTTAAGATTTCCTTATTTTTTCACTTGGTTGCCATGGCAACCAGAGTTCTACATTGTTTTTAATTCTTTGAACAATTTTGAAACAACTTGACCCAAGGAACATGGTTGAAATCTTTTCAGCAATATATGAGGAGATGTCATTTGAAGCAATTGTTAAAGACAACAATGACTGTATAAAGTGAAATTATTTTCTTCTGTGGAAGAATAAATTAAAGACATAAAAAGGAATATGTATGCGTTAAAAGGTTAATAAATATCATTAATTACATTTTCTAAATATAGGAAACTATATGTAAATGAGTGGCAAATTTGGATCCAGATTAGATGCAGCATTATGTGGCATCTGAACTGGATCCATACTGTTTATGGCCAAGAATTAATTGTGGACTGATAGACAGAAAGATAAACAAACAAACAAACAGACAGACCAAAAGTAATATGCCTTGAACTAAGTTGTGCTTGAGCATAAAATAGCAGACATCATAATTTCTGCTATGTATCTCAGTGACCTGAGTTCAGAGCTAGCTATGGGTCAGTTATGCAATAAGAGACCGTCTCAGGGAGAACTGACTATTATCATGCTGAACTGTTGTCTGCTCCAAATGTTTGTATGTGAAATATGTAAAAAATAATAACTTATATTTTCTAAATATAAGAAAATATGTAAATGAGTGGCAAATAGTTTAGATCCAGATTAGATGCTGCATTATGTGGCATCTGACCTGGATCCAAACTGTTTGCAAATATAGGTGATTTAGTATAAGGGTGCTTGAAACCCTGCTTAAACCTTCAGTAAAACAGTATAACCTGAATAAAGCGGCAATGAATCCTGCATAAAGCGGCAATGAAAAAATCACTATGGTGAATCCCTATGGTCAGTTTTAGTTTTGATATTAACAATTTTGAGAGAGAATCACCAGGAGATACTAAAAAACAAATATCAAAGCTGTGGGCCTAGCAGTTTTTTACAAGAAGATTGTTTAAAGTTTTTCACTTTTTTAAATAAATTACAATAAGTAGTCCACTTGAAAGTTTCATTTTAACAATTTCTGTAGAGAAGCATCCAAGGAACACGGTGAGCATTTTAGTTTTCCTCTCAGACTCACGGTTTCAGAGGAGATGTCGCTTGAAGTAAATTTGAACGGACGGACAGACGGACGACGGGCGGCGGGCGATCACAACAGCTCACCTTGAGCCTTCGGCTCAGGTGAGCTAAAAAGCAGACAGACAAAAACAATATGCCCCCAACTGCAGGGGCATAAAAAATGTAGCAAACAACACCATATGCTGCTGTAACAGTGAACCTCAGCTGACCTGAGTTCAGTTATGTAACTCTGCCAGTAGGAAATGTGGCTAGGGTCTAACTCTTATAATGCTGAATTGCTGTCTGCTATACATATATTGAATGTGAATTATGACCTAGATATTCAACCGACCAGAACCATTTGAACAAAATAGGTAAAGGACATTTAGAAGTGTCACCATGCCAAATATCAAAGCTCTGGTCATATTAGTGTCAGAGAAGAAGACATTTGAAATTTTCACTATATAACTCTATGTAAAACTGTGACCCCCGGGGCGGGGCCAATTTTGACCCCAGGGGCATAATTTGAACAAACTTGATAGAGGACCTGTAGGTGATGCTATGTGCCAAATATCTAAGCTCTGGCCCTTGTAGTTTTTTACAAGAAGATTTTTTAAGATTTCCTTATTTTTTCACTTTGGTTGCCATGGCAACCAGAGTTCTGCATTGTTTTTAATTCTTTGAACAAATCTGGAAGAGCTTGACCCAAGGAACATTTCTGTAAAGTTTGGTTGAAATCTGTTCAGCGGTATAGGAGGAGATGTCATTTGAAGTAATTGTTAACGACGACGGACGACGCACGACTCACACCGCACGACGACGGACACAGGGCCATCCCAATAGCTCACCTTGAGCCTTTGGCTCAGGTGAGCTAAAAACAACCAACACACGCCGGAATCGAATTCTTTCTTCATAATATGCGATTCTGAATATTAATTATACAGTTAATAGAATGAGAAAACGATCCTAAATTGGACACTTGTCTATCAGATACAACGGATTTGAAGGAAAATTTGAACTTTTTCGTCGAACCTGTTCATAAATAAAATCTCTGAAAACACCAGACCAACGGATATTTCAGGTAATTGATTGGATCTTATATACAATTTGATCATTTGGGGATGAATAGTCAACAAGTTATGTAAGTATTTGTCATAATAGCAATGCACCCAACTCTGCTACCACAGTATGGGCTACCCCCGCGATACACCCTCTCGACCGGAAGCCATAAACTTAGTCTAAGGAGCAAAGATTTAAAGCAGGCTGAAAGTAAATCAGAGTGCACCTTAAGGCACATTCTGCTTTACTTTCAACCTGCTTTAAGTGGTTACACATATTCAATATTAGAAACAGGCTGGGGAGTAAAGGGCAAATGGGAAACAGGTATGTATACTTTGAATTCTTAAGACAGGAGTTCCTGGACACGAGATCTAGCAGCATCTGACCTGCTTAATACCTGTTTGAGTATGAGCCTCTGTAGTATATTGAGCACCAGCCCCAGAAGTCTAGGGTACATTGACAGAGATTGAAGCACTGTTCTCATAAAGAGTGTAGGTAGAGGGGATTGTTCCATCAGCTGCTGCATCACTAGAGCCAGAACCTCCTGGGTGTACACTTTCTTCTCAGCAAAACACAAGTTTGTAGCTGAAACATGCAATCTCATATATAGCAGCTTTAGTGATTCTGTGATAAAAGCAGGTGGCGGCTTGCTTTAAGCTGCAACTTGTATTAAAGATAAATGTGAGAATCCTCATTATAGAGAATCTATCATGGCATAGAAGTGGTCTATGTGAAGCTTAAGCTGGTTGTTTTGCAACAGTAGAAAAGTCTATTATAAGGATTCAGCCTTTTAAGAGTTAATTTTATAACATTTGATTTCAATTTTCTTAACAGATGGTTTTGGTCTTAAAGACAAATTGAAGCATAAAGCAAGCTGAAAGTGAAGCAGAAATCGCCAGATGGAAGATTTCTTCTTATATTCCACATGTTATAAGCAGTCACTAATCAGAACGTAGGAAAGATTTTCAATGGCAAAAACATAATTGTAACTACTGAACAAAGCTCAATTCTATAATAGAGGTAGACAAAATTCTGCTTAGTTTCAGTGCATGTTTGCTACCTTTGATGGTGGTCTTCATGTCCACTTTCTCATCTACATTATGTAGGGCGACCAGTAGCTCAGCTGGAGTGACTGGAGACTGGTAGGTTACATCACCTGGGATAAGAAACCAGTAAACACTTACACGTTCAAAAACATTCTTTCCTGCTATAAATATAAAACTAAACACAAAAGCAACCACATGAAATAAAATGCATATCAGAGCTCCAGATAAGTTAAGTATTTCAAATACACATACTAATTTTCTTATTTCTCCACCAAACCCTATATTGTGACACTCATTAGAATCGTCTGGACATGGGGTTTAAATAAATGAATGGTGTTTTACGGCCCATCAACACATGATGGTCATTTAGAGCCAAACCGACACGGGGTTCAGAGGAGTCGCAATTAAGAAAATTTTGGAAGTGTTCAGTTTACCTTGGGACAATTTCAATTTCCAATCAAATCTAGTTCATTTTTTTACTATTTTGGGTTGACTTTAACAAAATAAATCAAAATGACAGTGTAGACCCTGATCAAAGGTCAGCTGGTATGACTGGAGATTGGTAGGTCACATCACCTGAGATAAGAAAGCAGAAATAGCACTGTATAGCTCAGTGGTAGAGCGTCTGCTTGCAGTGCGGGAGGTTGCGGGTTCAATCCCCGGCCGGGTCAAACCAAAGACTTGAAAATTGGTAGTAATGGCTACCCTCCTTGATGCTCAAGATTTCAGGTTAGCATTACCACTGGTTCGTCGGTGTCAGGATAAAGTGACCGGCCGGGTACAGTCCCAATGGTGCACCTAAAAAGTGCCCCTTCTCATAATCATCAGAATTGATGGCGTAGAAGTAATAAATAGAAAAATAGAAATATTGCTTACTATTATATTACCCTACACTGATTAGGGTCTACACTGTGTACACTTTTTGCTAATGATGAGTACACTTGTCATTATGGTTGAATGTGTTAAATATCTTAGTACTGTACTTCATGTGTCTCATACAAAAACTTGCTTACACTCAGCTTTTTGCAATCAAGATTTTTAATGGCTACATGAAATATGTGTAACGGTTATTACCATGTCCTCCTAATAGTCTGTTAAACACTTCCTTCACAACAACTGGGTTCAACTTGATCAGTTTAGGCAATGCTGCAATAACCTCTTTCTGTAAACAGAAAAAAAACTCAGTTAAAACATTTCCTTTTCCATGACATACAACTGATTTTGTATTAAACGACCACTCAATCAAGTCCAAAAAACATTGATTGCTTAAGGCAGGACAAAAATAATGCAGACAACTCTTTAACCCACTACTCCATAGATACACGTTTTAATGCCTTTAATTTATTCCTCCACTAAAGAAAATAGTTCCAGTTTATACAATCATGAATGTGCACCACAAGAAATATTTTATTTATCCAAGCAGACGATAGTTTAACTCTTTCCTCCCTGAAACTTTAAATGGACAATTCCAGTTTCGATTTTTGTCTAGTCCATTTCTGGCTTTTAAGAGTTGTTTTTGTCAATTTTGGCATTACTGACAAACAGTGAAGACCCTGATCAGAGGGCTCCTTTCGGAGCCCTCTGATCTGGGCCTTCACTGTTTGCACAGGACAAGTGTATTATTCACATGTACACTGTTTGAAATGACGCCTATAGGCGGGACTAGGGTTCAAAGGGTTAAAGCAAGCTGAAAGTAAAAGAGAATGCGCCTTGAGGCGCATTCTGCTTTACTTAAACCTGCATTAAGTGGTAACCTGTTTTCAAAACTAGAAAAGGCTATGGGGTAATCGGTTAAACAATCATTAGTCCTTAGAAATCTGCACACTTCAGGAGCTTTCTGCTTAATATATAACCTGCATTAAGCATTCACTTGTAATACTGTAGGACCGAGTGTAAAATTGATTTCTTATAGTTTAATCCTTTTCCTTATAGTTTGTTTTCTATGTTTAAGACAGATGATTGTTCAAAACAAACTACAAGGACATGAAGAATATCCTTTTAAGAAGAGTTCTGCTCTACTTTAAATCTGATCTGCTTTGAGCAGCGACCAGTCAAGATGGTTCAAAAGTTTCTGATGGCTCTTTTAAGGGTCTGCTAGAGGATAAGGCATTTTCTTATCAGCAAAGGCTTTATTTATATCTTCATGAAGCAGTCACCTGTCTTTTAGAGCTGTTTCACACATATATCTACTGCATAGGTCTACTTTTAAATATTCCCTTACCTTTTCTAGACCAATCAGTACAGGTATAAGAAATCGTACATCAGGAACACGCTTGTGGTACAAGTCACGGACACGCTCAACCAACTCTGGAGATGGAGCAGCTACAAATATAAATAAAATAATAATACAGTAAAGTTCCGCTTAACGACTGGGCCGAAATTAAGACCGGTTCGAAATTACGACCACTTTTTAAAAGAACCCAATATTTTCCTTCATAGTTTAATGTTTGTAGGGTCCGTTATTAAGACCGGTCCGCTATTCCCTATTACGACCACTAATCCCAGAACAAAAGGACCAATAAGTGTTGTTTTAGGGTCTGATATTAAGGGTAGGCGTTCACACATCGCCGGTTGCGACAAAAGCCAGTTTGACACTTTTACGACACACACCTATTCTTTTACGGCAGAGGTCAAGGCCTATTAAACAATAGGGATGCTTCAACGAAACGAGGGGAATGTTTTGATAGCAGATAATTTAAACAAGGGCCACTATGGCCCTAAATCGCTCACCTGGTACACCATGGCAAATTTGACCTATAGTGACCTAGATTATGACTGGACATGACCCACAATCAACCTCTAGAGTGTAAACTAGATTTGTCTATGATTTGACCTAATGACCTAGTTTTTGAACGGACACAATCCATATTTTATTTTGACCTAGATTTCATGTAGGCAAACATTCTGACAATATTTCATGCAGATCTAGTGAGATTTGTAGCTTCTAAATGGTTAACACTGTTTTTCTTTGATTTGACCTAGTTTTCAACCAGACATCATTCAAAATTAACTGAGTAAGATATCAATGAGGCAAACATGTTGAGCAAAATTCATTAAAATCCAATGAGAGTTAAAATGTAGCATCTAGAGTGTTAACAAGATTTTTCTATGATTTGACCTAGTGACCTAGTTTTTGACCCAACATGACCAACATTCGAACTTGGCCTAGATTTCTTCAAGACAAACATTGTCATCAAGTTTCATGAACATCAGATGAAATTTGTAGCCGCTAGAGTGTTAACGAACCAATTGCGAACGGACGGACGACGGACATCCAGCGATCCTAAAAGCTCACCTTGGCACGAACGAAGTGCCAGGTGAGCTAAAAATTAAGTGTATGATAAATATGGCTCTTGTTTAATCTCTTGATTGCTCTATTGTTGCATGTATATTTCGTTTATCTCGCATTCGGCCAAACAGTTACAAAAACAAGAGCTGCATGCGGCCCTAAATCGCTCACCTGAGTAACCATTGTGTAATACTCAATGCATAAAGAAGTTTTTCGTTGCATGGAAGTGGACTGTTGCATGAAGAAGTAATTCAGAATCCGTTTGTCATTATTACTGTTTGAGCAATAAGTAAAAATATGGAAACTATATAAAAAAGTCCTAATAAAGGGTGTTTTAAATAATATTCATTCGAAATATTATTGAATTCTGACAATGGTTACAGTTTCAGAGTAGAAGATTTTTAAAAGGTTTCCTGTTTAAGTCTATGTAAAACTGATAAGCCCAGGGCGGGCCATTTTTGACCCTGAGGTCATGATTTGAAAAATGTTGGTAATAGAGGACCATAAGGCAAAGCTAGATGCCAAATATAAAAGGTCTGGCCTTACGGTTTCAGAAGGTTTTACTATATAAGTCAAATATGTAAAACTGATAAGCCCCGGGGTGGGGCCATTTTTGACACGGGTCATGATTTGAACAATCTTGGTAGAGGACCATAAGGCAAAGCTAGATGCCAAATATAAAAGGTCTGGCCTTACGGTTTCAGAGAAGAAGATTTGTAAAGGTTTTACTATATAACTCTATGTAAAACTGATAAGCCCCGGAGTGGGGCCATTTTTGACACGGGTCATGATTTGAACAATCTTGGTTGAGGACTGTAAGGCAAAGCTACATGCCAAATATAAAAGGTCTAGGCCATACAGTTTCAGAGAAGAAGACTTTTAAAGGTTTTCCTATATATAACTCTATGTAAAACTGATAAGCCCTGGGGCGTGGCCATTTTTGACCCGGGGGTTATGATTTGAACAAACTTGGTAAAGAAACATAAGGCAAAGCTACATGCCAAATATAAAAGGTCTAGGCAATACAGTTTCAGAGAAGAAGAGTTTTAAAGGTTTTCCTATATAACTCTTTGTAAAACTGATAAGCCCTGGGGTGTGGCCATTTTTGACCTGGGGGTAATGATTTGAACAATCTTGGTAGAGGACCAGAAGGCAAAGCTACATGCCAAATATAAAAGGTCTAGGCCATACAGTTTCAGAGAAGAAGAGTTTTAAAGGTTTTCCTATATAACTCTATGTAAAACTGATAAGCCCCAGGGCGGGGCCATTTTTGACCAGGGGGTCATTATTTGAAAATCTTGGTAAAGGTTCACAACATGATGCTACATATGAAATTTAGTTGTCCTAGGACTTATTGTTATTGACAAGAAGATTTTTAAAGTTTTGACTTTGGTTGTCAATATTATGTAAATACGGAAAATGACCACGCCCTTTGGCGGCCATGTTTTTTGACGGATCAAAATTCTTTGAACAATTTTGAAAGTATATAAATTGAGAACATTTTGGTGAAAACCAAATTGAAATCGGACCAGTAGTTTTTGAGAAGAAGATTTTTTTTTAGATATGGTGCATGCTTGCCATGGCAAAAAGACCGATAGCCCCACGCACTTTTTTTCAACAATATTTGAAACTCACAACTACAGTATGTATCTGACCAAGTTTGATTAAAACTGGGCCATTGGTTTCAGAGAAGAAGTTATTTTAAACAAATTGTGAAAAGACGACACGGACACCGACATAAGACGGACAGCGACCAATCACAGTAGCTCACATTGAGCACTTTGTGCTCAGGTGAGCTAACAAGAGGCCCATGGGGCATATTTCGCTCACCTGAGAATAGCTGACAAAATGGAGATAATGATTTATGCCCAGGACAGGGTCATTTTTTACCCGAGGGGCATAATTTGAACAATCTTGATAGAGGACCTGTAGATGATGCTATGTGCCAAATATCTAAGATCAGGGTACTAGGGTTTTAGACAAGAAGGTTTTTTGAAGTTTTCATTGAAAATCTATTTTTAGCTCCTGTGACCTAGTTATGCAACCGACCAGAACCATTTGAATAATTTTGGTATAGGACATCTAGAAATGTCACCATAGCTGGGCACATTATTACAAAAATAATGCACTTGGTGATACAAGCATCAAATTTGGTATGTATGCTGGTATGCCCCTACTTTCAACAAAAAGCCCATTAGCCACGTCAAAACTCAAAATGGCGGCCATTTCCGGTTCTATTATACAGTTTTATCTCTAACATCAGATATATTTGGCCGATTTTCAAACTTTTGGTGTCTAATCATATAGAAGCTATTTATGTGATCCTTAGACTTGTAAAAAGTTTATTTAATCGTATTATAAGCAAAACTGTACAAAAACGAAGTGTGTGTCAAGGTAAAAACCAAATTCACAGGGTTGTTATAGATTATACACTCACTTTACCTTCTGTCATGTTATTTAACGATATTGTTTTCAATTGCTTTTGTCTGAAGATGCTATTTTGCACATTACAACTACATAAATCTGTACAAATCAGTGCTAAAACAAAACCACGAACTTGGTGATACAAGCATCAAATTTGGTATGTATACTGGTATGGCCCTACTTTAAACAAAAGCCGTTAGCCACGTAAAATTTCAAAGTGGCCTCAATTTTTTCAAGATAACTGCCATTTTTGGTTCTCGTTAAGATAACATAATGATAAGATTTATTTTTGAGTCGGCAATACATATACAAGTAACATCAGCTCTGAAGAGCTTTTATAATCGACTATGATCGTTGACCAATTCTTTTCTAACATTTGACATGTTTGATCAAATTTCACCAAAAAATCGATTTTAAGCATAAGGAAGCCAATTCAGTCAAACTCAAGCTGAACAGAAGTTTACTGTAATGCAAAATGGCAAAGCTACATCGTTTGTTTTCAAAATGGCCACCATTTAATATGGGTATAAGCAACATCATTTCTTAAATTTGATCAACATTTATGTTTTTTGTGTCAACACAGATGTCATAAAGTATAAGGAAGCTAATTCAGACAACTTCTTTCTGAATTGAAACTAATTTTATTGCACAATGACCAATCTAGACAAAATAAGTGTTTTTTGCTCACAGATGATCGTTACTTTTTACAATAGTGATTAATATCCTTTCTGATCTTTTCTATATACTTCTGGCCTCTTGTCATACTTTGCATTATGATAAGAGCACAGAAAGCTAATTATGTGATCATTTTCTTTATTAAGAATCTTGTTCTTTTGGGTAGTGACTTATTTTAATGGCATATAATATTATGTGGTTTATGACTACTTTAGCAGTAATTTCTTAGTGTACATGCTGGAGTTCGTGTATAATCGCTTATACTTATGTAGGTGTTCATTTTCACATTTCCAAATATCGGTATATTAGTCTGAACAAGGAAGGCCACATCGTAAATACATGTACTTGCATCTGTCCCTGCAAATAGTTTACTTTAGTATCTATGTTTAATCGGGTATTTGCAATCATATCACTAAGTAACAGGGCTTTCCAATGTATCAGCAGTGTTTCATTCATTCCAACTCTATGAGATATTTCCATCATGACATTTGGTATGCAGAACATTTGGCATTTTCAAACAGAGGGGCTTGACCTTTAGGAACTGCACCTTAAGATCTATACTATCAAGCTAACATGTCCAATCAAACACAATAATCTTATCCCATGACTTGGCATAATTGATGCAATGATTTCCAGATTTTATTGCTTGTACATTATGAGTTATGATTATAGACTGGACTTTGCACATGCACCATATCTTTCAGTTTATGTATTCTATGCAGCCTTTTCTCTTTCTTATATGTGTCCATATCAAATAGTTTTAGCAAACAGCTGAAACGTTCTGTCTTTATGCAATGGTACCACAAGACAAGAGGGCCATGGGCCTTAATTCGCTCACCTGAGGTCATTTTGCCTTAGCTTAATAGGCAAGACAACATTTTAATATAGCTGTAAATGGAATTATCTTGCAGACAAAAAAACCATGACAAATTGGAATAACTTAAAAAAATATTGTTGGCAGAGTTATGGCCCTTATCCATGACACTTCTTCTTATCAAGCTACATGTATTTCCATATGATTATTTATTGCGCACTCTGCTTTACTTTCAACCTGCTTTAAGTTATCATCTACTAAGATATAGATACTATTTCTTATATCTTACATGTTTATGACTGTATAAAGTGGAATTATTTTCTTTAGAGGAGGAATAAATTAAAGGCGTAAAAAGGCATATGTATGGGGTAATGGGTTAACATCAGTAGAACTGGAGTTATCTCAAAGACAAGAAAATATGACACTGGGAAATATCTCAAAAATGACATTGACCTTTGTAGGACATGACCCAAGTTATAAAGTTTCTAACTTTAACAAAGTTATGGCTAAGATTAAAGTTGTGGACTGACAGACAAACAAATGGACAAACAGACAAAAAAGCAGACAGACAAAAACAATATGCCCCCAACTGCAGGGCATAAAAATATAGCAGACAACACCATATGCTGCTTTTACAGTGAACCTCATCAGCTGACCAGCTGACCTGAGTTCAGTTATGTAACTCTGCCAGTAGGAAATTTGGCTAGGGTCTAACTCTTATAATGCTGAATTGCTGTCTGCTATACATATTTTGAATGTGAATTATGACCTAGATATTTAACCAACCAGAACCATTTGAACAAACTAGGTAAAGGACATTTAGAAGTGTCACCATGCCAAATATCAAAGCTCTGGCCATATTAGTTTCAGTGGAGAAGACGTTTGAAATTTTCACTATATAACTCTATATAAAACTGTGACCCCCGGGGCGGGGCCAATTTTGACCCCAGGGGCATAATTTGAACATACTTGATAGAGGACCTGTAGATAATGTTATGTGCCAAATATCTAAGCTCTAGCCCTTGTAGTTTCAGACAAGAAGATTTTTTAAGATTTCCTTATTTTTTCACTTTGGTTGCCATAGCAACCAGAGTATGGCAACCAGAGTTCTATATTGTTTTCAATTCTTTGAACAAATTTGAAAGAGCTTGACCCAAGGAACATTCCTGTAAAGTTTGGTTGAAATCTGTTCAGCCGTTTAGGAGAAGATGTCATTTGAAGCAATTGTTAACGACGACGCACGACGACGGACGACGGACACAGGGCCATCCCAATAGCTCACCTTGAGCCTTTGGCTCAGGTGAGCTAAAAACGTATACTATCTTTGACTATGTATCACATCACATCGCTTTTAAAAGTATTTTGTCAGAGTAGGTTGACTATACACCCGTCCCTATGTATACAGAACAGAACTGTTACGACTTTTACACCAAACTCAGGAATGGAAATTCTTTAAAAAGATTAATGCAGAGTTTTAAGGGAGTTTTAAGGGCCACACTCTCAGCCTTTCTTTATTAACAGTGAACATCTGGTGTACATATACCAAACTTAATGAAGATACTGTTTGTGCAAAAATCCAAGCTGTCCAAGATGAAACCTTAAAGGATAAATTTTGTTGACTTTTACCTACTATACAGACAAATATCTAAAACATATAAGCAAATGTATTTCTGTTTCATGCAAAAGACGCTTAATCCATATTTATTGGTGTAAAATGGCCCCTTTCTCTGTTGTGAAAATCAGTTTAACCAGTGTCACTATACTATAATGAATGAGTCACCAAGCCCTATCTGTAATTCCTACGAGAAATAATCAGTAATTTGGGTGTTGGGTACATTCATTAATTTTTTTCAAATTCAACCACCAAATCTTTTACTTCGAAATTTTGATTTTCTTCAAAAGATAATAAGAAACACTGGTTTGTCGTCCGATTACTCGTCTGGATTTTGAACGATATAAACCAATTTATCAGATGCTCCCTTGTTCACATGATAATTTACACGTGCATGCAGTAGTAAGATAAATGGTATCCATGAATTATCTAGTCACTATTACTATGGTCATGAGTCATAATGGGCATCAACTCTGTAGGCACATTGTTTGATTAAAATATAATAATGACTATTGGGATATGCTAGACTGTATTAAATTTTGGTCACATTTACAAGATGTGCCGGAGTGCAGATACATGTACCTGCGTCTTACATATACATGTACTTTTTCTGGTAAGAAGTTACAAAGTGGTTAAAATTAATGATCTTCAGAATTAGCATGATGTTTATTGTTGGTACAGGGATTAATTGTTATGTTAGATAATTATGGAATTATGTTTGTTTTCTAAATGCAATTATATTTAAATTGAGAAAAAAGAAACATATTCAAGACTTTACAGTTTACTTGAAAGGTAGAATATTGTATGGTAAAGTAATTGCAGTGTCAGATAAAGTAGTATAGTTTGGGCAATCATTGTTCAGATAAATGAAATTGTAAATGTGAGAAAACAGCACCTACATTCAGCATAAGCAGTCACATAACAACAGACAACAAGCTTTGGTCAGCTACGGAGTAAAAAATATATGCGTGGCTAAAATAAGTCATTAGACAATGATATGAGTTTCTAACCGACCGGAGGCTCCCATGAATAGTTTTCTAAGCCTGTTTAAAACATTCTTTGACACCATATGACAAATCGTCATATAAACCAGATGTAAGAAAAGATATTCTACATTAGAGACTATGTTGGCATATGCAAACTAACTCAACAAATTTGTTACGCAGTTAAGTAATTTTTTAATAATAGACTGTCTTTTGTCAAAAATGTGTTATTGTGCAAACACAGCAGTCTGATGCTGACAAAATTATCTTCCTTCTGCTGTAAAAATATATTTTGACTAAAAAAGTGAAGAACCATGGCAATGTACGTCAAATTTAAGAAAGAGAATCGTAAATTTGAACCAAAAACAGAGGCATCTTCGAAAAAACTATGTATTTTTGTCACAAATTGGCCATTACATGATAAAGTGAATTTTAAAACACTTTGAAATTGACTAAATTAGTTTCATTATACTTTAAAACATATACTTAGACACCAAAACTGTGAAGAACGGCCATATATGTCAAATATTAGCAACAAAACTGTATTTTCGAACCTGTAATGGCGGCCATCTTAAAAAATGGCCGCCATTTTGATTTTTTCAAGTGGCTAACGGGCTTTTATGAAATACTACAGATAGAAGTGCAAGTGTGCCAAGTTTGATGCTTGTATCACTAAGTGCATGATTCACCCCAAAAAATGTAATAATGTGCTGAGCTACCATGCCAAATATCAAAGCTCTGGTGATATTAGTTTCAGAGAAGAAGGCGTTTGAAAATTTCACTATATAACTCTTTGTAAAATTGTGACCCCCGGGTCGGGCCCATTTTTAACCCAGGGGCATAATTTGAACAAACTTGATAGAGGACCTGTAGATGATGCTATGTGCCAAATATCTAAGCTCTGGTCCTTGCAGTTTTGACAAGAAGATTTTTTAAGATTTCCTTATTTTTTCACGTTGGTTGGCAACCAGAGTTCTGCATTGTTTTTAATTCTTTGAACAAATTTGAAAGAGCTTGACCTATGGAACATTTCTGTAAAGTGTGGTTGAATTCTGTCAAGCGGTATAGGAGGAGCAATTGTTAACGACGACGCACGACGAAGGACGCCAGACACAGGGCCATCCCAATAGCTCACCTTGAGCCTTTGGCTCAGGTGAGCTAAAAATATATAGAGAAATTCATCTGGAGGAGAGAACCACTGTAACATCTGACAGGGTGTCTTTTACTAAAAGCAGTGTGTCACTAAGACAAGTTTGACTGTAGCTGCATGTTTTACCAACAAGAGACATGGAGGGTCACATTTCACTCACCTAAGTAAGCTAGCAGGGCAAAACAACATTTTAATGAAGTTATGATCCAGGTGTCATAATTTGAACAATCTTTGTAGAGGACCATAAGGCAAAGCTGTATGTCAAATATTTATGATCTGGACCATACAGTTTCAGAGAAGAAGATTTTTAAAAGGTTTTCCTACGAAAAACTGATAAGCCTGAGGGCAAGGTCATTTTCTGTCTGGGGGTCATAGTTAGAACAATCTTGGTAGAGGACCATAAGGCAAAGCTATATGTCAAATACTAAAGATCTGGGCCTTGCAGTTTCAGAGAAGAAGATTTCTAAAGGTTTTCCTTAATAAGTCCATGTAAAACTGATATGCCCCGGGGATGTGGCCAATTTTGACATAATTTGAACAATCTTGGTAGATGACCATAAGGCAAAGCTACATGTAAAATATTAATGATCTAGGCCTAATTGTTGCAGAGAAGAAGATTTTTAAAGGTTTTTCTATGAAAAACTAGTAAGCCCGAGATATGGGCCATTTTTGGTCCGGGGGTCATAAGTTGAACAATCTTGGTAGAGGACCATGAGGCAAAGCTTCATGTCAATTATTAATGATCTGGGCTTTACAGTTTCAGAGAAGATATTTTAAGGTTTTCCTATGTAAGTCAATGTAAAACTGATAAACCCCAGAACCGGGCCAATTTTGACAGAGAAGAAGATTTTTAAAGGTTTTTCTATGAAAAACTGGTAAGCCCGAGATATGGGCCATTTTTTACCCGGGGCTCACAATTTGAATAATCTTGATAGAAGACCATGAGGCAAAGCTACATGTCAAATATTAATGATCTGGGCCTTACGGTTTCAGAGAAGAAGACTTTTAAAGGTTTTCCTAAGAAAAACTGATTTTTGCCCCGGGGTCATAATTTGAACAATCTTGGTAGAAGACCATTAGGTCATGATACATACCATATATCAAAGGTCTGGGCCTTTCAGTTTCAGAAGAAGGTCTGGGCCTTTCAGTTTCAGAAGAAGATTTTTAAAGATTTCATATGCATTAAAAGTTGACTATACGTTCATGTTAGAAAATCTGATCCCACAGCAAGGGGAATATCTCTAGACAAAAACTTTGAACAAGATTTTGTTCCCCCTTGTCACTGATGCTTCTGACAAAGTTGATTGACGGACATGAGCCCCCCCAGCCGATTTTGCGCGGGCGGACACGAGCCCCCCTGCCCCCCCCTAGCCTGTTTTGCGCGGGCGGACATAAGCCCCCTGGTCGGACAGATAATTAACTTATGTTTTTGTTAACATTTTTAGCAAAATATGAAGTTTTTCTTCGGCTATAAATATTACCGTGCTTGTTAGTAATAATGCGCCAATTATTAATTGTTTCTTGTTAATCATGATACCTCGTTAGAAAAATATAATGATGATAGATCTTATCATTTATATTGTCAACTTGATTACACAATAGTGACAAGTTAAGATAATCGTTGCCTATTAGCGAATCAAACTGTCGGGTGACGTGAAGTTTGATAGATTGGTTAAATCCATTGTCCTTATAATCGTAAGTTAAAGGTGTTGTTTGTGTCTCATAATTCTCAAACATATCAAAGTTCTCAAACACTTGGGGATAAAAGCATAATATATAAAGTGCAATAATGACAAAATAACGCTTAAAAACACATTTTGAAGTTTACACATAAAACATGTATTTTATCAAAGGGTGGGTCGGGGGCTCATGTCCGCATGTGCAAAACAGGCGGGGGTGCTCGTGTCCTCCACGCAAAATCGGCCAGGGGGGGCTCATGTCCGCTTACCGAGAAAGTTTGGTTGAGATCGGGTCAGTGGTTTCAGAGGAGATGTTTGAAAATGTGGACGGACGACAAGCTGTCACGATAGCTCATCCTTAGCCTTTGGCTCAGGTGGGGTAAAAACAAACCTTACTGGTTGTAAAGGCAAAACTTTTCTATACCAACTAGTATGTTGAAACCATATCAATAACCAATTCTGAAACCACTAGCCACTCATGGATTTTCATTGCCCCATAGATACACCTTTTAATAACTGATTTATTCCTCCACTTTAAACAGTTGTTCACCCTTAATATTCCTATATTCTAGCAGACAGTAGCTTAAAGCAAGCTGACTGTAAAGAAGAATGTGCCAAGGCACATTCTGCTATCCCATCAACTTGCTTCAAGTAATAATCTGTTGTCAAAACAAGAAACAAGCTACGGGTTAAAGTTTCACAACAATAAACTAGAACCTGCTTTTCTACCTTGAGTTTAATTACGGTTTCATGCATTCAATAACACAGTAAGGTCCTACATATTTATTCCCAAAATGTTTTCAAAATCCTGAAGTTTTCCATAAAGAATGTCACAAGAGCTACACAAGAACACAAGAACAAGAGCTACATGCGGCCCTAAATCGCTCACCTGAGTAACTATTGTGTTATGCTCGATGCATAATGAAGTTTGTCATTGCATGTATGTGGACTGTTGCATGAAACTGAAACAACTCGGAATTAGGTTTTTCTGTAGAAGTATATGTTAAACTGAAAAGCCCCGGGGCGGGGCCATTTTTTACCCTGGGGTCATGATTTGAACAATCTTGGTAGAGGACCATAAGACAAAGCTAGATGCCAAATATAAAAGGTATGGGTCCTACGGTTTCAGAGAAGAAGATTTTTAAAGGTTTTTCATAAGTCTTTGTAAAACTTATAAGCTCCGGGGCGGGGCCATTTTTTATCCGGGGGTCATGATTTGAACAATCTTGGTAGAGGACCATAAGGCAAAGCTAGATTCCAAATATAAAAGGTCTGGGCCTTACGGTTTCAGAGAAGAAGAGTTTTAAAGGTTTTCCTATATAAGTCTATGTACAAGAGGGCCATGGCCCTAAATTCGCTCACCTGAGGACATTGAAGTTTGTACCTAAGTTGACTGGGCGAGACAACATTTTAATATACATGTAGCTATAAATGGAGTTATCTTCCGGACAAGAAAACATGACATAAGTGAATTTTGTTGCCAAGCTTATGACCCTTATCCATGACACATCCTCTTATCAAGCTATTTCCATTTCCGGTAAATGATAATTATTTCACTAGCGTCAGCAGAACTGGAGTTATTTTCCTGACAATAAAATATGACAAAGGGGAAAAACAAAATATTGCTGCCCTTGTGCATGGCATTTTCTCTCATCAGTTTCTTTCCATACGTAAAATTTCATTACAATAGCATCAGTAGAACTGGAGTTGTCTTCTTGACAAGAAAATATCACAAAGGGAAATAACTCAAAAAACAATGATGTCAGAGTTATGGCCTTTGCAAATGGCACTTCCTCTCATTAGGCTCTTTCCAAATAGGCAATTTCATTTTACCCATTACCCCATAGCCTGTTTCTAGTTTTGAAAATAGGTGGCCACCTATGGCAGGTTGAAAGTAAAGCAGAATGGGTCTTAATGCACACTATGCTTTACTTTCAAACTGCTTTAAGCTACCATCTACTAGGATATAGAAACTTATTTTGCATCTTACATTTTCATGACTGTTTAAAGGGGAATTATTTTCTTAAGTGGAGGAATAAATCGAAGGCCTAAAAATGCACATTTATGGGGTAATGGGTTAACAAACGTCAGTATTTATTGGGAGAAAGGGTTGAATCCTGGACAAGTAAAATGACAAGACATACAGATAACTGTGACAAAACCAATATTAAACATATGTATAAATATGGCATAAGACATAATTACATAACTGTCAGTGGATCACTTCCAGATCCTGTTTCTCTAAGTATGAAGCAGACTGAACCATTTCTAAACTTTAGCAGACAACATGTTCAGTTCTGTTGGCCTGATCACTGAGGTCAAGTATTATGCAAGAGTACCGTAGCATTTGCAGCTGCTGGGGGCTTACCCTTACCAGACTGAAATGATGTCTGCTAAATACCTACTGTATGTGAAAAATGTACAATTTTTTTTTTTAGAAAATGTTAAGTTGGTAAATGAGTGGCAAATAGTTTGGATCCAGATTAGATGCAGCATTATGTTGCATCTGATCTGGATCCAAACTGTTTGCAAATATTGGCTATTTGCCCATAGTATATTGAGGGTAACTCAGGTAAATACAGTTCTCCTTAAATAAAAAATACTGTGAAACCTGCCTAGAGCAGCACTTAAACTGTGCAGGGTGGTGTCAAATGTGACCCTAGGGATTTCATTTTAACAAACTATAGAGGGATCCACCAGGAGATTCTACTGTACAAATATCAAAGCTTAGGGCCTAATAGTTTTGGGCAAGAAGATTTTAAAGTTTTTTGCTCTTTTGCTTTTTCAAGCAG
Organism: Gari tellinella; assembly: GCA_922989275.2. Lineage (NCBI taxonomy): Eukaryota > Metazoa > Mollusca > Bivalvia > Cardiida > Psammobiidae > Gari > Gari tellinella. The sequence continues at coordinate 35,154,965 of OV277857.1, read as the reverse complement.
AGTTTGTGCTTTTTTTCCTTTCATTTGAACAACTTCTGTAGAGAAGCATCCAAGGAACATCATGAGCAGTTTGAACTCTCCCTACAATCGGTGGGGTTCAGAGGAGATGTCGTTTTAAGTAAATGTGAACGGACAGACGGACAGACGTACTACGGACAGTGAGCGGTCACAATAGCTCACCTTGAGCCTTTGGCTCAGGTGAGCTAAAAACTGATAAGCCCCGGGGCGGGGCCATTTTTGACCCTGGGGTCTTGATTTGAACAATCTTGGTAGAGGACCATAAGATAAAGCTAGATGCCAAATATAAATTGTCTGGGCCTTACGGTTTCAGAGAAGAAGATTTTTAAAGGTTTTCCTATACAAGAGGGCCATGGCCCTTAATTCGCTCACCTGAGGACATTGTAGTTTGTACCTAAGTTGACTGGGCAAGACAACATTTTAATATAACTATAAATGGAGTTATCTTCCGGACAAGAAAACAGGACAAAAGGGAATTTTGTTGCCAAGCTTATGACCCTTATCCATGACACATCCTCTTATCAAGCTATTTCCATTACCGGTAAATGATAATTATTTCACTAGCATCAGCAGAACTGGAGTTATTTTCCTGACAATAAAATATGACAAAGGGGAAAAACAAAATATTGCTGCCCTTGTGCATGGCATTTTCTCTCATCAGTTTCTTTCCATACATAAAATTTCATTACAATAGCATTAATCAGTAGAACTGGAGTTGTCTTCTGGACAAGAAAATATCACAAAGGGAAATAACTCCAACAAGAGGGCCTGAAGGCCCTGATATTGCTCACCTGTTGTACTTAAGCTTGATAGCTTTATCTTACTGTTTCATCAGTTTTAATTTAAATCCATTCAAATTTGTAGTAAAGCATGTAAACAATTTTGGAATACCTCATAATTCTAGTATGGACTGTATGGTAGAGTACATCAAGGGCAGATTACTAGAACCTAAACAATACTGAAATGAAAACTTTTCTAGCATTTCAAAGTATATCAAGGGCAGATAACTCTTGCTACAATGATTAGATTTCAACAATAATTGCACTCCTTTGAGAACTTATAGGTATATACTTTGTGTGCAAGTAATATCAAAATCCATTGAAAACTGTAGTTGCAAAAGTGTAAACGCTGTTCGATATGGCATTTTCACCAATTCAAGGGCAGACAACTCTTGACCTATTGGTTCGATTTCAACCATAATCACACTTATTTGAACTCTTATGGTCATATACAATCTGAGCAAGTTTGAAAAAGACCGGATAAAAATTGTGGCCTCTAGAGTGTAAACACCCTTAAATATGACATTTTCAGCAATTCAAAGGTAGATAACTCTCAACCTATTGATCCGATTTCAATTATAATCGAACTCAATCGAACTCTTATAGTCATATACAATCTGAGAAAATTTGAGATAGATTGGATAAAAATTGTGACCCCTGGAGAGTAAACACCCTTAAATATGACAATTTCAGCAATTCAAAGGTAGATAACTCTAAACCTATTTGTCTGATTTCAACAAAAATCGAACTCATCTGAACTCTTATGGTTATATACAATCTGAGCATGTTTGAGATAGATTGGATAAAAATTGTGGCCTCTAGAGTGTGAACACCCTTAAATATGACATTTTCAGCAATTCAAAGGTAAATAACTCTCATCCTATTGATCAGATTTCAACCATAATCGAACTCATCCGAACTCTTATGGTCATATACAATCTGAGCAAGTTTGAGATAGATTTGATAAAAATTGTGGCCTCTAGAGTGTAAACACCCTTAAATATGGCATTTTCAGCAATTCAAAGGTAGATTACTCTTGAAATATTCGTCCGATTTCAACCATAATCGAACTCATCTGAAGTCTTATGGTCATATACAATCTGAGCAAGTTTGAGAAAGATTGGATAAGTATTGTGGCCTCTAGAGTGTAAACACTAAAATTGTTGACGATGAACGATGGGCGACGAACGACGAACATTCAAGTATTGCAAAAGCTCACCCTGAGCTAGCTCAGTTGAGCTAAAAACAATGATGTCAAGAGTTATGGCCTTTGCAAATGGCACTTCCTCTCATTAGGCTCTTTCCAAATAGGCAATTTCATTTTACCCATTACCCCATAGCCTTTTTCTAGTTTTGAAAATAGATGGCCACCTAAAGCAGGTTGAAAGTAAAGCAGAATGCGTCTTAATGCACACTCTGCTTTACTTTCAAACTGCTTTAAGCTACCATCTACTAGGATATAGAAACTTATTTCTTATCTTACATTTTCATGACTGTATAAAGTGGAATTATTTTCTTTAGTGGAGGAATAAATTAAAGGCCTAAAATGCACATTTATGGGGTAATGGGTTAACAAACATCAGTATTTATGGGGGAATGGGTTACTTAGAATTATCTCCTGGACAAGAGAAAATGACAAGAAATACAGACAACTCTGATAAAACCAATATTAAACATATGTATAAATATGGCATAAGACATAATTACATAACTGTCAGTGGATCACTTCTAGATCCTGTTTCTCTAAGTATGAAGCAGACTGGACCATTTCTAAACTTTAGCAGACAACATGTTCAGCAGACACCACCAGCAGTCTTTAGTCACTGAGGTCAAATATTATGCAATAGTTGGGGAGAGCATCTAGGCAGCTGGCTAAACCCTTATCAGACTGAAATGATGTCTGCTTAAAACCTACTGTATGTGAAAAATGTACAAAAAAACAATTTAGAAAATGTAAAGTAGGTAAATTAGTGGCAAATAGTTTGGATCCAAATTAGATGCAGCATTATGTTTACTCTGATCTGGATCCAAACTGTTTGCAAATATTGGCTATTTGCCTGTAGTATATTAAGGGTAACTCACGTAAATACAGTTCTGCATAAATCAAAATACCACGAGACCTGCCTAGAGCAGCACTAAAACTGCGCAGGGTGGGGTCAAGTGTGACCCTAGGGATTTCATTTGAACAAACTTTAGAGGGATCCACCAGGAGATACTACTGTAAAAATTTCAAAGCTTAGGGCCTAGTAGTTTTTAACAAGAAGATGTTTTAAAGTTTTTTGCTTTTTCAAGCAGAGTTTGCGCTTTTTGCCTTTCATTTGAACAACTTCTGTAGAGAAGCATCCAAGGAACATCATGAGCAGGTTGAACTCTTCCTAAAATCGTCGGGTTCAGAGGAGATGTCGTTTGAAGTAAATGTGAACAGACAGACGGACAGACGTACGACAGACGGTGAGCGGTCACAATAGCTCACCTTGAGCCTTCGGCTCAGGTGAGCTAAAAACAAGAGGCCCATGCGGGCCTAAATATCGCTCACCTGGAAAAACCAACATAAGGGTCACATGACCCCTGGGGTGGGATCATTTTTTACCCCAGAGACATAATTTCAAAAATCTTGCTGATTTACTTGAAAATTAAGTGTTCTGTCAAAATATTTTGTACATAGATGGTTTCAAACAGGAAGACTTTTCATTGTAAAAAATTTACTTTCAGCTAATGTGACCCATATATGCAACAGACCCGAACCATTTCAGCAATATTGGTAAAGAACATCTAAAAGTGTCACTATGCTACATATCAAAGCTCTGGCCATAATAGTTTCAGAGAAGAAGATTTCACTATATATCTATGTAAAATTACGACCCCAGGGCGGGATCATTTTTGACCCGAGGGACATAATTTGAACAATCTTGATAAAGGACCTGAAGACGATGCTTTGTGCAAAATATCTAAGCTAAGGGTACTGTGGTTTCAGACAAGAAGATTTTTTATTTTAAGTTTTCATTGAAAAAATCTATTTTTAGCTCCTGTGACCTAGATATGCAATAGACTGGAAATGTTTGAACAACTTTGAAAGAGGACCATACAAGGATCATTCCTGCCAAGTTTGGTAAAAATCCATCCAGTAGTCTAGGAGGAGAAGTCGTTTGAAGAAATTGTTGACGACGGACGACGACGACGGACACAGCACAATCAAAATAGCTCACCTTGTGTGAGCTAAAAATAGATATGTAAAAAATTGTCAACAACAACACATAATTTTCAACTAATTTCACTTTTATCAAAAATCTATGTTTCGGCTTGTGCCTTCATCAGGATACAAGAGCCCCATGGGGCATAATTCGCTCACCTGAGAATAGCTGAAAAAATGGAGATATTGATTTATGTCCAGGACTGACCTAGATATGCAACAGACCCGAACAATTTGAACAAAATATGTCAAGTATATTTAAAAGTGTCACTATACAGAATATAAAAGCTCTGGCCATTTTAGAGTCAGAGAAGAAGACGTTTGAAATTTTCCTCTATATAACTCTATGTAAAACTGTGACCCCAGGGCGGGGCCAATTTTGACCCCAGGGGCATAATTTGAACAAACTTGATAGAGGCCCTGTAGATGATATGTGCCAAATATTTAAGCTCTGGCCCTTGTAGTTTTAGACAAGAAGATTTTTTAAGTTTTCATTGAAAAAATCTATTTTTAGCTCCTGTGACCTACATATGCAACCGACCAGAACCATTTGAACAATTTTGGTAAAGGACATCTAGAAATGTCACCATGCCAAATATCAAAGCTCTGGCCACATTGGTTTCAGAGAAGAAGACGTTTGAAAATTTCACTATATAACTCTATGTAAAACGGTGACCCCGAGGTGGGACCAATTTTGACCCTAGGGGCATAATTTGAACAAACTTGATAGAGGACCTGCAGATAATGCTATGTGCCAAATATCTAAGCTCTGGTCCTTGCAGATTTTGACAAGAAGATTTTTAAAGATTTGCCATGGCAACCAGAGTTCTGTATTGTTTTTAATTCTTTGAACAAATTTGAAAGAGCTTGACCCAAGGAACATTTCTGCAAAGTTTGGTTGAATATTCTGTCAAGCGGTCTAGGAGGAGATATCATTTGAAGCAATTGTTAACGATGACGCACGACGGACACAGGGCCATCCAAATAGCTCACCTTGAGCCTTTAGCTAAACAAGAGGGCCTGAAGGCCCTGATATCGCTCACCATTTGTAATGAAGCCTGATAGCTTTACCTTTGAATTTCACCCATTTTATTCTAAATCAATTCAAATTTGTCAACCTACTCTAGTATAGTAGAGTACATCAAAGGCAGATAACTAAAGCCTAAGGAAAACTGAAATGAATCCTTTTTCTAGCATTTCAAAGTATATCAAGGGCAGGTAACTATTGCCACACTGATTACATTTCAACAATAATTGCACTCCTTCCAGAACGTATAGCTACATCCTTTGTGTACAAGTATAATAACAATCCATTGAAAACTGTAGTTGCAAGAGTGTAAACGCAGTAAAATATGGCATTTTCAGCAATTCAAAGGTAGAAATCTCTTGATCTATTTGTCCGATTCCAACCATAATCACCCTTTTTCTGAACTCTTATGGTCATATACAATCTGGGCAAGTTTGAGAGAGCTTGGATAAATATTGTGGCCTCTAGAGCGTAAACACTGTCAAATATATCATTTTCAGCAATTCAAAGGTATATAACTTTTGACCTATTGATCCGAGTACAACCATAAATGAACTCATCCGAAGTCTTATGGAAATATACAATCTGAGTAAGTTTGAGAAAGATTGGATAAAATTTGTTTACCTCTAGAGTGTAAACACTGTTAAATATGGCATTTTCAGCAATTTAAAGGTAAATCACTCTTGATCTATTTGTCAGATTTCAACCAAAATCGAACTCATCTGAACTCTTATGGTCATATACAATCTGGGCAAGTTTTAGAAAGATTGGATAAATACTGTGGCCTCTAGAGTGTAAACAACGTTAAATATGGAATTTTCAGCAATTCAAAGGTAGATTACTCTTGATCTATTTGTCCGATTTCAACTAAAATCAAACTCATCTGAACTCTTATGGTCATATACAATCTGGGCAAGTTTTAGAAAGATTGGATAAATACTGTGGCCTCTAGAGTGTAAACACTGTTAAATATGGCATTTTCAGCAGTTCAAAGGTAGATAACTCATGACCTATTTGTCCGATTTCAACAAAAATAAAACTCACCCGAACTCTTATGGCAATATACCATCTGAGCAAGTTTGAAAAATATTGGATAAATATTGTGGCCTCTAGAGTGTAAACACTAAAATTGTTGACGCCGGACATTCAAGGATTGCAAAAGCTCACCCTGAGCTTATAGCTTAGGTGAGCTAAAAATTGTGAACTCTAGAATGTAAACACTGTTAAATATGGCATTTTCAGCAATTCAAAGGTAGATAACTCTTTATCTTTTGGTCAGATTTCAACCAAAATCGAACTCATCCAAACTCTTATGGTAATATATAATCTGGGCAAGTTTTAGAAAGATTGGATAAATATTGTGGCCTCTAGAGTGTAAACACCCTTAAATATGACATTTTCAGCAATTCAAAGGTAGATTACTCTTGACCTATTAGTCAGATTTCAACCATAATCGAACTCATCCGAACTCTTATGGTAATATACAATCTGAGAAAGTTGGAGAAAGATTGGATAAATATTGTAGCCTCTAGAGTGTAAACACTAAAATTGTTGACGACGAACGACGCACGACGGATGACGGACATTCAAGTATTGCAATAGCTCACCCTGAGCTAGCTCAGGTACCTGAGCTAGCTCAGGTGAGCTAAAAAACCAAGTTACCTTTATCTGTGAGAATATGAATGACTCTGGTGACTAGAGTTTCAGCACCTTTAGGACAGTTCTCCACAAACAACAGCAGCTCTGGCGAGTCCATACCCATACCTTTAACCTAGATAGATATAGGGACACTGCCATCACATGTATTCCCATTCCATGCACATGAACCCATCACACCATAAATACACCTTTTTATGCCTTTAATTTATTCCTCCACTGTAGAAAATAGTTGCATTTTAAACAGTCATGAATGTGCACTAAATGAAACATATTCTATATCCTAGCAGATGGTAGCTTAAAGAAGGCTGAAAGTAAAGCAGAATGTGTCTTAAGGTGCATTCTGCTTTACTTTCCAACTGCTTTAAGTGGTAATCTATCTTTAAAACTAGACACAGGCTATGGGGTAAAGGAATAATCTATTTTTAATGTTTCTTTTTCAACAGTATAATTAACAATATAACTGTCAAACTACATGTAGACACTCATGTAGATCCTTATGAGATGCCAAGATATTCTGGACATGATCTAGATCTAAACTGTATGCAAATTTAGTCGACTTAGCAAGAAGAGAGATTATGAAATTGTGACTAACTTACTTCATAAGATGAGAATGGAATCTTGTGTAAATAGTGATACAGAGACAGACAAAAGAAATACTTCAAGATTGTTAACAAAGAATTGTGACAGATTTCTCTCGTTTGACAGGAAAATGAAAAACAAAAAATTTAGAGATTACTCACTGGTGTTTCTAACATTCTCAGGATGGTCCTCTTTATGTCTGCATTAGTAGATGTGTACACAGTAGCCAGTCTAAAAACAGAAATGAGGAGAAAATGTACTGTAAAGTCACACTTTTAGAATTCTTGACTTGACTTGATCCTGAGTTTATTTGTCATCTGCTGCGGGATAAGTCCCACTAGCTGGGGTAGGCAGCAGGCGGCTAGAGCATCTAACCCCTGATTTCAACGCTCCTCTGTTCTGTGGGTCTATGGCTCCCATGCCACAGGTGTGCAAGTCATCCTTAACATAGTCTGACCACGATTTTCTTGGTCTTCCTCTACCTCTGGCACCAGGAATGGCCATCTTCGTGATTGAGTTGGTGCAAGAAGTGGCACGCTCAACATGCCCATACCACCTCAGACGTCTGGCTCTCAGTGATGCCGTGACTTCTGGTATCCCTAGTTTACCATACAGCGTGTCAGTGTCGACTCCATCGTCAGGTTTGACGCCGCAGATCCAGCGGGCCATTGCTCTGTCATTTCTACGTAGTCGTTGTAGATCTGAAGTAGATGGTGCCAACGCTTCACTACCATGTAACATGGCAGATCGAACACACGCATTGAACACTTTGCCACAGGTTTTAACTCTTTGAACCCTAGTCCCGCTTATATGCATGCTTTTCAAACAGTGTACATGTAAATAGTACACTTGTCCTATGCAAACAGTGACGACCCTGAACAGAGGGCTCCGTAAGGAGCCCTCTGATCAGGGTCTTCACTGTTTGTCACAATGCCAAACATTGACAAAAACAACCCTTAAAAGTCAGAAATGGAATAGACTAAAATGGAAACTGGAATTGTCCATTTAAAGTTTCAGGGAGGAAAGAGTTAAGGGAAACATGCTTCGATGCCAGAATTGGCAGGAGCTTTTTAAACTTTCCCCAGACAGTGCAGCATCTGGTGATGATGGCAAGTTCGCAGCCTCCCCCTGCACATAGCATATCTCCCAGATAGCAGAAGCTGGCCTCAACATCAAGCTGTGAGCCATCAACCACCACCTGGGTAACTGGTCTTCCATCGATTGGACGTGCCTGGTCCAGGCATCTTGGACATACATAGTCTAGGATGCTGGTGATTCTTCCCTTCTTCACAGACAGTATTAAAGACAGGAGCTTTCTGCAGTACTTTTATATTTCTTAAAGCTGCCACCTGTCATACGAGCTGTTGAAATACAGCAAAGCTCACTTATTGCACTTATTTCTAAACCTTTGAACCTAAACCTTTACCTATGCTTCAGTCAAGGCTACTACATGAGAGCACCAATAGGCAAATTACAAATTGAAAACAAGCCTTCTTTTAAGAGGTTGTATTAGATTGACTCTACTGCAATATAAATATAAACTTGAATTTAGTTGACAACAAAGAATGCTACATAACACCATGTCCAAACTCCTCAGAGACAAATAAAACAAATTATTTGTCAAAAATGTTTGCACAATCACATTCTAGTTACAGTGGTAAATACGCTATCACTACCCATTTACGCCTTAATCTATGCGTAAGAAATGCATAGTGAACGGTTAACGAACGGTTAACGCCTAACGATCTTAACCCGTTTAAACGCGTTAATAAACGATTATACCAGAGATGTTGCGATTTGTGCGTCAGTTATCCGTTTCACGCGGAGATTTCAGATCTTATCGACAGACACTGACCACCTGCCTGTAACCAATCAATTAGAACAAGGACTGACCATCTGCCTATATGTGCCACTCAGATATAGGGGGATTAACAGTGTATTGCCAATTAAAGATAGCAATGTTATCGGCGATACCACCCTATAATGTTCTGTAATACACATGTCATAAAGTGGATGTGTAAACCGCTGAAGCTAAGGGGTCCGTCGGCTAAGTGATGACCCTTTCATCCGGGCTCTTTTAAACACGTAAAGAAACGGCTAGGAAAGGCGTTTAACGAAACGGATAATAAACGCGTAAGAAACGCTTAAGAAACACGTAGAGTGGGTAGGAATAGCATATTTACCACTGTATGTACAATATACACATCCTTATGTTTACTTATGTCTTCTCTAATTAATGAACAAGAGGGCCATGGCCCTTAATTCGCTCACCTGAGGTCATTGTGCCTTAGCTTAATAGGCAAGACAACATTTTAATATAGCTGTAAATGGAATTATCTTCCAGACAAAAAAACCATGACAAATTGGAATAACTTAAAAAAATATTGTTGGCAGAGTTATAGCCCTTATCCATGACACTTCTTCTTATCAAGCTACATGTATTTCCATATGATTTATTGCGCATTCTGCATTACTTTCAACCTGCTTTAAGTTATCATCTACTAAGATATAGATACTATTTCTTATATCTTACAGTTTTATGACTGTATAAAGTGGAATTATTTTCTTTAGAGGAGGAATAAATTAAAGGCGTAAAAAGGCATATGTATGGGGTAATGGGTTAACATCAGTAGAACTGGAGTTATCTCAAAGACAAGAAAATATGACACTGGGAAATAACTCAAAAATGACATTGACCTTTGTAGGACATGACCCAAGTTATAAAGTTTCTAACTTTAACAAAGTTATGGCTAAGATTAAAGTTGTGGACTGACAGACAAACAAAGGACAAACAGACAAAAAAAGCAGACAGACAAAAACAATATGCCCCCAACTGCAGGGGCATACAAATGTAGCAGACAACACCATATGCTGCTGTTACAGTGAACCTCAGCTGACCTGAGTTCAGTTATGTAACTCTCCCTTCTCGAAAAAGTGTGTTAAATGTGAATTTAATGCGCATTAAATGCAGCGGTATTCACACCGTATTTAAGTGAATTTTTTTTCTCACCAAGTGCATTAAAGTGAATTAAATTTATTTAAAAAGTGAATTTTTGTGCATTAATTCACTTTTTAGCTCACCTGGCACGTAGTGCCAAGGTGAGCTATTTTGATCGTCCTCTGTCTGTCGTCCGTCGTCGTTCGTTCGTGCGTTCGTCGTCTACAATTTCTTTAAACGACATCTCCTCCGAAACTACTGGATAGATTTTTACCAAACTTGGCCTGAATGATCCTTATATGGTCCTCTTTCAAAGATGTTCAAACATTTTCGGTCCGTTGCATATCTAGGTCACAGGAGATAAAAATAGATTTTTTCAATGAAAACTTAAAAAATCTTCTTGTCTGAAACCACAGTACCCTGCGCATAGATATTTGGCACAAAGCTTCGTCTTTAGGTCCTCTATCAAGATTGTTCAAATTATGTCCCTGGGGTAAAAAATGACCCCGCCCCGGTGTCGTAAATTTACAAAGAGTTATATAGTGAAATCTTCAAACATCTTTTTCTCTGAAACTAGTATGGCCAGAGCTTTGATATTTGGCATGATGACTCTTCTAGAAGCCTTTAACCAATATTGGAAATATGGTTCTGGTCCATTTCATATCTAGGTCACAGGAGCTAAAAATAGATTTTTTCAATATAACCTTAAAAAATCTTCTTGTCTGAAACCACAGTACTTTGAGCATAGATATTTGGCACAAAGCATCATCTACACGTCCTCTATCAAGATTGTTCAAATTTTGTCCCTGGGGTAAAAAATGACCCCGCCCTGGGGGTTGTAATTTTACATAGAGTTATGTAGTGAAATCTTCAAACATCTTTATCTCTGAAACTAATATGGTCAGAGCTTTGATATTTAGCATGATGACACTTCTAGAAGCCCTTAACCAATTTTGTAAATATGGTTCCAGTCCGTTGCATATCTAGGTCACAGGAGCTAAAACTAGATTTTTTCAATGAAATCTTAAAAAATAGTTTTGTCTTAAACCACAGTACCCTGAGCTTACAGTTTTGGCACAAAGCATCTGTCAGAAATAATATTTGTGTAGTTATGAAGCCTCTTGATCATATGTGTATATTGCCAGTTGATTTATATAGAGACAGTGCGAAGATAACGCACATTGTACGTTTTTGTTCTTTGCCTAATGTAATTGTCTACGCTTTGTGCTGACTGTATACCAAAAGCTGAATTTTGTGTATTATCTCTCAAATAAGCTTTAAAGTCATTATTTTTCTGTACTGGACATTTTAAACATAATCAAAGTTTATAACTTGCTGGTGTAAAAGTAAAAGTTTGCATTTTCTTAATTATTAGAAATAATCAACTATTTAGACTAATTTATGCATATTGAAAGAACTGTTCAATGTTAGACGGTCGGTGAATATAACCTGTACAGATATTGAACACAGGGAGATTGCTAATTCGTTCACACGACAACTCTCTCCACAAGCTATTAACGGGATAGCTTACTTTTGATTATATCTCGTTAGTACTTTGCTCTCAGATCATTGAGATTTGTTTGGGACCGAAAACAGTTATTATTGAAGAGTGAAGGTTTACTACAGATCGACGATACGCCATAGAGGTTCCATGACAAGCTGGAACATTGACGTTATAGAACTGTAGTGGAATCAAGGTTTGGTAGTTCAGCAGTGACAACGCTGAGCAATCTGTTCTCATCATAACGTTCAACAACGCCGAGCAGTCTACTTGAGACTAGTGCTGGTGCCACAGTGTATCATCAGCTACACCAATGCTGAGCAATAGCGCTCAGCATCAGTTCATCATAGCGTAGCTCAGCAGAAGTAACGCTGAGCATACATCGGTTAACGGTCCAGCCTGCACTGTGCTCAAACAGTCTGAGAGTACGGGGATATTGTTTATTAGTTTTTGGTTTTGTAGGCAAAGTAGCTCATCCACTTTTAGTTAGTTTCATCCATTTTATATAGTTTTTTATGTAGTTTCATGCTCAATCATCAGGCAAGATAGCCAAAGGAAAATTCTCATATATTTCATATAGTCTGTATATTGTGTTCATGCCTTAACTAGTGTCCGGCTAAAGACACTGTCGCCTCATAGAACACCCGATAAAACACACATCAAGCTTTGGGCTCTAGCATTAGGGTTAGGGTAACCGAACGTCTTGACAGCATCATCTTTAGGTCCTCTATCAAGATTGTTCAAATTTTGTCCCTGGGGTTAAAACTGCCAAGATGCTAGGGGTCACAGTTTACATAGAGTTATGTAGTGAAATATTATTCTCTAAAGCTACTATGGCAAGAGCTTTGATATTTTGCATAGTGACACTTTTAAATGTTCTTTACCAATATTGCTGAAATGGTTTAAGTCTGTTGCATATCTGGGTCATATTAGCTAAAAATAGATTTTTTTTCAATAAAAAGTCTTCCTGTCTGAAACCATCCATGTACAAAATATTTAACAGCACACTTAATTTTCAAGTTCATCAGCAAGATTTTTGAAATTATGTCTCTGGGGTGAAAAGTGATCCCTTCCCAGGGGTCATGTGACCCTAGTGTTGGTTTTTCCAGGTGAGCGATATTTAGGCCCACACGGGCCTCTTGTTTTATAATAAGTACATTAAAAGTGCATTTTTTCTGCACTAAAAGTGCACTAAAGTGAATTATTTTTTAAAAGTGTATTTTTTCTGCACTAAAAGTGTATTTTTTTTATAATAAATACACTTTCAACAAGAGCCCCATGGGGCATATGTCTCTCACCTGAGAATAGCTGTACATCAAAATGGAGATAATGATTTATGTCCAGGACGGGGTCATTTTTTATCCGAGGGGCATAATTTGAACAATCTTAATAGAGGACCTGTAGATGATGCTATGTTCCAAATATCTAAGATCAGGGTACTAGGGTTCTAGACATGAAGATTTTTTTTAAGTTTCCATTGAAAAAATCTATTTTTAGCTCCTGTGACCTACATATGCAACAGACTGGAACCATTTGAACAAAATAGATAAAGGACATCTAGAAGTAACAGCATGCCGAATATCAAAGCGCTGGCTATATTAGCTTCAGAAAAGAAGACGTTTGAAAACTGTGACCCCCGGGTGGGGCTAATTTTGACCCCAGGGGCATAATTTGTACAAACTTTATAGAGGACCTGTAGATGATATGCAATCGACCAGAACCATTTGAACCTTATTGGTATAGGACATCTTAAAGTGTCACCATGCCAGATATCAAAGCTCTGGCCATATTAGTTTCAGAGGAGAAGACGTTTGAAAATTTCACTATATAACTCTATGTAAATCTGTCACCCCCGGGGCGGGGCCAATTTTGACCCCAGGGGCATAGTTTGTACAAACTTGATAGAGGACCTGTAGATGATGCTATGTGACAAATGTCTAAGATCTGGCCCTTGTAGTTTCAGACAAGAAGATTTTTTAAGATTTCCATATTTTTTCACTTGTTTGCCATGGCAACCAGAGTTCTACATTGTTTTTAATTCTTTGAACAATTTTGAAACAACTTGACCCAAGGAACATTCGTGTAAAGTTTGGTTGAAATCTTTTCAGCGGTATATGAGGAGATGTCATTTGAAGCAATTGTTAAAGACAACAATGACTGTATAAAGTGAACTTATTTTCTTCTGTGGAAGAATAAAGTAAAGACATAAAAAGGAATATGTATGGGTTAATAGGTTAATAAATATCATTATTTACATTTTCTAAATATAAGAAACTATATGTAAATGAGTGGCAAATAGTTTGGATCCAGATTAGATGCAGTATTATGTGGCATCTGACCTGGATCCATACTGTTTATGGCCAAGAATTAATTGTGGACTGATAGACAGAAAGATAAACAAACAAACAAACAGACAGACCAAAAGTAATATGCCTTGAACTAAGTTGTGCTTGAGCATAAAATAGCAGACGTCATCATTTCTGCTATGTATCTCAGTGACCTGAGTTCAGAGCTAGCTATGGGTCAGTTATGCAATAAGAGAAGGTCTCAGGAAGAAATGACTATTATCATGCTGAACTGTTGTCTGCTCCAAATGTTTGTATGTGAAATATGTAAAAAATAATAACTTATATTTTCTAAATATAAGAAAATATGTAAATTAGTGGCAAATAGTTTAGATCCAGATTAGATGCTGCATTATGTGGCATCTGACCTGGATCCAAACTGTTTGCAAAAATGTTGCATTTAGTATAAGGGTAGCTTCTTAGCCTGGAAGATACAATGGGTCTGTATAAAAACGGATCATTAGAGAGTTTTTACTGTCAGACCTGCATCAAAAAGCACTGATACGGCCAGGGTTGAGTCAAATTTGACCCTAGGGTTTTGATTTTTTACAATTTTGAAGGTGATTTAGTAGAAGATACTATTCCTGCAATATCTAAGGTGTGGGAACAGTGGTTTTTTACAAAAAACTTGTTTAAAGTTTTTCACTTTTTTTAATAAATTTCAATAAGTAGTCAACATTTGAATTTTATTTTAACGATTTCTGTAGAGAAGCATCCAAGGAACACCATCAGCAATTTAGTTTTTCCCTCAAACTCGCGGTTTCAGAGGAGATGTCCCTTGAAGTAAAATTTGAACGGACGGACAGACGGACAGATGGACAGACGTTCTCACAGTTGGACATTTGTTGGGTACTTTTTTTGTTTAAAAGTACCCAACAGTACACAAAAATACCCAACAATAACAATAGGGCAATCACGGAATGAATGGAATCTATTGTTCTCCTTACCCAACAAAGGACCTTTAGTGCGCTCAGACGGACAGACGGACGACAGGCGATCACAACAGCTCACCTTGAGCCTTCGGCTCAGGTGAGCTAAAAATGCCAATTTTTGACAAATAAGGGGCATGACTCTTGAATGTCTAAGGCAATCTTGCTGGTTATGGAACATAACCGAGACATAATGGTCATACACATGCTGACCAAGTTGCAAAAGGATTGGAATAAAGAGATAGATTCACCAACTGCGTATTTCCGCCCTGTGATTTTTCAAATCACAATCTCAAATAATTGCCATAAACCTACTATTGTCATAAAATATTACCTATTATCTATACAAAAAAGGTGTAATACTACCAAAATATTTATTTCTATTTATAGAAAAAATGTGATCTTTATCATCTATAAAAGCAAAATGGCCATTTTTTGGGCATTTTTTGTAATATTTTCCTAAAATTAAATATGAAGAGCCAAATGCGACACCTAATCCTTTTCAGACAATGATGTCAAAAGTATTGTGAACTAAATATTTGAAATATGGTGGTGTCGCATCTGGATCTTCATATCTAAGAAAAATGATTTCTGATCCTGGTGGTGTTAACCAAGAAACGACTATCAATTGATGGTAATCACATTTTTGGCGTTAAATAAGTATAAATGTTGTTATTAACCCCACAAAGTTGTAATTTTGATATAAAGCAGTAATAAACAAGAATGCGCGTTCAATAAACACTTAGGCCCCCGGTGGCATCCTTGACAATATATTCTGAATATTTTCTAAGTCCAAATTAGGTCAAGGTCAAGGTCAAAATCAAGGTTGGGTAATATGGGTGGATTGGTAGTGATCCAAGGCAACAACTGTATAAGTACCAAAGCATTGTAGTCAGTTATACTGATGCTAGACGAAACGGTAAAATCTAGTTAACCAAGAAATAGCCCATTTAAAATATACTAAGTCCAAATTAGGTCAAGGTCAAGGTCAAAACAAGACTGCGCGTTCAATAAACGCTTATGCCCCCGGTGGCATCCTTGACAATATATTCTGAATCTTTTCTAAGTCCAAATTAGGTCAAGGTCAAGGTCAAACTGAGCTTAGGTATTACTGGTGGGCTGGTAATGGTCCAAGGCAATAACTGTATAAGTATAGAAGCATTGTAGTAAGTAGTGTTGATGCTAGACGAAACGGTAAAATCTAGTTAACCAAGAAATAGCCCATTCAAAATATTCTAAGTCCAAATTAGGTCAAGGTCAAGGTCAAAATCAAGGTTGGGTGATATTGATGGATATGGAATGGTCCAAGGCAACAACTGTTAAAGTATCCAAGCATTGGAGTAAGCGGTGTTGATGCTAGACGAAACGGTAAAATCTATCTAACCAAGAAATAGCCCATTCAAAATATTCTAAGTCCAAATTAGGTCAAGGTCAAGGTCAAAATCAAGGTTGGGTATTATTGGTGGCTAGGGAATGGTCCAAGGTAACAACTGTATAAGTATCTAAGCATTTGAATAAGTGGTGTTGAAGCTAGACGAAACGGTAAAATCTACTTAACCTGGTTACGGACGGACGGACGGACAGGACGATTACTATATGCTCCCGCATCTGTCGATGCCGGGGGCATAATCAAGGTTGGGTGATATTGGTGGATAGGGAATGGTCAAAGGCAACAACTGTATAAGTATCCAAGCATTTGAGTAAGGGGTGTTGATGCTAGACGAAACGGTAAAATCTACTTAACCTGTTACGGACGGACGGAAGGACGGACGGACATACGAATGAGGGGGTACTTGTGGGGACTGCGACTTGTGGGTTGCAAAAATGTCAGAAGGTGTCTTGTGTGGTGCATTTTAGTTGGCCGTCTTGTGAGGATACCCATCCAACTTATGAGGTTGATCGACCATACTTGTATTAACACCAACACGTGAATTGAAAACTTTGCAAGTAATGTCCAGTCCATTTCAAGTTTTAATCGAATAACACTAAAACAAGAGCCCCATGGGGCATATTTCGCTCACCTGAGAATAGCTGAAAAATTGAGATCATGATTTATGTACAGGACAGGGTCATTTTTTTACCCGAGGAGCATTATTAAAATTGAACTATCTTGATAGAGGACCTGTAGATGATGCTTTATGCCAAATATCTAAGATCAGTGTACTAGGGTTTTAGAAATTTTTTTTTTTATAAGTTTCCATTGAAAAAATCTATTTTTAGCTCCTGTGACCTACATATGCAACAGACTGGAACCATTTGAACAAAATAAGTAAAGGACATCTATCAGTGTCACCATGCCGAATATCAAAGCTCTGTCCATATTGGTTTCAGAGGAGAAGATGTTTGAAAATTTCACCATATAACTCAATGTACAACTTTTACCCCCGGGGTGCGGCCAATTTTGACCCCAGGGGCATAATTTGAACAAACTTGATAAAGGACCCTATGTGCCATATATCTAAGGTATGGCCCTTGTAGTTTCAGACAAGAAGATTTTTTAAGTTTTCATTTAAAAATCTATTTCTAGCTCCGGTGACCTAGGTATGCAACCGACCAGAACCATTTGAACAAAATACGTAAAGTACATCTAGAAGTGTCACCATGCCAAATATCAAAGCACTGGCCAAATTAGTTTCAGAGAAGAAGACGTTTGAAAATTTCACTATATAACTCTATGTAAAACTGTGACCCCAGGGGTGGGGCCAATTTTGACCCCAGAGGCATAATTTGAACAAACTTGAAAGAAGACCTGTAGATGATGCTATGTGCCATATATCTAAGCTCTGGCTCTTGTAGTTTCAGACAAGAAGATTTTTTAAGATTCCCTTATTTTTTCACTTTGGTTGCCTTGGCAACCAGAGTTCTACATTGTTTTAATTCTTTGAACAAATTTGAAACAGCTTGACCCAAGAACATTCCTGTAAAGTTTGGTTGAAATCTGTCAAGCGGTATAGGAGATGTCATTTGAATCAATTGTTAACGACAACGCACGACGACGGACACAGGGCCATCCCAATAGCTCACCTTGAGCTTTTGGCTCAGGTGAGCTAAAAACAATGATGTCAGAGTTATGGCCTTTGCCAATGGCACTTCCTCTCATTAGGCTCTTTCCAAATACATTTGTAAGCAATTTCATTTTACCCATTACCCCAAAGCCTGTTTCTAGTTTTGAAAATAAGTGGCCACCTAAAGCAGGTTGAAAGTAAAGCAGAATGCGCCTTAACCCTTTACCCCATGGTCTGTTTCTAGTATTGAAGGTATATGACAACTTAAAGCAGGTTGAAAGTAAAGCAGAATGTGCCTTAAGGTAAATTCTGCTTTTATCTTCTAGAATTAAGAAAATATTTCTTAGGGTTCATTTTCATGACTGTAAGATGGGAACTATTTTCTTCATTGGATGAATAAATTAAATGTGCTAAAAGGCGCTTCTATGTGGGGAAGGGTTAAGGCACACCCACTTTACTTTCAAACTGCTTTAAGCTACCATCTACTATAATATAGAAACTTATTTCTTATCTTACATTTTCATGACTGTATCAAGCAGAATTATTTTCTTTAGTGGAGGAATAAATTAAAGACCTAAAAATGCATATTTTTATAGGGTGATTGGGTTAACAAACATCAGTATTTATGGGGGAATGGGTTTTTAATTAGATTATCTCCTGCACAAGAAAAATGACAAGACATACAGATAACTCTGATAAAACCAATATTAAACATATGTATAAATATGGCATAAGACATAATTACATAACTGTCAGTGGATCACCTCCAGATCCTGTTTCTCTAAGTATGAAGCAGACTGAACCATTTCTAAACTTTAGCAGACAGCATGTCCAGCAGACAGTGCTGTTGGTGTACAACAGCTGACCTGAGGTCAGTTATGCAATTCTGCCACTAGCTGGAAACTTAACTCTTATAATGCTGAATTGATGTCTGCTATACATATTGTAACGTGAATTTTGCAAAGCAAATCATACCTTACATTTTCTAAATTAAAAAAACTATGTAAGTAAATGGCAAATAGTTTGGAGCCAGATTAGATGCAGCATAATGTAGCATCTGACCTGGATCCAAACTGTTTGCAAATATAGGTGATTTAGTATAAGGGTGCTTGAAACCCTGCTTAAACCTCCAGTAAAACAGTATAACCTGAATAAAGCGGCAATGAATCCTGCATAAAGCGGCAATGAAAAAATCCCTATGGTGAATCCCTATGGTCAGTTTTAGTTTTGATATTAACAATTTTGAGAGAGAATCACCAGGAGATACTAAAAAAACAAATATCAAAGCTGTGGGCCTAGCAGTTTTTTACAAGAAGATTGTTTAAAGTTTTTCACTTTTTTGAATAAATTACAATAAGTAGTCCACTTGAAAGTTTCATTTTAACAATTTCTGTAGAGAAGCATCCAAGGAACACGGTGAGCATTTTAGTTTTCCCCTCAGACTCACGGTTTCAGAGGAGATGTCGCTTGAAGTAAATTTGAACGGACGGACAGACGGACGACGGGCGATCACAACAGCTCACCTTGAGCTAAATAAAAAATAATACACTTTTGCAACAGACAGGAAACATTTAAACAAAATAGGTAAAGGACATCTAAAAATGTCACCATGCCGAATATCAAAGCTATGGCCATATCAGTTTCAGAGGAGAAGACGTTTGAAAATTTCACTACATGTATATAACTCTATGTAAAACAGTGACCCACCGGGGTGGAGCCAATTTTGACCCCAGGGGCATAATTTGAAGAAACTTGATAAAGGACCTGTAGGTGATGCTATGTGCTAAATATCTAAGCTCTGGCCTTTGTAGTTTTTGACAAAAAGATTTTTTAATTTTTTTAGAAAAAAACTATTATTAGCTCCTGTGACCTAGATATGCAACAGACCAGAACCATTTGAACAAAATACGTAAAAGATATTCAGAAGTGTCACAATACCAATTATCAAAGCTATGGCCATATTAGTGTCCGAGAAGAAGACGTTTGAAATTTTCAGTATATAACTCCATGTAAAACTGTGACCCCAGGGGCGGGGCCAATTTTGACCCCAGGGGCATAATTTGAACAAACTTGATAGAGGACCTGTAGGCAATGCTATGTGCCAAATATCTAAGCTCTGGCCTTTGTAGTTTCAGACAAGAAGATTTTTTAAGTTTTCATTGAAAAAAATCTATTTTTAGCTTCTGTGACCTAGATATGCAACCGACCAGAACCATTTGAACAAAATAGGTAAAGGACATCTAGAAGTGTCACATGCCAAATTTAAAGCTCTGACCATATTAGTTTCAGAGAAGAAGACGTTTGAAAATTTCACTATAAAACTCTATGTAAAACGGTGACCCCCGGGGCGGGGCCAGTTTTGACCCCAGGGGCATAATTTGAACAAACTTGATAGAGGAATTGAAGGTGATGCTATGTGCCAAATATCTAAGCTCTGGCCTTTGCAGTTTTTGACAAGAAGATTTTTTAAGATTTCATTATTTTTTCACTTTGGTTGCCATGGCAACCAGAGTTCTGCATTGTTTTTAATTCTTTGAACAAATTTGAAAGAGCTTGACCCAAGGAACATTTCTGTAAAGTTTGGTTGAAATCTGTTCAGCGGTATAGGAGGAGATGTCATTTGAAGCAATTGTTAACGACGACGCACAACGCACGACGCCGGACACAGGGCCATCCCAATAACTCACCTTGAGCCTTTGGCTCAGGTGAGCTAAAAAGATAAATGCAAAGCCTGTTTGATAATTGCACCAGATGCAACCTATGCAAATTAAGAAAATGTCAAGACAAAGTTAACAGTTGTTTTCAAGAATAAATTCCGTTTTTTTAGCTAGGGAATTTAAATGCCTCTTAAGACTCATCTGCTTAACTCTTTCCTCCCTGAAACTCTAAATGGACAATTCCAGCTTCCATTTAAGCCGAGTCCATTTCTGACTTTTGAGGGTTGTTTCTATCAAAGTTTGGCATTAAGACAAACAGTGAAGACCCTGATCAGAGGGCTCCTAGGAGCCCTCTGATCTGGGTCTTCACTGTTTGCATAGGACAAGTGTACTATTTACATGTACAGTTGTTGCACAGGATGCCAATATGCGGACTAGGGTTCAAAGGGTTAAAACCTGAGTAAGAATAAGTGCTCACTTGTCTTGCTTATAGATATTGTCTTTTCTGTATGCAAAAAGAGTATACATATGATCTGTTCCATCTATACTCAGCCAAAAAAGAAAGTACCCATCGTATATTTCTATCTATATATACTAGCAACTGGAATATATTCTATTTTTTTATCCGCAATGAAAATAATTCAAATACTGACATTCTGTGAAAAATTGAAGTCGACGCGATATTTTATTTATTGTAAAATATTGGGCGAAATGACATAAGGGTCGATTTAAAAAATGACACTTTCTCGGAGAAAACTGGGTTCACCCAAAAGAAACTTTTTATTCCATTTTGAATATTGTATAAGCACCCAAAATGGGCTGTAAATATTTAATTATGAGTCAGTATCTCATATGTCAACAATTTTGTCCAATGCATGTCGTGAATCTGCGCCGCATGCTATTGACGTAATGCTGTAATTTATAACGCGGGCAATTGTTCCATTCAACTTGTAACGCTTATGCCAAGTCATTTACCATGTTGATTGCGTGATTTGTTCGAATACGACGTCATAGTGCCTCCTACACGTGTTATATAGGATTTAAATTGGGAATATTCACATGCCAGTTTGTTATACTCAGCCAAAACGGAAAGTTCCCTCTTGTTACATTTCCTTTAAATTAAGTAAATTGTCAAGCTCAATATCTTTTAAAGTACTTTATCAACTCCAGTTTTGTTTGAGGTTTTAAAAGCTCATATGATCACCAATGCATTCCAGTAAAAATATTCAGATTAAACGACACATGCAACGAAAATGAAACTCTTGAATTTCGTTATTTTAAATCAAAGGGAGTTAATTTGATAATATAGGACATTCTACTCTTAATAATGCCGTGAATTTTGTGATGAATGAAAGTCTAATGTGATTTTATTATCTTTAAGAAAAAGTTCTAGCTGCTGAATATGAGTACACTTGTTTCTCTTCTACGAAAAATAATTCTAAGCAAAAATGCTTTTTTTCAGGAAAAAGAGTTATAGACCTTTCATTTTCAATACAATGTGCCAGTTATTTAGCCACAATGATTTCATATCATCTGCTACTTTCTATAAACTAAAATTTAAATACAGTTTATGTATGAGACACTGATAATTTAGAATACAAAAGTGGGTACTTTCTTTTTTGGCTGAGTATATAATGCATACTGAGTAACGTACATGAGTTGTTTCCCCTGAAAGCCAAGGTTGATTCCAATCTATACTTACTCATGTATTAGTTTATGGTTACAGGGCAGTAGTCCCAGATATAGGTATAGAGACATTTTGATGGCATCCTCTGTCCACGTCTCTGGAGCTTCTACAAAGTAAACAATACAAATTGGTACCAATATAAATCTAAACCTAAACCCGTAAATCATTTTCCTTTGTTTCTTTGAGACTTAGGTGTACAGATTGACACCAAGCTGACCTTTCACCAGCATGTGAACTCTGCAGTTGGAAAAGCAAACCGTATCCTAGGACTAATCAAGCGATCATTCACCAGCCGAGCCAGGTTTGTAATAAAGATGCTTTACAATACCATGGTGAGATCAGTACTTGAGTACGGTAATGCTCCGCGGATCCACCAATATGCAGGCGACATTGACAAGATGGAGAGGGTACAGCAACGAGCAACCAGACTATGCAAAGAGTTGAAATATCTACCCTACAAGGAAAGACTCAGGAGGTTAATACTGCCGTCCCTGCACTACAGAAGAAAGAGTGGTGATATGATCCAGACATATAAGATCTTGACAGGAAAGGACCGAGTAGACCAGGAAAAACTACTGCCGCTAGCCCTGGCAACCAGAACAAGAGGCCATAGCAAGAAGCTAGCAAAGAGACACTGTCGCCTGAACATCAGGAAGTATTTATTTGGCTTAAGGGTAGTGAATGTAATATTTGCACTGCACTAAGCACACCTATTGCTAACAAGAGCACCGCAAGCCGGGCACATTATACGCCCGCCAAATCGATCTTAGAATGTAGTCATACTAAAACCCTATCAAGGTAAAGTGAACAGAGGAAAGAACGCTGAAAGTTAGGGGTCATATGCTGTCCAAGTTTCAAAAGGATTGGAATAAATTTGTTTGAGAAAGAGAGCGGACAAACAAAAAATGCCAATTTTTTACGATAAAAGGGGCATAACTCTTGAATGTAAGGGGCAATCTTGCTGGTTATCGAACTTGACCGAGACATTATGGTCATACACATGCTGACCAAGTTTCAAAAGGATTGGAATTAATTTCTATGAGTAAGAGAGCGGACAAACTAAGAAATGCCCGTTTTTGACAAAATAAGGGGCATAACTCTTGAATTTCTAAGGAAATCTTGCTGGTTATAAAACATAACCTAGACATTATGGTAATACACATGCTGACCAAGTTTCAAAAGGATTGGAATAAATTTATTTGAGTTAGAGAGCGGACAAACTAAAAAATGCCTGTTTTAGATGAAAAAAGGGGCATAACTCTTAAATGTCTGTGGCAATCTAGCTGTTTATAGAACATAACCGAGAAATTATGGTCATACACATGCTGACCAAGTTTCAATAGGATTGGAATAAATTTGTTTGAGTAAGGGGCATAACTCTTGAATTTCTGGGGCAATCTTGCTGTTTATTTAACTTGACCCAGACATTATGATCATACACATGCTGATCAAGTTTCATAAGGATTGGAATATATTTGTTTTGAGTTAGAGAGCGGACAAACTAAATTATGCCTGTTTTTTTACGAAAAAGGGGCATAACTCTTGAATGTAAGGGGCAATCATGCTGGTTATCGAACTTGACCGAGATATTATGGTCATACACATGCTGACAAAGTTTCAAAAGGATTAAAATAAATTTGTTTGAGTTAGAGAGCGGACAAACTAAAATGCCCGTTTTTGACAAAAAAGGGGCATAACTCTTGAATGTCTGGGTCAATCTTGCTGGTTATCGATCTTGACCGAGATATTATGGTCATACATGTTCTGACCAAGTTTCAAAAGGATTGGAATAAATTTGTTTGAGTTAGAGAGCGGACATGAAAAAGTTAACGGACGGACAGACGGACATTCTTACGGGAGGATACTTATGTGGCTATTTTCTATTGTTTTCTTTTGCGTGGCTAGCCACACAACCGACAATTTGTTTTTGCTCTAACTTGAAAAATAATGATCTGGAGGCTAACCCTACCCCTAACCCTATGTCCCACAACTGGCCAGGTTAATGTCACAAGAAATGGCCAGACTAATGTCACAAGAGACGGCCAGGTTAATGTTTTTCAATTATGGGGCTAAGAATTTTAGCCACGTAAGTACCCTCTCGTAAGCACGGACAGACAGACGGACTGACAGACAGACGGACAGCGCCACGACATAATACGTCCCGTCTGAAGAAGGGCTTATAACAAGAGTTGTCAGAGAGACAACAAAGCTCGCCACCGGCACCTTTAGAAACTTAAAAGCACACTCAAGGTCACAGAGGTCAACCTTTTTGCCTGCATGGAAAGGTCTTGTCCATATACAAAGGCAAATCAAATATGAAAATAACACCTCAAGGGACATAGGAATTATAAGCATTTTTTAAACATAAACACAGATTTCGAAACCTAAAACCATTCGCGACCTTAGTTCAAGGTCAAGGACACTGGGCTAATTTTATTGCAACGCATGGAAAGGTCTTGTCCATATACACATGCATGGCAAATATGAAAGAAATATCTCAATGGATATATGAGTTAAAGAAATTTTGAGAAACCTAAACGCAGACTTTGAAACCTAAATGCGGGTCCTAAGTTCAAGGTCAAGGTCAGAGGGCTCAAACATTTTGCATGCAAGGAAAGATCTTGTCCATATACACATGCAAACTGAATATGAAAGGAATATTTCAATGGACATTCTAAGGAGTAATACAAATTTTGAGAAACCAAAACACAGATTTCGAAAACTAAACATGGGCCCTTAGTTCAAGATCAATGTCACAGGGGTCTAAATTTTGCTGTGCCTGGAAAGGTCTTGTCCATATACACACATAAACCAACTATGAAAGCAATACCTCAAGGAACATAGAAGTTATAGGCAATTTTCGAAACCTAAACACAGATTTCGAAACCTAAACGTGGGTCCTAAATTCAAGGTCAAGGTCACAGGGGTCCAATTTTTTCTGTGCATGGAAAGGTCTTGTCCATATGCACACATTTACCAACTATGAAAGCAATACCTCAAGGGACATAGAAGTTATAGGCAATTTTCAAAACCTAAACACAGATTTCGAAACCTAAACGCGGGCCCTAAGTTCAAGGTCAAGGTCACAGGGGTCCTATTTTTTCTGTGCATGGAAAGGTCTTGTCCATATGCACACACATACCAACTATGAAAGCAATACCTCAAGGTACATAGAAGTTATAGGCAATTTTCGAAACCTAAACAAAGATTTCGAAACCTAAACGCGGGCCCTAAGTTCATGGTCAAGGTCACAGGGGTCCAATTTTTTCTGTGCATGGAAAGGTCTTGTCCATATGCACACACATACCAACTATGAAAGCAATACCTCAAGGGACATAGAAGTTAAAGGCTATTTTCGAAACCTAAACGTGGGCCCTAAGTTCAAGGTCAAGGTCACAGGGGTCCAATTTTTTCTGTGCACGGAAAGGTCTTGTCCATATGCACACACATACCAACTATGAAAGCAATACCTCAAGGGACATAGAAGTTATAGGCTATTTTCGAAACCTAAACACAGATTTCGAAACCTAAACGCGGGCCCTAAGTTCAAGGTCAAGGTCACAGGGGTCAAATTTTTTCTGTGCATGGAAAGGTCTTGTCCATATGCACACACATACCAACTATGAAAGCAATACCTCAAGGGACATAGAAGTTATAGGCAATTTTCAAAACCTAAACACAGATTTCGAAACCTAAACACGGGCCCTAAGTTCAAGGTCAAGGTCACAGGGGTCAAATTTTTTTCTGTGCATGGAAAGGTCTTGTCCATATGCACACACATACCAACTATAAAAGCAATACCTGAAGGAACATAGAAGTTATAGGCAATTTTCGAAACCTACACACAGATTTCGAAACCTAAACGCGGGCCCTAAGTTCAAGGTCAAGGGGTCAAATTTTTTCTGTGCATGGAAAGGTCTTGTCCATATGCACACACATACCAACTATGAAAGCAATACCTGAAGGAACATAGAAGTTATAGGCAATTTTCGAAACCTAAACACAGATTTCGAAACCTAAACGCGGGCCCTAAGTTCAAGGTCAAGGTCACAGGGGTCCAATTTTTTCTGTGCATGGAAAGTTCTTGACCATATGCACACACATACCAACTATGAAAGCAATACCTCAAGGGACATAGAAGTTATAGGGATTTTGTTCAAATTGTTTACGCCATTCACGACGACGACAACGACGACTATACTGGGGGTATTGCAATAGCTTGTCATGTACTTCGTACAGGCGAGCTAAAAATCAATGTCTCTTTTGGTGGTCGCTTGGCTCGGGTCTATCTGTATTTCTCCTCTTTTGTTCAGTGCTGTGCTTATGTAACAGCCTTTACAGTGATGTACATATAATTTCTGTTTTTGTGTGTGTGTTTTGTTCTCTTGAACTAACCAATATTAGACCTGTAAAATACTTTGTTGATCAAAAGCCCCTAGTTCTGGAGAACAAAACATAAACAACCTAAATAAGTTGTATTCTTAGATTGCAACCTTATATGTAAACCCTTTCTTTTACAGTCATAAATCTTTTTGTATCTTGTATCTTGTAACACAGATAAGGGCTATGATTTGCCCTCAGCCAATCAGAAGGATTGATTAGGGTCATGTGATTAAGGCTCTCTCTCTCAAACCTATAAGTACAGAGAGAGAAGCTCAATCACACACACTTACTCAGACCAGCAACTAGAAAGATACATTCTACCTAGCGATACACTGTGGCAGGTTAGGATTTGTTCTTCTAGGTGAAACTTATTTATTACTTAAATACACTTAGGAACATTTTCTGCTTTATTTAACTACATTTCTAAATTGAGTGTGTCACTTTTAAAGCCATTTAACTTAGCACCATTTTTGGTTTTTACTTCTTACTTTAAGCATTTTGGCTGTTTGCTATTTAGATCATTTTGCTAAATTATTGTTTGCATTTAAAGCAGCACATCTTATAACTTTATCTGGCTTTAGTCATTTGTGTAAATAATCATTTTATGCTTTAGATTAGAACTGTTTGATAAAATACAAGTGATTAACACTGATCTTAGCCTTTTGTTTTAATTATTTAGTTTTCTGACCTTTTGGTCAGTGGTGTCCATCCTGACAACTGTTTACCTCACTAATGTTATGTTACAGTTTTGCGTAACATTGGCAAGGTAAACAACCTTAGTTAAAACCCAGCTTAGGGTTGCCTTCCGCTCGTAAAACCCGTTTTAAAACCCAGCCACGCAACAACTGTATAAAGTGGAATTATTTTCTTCAGTGGAGGAATAAATTAAAGGCGTAAAAATGCATATTTATGGGTTAACAAACATCAGTATTTATGGAGGAATGGGTTGAATTGAAATTCTCTCCTGGATAAGAAATCAAAGCACTGAAAGTGCTGAAGGCTTGTGGTGGCGAGTGGAAGTGAAAGACTGAGCACGCAAGAATATTGTTGCATACAGGGTGTTACCAAGATCAAGAATGTAATGTAGGTCATTTTTCTGTATGTGATTGGGCCGTTTCAAGCAAAGGAAGTAAAGGAATATTAAACAGTTGGGTACACACTGTTTCCCACATGTGGCAAACGAATATTTTCAACATGACTGACTGATAACTGCAGCCAACACAGAAACAGCGCTCATCTTAAAATGATAATCATGAAAAACCAGCAGTGTGTATGGTATATAACAAAACCATGGCAAGTTGCAAAAGGCGAATGTAATGGCAAGGGGTAGTACTCAGTGGCAGAACCATATTCAAAAAGACATCAGGTCAACATTTGCCAGTTTAAAACAACCCAAACATAATGATGGCAGAGGCAACAAGATGAGAATTAATTATAGCTGACAGATAATGTAATGATTTTCATTTGGCCCTCGACTTTACTATCTAGTTTCACAATTTCTGTACTACATCATATTTTGCAAATCTGAATGAAGTTGACAAATCTCAACAGAGAATTAGAAGTATGTTTTCTACTGATTGGAAATCTGAAAGAAGGCAACAATTCTATGCAAAAGTCTAGAAGAATGGTGTCTGAATTAAGCTCTAATTTGACAGCCTATGTCATGTTCTGAATTGATTATAATTCAACTAAAGGTGTTTTTTTTTACTATTTGGCAATCTAGGTATATCTCTCTTATGAATTTTACTAATTGTCAGTCTAGGTTGATCACTCTTGTGAATAATTGTTGACTAGGAATAATGTTGATTATTCAAAAGCAACACATATTTTGTTCCCACTTAAGTCCGGTGGAAAAATCGTGCCCAGTCAAGGTTTTGTTCGTGACGAACTTTCATTTTTTTCATTGAAAGGACGTTATCTATTCAACAGGGTAGCTTTCATAACGCTTCAATAAATGGGTCTGTAAATTAATTTTAAGCAGAATAGTTTATGATTCTCCTAGTCGCCAATAGATTTTACTAACTTGCAACAATTATTAAAACATCTAGTTACTTGCAAACGTTAACGGCGATTCCATTGTTTCTGTTCACGTGTGTACTTTATTACTTTCAAAACGTCGCATTATTCAGAGTAGAAGTTCGTTGAAAAGCTTTATCAGAATATATAAATAGTCTACTAACTCGTCTTTATTTTAAATTTATGCAGTGTTTAATTTAAATATTAGTAAAATTTTTGGAGTATCAATCAATACGATATTTATATCCGACAGGTTTCCGAAAATTTCAAACACAAAAAAGTTTTAACTGTGCAAATCGAGCGCCAATATCAAGGGCCATTCTCGGTAAACTCTGGGTCAAAAGCTACACGCAATGAGTGCATGTCAATCAAACTAAGCCCCGCCTTCATTTATTTAGACACTTGAAAATCAGACGACAGGTGCTACAAAAGAATGTCCAAATGGTATGACCTAATTACGCAATTGTTGAAGACATATTTTCTAGACTGCACATTTACACGCATTAATTGTGAAATATTATTGATTTATTTACTTAGTTCTCTTTTGAAAATGCCTTACCTAACCTTAGTGAAAAAATAACTATTGATGTTCCTATTAATGAGGTGTTATGTGACGTGTGATAATTGACGGAAACAATGCAGCCCATGCTACCCTGTTAATCCAGGCAAACTGTGACAGCCGCTATCAAAACAATGACCTTTAATCAGCAACAAAAGACACCACAACAATTACATGCATGTTGTTTTAACTGGTGTCATAGGGCGATGATTGCCAACTCCACACACAAATTTATCGCTATGTCACGTTGGGGACTATGGGTACTGTATTAACGGTATTTATGTAACAACAGTTTGATCGCTACCTGTATCTTCATGCAGTTTCTAAGTATATAGGAAACCAAACTCGGCCTTTCACGCCAGTTTAAACCAGGAATGGAAAATTCTGAGTGAGTGTCGTATCTCTATATCCTGGTCAAATGTTAGATTTATTTCGCATGTTTTATCTAAAGTTTTATTATAGTTTAAACATATTTTATTGCCATATATTTGTACAACCATATAACACAAGTTCATAATCTTATTTACAAAATACAAATATAAGAGCAAAAGGGTTGGGCCACAAGTTCTACCAACATTAGTTACGGCCCTCCCCTTAGTTTTATTATAGATGATAAGGATCCACAAAATTCTGTTTTGTCAGATTGTTATTTCGTCGCCTGGTTGTTGAAATAATCAGGGTCGAAACTTTGTTAACTTAGTGTCATCTGGCCGATAGTCTTGTACTGATTAACTGATTATTGGTGGTTTTCACCTAGTGACGTGATCTATTAAGGCTATTTTAGACAGATCTAGCGTTACCAGGATATAGACTAAATCTATGTGTTAACTGTTAACCATGGTCTCTATGTACACTTATTTCTTATGGTAGAGATATTTGTTACAGATTTACTACCTATACAATGCTCCAGCTATAGGCAATGCACTAAAAATACACCTATATAAAATGATTGGATCGTTTGGGGTATTCAGATGAACCCTAGTGTAGACGGCGCTGTCAGGGCACTTTGAGAAAGCCTGTGGAGACCCCGTATGACAGAAATTTTTGTAGGGGGAGCTAGACTAGCACCCAAAAAAACTTTACGATTAGATAGACCTTGGGCAGATATGCCCAAAGCCAAAAATGACAAGACATACAGATAACTCTGACAAAACCAATATTAAACATATGTATAAATATGGGATAAGACATAATTACATAACTGTCAGTGGATCACTTCAAGATCCTGTTTCTCTAAGTATGAAGCAGCGTGACCATTTCTAAACTTTAGCAGACAACATGTTCAGCAGACACCACCAGTTCTGTTGGTCAGTCACTGAGGTCAAATATTATGCAATAGCTGGAGATGCATCTTATCATACTGAAATGATGTCGGCTTAAAACCTACTGTATGTGAAAAATGTACAAAAAATCAATTTAGATAATGTAAAGTAGGTAAATGAGTGGCAAATAGTTTTGATCCAGATTAGATGCAGCATTATGTTGTGTCTGATCTGGATCCAAACTGTTTGCAAACATTGGCTATTTGTCCTTTGGGGGAATAATTTGAACAAACTTGATAGAGGACCTGTAGATGATGCTATGTGCCAAATATCTAAGCTCTGGCCCTTGTAGTTTTTTAAGATTTTTTAAGATTTCCTTATTTTTTCACTTTGGTTGCCATGGCAACCAACTTTGGTTGCCATGGCAACCAGAGTTCTACATTGTTTTTAATTCTTTTGAACAAATTTGAAAGAGCTTGACCCAAGGAACATTCCTGTAAAGTTTGGTTGAAATCTGTCAAGCGGTATAGGAGGAGATGTCATTTGAATCAATTCTTAACGACGACGGACACAGGGCCATCCCAATAGCTCACCTTGAGCCATTGGCTCAGGTGAGCTAAAAACAAAACAAAAAACACAACTTGGTATCATTTCATAAAAAAATATAGTTTTTATAGTAAAACTCTTTTTAATTAGAAAATACTAAAAATGTTTTGTTTTTAGCTCACCTGAGCCAATTTTTACTATAAAAACTATATTTTATTAGCAAAAATACCTTACCTGCTATGAATCTTGCTGACTTCGTAGCAAAGGTGGGAAGGTAATAATTAACATCATGTACTCACCTAAGTACTCGTCAGACTGCATCCTCTTCAGGTAGCATAAGCTAGCTGGATTTCTTAACGATAACTGTGTATTCCAGTCGCCGAGAAAAGAGGATAGAAAAAGCTAGAACAGAGATATTAGTGAATAATATTCTGAACAGCCACTAGGGGGCCAAGAGCCTGAAGATTATCTCTAGTATGAGAGAAAGATCTCAAATAAAATGAAGAGAAAGTAGATGCATTTTTCCACGACGAGGCGTTCAAAATGTCATCTAAAGGCGCATGGTTAACGAAGGCCCACGAAGAAGCGAGAGCGCTGAGTTCATGAGAACGTATCTGTAGGAGAGACAAATTGTTTTCCGACAGGTTAGAAGCGTATAGTAGAAGCAACCCATCTCGAGATGGATGCTGCAGAGATATCACCAGGAATAAAGAGATGTTTACGAGAACCGCGAGTAGTGCTAGTTCTGTCAACGTAAAATTTTAGAGCTCTGATCGGGCAGAAAGTACGATCAGGGTCAGCTCTGTTTAAAGTGTGAGATAGGCTAGGAATCTTGAAAGGTTCCGGAGCCTTAGAGGGGAGTTGAGTTTTGGCAAGAAATCCTGGTTCACACGAAAATGTGACTGAACCGTCGCTATGCCAACGTAGATGTCCCGCATCAATAGATAAGGCGTGGATTTCACTCCGGCGTTTTGCTGAGGCGAACGTGAGTAAAAAGACTGTTTTCCACGTTAAATGAAGGAGAGAAGCTTTATCTAAGGGTTCATACGGAGCCTTAGTAAGCGACCAGAGAACACACGATAGGTCCCACTTGGGAGTGAGAGACCTAGACACAGGTCGAGCTAGTTCAAAAGAACGAAGCAGATCTGATAGGTGAATGTCTGAGCCAATAGAATTTTGTCCACGAAACTTGAGAGTATGAGAGAGCATAGCTCTATACCCTTTAATAGTACTCACAGCTAGACCCATATCTTCGAAGAGATATGTGAGGAAATTAGCTATGTGATGGATAGAGGGATGGACTGGATCAATCTTCCCTCTACTACACCAATCTGTGAAGATGTTCCATTTGGCGTTATAGACTGTACACGTCGAAGAACGTCTAGCCTTGATGATATGTGTGGAGACTTCAGAAGAAAATTTCTTCTTTCTGAGGCCTTCCCTGATAACGGCCACACGTGAAGGTGGAACAAGAGAGGATTGTCGTGAAAGACGTTTCCTTTTTGAGATAGCAGATCCTCTTGGTGTGGAAGAGGTCTGGGATGATCGTAAAGAAGTTCCAGGAGATCGTTGAACCACGATCTCTGGGGCCAGTACGGAGCTACTAGTAGAATTTTGCATTCCGACTGTCTGATTTTGCTTAGTACAGCAGGAATCAGAATGAATGGGGGAAATGCATAAGCGAACAGGTGATCCCAATTCAGAGTTAGGGCATCTATCCCAAGCTGCGTGATCCAGAACTGGGGACACATACAGAGGGAGTCTGTTGTTCAGTCTGGTCGCAAACAGGTCCACTAGTGGACGATCGAAGCAAAGGAATATCAGGTTGGCTACTCTCTGATTGAGAGACCATTCTGATGGCAGAATCTGGTTCCGGCGGGACAGGCTGTCTGCTATAGAGTTCAGTCTGCCCGCTAGATGTTTGGCTCGTATGGTGATCCCGGAGGATTGACACAGGAGAAGAAGCTTCTTTGTCTCTTGAAAGAGAGCAAGAGAGTGAGTTCCGCCCTGTCTGCGGATGTAAGAAACTACTGTCGTGTCCGTGGACAGAGACACGCAGTGGCCCTTTAGAACAGATAGAAAGGAGGACAGAGCTAGTCTCACTGTCATCAATTATAGGTTGTTGATATGAAGTTGAGATTCCTGTCGAGACCATAGGCCTGAAACCATTAGACCCGATGGTTCCAGGTGTGCTCCCCACCCTTCTTTGCTCGCATCTGTGAAGAGGAACAGAGATGGGGTCGGAAGATGGAGAGGAACGCCTTTCAGCATCCTGTCCTTGTTCAGCCACCATTCCAGAGCTTGATGGAATGGAGGGCGGAGGGGAACTAACGTCGAGAGGTGGTCCCGGCGGGGCCTCCATAGAGCTAAGAGATAGAACTGAAGGGGTCTCATAAAGAGGCGACCCAGTTCTATGAAGTCCGCCGTAGAGTTCAGAGTCCCTAGGAGGGACAGAAGAGACCTGGCGGAGCAATGACGTTTGTGTAAGAAGGTCTGAATCAGATCTAGAACTAGATCTATTCTGGCAGGGGGAACGCGAACTATGTTCCTGTCCGTGAGAAAGTTCATCCCTACGAAGACAAAGTCTTGGGATGGGATCAAACTTGACTTGTTTGGGTTAAGTATGAGAAGAAGGCGACTGTGCCGACTTGAAACCAGTTGATTTACCCTGGTAACTAGTCTTTCCCTTAGCAGAGCTATCAAACTTTCTCTGGTTAGTTTGTTTGCTCTGCTTGGTCTTCTGCCGCTTAGGCTGATTAGGGGTAGAAGACGGAGCAGGAGAACTGCGCCAGGCATTAGCTGATTTTGAGCTATTGGCCCGTGCAGCAGACTTATGAAGCTGCAACTCCCGATCAGCTTTGGCTACCTCCTTGATGAGTCCGCCAAAAAGCTGAGGGGAGGATAAAGGCGCAGACCTCAAAGTCTCCTTAGAGGATGGTACAGGCAGAGATGTTTTGCTGAGAAACGCATCTCTCCTGACCCGAAGCATCTCGGCGGTGTTAGAGCAGGCTAACCCCGACAGGATGCGGGTAGAGCGGCTGACCTGGAAAGCCAGCCGTCTAAGAACCTCGGGGAAGGATTATCCTCCGAGGAGAGCTGAATTAAAGCAGCGGCGAACAGGTCGGCATTGGACGCAAGTCCCACCTGTTGCCTCTGCCTTAGTTCCCACCTGTCCAAGAAGGACATGGACAGGGTGACCGAAGAAAGCTGAGAAAGACCCAAGAGTTGGGCATCAGCATCCAGTGGAGGAATATTCGCCACTGGAAAAGGAGCGTCAGGTGACGGGACCGGAAGACCCATAGATGCGTTCGGTGCCACCTCCCTAGTGATTTTGGAGGGCACCGACCAAGAGGCTTCCGATCTAACCTTGTTGGAAGAATCCAACTTGCTAAGCACTCCAGCAACAGTATGAGTTACCGGAAGAGCTAGCTTGGAAGCTCGGGGAGACAGAACTCCCCGAGCAGAAAGAAGCTTCTCACCCGCAGACAAGGCCATAGGCTCTGAGCAAGAGACAGGTCTGCTACAGAGGTCCTCAGGGAGGATATCAAAGACATCCTCACAGGCCTTGTCGAAGGAGAGAATGACCGGGTCAATCTCCCCGTCGTCCTCGGTGACTGATTTAGAGTCGTCCTGAGAGCGATCAGTAACGGGAGAGAGCGGGCCCTCCAGAGGAGTAGGAGGAAAACTGCTTCCGGTAGGAACGGGAGCAGGAGAAGTTCCCACTGCCGGCACAGGGGCCGATGGCAGTGGAAGACCGGGTACCGGATATCCGGAAGGGATCAGGAACTGTGATCCCGGCACCTGGACCCAACCTTGCTGAGAGGTAGGGTGCAGAGCAGGGAACGGATCCCTAAGAGAAAGGGAGGGCCCGTTCCTGGATCTGGCTCTAGGAGGGGACGTCGAGCGACTCCGGCTCCTGGAGGAAGACAGATAAGAACTGGACGAGGCAGAACTGGATCCAGAGAAGTGTTTCCAGTTCTTCCGCCGGTGGCGTTCCACAGCACGGGCCCTAGAGGAGCGGGAACGCCTAGAACCGACAGATCTAGTAGACCTAGATCTGTGCCGCCTTCGGCCCCTGTGAGACACACAAGACTCTGAGTCAGAAGAGAGACCGGACCGGCGTCTATGATGGCCGGTGGCCGGACCGGCCCTTATGATGGCCAGTGGCCGGACCGACCACTGAAAGGTCGGTCGGTGGCCGGTGACAAAATGGGACCGGACCGACCAACAGGAGTGCCCGGTGCTCGATGGTCGGTGACCGGTGAGCTAGAACGGCCGGTCCGACCATGAGAATGGTCGGTGCCCGGTGGTTGGACCGACCACGAGATGACTGGCCGGTAGAACCCGCAGCAGTCAGGGGCTCCAAGGGCCGGTGGTCGGACCACCGGGATCCTGGTCGGTACCAACCCGCACAAGGTGGGTGGTCGGAGACCTGGTCTGAAAGACCGGGGCAGCCAGGTGCAACCGAGGCTCCCCTGTCGGAGCAAATGGGGCTTTCGCCGAAGATTGGCGTAACCCCTGGCAGAGGAGACTCCCGAGAAACAGAGCTATCTCGGGAGCCTCTGCGCTCCTTCCTAGATTTATAAGAACGTCTCCGTTCCAGCTTGGCTCAAGTGTCGGTTGACCAGCTGGAGGACAGGGAACAAGGGGCGGAGCTGGAGCAACCACAGCAGCCCAGACAGCTGCAGTGATCATCCCAGCTCGCCTTGTTATGCCCGCATGAACCTTTTATTTGGGGCATGCTGGGACCCTGCAATGTAACAAAGACAATAAAACGAGTAGAATAAGTTAATTAAATTAAATATTCACTCGAAAATAGGATAAATCTAGGGGAAAAATGTTCAAGATAAAAATCAGATAATAATAAATGATACTTAGAATCGAAGAACGTAGTAAAGCAGGAAAATCTGGGAGCCTAGAGAATCTTCGTGAAGTTCAAATGGCGACCAGAAAAAACAACGTGGATAATTAGACAAGCGTCTATATGATTAAGCGGACAGCCGCGGTGCGGGCGTATATGCGGTGCTATACTAGGATAGCTCAGGTGGACTTCGCTTTTTCTGGTAAAGTAGTAGTTCTATAACCGATAGCAAGATTCATAGCAGGTAAAGTATTTTTGCTAATAAAATCACAGTGTTCTTATTCCGAACGACATGCTTGTTTACGTAATACAGAGACGGCTATGAAAAATACATGAATGTTCTTGTATATTAATTGAGTGTCCAAAGGTACTGTTACCTTTTTCATTTCTGAGTACTTTTGAAAATATCAAAGTTTGGACCCATATGAGACCTGTAGGAAAACTTGTGAAAACACTCAATACACAGGCATGTATACGCATTCAATTTTATGCATTTTTGATTCTAGAGATCTAAGGTGACCAATAATTTGGATCCATATTTGTCCTGTGGCCCTGTGCCTTATCTTTACTCAAACTGTTTGCCAATGTCAATCAAGTTGTGATCGGTAGACAAATGGTTAATCGCTTTTACAGTTTTACTTATGTAATTCATTCTTAAATGACAGCTCCTCTGCTTGCAATTAAAAGGCAGTGTGTCTCCTGTGTTTACACTTATATACAGGTAAATCGAGTGTGAAAAAGTTTGGATCCTTGAGAGACATATATTTACACAACGTCTCATCTGGATCCAGTGGTGACTTTCTGCCGCTAAAATCTGATCACATTGTAAACAAGTGCGCAAAATACTTCATGAAGGGAGGATAGATATCCGTCGCCGATATACGTGAAAAATAGATATACAATACGTTTGCGCGAAAAATGAACACGCTAAAAATTAATTAACAGTAGAATGGCTTGATTTGTGTCTTGTGTAAACAACCACTTAAACGGTATTCCATTAACACATGTTTGACCTCATACCTTTTACTGTAAAAAATTATCATCAAATAATTGTTTAAATATTTATTGACTCCTATTAAGTGCACAGGGCTCCAGATAAGAGGGAGTTAATTGAACAAATTCAACATTTTCTCACTATTTCAGCACCAAATATATAGGGTTTAATTCAGAAATGAAGATTTTAGTTTTTGAAATACTCGCCTTATCTGGAGTCCTGAGTGCAAAAAGAACGTACCTTGTCTTCCTCTTAGTTTGGCATATAACTCTGGCGAAGGCTGAGACAGCAACAAGTACTTCAACATCTGCACAGCATAATACTGAAAACACAAAGAGAAATAGTAAATATGACACGTTAGTAAAGCTTTTTAGCAGCCCTCTAATCTGGGTCTTCACTGTTTGCATACAACAAATGTACTCCTCACAGGTATAATGTTTGTAAATGACAAGTTTACATCTCGCTAGGATTGACTGTGTAATCTATTAGAATGTTCTTTGGACAGTAGGTATACTTTATGGTGTTTAGAAAGCAATTTGCTTAAAGCTAGATATCAGTTAAGCAGAGAGATCAAGCAGGAAGAGCTTTCTGTTGGATATTCATCCTGCAACTCCCCTTTCTCCCATACAACCGCCTTTTAGCACATTTAATTTATTCCCTCACCGAAGAAAAAAGTTCCAATTTATATAGTCATGAAAATGTACCATAAGAAATATTTTGTAAATCCTAAAAGATGAAAGCTTAAAGCAGGTCCATTCTGCTTTACTTTCAACCTGCTTTCAGTGGTCAAAGGTTTTCAAAACTACAAACAGGCTATGGAGTAAATAGTTAAAGCTAGATACTGTATCAATTAAGCAGGGAGCTCATAAATGAAGAGCTTTTTGCTTTATATTTATCCTGCTTTAAGCTTCCTCTGTCTTTACCATTATGACTGAGCAGGGCTGCCATAAGTTGACATAAAAAATCCTAAGATTTCAAATTTTTCTATTTTCAAGTGCGATTAAATTACGAATCGTACCTTTACCCCATAGCCTTTTTCTTGTTTTGTTGACATACGACTACTTAAAGCAGGCTGTAAGTAAAGCAGAATGCGCCCTAAGAATGCACCTTAGGGCGCATTCTGCTTTACTTTCAGCCTGCTTTAAGCTTCCATGAGCCGGGAAAAAATCTGGAGATTTAGGAAAAATCCGGAGAAATGGCAGCCCTGACTGAGTATTCAAACTCACCTCAATAGCATGATGTACTTGTTGAGTCTCATACAGTTCCTTTGTAAATGTAATGGCAGTACTCCTCAGCTGGAAATAACAAACAAACTTCATATTGGAAACTAAACAGAAACATCTCTATTTACAATCATCAAGTAGCAAGTAGAAGGTTTTACTAAATACATGTTTCAAATACAGAACATGTAAATCACTAGAGACAAATGCCTGCTAAATATAAGAATTTAATGGGCATTTTTTCTCTCTCATAAATATGGTTTAGCTTTTCATCCAGGAAAAATCACTTTCAAGAATTTGGGGAACAGAAAATCGGCCTCCTACAAGCCACAAAATTTAATGTTAAACCTTATACTGATGTAAAATCTTCCCCTGTAAAAAATGTCATCTGCTATTTAAACCTATTAAGCTTTATGCAATTTTGAATTATAGAAGCATAAAGACAAGTGTCAAACAGTTTGGATCCAGATCAGCGGCATCTGACCTGGATCCAAACTGTTTGCAATTGCAAAATATCATCAAAGTGGTGATCAGCAGGCAATGGGTGAACACTTTTCTGTGTAGGTTACCTCAGGTTTATCACTGGACGTGAATTCTAGCAGAACATCCAGGTATCTAAGCCTGTGGGCTGGTCGGGAAATAATCAGGGTCTTCAAAGTCTCTAGACCAGCCTGACAACGATTCTGTAATAAATGGAAAGAACTTAACCCTTTACTCCATAGATAGGCCTTTTTATGCATTTAATTCATTTCGACACTGAAGAAAATAAATCTATTTGATACAGTAATAAATGTTAAACATAAATATTTCCTATTTCTTATCAGAATGTGCCATAAGGTGATTTGTGCTTTACTATCAACCTGCTTTTAGTTAGCACCTGTCTTGTAAACAAAATAACAGGCTATGGGGTAAAAGGTTAATAACTACATGTGACTGTGGATCTTACAAACTTTTATCTTTATCTGAGGAGTTTCTTGAACATGATGGCTCTTGATAGAAAATTATTCCTCGGTTGTTATCAAAATACAACCTTTCACTGCACTTTACATGGCTATCCCATTCTATGTTAGAAAAGAAACCAATATACCAATATGTTTACTTTGAAAACAGTGAAGGCCCTGATCAAGATCTGTACTTATTGTTCAAATTTAGTTTTTTTAAATGTTTTCTAAAAACACTTATTAAAATCAACATAAACTGATAGTATTTCAAAAGCATTGGTGAGACCTCATTTGGAATAATTATGCATCAGTAATATGGTCCCCACACTACAAAAAGTATAATATTGCAATTGAGAATGTGCAGAGAAGGGCAACAAGAATGCTAAAAACCTTAGGGATTTAAGCTACAGTGAGAGACTAATGCAGCTAGGCATTCCAACCCTGGAGTACAGTTGGAATAGGGCAGATGTCATCCAGGCCTTTAAACTAATAAATGGGTTAGACATAACTTCTGCCAACTTGCTATCGGTTAATGCCCAATGCTATAACCCATAGTTGGTTCCAGTATTTATAACTGACTATATGTGTTTTTATGAACAATATACAACCAGTGTAAATAGTCTTTATAAATATGTATAAAAGAGTGAGCACTAAGCTCAGATTTTAATCCAATTAAAGACATACGTGACCAAATGAAATTCCCGAAATATCTTTATGAAATTTTCATTAAAGGTTCTTCAAGCATATCTAAGTACCATGGCAATAAGAACAAGAGCCACATGCGGCCCTAAATCGCTCACCTGAGGAACTATTGTGTTATACTCGATGCATAATGAAGTCTGTAATTGCATGTATGTGGACTGTTGCATGAAACTGAAACAACTCGGAATTAGGTTTTCCTGTAGAAGTCTATGTAAAACTGATAAGCCCCGGGGCGGGTCCATTTTTTACCCTGGTGTCATGATTTGAACAATCTTGGTAGAGGACCATAAGGTTAAGCTAGATGCCAAATATAAATGGTATGGGCCTTACTGTTTCAGAGAAGAAGATTTTTAAAGGTTTTACTACATAAGTCTTTGTAAAACTTATAAGCCCCAGGGCTGGGCAATTTTTGATCCGGGGGTCATGATTTGAACAATCTTGGTAGAGGACCATAAGGCAAAGCTAGATGCCAAAATATAAAAGGTCTGGGTCTTAGGGTTTCAGAGAAGAAGAGTTTTAAAGGATTATTCCTATATAAGTCTATGTAAAACTGATAAGCCCCAGCGCGGGGCCATTTTTGACCCTGGGGTCATGATTTGAACAATCTTGGTAGAGGACCATAAGGAAAAGCTAGATGCCAAATATAAAAGGTCTGGGCATTACGGTTTCAGAGAAGAAGATTTTTAAAGATTTTCCTATATTAGTCTATGTAAAACTGATAAGCCCCAGGGCGGGGCCATTTTTGACCCTGGGGTCATGACTTGAACAATCTTGGTAGAGGTCCATAAGGCAAAGCTACATGCCAAATATAAAAGGTCTAGGCCATACAGTTTTAGAGAAGAAGCGTTTTAAAGGTTTTCCTATGAAAAACTGATAAGCCCCGAGCGGGTCCATTTTTGACCCGGGGTCATTATTTGAACAATCTTGCTAAAGGTTCACAACATGATGCTACTTGTGAAATTTGGTTGTCCTAGGACTTATAGTTATTGACAAGAAGATGTTTAAAGTTTTGACTTTAGTTGTCAATATTACGTAAATACAGAAAATGACCACGCCTCTGGCGGCCATGTTTTTTTACGGATCAAAATTCTTTGAACAATTTTGAAAGTATATTAGTGGAGAAACATTTTTGTGAAAACCAAATTGAAATCGGACCAGTAGTTTTTGAGAAGAAGATTTTTTTACATATCGTGCATGGTTGCCATGGCAACAAGACCGATTGCCCCACCCACTTTTTTTTAACAAATTTTGAAGCTCACAACTACAGTATGTATCTGACCAAGTTTGGTTAAAATTGGGTCATTGGTTTCAGAGAAGAAGTTATTTGAAACAAATTGTGAACAGACGACATGGACACGGACACGGACGGACGGCAACCGATCACAATAGCTCACCTTGAGCACTTTGTGCTCAGGTGAGCTAAAAACATAGGTTATAATGGTATTTTTTTGTCTATGGGTATCTGAAATGTATCATGTAGCCATCCTCGGCAAAGAGTCGGCACGCGTTTTTTTGCCTTTCTAAAATGATGTGGAGTAATAATTGGCACAAACAAACATTAAAACTATTAACAAGAGCCCCATGGGGCATATGTCGCTCACCTGAGAATAGCTGTATATCAAAATTGAGATAATGATTTATGTCCAGGACGGGGTCATTTTTTACCCGAGGGGCATAATTTGAACAATCTTAATAGAGGACCTGTAGATGATGCTATGTTCCAAATATCTAAGATCAGGGTACTAGGGTTCTAGACATGAAGATTTTTTTTAAGTTTCCATTGAAAAAATCTATTTTTAGCTCCTGTGAACTACATA
Source organism: Gari tellinella (assembly GCA_922989275.2). Classification (NCBI taxonomy): domain Eukaryota; kingdom Metazoa; phylum Mollusca; class Bivalvia; order Cardiida; family Psammobiidae; genus Gari; species Gari tellinella. Next base: position 35,113,350 of record OV277857.1, on the reverse strand, counting down.
TGCAACAGACTGGAACCATTTGAACAAAATAGATAAAGGACATCTAGAAGTAACACCATGCCGAATATCAAAGCTCTGGCTATATTAGCTTCAGAAAAGAAGACGTTTGAAAACTGTGACCCCCGGGTGGGGCTAATTTTGACCCCAGGGGCATAATTTGTACAAACCTGATCGAGGACCTGTAGATGATGTGCAATCGACCAGAACCATTTGAACCTTATTGGTATAGGACATCTAAAAGTGTCACCATGCCAGATATCAAAGCTCTGGCCATATTAGTTTCAGAGGAGAAGACGTTTGAAAATTTCACTATATAACTCTATGTAAAACTGTGACCCCCGGGGCAGGGCCAATTTTGACCCCAGGAGCATAGTTTGTACAAACTTGATAGAGGACCTGTAGATGATGCTATGTGACAAATGTCTAAGATCTGGCCCTTGTAGTTTCAGACAAGAAGATTTTTTAAGATTTCCTTATTTTTTCACTTGGTTGCCATGGCAACCAGAGTTCTACATTGTTTTTAATTCTTTGAACAATTTTGAAACAACTTGACCCAAGGAACATTCGTGTAAAGTTTGGTTGAAATCTTTTCAGCGGTATATGAGGAGATGTCATTTGAAGCAATTGTTAAAGACAACAATGACTGTATAAAGTGAAATTATTTTCTTCTGTGGAAGAATAAATTAAAGACATAAAAAGGAATATGTATGGGTTAATAGGTTAATAAATATCATTATTTACATTTTTCTAAATATAAGAAACTATATGTAAATGAGTGGCAAATAGTTTGGATCCAGATTAGATGCAGCATTATGTGGCATCTGACCTGGATCCATACTGTTTATGGCCAAGAATTAATTGTGGACTGATAGACAGAAAGATAAAAAAACAAACAAACAAACAGACCAAAAGTAATATGCCTTGAACTAAGTTGTGCTTGAGCATAAAATAGCAGACATCATAATTTCTGCTATGTATCTCAGTGACCTGAGTTCAGAGCTAGCTATGGGTCAGTTATGCAATAAGAGACGGTCTCAGGGAGAAATGACTATTATCATGCTGAACTGTTGTCTGCTCCAAATGTTTGTATGTGAAATATGTAAAAAATAATAACTTATATTTTCTAAATATAAGAAAATATGTAAATGAGCTGGCAAATAGTTTAGATCCAGATTAGATGCTGCATTATGTGGCATCTGACCTGGATCCAAACTGTTTGCAAAAATGTTGCATTTAGTATAAGGGTAGCTTCTTAGCCTGGAAGATACAGTGGGTCTGTATAAAAACGGATCATTAGAGAGTTTTTACTGTCAGACCTGCATCAAAAAGCACTGATACGGCCAGGGTTGAGTCAAATTTGACCCTAGGGTTTTGAATAATTCACAATTTTGAAAGTGATTTAGTAGAAGATACTATTCCTGCAATATCTAAGGTGTGGGAACAGTGGGTTTTTACAAAAAAACTTGTTTAAAGTTTTTCACTTTTTTTAATAAATTTCAATAAGTAGTCAACATTTGAATTTTATTTTAACGATTTCTGTAGAGAAGCATCCAAGGAACACCATCAGCAATTTAGTTTTTCCCTCAAACTCGCGGTTTCAGAGGAGATGTCGCTTGAAGTAAAATTTGAACGGACGGACAGACGAACAGATGGACAGACGGACGGCGGGCGATCACAACAGCTCACCTTGAGCCTTCGGCTCAGGTGAGCTAAAAAGTGATGCTCACTAAACATTAATGCAACGAGTATAGTTCGTTGCCTGATATATATGCATTTTTCTGAATTGTTTTCAGCTCCAATTCAATGAAAACACTCATTCAATCAAAATCTGCAAGAAATAAATTGATGAAACTTCTCACAATAAAACCTATAGGTGTGAATAATAAGACAATGGTAAAAAAACGCATTAGTTATAATGCTTTTTTTGAAACTATAGGCACTTTCGTACATATACCAACGGCCTAAATAAGCAGACGGCTTTTTCTATGTGATCTCGGATTCACGCTTATATTCAATTTGATTGAAGTTCTGGGTTATTAACTTAGCCTTATTATATAGAGTATTTGCCAAGTTTCACGTACTTTCATTTATCAAGTACAATTTCATGCATTTAACATCTATATTACGCCATAAATGTAGATTATACAAAAAAATAGAAGACTGACAAGAGAAAACCCGGCTGGAATGTTACTTTGGTGTCACATATCATTGACTAGTTTCGTCCTTGTTTGGACTCATCAGAATGAATGAGATGTAACATTGTGGCATCTCACTTTTATACCTGAGGGTTGCTACCATGTGACCTTTGTTTGGCATCATGGTTTCTAAGCATGTGTTATTTACACAGCTTTTGATGATGACAGTCATTATGATGTCATCAGTTGATGTGGTTTCAACATCATGACGTCACAACGTCGAGTTAATGACATGACGTCATCATGATGTCATCTGTTGCTATGGCTGCTGTTTTGCAGTCCTAAGCATGTCCTATCTTATCCATACTTAGCAATTGACCTTGAATGTAGAAATGTAGATTGTTTGAAATCGAAAGTATCTATTGGGAGGTAACCGATATGCACGATTTCGTTGAGTAACGATGCTTGATTTATCTTACTTCGTTAAAAGCCACTAGGTGTCTCACGAATTCGTAGCGTATACCGTTAAAGAAAACATGCGTGTAGAAAGTAAAGTGGATCCAATTGAAGAAAACATGAAGAAAATATCACCCAATAAAGGAATATTCAAACAAGGGCCACTATGGCCCTAAATCGCTCACCTGGTAACCATGTAACCATGTACACTGTGTGACCTAGTTTTTGACCGGGCATGACCCTCATTCTAACTTGACCTTGATTTCAATGAGACAAACATTTTGTTCAAGTTTCATGAAGATTCAATGAATTTTGTAGTCTCTATAGAGTGTTAACGAGGTTTTTCGATGATTTGACCTAGTGACCTAGTTTTTGACCTGACATGACCCACATTCGAACTTGGCCTAGATTTCATTGAGGCAATCATATTGATGAAGTTTCATGAAGATCAAATAAAATTTGTAGCCTCTAGAGTGTTAACAAGGTTTTTCGATAATTTGACCTAGTGATCTAGTTTTTGACCAGACTTGACCCACATTCGAACTAGACCTAGATTTCATTGAGGTAAACATTTTGATGAAGTTTCATGAAGATCCAATGAAATTTGTAGTCTCTAGAGTGTTAACAAGGTTTTTCGAAGATTTGACCTAGTGACCTAGTTTTTGACCGGACATGACCCACATTCGAACTTGGCCTAGATTTCATTAAGGCAATCATATTGATGAAGTTTCATGAAGATCAAATGAAATTTGTAGCCTCTAGAGTGTTAACAAGGTTTTTCGATAATTTGACCTAGTGACCTAGTTTTTGACCGGACATGACCCTCATTCGAACTTGACCTAGATTTCATTGAGGTCAACATTTTGATGAAGTTTCATGAAGATCCAATGAAACTTGTAGTCTCTAGAGTGTTAACAAGGTTTTTCGAAGATTTGACCTAGTGACCTAGTTTTTGACCGGACATGACCCACATTCGAACTTGGCCTAGATTTCATTGGGGCAATCATATTGATGAAGTTTTATGAAGATCCAATAAAATTTGTAGCCACTAGAGTGTTAACAAGGTTTTTCGATAATTTGACCTAGTGACCTAGTTTTTTACCGGACATGACCCACATTCGAACTTGGCCTAGATTTCATTGGGGCAATCATATTGATGAAGTTTCATGAAGATCCAATGAAATTTGTAGCCACTAGAGTGTTAACAAGGTTTTTCGATAATTTGACCTAGTGACCTAGTTTTTGACCGGTCATGACCCATATTCGAACTTGACCTAGATTTCATTGACGCAAACATTGTGACCAAGTTTCATCAAGATCCAATGAGATTTGAACCTGGTAGAGTGTTAACGAACAATTAAGGACGGACGGACAGACGACGGACGACGGACAGCCAGCGATCCTAAAAGCTCACCTTGGCACTACGTGCCAGGTGAGCTAAAAAAAGAAAATACATCCAAATGGGCCAAAGAAGCAGAAATGCTTATGCATCTACGGAAGCATCGGGTATTGAATCTACATGAAGTACATGAAGAATAGACAAGATGAAACATTCAGCTTACTGAGCATAGTACATGTAAACTAAGAACAACCAATTAACACTTACATCTTCTACACAATATCGCCTCAGTATGTACAATGCATTATCTGTGACTGATGGCACCTCCAGCAACAGCTTGTGAAACAATCTGAAAAGGAAATGCTCAAAGGTAAAACCAACCTTTCCTTCGTAGAAACCAGCACACATCTACTAGTCATTCTTAGATTTCTCAAACTTGCTTATTAAGTCAAAATTTCCCGTACTTAGTACACAAATATAGAATACTGCCAAGAGAAAACCTGGCTGGAATATTTGGTGTCACATATCATTGACTAGTTTTGTCCTTGTTTGGACAGAATGAATGAGATGAATCTTTGTGGCATCTCATTTTTATACTTGAGGGTTGCTTTGTTTGGCATCATGGTTTCTAAGCATGTGTTGTTTACACAGTTTTTCATGATGACAGTCATTGTGGGGTCATCAATTGATGTTGTTACAACATCATGACGTCACATCGAGTTAATGTCATGACATCATCATGATGTCATCTGTTGCTATGGCTGCTGTCTTAAGCTTGTCCTATCTTATCCATACTTAGAAATAGACCTTGACTGGAGTTGCTTCTCAAATTGTCTTGTTTCTCTGTACATAAGTAGATATCTGGATCAACTCTTCTTAAAACATGGAACAAATTCTAGAAACCACTGAACACTTTCTAAAAGTTTGAACATGAATAAATAAATTCACAATGTTTTGAGGGCAGATTTAATTGCACATCACCATGATTTAACCCATTACTCTATAGATACTCATTTTCACACATTTAATTTATTTCTCCACTGAAGAAAATAGTTCCAATTTATACAGTCATAACTAGAACTGCTATCAATAAAGGTGATAAATACCCCCACTATAAAGCACTCTGTCACTCTGCAGACAATTTCAATAAGGTTTTATAATAAGGTCAAAGGTGTAAGCCAAGATTTAAAATTTGTGTCTTGCACATCTACTACTCCTGAGTAACTTTTATGTCAAGTATCAAGTGAATCAGGTTGAAAGTGAAAGAGGAGTTTAAAGTACAAGATTTTGCCTGCCAATTTCAAGGTCAAAGGTCAAGGTCACAGAGACCTGAAATTTGTGTCTTGCACATCTACTACACCTGAGTAACATTTATGCCAAGTATCAAATGAATCAGATTGAAAGTGAAGGAGGAGTTCAAAGTCATGATATTGCAGACAGACCAACTGACGATCGACAGGCTGATTCCAGTATACCCATCCCCCTAAAACTCTTATTGTGGGGGTATAAATATGTAGTAAAACAAATATTTTCTATATTCATTTTACTTTCAGGCTGCTAAAAATGGCCACCTGCCTTCATTTTAGAAACAGGCTATAGAGTTACTGGTCACCTGTCTTTAAAACTAGAAACAAGACACGGAGTAAACAGTTAACACAATGCTTTCTTTTGCTGGGCTGACATGGTATAAATGTTTCACTATTTGACTTACAATTCTTTTTGATCTGTGACTTCAAGTAGACCATTTAATACCCTGGAGAGACATTCATCATAGCTGGCCATGTTGTGTTTGTTGCCTTCCAGCGACACGGAACAGAAGTTCATACACATGGCATACTCCTGGTATAACCAGGCAAATGCAAGGTCCACTCTGTTACGCAGATCCTCAAATATGTAATTCTGCATGACTGAAAAAGCAAAATTCAAAATGATATGACTATCCACCGGGTTGTTTTTTGCAATGTTTTGCAAAATGAGTGTAGATTCTGATCAGAGGGTTCCAAAAGAACTCTGATCTGGGTCTACACCTTTGTATAGGACAAGAGTACTCTGCACAGAAGCAATGTTTGTAAAGGATGTATATACTATCGAGAGAGTTTGATTTAAGCAGCCACTAGCTAGTTCACATCAAAAGCGATTGATTTACAGTTTTTCCATTACAGCAGGTTGAATGTAAAGTAGAATGCGTCTTAAGGGGCATTCTGGTTAACTTTCAGCCTGCTTTAAGCTATTATCTGCTAGAATATAGAAAATATTTCTTATGATTCTTATTTGTCACAGTAAAAGTTTGGATTTATTTTCTTCAGTAGAGGAATAAACTAAAGGGGTAAACAGGCATATTTATGGGGTAATGGTTTAAGCAAAAGATACTCAAACAAAATTAGGCACATGAAAGGCCGTGTAAAGTAATTGTAAACACCAACCTCTCAATGAAGCAATTTATTCTTTATTACAATTATCATGTTCATAGCAAGGTTAAATCAGGGCTCCAGATAAGAGGGAGTAAACTGCAGAAATCAAGCATTTTATCACTAATTTAAGCATCAAATCCTATGGTGTTACTATTCAATAGAATCGTTTCTTCGAGACGATTCTAATGAGTAGTGACACCATAGGGTTTAAAACAGAAATAAAGATTTTAGTTTTTGAAATACCCCCCTTATCTGGAGCCTTGTTAATTGAGAATAAATTTGAGCCAAACTGCAGGAATTGCACAACAAGAGACCCAGAGGGTCACATTTCGCTCACCTGAGGACATTGTACCATAGAATCTGACTGGGCAAGACAACATTTTGATATAGCTATGACCCAGGTGCCATAATTTGATCATGGTAGAGGACCACAATGCGAAGCTACATGTCAGATATTAATGATCTGGGCCTTACCGTTTAAGAGAAGACTTTTTAAGGTTTTCCTATAAAAACTGATAAGCCCCTGGGTGGGGCCAATTTTTGCCTAGGTGTCATAATTTGAACACACTTGGTAGGGAACCACAAAGCAAAGCTATATGTCAAATATTAAAGATCTGGGACTTACAGTTTCAGAGTAAAAGATTCTTAAAGGTTTTCCTATATATGTCTATGTAAAACTGATAAGCCCCGGGGCGGGGCCAAATTTGATCAAGGGGTCATAATTTGAATAATCTTGGTAGAGTACCATAGGGCCAAGCTACATTTCAAATATAAATGATCTTGGCCTTACATTTTCAGAGAAGAAGATTTTTAAAGGTTTTCCTATTACAAGAGGGCCAGAATGGCCCTTAATCGCTCACCTGTACATGGTGATGGGTCAGTGATTTCAGAAAAGAAGATTTGTGAAACTTTGACCCACGGGCGGGGTCACTTTTGACCCCAAGGACATAATATGAATGCTCTTGATACAGGACCTGTAGACAATGCTATGTGCCAAATATCTAAGCTCAGTGTACTATGATTTCAGACAAGAAGATTTTTAAAGTTTTCATTGAAAAAAATCTATGTTTAGCTCTGGTGACCCAGATATGCAACAGACCGGAACCAATTCATCAACATATGTGAAAGACCTCTAGACATTACATCATGCAAAATATCTAAGCTCTAGCCATATTGATTTTAAAGAAAAATGTGTTTGAAAATTTCACTATATAACTGCATGTAAAATGGCAACACCCGGGCCGGGGCCAACTTTTACCCCAGTGGCAAAATTTGAACAAATTTGATAGAGGACCTGTAGACAATGCTTAGTGAAGTTTGGTTGCAATCAGGCATGTGGTTTTGAAAAAGAAGATGTTTGAACATTTCACTATATAACTCTATGTAAAACGGTGACCCCCGGGGCGGGGCCAATTTTGACCCCAGGGTCAAACTTTGAACAATCTTGATAGAGGACCTATAGATGATGCCATGTGCCAAATATCTAAGCTCTGGTCCTTGTGGTTTTTGACAAGAAGATTTTTTAAGATTTCCTTATTTTTTCACTTTGGTTGCCATAGCAACCAGACTTCTGCATTGTTTCAAATTCTTTGAACAACTTTGAAAAAGCTTGACCCAAGGAACATTCCTATTAAGTTTGGTTGCAATCAGACATGTGGTTTTGAAGTAGAAGATGTTTGAACATTTCACTATATAACTCTATGTAAAACGGTGACCCCCGGGGCGGGGCCAATTTTGACCCCAGGGTCAAACTTTGAACAATCTTGATAGAGGACCTATAGATGATGCCATGTACCAAATATCTAAGCTCTGGTCCTTGTGGTTTTTGACAAGAAGATTTTTTAAGATTTCCTTATTTTTTCACTTTGGTTGCCATAGCAACCAGACTTCTGCATTGTTTCAAATTCTTTGAACAATTTTGAAAAAGCTTGACCCAAGGAATATTCCTGTGAAGTTTGGTTGCAATCAGGCATGTGGTTTTGAAGAAGAAGATGTTTGAACATTTCACTATATAACTCTATGTAAAACGGTGACCCCCCGGGGCGGGGCCAATTTTGACCCCAGGGTCAAACTTTGAACAATCTTGATAGAGGACCTATAGATGATGCCATGTGCCAAATATCTAAGCTCTAGCCCTTGTGGTTTTTGACAAGAAGATTTTTTAAGATTTCCTTATTTTTTCACATTGGTTGCCATGGCAACCAAAGTTCTGCATTGTTTCAAATTCTTTGAACAACTTTGAAAGAGCTTGACCCAAGGAACATTCCTGTGAAGTTTGGTTGCAATCAGGCATGTGGTTTTGAAAAAGAAGATGTTTGAACATTTCACTATATAACTCTATGTAAAACGGTGACCCCCGGGGCGGGGCCAATTTTGACCCCAGGGTCAAACTTTGAACAATCTTGATAGAGGACCTATAGATGATACTATGTGCCAAATATCTAAGCTCTAGCCCTTGTGGTTTTTGACAAGAAGTTTTTTTAAGATTTCCTTATTTTTTCACTTTGGTTGCCATGGCAACCAGAGTTCTGCATTGTTTCAAATTCTTTGAACAACTTTGAAAGAGCTTGACCCAAGGAACATTTCTGTGAAGTTTGGTTGCAATCAGGCAAGCGGTTTTGAAGAAGAAGATGTTTGAAGAAATTGTTGACGCACGACGGACGCCGGACAAAGACCGACCACAAAAGCTCACCTTGAGCACTTTGTGCTCAGGTGAGCTAAAAAACTAATAGGCCCGAGGGCGTGGCAATTTTTGGCCCGGGGGTCATAATTTGAACAGTCTTGGTAGAAGACCACAAGGCAAAGCTATATGTCAAATATAAAAGATCTAGGCCATACAGTTTAAGAGAAGACGATTTTTAAAGGTTTTCCTATATAAGGCCATGTAAAACTGATAAGCCCCGGGGCGGGGCCAATTATGACCCGGGGGTCATAATTTGAACAACTTTGGTAGAGGACTATAAGGCAAAGCTACATGTCAAATATAAATGATCTAGGCCTTACAGTTTCAGAGAAGAAGATTTTCAAAGGTTTTCCTATGAAAAACTGATAAGCCTGAGGGCGGGGCCATTTTTTGCCCGGGGGGTATAATTTGAACAATCTTCGTAGAGGACCACAAGGCAAAGCTATATGTCAAATATTAAAGATCTGGGCCTTACAGTTTCAGAGAAGAAGATTTTTAAAGGTTTTCCTATATAAGTCTATGTAAAACTGATAAGCCCCTGGGCGGTGCCAATTTTGACCCGGGGGTCATAATTTGAACAATCTTGGTAGAGGACCATAAGGCAAAGCTACATGTCAAATATTAATGATCTAGGCCATACAGTTTCTGAGAAGAAGATTTTTTAAGGTTTTTCTGAGAAAAACTGATAAGCCCCAGAGCGGGGTCATTTTTGGCCCCAGGGTCAAAATTTTAACAATCTTGCTAGAAGATCATTAGGTCATGATACATACCAAATATCAAAGGTCTGGGCCTTTGGGTTTCTGAGAAGAAGATTTTTTAAGATTTTCTTATGCATTAAAAGCTGTCTATACGGTCATGTTAGAAAATCTGGTCCCAAATCAAGGGGAATAACTCTAGCCAAAAACTTTGAACAATATATCGTTCCCCCTTGTCACTAATGCTTCTGACAAAGTTTGGTTGAAATCGGGTCAGTGGTTTCTGAGGAGATGTTTGAAAATGTGGACGGACGCCGGACGCAGGACGAAGAGAGGTCACAATAGCTCATCCTGAGCCGAAGGCTCAGGTGAGCTAAAAACAGGCACTGTACCTTCTTTGAATTCTCCTCCAAACTGGGTAACCAAGCAAGAGAGTATCTTTGTTCTTGCTGGAAGTACATTTCCTGTGGTGGCTTGTTCTGCAAGGGAAGTTACATGTACAGTGGAGAAAATGTTATTCTTTCCCGTTTAAACGCAAACGCAAAGCACTACAACGTAGAAAAGTGCAACTTTTGGACAATTCTGACAATTCATGTTTGTCTCGGTGGCAAACAGTTTGGAGCCTGATCAGACACCGGGTTACCCGGCGTCTGATCTGGCTCCAAACTGTTTGCACTGCAAATAATAGTTTTAGCGTAAACGCGTTTATTGGGAAAGAATAACGTTTTCTCCACTATAACTATTGATCAACTTGAACACAAATGCACAGGAATACCACAGGAGTGAGATAATCATTTCCCCCAGGAAATGTCCTTATCTATTCCTTTTCCTGCTTCTATCGTGTTCTGTTAAAGATCTGTAGGAAAAAATTATAATTATGTTCCTGTAAACTGATAAACAGTGCAGATTCTATAGGCTCCATCTGATCAGGGTCAATACTGTTTGCCTTAGACAATTACTCTCTTCACATGTACACTGCTTGTAAATGATGAGTATATTCATCACTAAGGTTCGCCTGCCACCATTCCCTTACAGGTGAAAGAAGTCTGAACAGAATCTCAACATCAATGTAGACTTACTCTCTGCATTCAGTATCCTGTCTAATGCCATGGTGGATAAGTCATCTAGCTCCTGATGCTCTAGAGGGTTGGTCACTGTAGACAATTTGAAGTGCTTCACACCTCGCCGTGACGGGAACTGCAAATTAAAGCACATTTCTCTCATTTCCTACTATACCACAAACAAACAGTCAATATGTTTTTAATTAATGTAAAATGTTTGCTGATGCCAGTCATGATGCAACAAATCCTTTCACCGCACAATTTATAGTGAGAGTTTTGACCCTTCAATGCCATATTGTCCTCTTAAAAGGGAGAAAAGAGGTAACAAGTTCACAGTCAAATGCAACCAATGTTTGCTTCCTAGAAATACCTATCTTAAATGGACCAAACCATAAGCAGAATGTGTGAAGTGTGACAAACGTCTGATTTGGTTACCTTATCAACTTTTGCAACCATTTTCTTCAGATATTAATCTCACAAGTCATGTATTTGTAGATATGGCAGTCTTCATATGTAAGGGATGCAACTCGTGTTTAACCAGGGTTAGAAATTAGCTAAAAATTACACTTGCATTTTTTTGCGAGTGACTTTTGAACTTACTCGCAAAATGCAAAAACTACTCGCGAATGTTAAACTGTCATTCTGAACATGTATGTTTTAACTTTTAACCCGACACAGACGTGTAGAAATCAAATACGATCTACCTACACTTCGTGTATTTCATAGTTGTACATTTGTGGTTACAGCTGACAAGGGATAAGATCTTGATTTTCATATCAATATGTACATACCAAAGGAGTATTTTTCTTACATTTTATGATATTGGGGAGAATGCACGCTGTATGCACTATGCAGACCGCACACGATTTCATTACTCTAAAATTAGGTCAGGTTTAGATTGCCAATCCGTCTACGATACAAACGATTTTTTCACTGGTCGTATATTTCAGGGCTGTGGTTAATAAACAGTATGTCACAGTAGAATAAGAAGTATACTTGTACTCGTGCGAGTCTTTTAAATGGCCTCATCTTTGAAGAACTGTTTCGGTTGTGTGATAAGAATTGTTTACACATCGGAACTCCGAAGTAGCAAAGTGCGCGTTTCATTAGCCAATGAGAATTGGGAAAGTCCGTCATTACGTCATTCTTACAGACAAAAAAGAGGTTGAAACTGCCCGAGAAGCTATGATTGGCTTACGAAAAGTATTCGCTTGTCTACTCGTCCATTTCCGCCACTCGAAATGTTACGGAATAAATCGAGCATAGCCTTACAGACGCTATACTGTGTTAAGCTGTCCGAAAAACCGTACTCGCATTTTTTTGCGAGTTTGTGGAAAAATCAATAGCAATTTACAAATTCCACTCGCATTTTGCAAGTATGCGAGCTTAAATTCGAACCCTGTTAACGCAAGATGTATATCTGCACTTAAATTAGTTTTGAATTAAATCTTCCGTCATGCAGAATCGGTCAACTTATTTTGCGTAACTTTGTGAAATATTTTGTCTGCTTTTAAAATTAATCTGAACACAAACTCTCAAGTTTCTGCATGCAGAAAGATGTTACAGGTTGCTGATTTATTGTCAGCAGGCAGAAAGAGTGAAATGCTTCCATACAGACAGGAGTAGCCGGTTGCATTTTAGTAAGAAAATTTGATCATTATAGGCCGAGATCTACTGTATATATACGTTCCTGGTCTTCTGTATATTAAATATGGAGCTTTCATGATGCCTGTAACTAGAATGTTTGGTGAATTTAATCTACCGTTTAAGTGGTTTTTTACGCGAGACGCAAATTTAGCGATTCTACCCTAAATGAATTTTTAGCGTGTTCATTTTTCGCGTAAACGTATAATGAAAATCTATTTTTCACGGTTATGATATTAAAGTATATTTTATTTTACTGTTTGGGTTTTATCTAGTCAATAAATCCTCATACGTAAGTGGCGCATCCAAAACTAAGGGAAGTAACTATTTAAACATTCACATCAACGGATATCTATCTTCTCTTTATAAAGTATATGGCGCACTTGTTTACAATATGTTCAGATGCATTTTCCATCTTTCCTCTGTAATGAAGTGAAACGGCAGAAAGTCACCACTGGATTCAGATGAGACGCCGTGTAAATCAATGTCTCTCAAGTATCTAAACCTTTTCACACTCGATTTACCTGTATATACGTGTAGCAAATGGAGAACGATGACGAGCTGTCATTTACGAGTGAATAACATAGGGTCAAACTGTAAAAGCGATTAACCCTTTGTCTGCCTATCACAAGTTGATTCCCAAGGTAAACAGTTTGAGTAAAGATAAGGCACCGAGCAGCACGAAAAATAAATTATCTGGATCCAAATTGTTCGACATCCGTCTTTAGATCTCCTTAATAAACAAGAGGGCCTGAAGGCCCTGATATCGCTCACCTCTTGTACTGAAGCCTGATAGTTTAACCTTTCTGTTTCATCAATTTTAATCTAAATCCATTCAAATTTGTAGTGTAGCATGTAAACAATTTTGGAATACAATCTCATAATTCTAGTATAGTAGAGTACATCAAGGGCAGATAACTAGAGCCTAAACAATACTGAAATGAAGCCTTTTCTAGCATTTCAAAGTATATCAGGGGCAGATAACTATTGCCACAATGATTAGATTTCAACAACAATTGTACTGCTTCGAGAACTTATAGCTATATACTTTGTGTGCAAGTATAATCAAAATCCATTGAAAACTGTAGTTGCAAGTGTTTACTCTGTTAGAAATGGCTTTTCCAGCTATTCAAGGGCAGATAACTCTTGACCTATTGGTCTGATTTCAACCATAATCACACTTATTCCAACTCTTATGGTAATAAGCATATTGAGGAAGTTTGAAAAAGACTGGATAAAAATTATTTGCGCTAGGGTGTAAAAAACGTTAAATATGGCATTTTCAGCAATTCAAAGGTAGATAACTCCTGACCTATTCGTCCGATTTCAACCATAATCAAACTCATCTTAACTCTTATGGTCATATACAATCTGAGCAAGTTTGAGAAAGATTAGATTAAAATTGTGGCCTCTAGAGTGTAAACACCCTTAAATATGGCATTTTCAGCAATTCAAAGGTAGATAACTCACGACCTATTGGTCAGATTTTAACCATAATCAAACTCATCTGAACTCTCATGGTCATACACAGTCTGAGCAAGTTTTATATAGATTAGATTAAAATTGTGGCCTCTAGAGTGTAAAAACGGTTAAATATGGCATTTTCAGCAATTCAAAGGTAAATAACTCTTGATCTATTAGTCCAATTACAACCATAATTGAACTCATTCAAGCTCTTATGGTAATACAAGAGGGCCTGAAGGCCCTGATATCGCTCACCATTTGTAATGAAGCCTGATAGCTTTACCTTTGAATTTCACCCGTTTTATTCTAAATCCATTCAAGTTTGTCGACCTATTGTAGTATAGTAGAGTACATCAAAGGCAGATAACTAGTGCCTAAACAATACTGAAATGAAGCCTTTTTCTAGCATTTCAAAGTATATCAAGGGCATGTAACTGTTGCCACAATGATTACATTTCAACAATAATTGCACTCCTTCCAGAATGTATAGCTACATCCTTTGTGTATAAGTATAATCAAAATCCATTGAAAACTGTAGTTGCAAGAGTGTAAACGCTGTAAAATATGGCATTTTCAGCAATTCAAAGGTAGATATCTCTTGATCTATTTGTCCAATTCCAACCATAATCACCCTTTTTCGTACTCTTATGGTCATATACAATCTGATCAAGTTTGAGAGAACTTGGATAAATATTGTGGCCTCTAGAGTGTAAACACTGTTAAATATTATCATTTTCAGCAATTCAAAGGTAGATCACTTTTGATCTATTGATCAGATTACAACCATAATTGAACTCATCCAAAGCCTTATGACAATATACAATCTGAGTTAAGTTTGAGGAAGATTGGATAAATTTTTTGACCTCGAGTGTAAACATTGTTAAATATGGCATTTTCAGCAATTCAAAGGTAGATAACGCTCGACCAATAAGTCTGATTTCAACCATAATCAAACTCATTTGAACTCTTATAGTCATTTACAATCTGAGCAGGTTTGAGATAGATTGGATAAAAATTGTGGCCTCTAGAGTGTAAACACTGTTAAATATGGCATTTTCAGCAATTCAAAGGTTAATAACTCTTGATCTATTTGTCTGATTTCAACCATAATCAAACTCATCCAAACTCTTATGGTCATATACAATCTGGGCAAGTTTTAGAAAAATTGGATAAATACTGTGGCCTCTAGAGTGTAAACACTGTTAAATATGGCATTTTCAGCAGTTCAAAGGTAGATAACTCATGACCTATTTGTCCGATTTCAACCATAATCCAACTCATCCGAACTCGTATGGCAATATACTAGTCCGGCAGAGAGTTGACTTGACCTGGAAATGCCGTCCTAAGTTTTTTTCTCGACTGATTCTACTTCAGCATATGTTACTTATTAAAAAACCACCGGGTGCCACTTTGTCACCCTTGAGCATTTTCGTATATTCAAGATGGCGGCTAAAATGGCTGCCGAAAGGCTTTTAGACAAAATAGCATAGAAATCAGCATTCATTTTTTTCCTTTTTTTAATTGATTTGACCTTTCAAAAGACGTTTAATGTTTTCAAAATATTACGGGTGACATCTTGTCACTCTTTGGCATTTCAGTATATTCAAAATGGCGGCTAAAATGGCTACCTATATGTGTTGAAACAACTTACTCTAAACTTCAGCATTCATGGTTTTGTTTTCTTAACTGATTTGACCCCACCAAAATGATAGATATTACTGAACTGATGATACATTTTATTGAACTGTTACGGATGGCATCCTGTCACCCTTGAGCATTTCTGTATATTCAAAATGGCGGCCAAAATGGCTACCGAAACAATAGTCCAAAACGCAGCATTCATTGTTTCTCTTTTTAAACTGATTTTACCTCACCATAATGAGAGTTATTATTTACATGGACAATTTATGTTTTAAAAATGTTACGAGTGACATCTTGTCACCCTTCAGCATTTCCGTTTATTCAAATGGCGGCTTATATGGCTATCCAAATGCGTTAAAATCTACTCTAAACTTCAGCATTCATAGTTTGGTTTTCTAAATTTATTTGACTCAACCATCATGAAAGTTTTTACTGAAATGATGATACATATTATTGAACTGTTACGGATGACATCTTGTCACTTTTGAGCACATCTGTATATTCAAAATAGCGGCTAAAATGGCTACCTAAATGCTTTAAAACAAAATGGTTTACAAATCAGCATTCATAATTTCTTTTTATTAATTGATTTGATCTCACCATCATGATATTCGTTATTGAAATAATGAAACTAATTATTGAAATGTTACGGGTGACATCTTTTTATCATTGAGCGTTTCCGGATATTTAAGATGGCGGCCAAAATAGTGATGAAAATTTTGTGAAGCAAATAATGTCGAAAAATCAACAATCATACATTTTATAATCATAACTGACTCGATATCAACGTAATTATACTTACTATTAGATTTATGATACTTATTGATGAAATGTAATGGGTAACATCTTTTCATCCTTGAGTATTTCCGTATATTTAAGATGGTGATGCTTATTATTGAAAACATGATATTTCTTATGGAACTGTACGTGGATGACATCTTGTCACCCTTGAGCATTTCCATATATTCGAGATGGCGACCAAAGCGTTGACCGAAATGCTTTAAATCAAAATAAGTCAAAACAGACAACAATCATTATTTCTTATTTTTAAATGGTTTGACCTTACCAGAATGATACTTATTATTGACAGAATGATACTCATTATTGAAATACTTTGGGGGACATCTTTTCCGTAACCTTCGAGCATTTTTGTAATCAAGAAAGCGGCCAACATTGCGATAGAAATGCTTAAAATATTTTAAATGTTCAAAGTCAAAATAAACAGCTGTTTCTTGACTGGTTCTTTTTAAGCACCTGGTCTTTGTTCACAAGAGCGCTTTTACATTTAACCCAAGAGACGTCCTACCTGATCGGGGTTTTGGGGCTTAATTGTCATAGGACTATTTCTGTGTATTTGACCGAGATAATGCCCGCTGTAAATAACTAAAAGGAAGTCAGGTCGCTGATGTTGTTCCCATGCGCTGATTCGCAACGAATGAGACTAGTCGACATCATCTATCTGAAATCATCATCATCTCATCTCATCACCTCTCATCTTTTATCGGCGCTATATGATCTATTCTGTGTTGCAGTACCCTAAAACCCAACTCGTCCATGCATGCTTTTACATATCGATATTTACGTTCTACAGGGCATGCTACGAGCGTACCTTGACAGCCACACATTGCTCTGTTTACAAATTAACTATAGCGTTATGACAAGGTTTCCGGTCCAAGTCGCTGGCTGTGAAGATGTTATCTGTTTATCCTTCCTCCAGCCAAACCCTGTTGGGTTAATTTCAGGTAGATTGTTTCCTCTAATAAATGCCTAAATCAAGGTAGCAGAGTTTTGCTGATGTTTCATCGCTAAGCTGTGTGGTCTATACTTGAACGCGTGTTTCAGATATGAACTCGGGGAAATACTATTGCTTGTGAAATGTAAGTTTCAATAGAAAAACCAAGTCAACCGATAAGTTAAAACACACAGTTGGACCACAATTATTTCCTTGCAGCAGTTCACGTTCCTATTCCAAAGCTGTCTGCAACTGTGTTACATCCCGAGAGAGTATGTGCAGGAAGAATGTCCTCAGCAATGTCCATCTGTTTGCCACATGCAATATCAATAATAGATTTTATTAACATTTTATTCGCCCTTCTTCTTTTATAATATGACTGACAGCTTAGGATTCGAATAATTTCTTATCCATGAGAATACCTACTACACAATCATGTTGTCTATATCATCATATGTTGCTTTCAAATGGTTTCTTTCTGACATAATACATCGGCTTGTTTAAGCTTGTGTTTCATTTTTAGCTAGTATCACTTGCTTGTTAATTTGTGTGTGCTCAATTTGAAAAGTCTCAGCGTCTAGAATGTAAGAGATTATCAGTTTCATTAACTGTTTGTTCAGTGACTGTAAGATAACCTGTTTTTGGTAATATGCTGTTAGCATGCAACTGATAGTACCGTAATCGATTTTAACCTGTTGCTCTCGTACACTTAAAGAAATGTAAGTGCTGTATATATAGGTCAACATCGTTTTCCTCCAACTTAAATGTTCTGCACAGAGCCTTTTGTGGGGTATGTCATAAAACCTTAATAATATCCAACTGTCTATGGTGACTGTCTACTGGTCCCATTTTTGTGTCAAAAACTCCTATCTGGATTTCTTTTGAATTACTTTATCAAATTTTGTAACTGTCATATCATTATGATCACCAAACAGTGCTGTTGGAAAAGGTGTCAATTCATGGGACAGAACATCTCCGATATCAACCTCATGGCTGCTAGCTTGAAGACTTTCGAAGATTATTGAGTAGATTTCACATGATTTGACCTACCATCACATTCTTTTGGTCACGGTGATTTCTTCTCTGATATCTTGTTTGTCCAATTCTATTAGCAGTCCCTAGCCTAGTTTCTATCTGTTATGCACATCATCTGATTCCATTTCTTCAGTAACACTGTTGAAAACGCTATCTTTATCAATTTCTTTATCAATCTAGCAACTACAATTTTTAAATGCACTTTAAACTGACTTGCTCACAGTGCATATTACTGTAAGTTCTTCCATAAGTTATAGTTTGGGTACAATATAACCCCTTTGTCAAGAGTTATTTATCCTTAATGCACTCAGATAGGCTCGAAAAGGCAAGACTTTAACAACGTTTGCGCTCTAGTGTCTACAAATTTGAATATATATTTTTCCAAACGTTCAAAAGATAAGTAAATCTTTAAGTTTTAGGAAGATTTTGATTATTGATGAAACTTAAAGATAAAACTACCCGATTCAATTCAGGTGAGAAATTTTATGGTCATCATGGTCCTCTTGTCTTACCGTGCCTTCCGTGTCCTTTGTGTTGTTTTCTATTTTCCGTCCTCTTTGTGCCCCTCAAAGTCAGTTTCAGGATCATCCCTGTGAGCCACCATGATATCAAAGTTTGCTTGCAACTGATTGTACATGTGAATTTTAAAGCCTATAGTGAGTATTTCTGCTTAATCATAATCTTAATTATGCAATTGGCCACATGCCCATGGCACATAAAGGGGATTTCAATGAACATATGACATATTCACTTTTATATACCTCGTCCATGCCTCATCAAATCTTAATTTTCAAAAATATTCTGAGCACTGCTGTTCAGAGAGCCTCCCTTACTTTCAGGTAAGCCATGCCACATCTGCCATTGTTAGTTAACATGACCTGAATCAGAACTTTAAGGCAGCATTTCACTATATACTACACTCTTTCAAGGCATCAGCAAATATAAAGGCTAAGTCACTGTCTGCCATCAAACTACCATCATCAGCAACTAAGCTGTTGAGTAAGTGTATACCACCAAAACTATATGCTAAGAATGAAATATTTTGACGCACAAAAGCATGTACAGTTACGTGACCCTAGCTGCTGGTACTTAGTCACACTGACCAAAACGAAAACAATATCTAGGCCACAGAGGTCAAGGTTAAAGGTCAATGTTATTAATGTACTATTGTAACTACTTTTACTCGTTGAAGTGCACATACATGTGAAGTTATGTGAACGTAATTGAAGTACTTAGTCCAAAATTGACCTATAAAACGCAAAACAATTTACAAATGTCACAGAGGTCAATGGCAAAGGTCAAGGTTATCAAACTGCAATGCAACATGCTACTCACATTTAGGCGTATCTATGGTTTAAGTTTCATTGATATAATACTTAAACTTTCAAGGAATTTACCCGGTATTCGATGCCGGGGTATAGTATAAAAGGCCCAATTTCGTGGAAATTAGTAAAAAATGGTGGGTGGGGTAAACCGGATATATATCAAAATGCTCAAGGGTGCCAAGGTGGCACCCGGTCAATTCTGAATGACAATGCTTTGAACTACCAATATCAATCGAGAAAAAAACTTAGGACGCCATTTCTAGGTGGACCTCCAAATCCTCATTTCTCTGCCGGACTATACCATCTGAGCAACTTTGAGAAAGATTGGATAAATATTGTGGCCTCTAGAGTGTAAACACTAAAATTGTTGACGCCCGGACGACGCACGACGGACAATCAAGGATTGCAATAGCTCACCCTGAGCTAGCTCAGGTGAGCTAAAAACTCTGGCAAGGTTTAACTCTTTCCTCCCTGAAACTTTAAATGGACAATTCCAGTTTCCATCTAAGTCTAGTCCATTTCTGACTTTAAATGGTTGTTTTTGTCAATGTTTGGCATTGTGACAAACAGTGAAGACCCTGATCAGAGGGCTCCTTTCGGAGCCCTCTGATCTGGGTCTTCACTGTTTGTATAGGACATGTGTACTATTCACATGTACACTGTTTGAAAAGCACGCCTATATGCGGGACTAGGGTTCAAAGAGTTGTGGCCTCTAGAGTGTAAGCACTGTTAAACATGGCATTTTCAGCAATTCAAAGGAAGATAACTCCTGACCTATTCGTCCGATTTCAACCATAATCAAACTCATCCGAACTCTTATGGTAATAAACAATCTGAGCAAGTTTGAGAAAGATTGGATAAATATTGTTGCCTCTAGAGTGTAAACACTAAAATTGTTGACGACGAACGACGGACATTCAAGGATTGCAAAAGCTCACCCTGAGCTAGCTCAGGTGAGCTAAAATTGCATTAAATTGAATGTGTATAAAATTATAGGCCTGGTTCAAATGAAAGACAAGCTGTGTGGGTAATGAGTTTTTCCACAAGTTTTCCATCAGGTCTGATCTGGGCCCAAACTTCGATATTTTCAAAAGTAATCACAAATGAAAAAGGTAACAGTACCTGTGGACACTCGGTTAACATACAAGAACATTCTGGTGTTTTTCATAGCCGTCTCTGCATTACGTAAACAAGCATGCCGTCCGGAATAAGAACACGGGAACGAAGGAATGGTGTTTTATGTTATGAAATTAACCAAGTTGTGTTTTTTTTTTGTTTTTTTAATTCTGGTCCAGCACAGAATAGCAGTGTGATTAATCTAGACATAGACTGCCAGGCAATGTATTGATACTAGTATTTCTACATAAAACAATGTAAACAGATTTTTATACGACAAACTGCCTCAAGTGGACTTTGCTGCCGAAACTGAAATACGTCTAGAGAAAGGTAGAAATATTTGGCGGATTAGATTTACGCGAGTTTGATACACATGCCAAAATTTCCTTCTCACGAAAAAACCCACTTATACGGTATTTAGTAGTTGCGTGATATTGGTCATTTACGAAAAGCATCATTTGAGCAATGCTCAATCTGCTGTGATTGGCGATATTAACAATTCGTCACTTTTGATTGGATACTCTTAATTATCTTGTACTAAACACCCCCTTTTTTTTGCAACTAGGTGTCCCTTACATGTCAACGAAGGATACCTCGATTTACCATATGATGTAAACTGTGAGTCCATTGGTCCGATTTTAAGGGGAGCTCCGTCGATTACATAACACAGCGGGAAATGCTTGCAAACTGTTTACAACTTGACAGGCGCTATCAAGACACTTACTAGCCGGGGGTGATAATCCCCCTACACATGAGGACTAACAGCGGACAATTAGCCTGGTTAGAGAAAATGAAACATTCTCTAAAATAAATTAGATAATCCACATTATGTTTTGAATAATAACAAGACTGCGCATTTAATAAACGCTTATGCCCCTGGTGGCATCCTTGACAATATATTCTGAATCTTTTCTAAGTCCAAATTAGGTTAAGGTCAAGGTGAAACTGAGCTGGTCAAAGGCAATAACTGTATAAGTATCCAAGCATTGTAGTAAACATTGTTGATGCTAGACGAAACGGTAAAATCTAGTTAACTGAAAAAGTGCCCATTTAAAATATTCTAAGTTCAAATTAGGTCAAGGTCAAGGTCTGAATCACAGTTTGGTGATATTGGTGGATAGGGAATGGTCAAAGGCAACAACTTTATAAGTAACAAGTACAGTTGTCACGCGTGACATATGCCCCCAAAGTGTTTGACACCAAAATGCATTTTTGCGAAATAAAATTACAGACAATGTAATGGAAGTGTAACATAAAATTTTGATACTGTTAAAAATGACCCAGGAGTCAATTCTTAAATTTTAAAAACATAACGGTTTGCGACACTCCTCAATAAAGATATGCTCCGGAAAAGCTTTTTGTAAAACTGAGGTCAAAGTCTGAGTGACCTAAAAATGCTATGTCACACTTCGCCATCCCAAGATGAACTCACAAACCAAGTTTCGTATCCGTAGCTGGTAAGGTTAAGGAGATATGCTCTGGACAAGCAATTGGTTAAATCAAGGTCAAATGTCTAGGTCACAGTGACCTGAAAGTGGTATGCGACATTCCGCCATCCAAAGATGTACTCACACACCAAATTTGGAATCCCTAGCTGGTAAGGTATATGATATATGCTCCTGACAAGCTTTATGTAAAATTGTGGTCAAGGTCTAGGTCACAGTGACCTGAAAGTGGTACAGGACACTCCGCCATCCCAAGATGTACTCACACACCAAGTTTGGAATCCCTAGCTGTTAAGGTATAGGAGATATGTTCCGGACAAGCTTTTTGTTAATCGAGGTAAAAGGTCAAGTTCAAGGTCACTGTGACCTGAAAGTGGTACGCAACACTCCGCCATCCCAAGATATACTTGCACACAAATTTGGAATCCCTAGCTGGTAAGGTATAGGATATATGCTCCGAACAAGCTTTTTGTTAAATCGAGGTCAAAGGTCAAGGTCACAGTGACATGAAATTGATACGTGACACTCCGCCATCCCAAGATGTACTCACACTCCAAATTTGGAATCCCTAGCAGGTAAGGTATAGGAGATATGCCCTGGACAAGCTTTTTGTTAAATCAAGGTCAAAGGTCAAGGTCACAGTGACCTGAAAGTCGTAGGCAACACTCCACCATCCCAAGATGTACTTACACACCAAATTTGGAGCCCCTAGCTGGTAAGGTATAGGAGATATGCTCCGGACAAGCTTTTTGTTAAATCGAGGTTAAAGGTCAAGGTCGCTTTTTGTTAAGTCGATGTCAAAGGTCAAGGTCAAGGTCACAGTGACCTGAAAGTGGTACGCAACACTCCGCCATCCCAAGATGTACTCACACACCAAATTTGGAGTCCCTATCTGGTAAGGTATAGGAGATATGCTCCAGACAAGCTTTTTGTTAAATCGAGGTTAAAGGTCAAGGTCAAGGTCACAGTGACCTGAATGTGGTACGTGACACTCCACCATCTCAAGATGTACTCACACACCAAATTTGGAGTTCCTATCTGTTAAGGTATAGGAGATATGCTCCGGACAAGCTTTTTGTTAAATCAAGGTTAAGGGTCAAGGTCAAGGTCACAGTGACCTGAAAGTAGTATGCGACACTCCGCCATCCCAAGATGTACTCACACACCAAATTTGGAGTCCCTAGCTGGTAAGGTAAAGGAAATATGCTCCGGATAAGCTTTTTGTTAAATGGAGGTCAAAGGTCAAGGTCAAGGTCACAATGACCTGAAAGTGGTATGCAACACTCCGCCATCCCAAGATATACTCAAACACCAAATTTGGAATCCCTAGCTGGTAAGGTATAGGAGATATGCTACGGACAAGATTTGTACACACACCCATCCACACACCCACCCACCCCCACACACCCACCCACGCACGGTGCGATTACTATATGCGCCCAAAGCCTAGCTTTGGGGGCATAATAAAGCATTATAGTCAGTTGTGTGGATGCTAGACGAAACGGTAAAATCTAGTTAACCAAGAATTAGCCTATTCAAAATATTCTAAGTCCAATTAGGTCAAGGTCAAGATCAAAGTTTGGTGGTATCGGTGGATAGGGAATGGTCCAAGGCAACAACTGTATAAGCATCCAAGCATTTAGGTAAGCCGTGTTGATGCTAGACAAAACGGTAAAAGCTACTTAACCTTGTTACGGACGGACACACACACCAGAGACAACTATTCGAATACTGAAACCGGATTCGAATATTCGGCCCTTATGTGAATATTCGAATAATTGAATATTGGGTCCCATCCCTACTATAATAATAAACAATGTCATGTTTTGGCCGAAAAAAGTGCACACAAACTGCAATTATTTGGTCATTTGTATCATGTTTAATGATTTAAATTAGAGAGAAAAAATCCACAAAAAAAAATAAATCCACTATTCGTTTTGTTGATGTAGGATATAAATTTCACCCCATCGGGTCAGAAAAATCAAGCAGGGACTCAGCAAGCCTCTTTCCTGCATGAATTTTCTGACCCTCAGGGAAAAAATTCCTATCCTACATCAACACTCATGGAGGATTCTTATATAACCTGTATCATGACAGGTGATTACTTAATGCATGCTGAAAGCAAAGTAGGAGCTTTCTGCTTTATTTTCAACTTGTCTTAAATAACATCACCAGCTTTCTGCTTTACTTTCCAGTTGCCTAAAGTAGCAACACTAGCTTTTAGCTTTACTTTCAGCCTGATTCCAGAAACTGCCTCTACCTTAAACATTTGAAAAAGCTGCTAAGAAAAGGTATACTCACGGAATTTAAAAACTGTGCATTTGGGAAAAGCTTTCTAAATAATAGAATAACAATCCAATTATAAATGGACTTTGTTATTGTGTTATTTTAAACATCAATCTAACATTTCATAAGTGTCATTAAAGTGTGATGTCAATCAAGATTGTACTGCCAGGCGTTTTTGTCATTAAGGCAATGTGACGAGTTTGACGTCAGAATGGGACGTAGAGTAGGACGGATTCAAAATTAGCGTAATCTTTTGCGCACTGTCCTCGGGCTGATGAGACAAATGTTTTGAGCGTAAAGTTTGAAGACTGAAGATGATGACGAACATGTGAAACGGGAATACACGTATCTTGTCGACGTTGCGTTAATAGCGGTATCCATTGTCGCAGGTTCTCGCGAGCATTGCCAAATTGTCGATACATCTCGATAATGACAACATGATGTTACGATGAAGGCCAGACTGTCCTGCAAAATCACTTTTTCTGCATTCCAACCTCTAATATGCAAACTGAACGTAAATGCGCATTTTCAGACAGCCGTGGCATAGCCGTCATGGTCGATATAACAAAGTTTACATGTTTTTCCATTGATTTACTCCCAAAACAACCAGTGTACATTGAAAACGTGTTGCATCTACCGTACAATTGAGTGTTATGACCAATTTATGCCAAAATTGACAAACGTCTTTTGACACGCAAAAGTAACGTAAATTTAATGAAAAGGATAACCAACAAATTCTACACACTTTATTCAACTGTATGAACCGTCTTTACATGAGCTAATTGAAACCATTTACATTTAAAACACATTTCAACCATGAACAGTTTTTAAATTCCGTGAGTATATATTAAGGTCTTATTAATCAACTGGATACATATATCATGTTGCAGATTGATCTACTACTCATCTTATCATGTCTTGGTTGTGTGTATATACCGTTACATATATCCTAGATAGAACATGGTCATCATTATGAACTTTAAGGTAAAAAATTGCTTTCCTTTTCAGTCAAGTTTAATACTACCAAACTGCAAAAAAATAAAATTAAGTGAAGTGTGACAAAACACTGAGCTCACCATGGGTGGAGGGGGTAGCATGGCTTTGTTGAGAAGATCCAGTTTTGTTGTAGCACTTTGTCCCCCTGTAAGTCAATATAATAATGTTCAATATAACTTACATTTAAACACATCATATCATCTAGATGAAATTGTGTGCACTAACCCATTACCCCATAGCAGAGTCTAGGAAACTTATTCAGCCTTCTTTAAAGCGACTCGCAACCAGATGGTGCATTAAAAATAGTAATTTGTAAATATGTGTCAAACGCTTATATAAATGGTAAAGAATTAGTTTAGGATAAGAAATTCTGTTTAAAAAAATGTATTTCAATAAAAAAAAATATTGGTCTCTGGTGGGATTCGAACCCGGGGCCCGGCATTGGCGGACAGAAGGCAAAATAGGGGAAACCGCTTAGACCAATGGACCACGGAAATATCCGTTTATCTCGGATCGATTTAACGTATTTCAATGTGTAGCGATCGAAAGTGCATACAACTTCGTAATTCGGCTCGTGTTTATGTCTGAGCCCGTGTAGAGAAGCAACAACAACAACTATACCGTCTACTAGTCGGTATAGAAAAAAGATGGAAAATATCTAAAAATCTAAGATTCGGTGACGATTCTTGAGACTTTTTTTGGACTGATCATATTTTTTTAATGTCAGAAGCCAAATAATGCCACAAATTTGCTTTTATTTGAGTATTTTATTTTATTTTGACAAGTACACCATCCGGTTGCGAGTCCCTTTAAGCTAACGTCTGCTACAACATGAAAAATATTTCTTAAAGTAAATATTTATAACTGAATAAAATTGGAACTATTTTCTTCAGTGGAGGAATAAATCAATGGCATAAAATTAATGGAGTAACGGGTTAGTGGTTTAGGATACCTGTCTGCTAGAATATATGACGAAAATATTAATATTATTATATGTTTTATCATTTAGTAGAGCAAACCAGGCTATTATCGACACCTTAAGCAATTACCTGGTAATATTTACGTATGGTGTTACTCGGGAGATTAACGGAACAGCCACATATACATCGGAACATCTCATTGGCTGATCTTTTTGTGCTGTTACGTTGAAATCCAGGGTAAGCATATAGAATAATCATTGACACGCCCCGGGCAATTATCGACACTACCCAGTCTTTTATCGACACATTCGTATTTTTCGAATGTAAATCACATTGTAATAAAAAACCACATGTTTATAACTGTTCCAAACATGCACAGCGATGCCAATTACTTCTCAGCATCTGACATCACAATTTCACGTGATACGTGTAAACAGATTTAGTTTGGTATGTATACAATGTACGTCGTTGAACTGTGACGTAGCCATGAATTGTGTACGTCGTTTCACGGTTTGTTTGTGACGTAACCAAACCTTGTTGGGTTGTCATAGTGACTTTTTCATGACGACTCATATTGAAGCATATGGTCCTCTGTTAGAAGTAGAACCCTGTTTTTAGATTTGAGACCCACTGTTCACCAAACAGACCTGTTAAGAATCCAAACTGTTTAACACTTAATACAACAGATGATATTTTACATGAACACGGGTTTTATAAAACAACAGTAGAGTAGAATGACACGTGCATAGTTTGTTCTCTTTATTTCATGTGTTGACCAAACTGAGGGGAAACTTAACCCTTTAACCCATAGTCTGTATTCAATTTGCTGAAGATAGGTGAACACTGAAAGCAGGTTAAAAGTAAAGCAGATTGCACCGTAAGGTACATCCTACTTTACTTTTCAGCCTGCTTTAAGCTACCATCTGCTAGACTTTAGAAACTGTTTATTGATACAGTATCTATGACTATAAATTGGAACAATTCTTTGTAACCCGAAAAACCGAAAACGCGAAAACAGGCTGAGCTTACGAAAACAGGCTAGAAACAAGCACCTTAGAGCTGATATCCCCTGCCGCAGCGATTGTCCAGAAGAAAGTGGCAAACTTTAATGTGGAAGGAAGGGGCAAATAGTGATCACCTGTCTTTAAAGATCAACATTGAAAAGCTTTTTACAAAGTTTTATAAAATACATTCAATTTTGTACATGTTAAAGCCTAAACAATACAAAAAATAAAGCCGTTTGTAGCATTATAAATCTAAGTATGACAAGGGCAGGTAACTCTTGATTGAAATTCAACAGTAATTAAACACTTTCAAGAATTTATAATTGTGTGCAAGTATTATTAAAAAAAATTCAGAACTGTAGAATTTACTAGAGTGTAAACACATTTTCAACTCATCAAGGGCAGAGAATTCTTGACTAATTTGCACATTTTCGACAAAAATTGAACTCATTCTATAAATAATAGCCATATATGATTTAATTTTTTTTTTCAAAATCCATTCACATTTGTACACAATAGCATGTAAACAATAAAGCCATGTTGAGCATTACTAAGTACATAAAGGGCAGATAACTCTTACCACAAAGTATCCTTTTTTGACAATAATTGCAACCCTTATATTTATATACATCGTGTGTAAGTTAAATCAAAATCCATTAAAGATTGTAGTTTCTAGATGGTAAAAACTGTTAAATATGGTTTTTTCGACTCATCAAGGGCAGATAACTGTTGACTAGTTTCTCCATTTTCAAAAATGATAACAATTATTTGAAAGCTAATAGCCATACATAGTTTAAGAATTTTTTTTATCAAAATCCATGCATATTTATAGATACTAGGATGTAAACAATATTAAAATAAAGCATTTTCTAGCATTTCTAAGTACATCAAGGGCAGATTACTCTTGCCACAAGTATCCTTTTTTGACAATAATAGCACACCTTCAAGAACTTTTACTTATAGACATTGTGTGCAAGTATCATTTAAATCCATTCATAATTGTAGTTGTCAGAGAGTAAAAACAGTGAAATATGGCCTTTTTTACTTATCAAGGGCAGATAACTCATGACCGATTTCTCCGTTTTCAACAATAATCAAATTCATTTGAAATCTAATAGCCATACATAGTTCAAGAAAGTTTATCAAAATCCATGCATATTTATAGGCTCTAGTATGTAAAAAATATCAAAATAAAGCATTTTCTAGCATTTCTAAGTACATCAAGGGCAGATAACTCTTGCCACAAGTATCCTTTTTTTTACAATAATTGCACACCTGCAAGAACTTGTACTTATAGACAATGTGTGCAAGTATAAACAAAATATGTTGAATACTGTAGTTGCTAGAGTGTAAAAACTGTTAAATATGGCATTTTTAACACAAAAAGGGCAGATAACTCATAAATTCCTAAAAATTTCTGAAAAAAAATTGATTTCCCACGGTGCTCCTATGATGACAAATAAGTATACCAAGTTTAATCCAAATCTGTTTATAGGTTTCGGAGATACAGTTGCGGACGGAAAACGTGACGGACGGACAGCATTTTTAACACAAAAAGGGCAGATAACTCATAAATTCCTCAAATTTTCTGAAAAAAATTTGATTTCCCACTGTGCTCCTATGATGACAAATAAGTATACCAAGTTTAATCCAAATCTGTTTATAGGTTTCGGAGATACAGTTGCGGACGGAAAACGTGATGCACGCACGCACACACAGCCGGACGGACAGACCTAAAACAGTATCCCTCTGCCTTTCGGCAGGGGATAAAAAGGTTTTATGTACTGGAAACGTATTTAAAAGGATATATTTCAATTCATTGGTTTATAATATATTAATAGTGCTTCTATATATTTAGTTTTCGATAAAAATGCTTTTTATTGACCAAAATCGGTGACGGTATGAAAAATGTTGGTCTACAAAGTCATGTCCATTAATAATTGCAAAGGAGTCCACGTAAAAGATCCTAGAATGGCGTTTAATTGGCTGAAGCTACTAGTATTACTCTACGCCAACGATACCATTGTGATCTCAGACGATAAAAAAGATTTCCAAACATGCCTAAATGAATTTAACAACTATTGTGATATATGGAAACTTAAAGTCAACGTAAACAAAACAAAAATTGTTATATTTGGCTCCAAAAGCAGCAATCATAAGTTCTTCCTAGAAGAAAATGAAATTGAAATACAACAAGAATATAAATATCTAGGGGTTATCTTCTCCAGCAATGGCTCGTTTGCTAAAACTAGAAAACATAATTTAGAACAAGCTAAGAAAGCGATGAACCTATTATATTTAGACCCCCCACCATCATTTACCAACTATCAGTTTTATCAACCGCAAGACGAATATTGTTGAATCAGACCATAAACGATTATTCTTTGCATAGGGTCTGGCTCTACATTGTTCGTCACCAAATACAGAAATACTCAGACTCTGAATAAGCCATGCTAGGTACCATTGTTTATATTCATCTTGTTTATATGCTTTACCTCATGCTGCATGTAACCATGCCTGAGATGAAATAAAGTTTTGTTCTGTTCTGTTCTGTAATATCAGACGAAAACAGCATAGAAAATATGTGTTTTGTGCTAATATCGCATTCTAAGACATAAACACTGTTTAATAATAATAATTTGAACTAATAACAGTCATTTAGGCTCAAAAAGTTGCCTTTGATGACCTACAATCGCCAATAAAATTGACCCGAATCGGCGACGCTATGAAAAATATCGGTCCGTAATAACTAATGTCACATGAAAACAGTAGAGAAAGTATGATTTGTGCACTAATATCACACTCTGAGAAAACGTATTTAAAAGCATATATTTCAATTAAATGGTTTATAATGAATTAAGAATGCCCCCTTTCCGATAAAAATGCTTTTTATTGACCAAAATTGGCGACGGTATGAAAAATGTTGGTCTGTAATAGCATACGAAAACAGAATAGGAAATATGTTTTTTGTATTAATATCGCATTCAAAGACATAAACACTGTTTAATAATAATAATTTGAACTAATAACCGTTATTTAGGCTAAAAAAGTTGCCTTTGTTGACCTACAATCGACAATAAAATTGACCAAAATCGGCGACGCAATGAAAAATATCTGTCCGTAATATCACATGTTTGTTGTTTCCAATGTAATTTCAAAGTTAAACAAGAGGGCAATGGCCCTTAATTCGCTCACCTGAGGTCATTGTGCCTTAGCTTAATAGGCAAGACAACATTTTAATATAAATGTAGCTGTAAATGGAATTATCTTCCAGACAAAAAAAAACATGACAAATTGGAATAATTTAAAAAAATATTGTTGGCAGAGTTATGGCCCTTATCCATGACACTTCTTCTTATCAAGCTACATGTATTTCCATATGATTATTCATTGCCCATTCTGCTTTACTTTCAACCTGCTTTAAGTTATCATCTACTAAGATATAGATACTATTTCTTATATCTTACAGTTTTATGACTGTATAAAGTGGAATTATTTTCTTTAGAGGAGGAATAAATTGAAGGCGTAAAAAGGCATATGTATGGGGTAAAGGGTTAACATCAGTAGAACTGGAGTTATCTCAAAGACAAGAAAATATGACACTGGGAAATAACTCAAAAATGACATTGACCTTTGTAGAACATGACCTAAGTTATAAAGTTTCTAACTTTAACAAATTTATTGCTAAGATTAAAGTTGTGGACTGACAAACAAACAAATTGACAAACAGACAAAAACAAGAGGGCCATGGCCCTAAATTTGCTCACCTGAGGACATTGAAGTTTGTACCTAAGTTGACTGGGCAAGACAACATTTTAATATAACTATAAATGGAGTTATCTTCCAGACAAGAAAACATGACAAAAGTGAATTTTGTTGCCAAGCTTATGACCCTTATCCATGACACATCCTCTTATCAAGCTATTTCCATTTCCAATAAATGATAATTATTTCACTAGCGTCAGCATAACTGGAATTATTTTCCTGACAATAAAATATGACAAAGGGGAAAAACTAAATATTGCTGCCCTTGTGCATGGCATTTTCTCTCATCAGTTTCTTTCCATACATAAAATTTCATTACAATAGCATCAGTAGAACTGAAGTTGTCTTCTTGACAAGAAAATATCACAAAGGGAAATAACTCAAAAAACAATGATGTCAGAGTTATGGCCTTTGCAAATGGCACTTCCTCTCATCAGGCTCTTTCCAAATAGGCAATTTCATTTTACCCATTACCCCATAGCATGTTTCTAGTTTTGAAAATAGGTGGCCACCTAAAGCAGGTTGAAAGTAAAGCAGAATGTGTCTTAACCCTTAGCCTGCCACTCACGACTATAGCTTTATATGCAAACAGCTTGGATCCGGATTAGACGCCAAGTAACTCGGCGTCTCATCCGGATCCAAGCTGTTTGACACTCGGACAACATTTTCAGCAATTTTGAGCAACTTTGAAGCACTTTGAAACTTGAAGCAGACGAGAAATATAGCAGACGACAATTTATTTGGCGGGCTAAGGGTTTATGCACACTTTGCTTTACTTTTACTTACATTTTCATGACTGTTTAAAGTGGAATTATTTTCTTAAGTAGAGGAATAAATCAAAGGCCTAAAAATGCACATTTATGGGGTAATGGGTTAACAAACGTCAGTATATGGGGAGAAAGGGTTGAATCCTAGACAAGAAAAAATGAAAAGACATACAGATAACTCTGACAAAACCAATATTAAACATATGTATAAATATGGCATAAGACATAATTACATAACTGTCAGTGGATCACTTCCAGATCCTGTTTCTCTAAGTATGAAGCAGACTGAACCATATCTAAACTTTAGCAGACAACATGTTCAGCTGATCATGACCAGTTCTGTGATACTCCCTAACAGTTGCATAATATTTGACCTCAGTGGCTAGAGCTCTGGGGCTTACCCTTACCAGACTGAAATGATGTCTGCTTAAAACCTACTGTATGTGAAAAGTGTACAAAAAAACAATTTAGAAAATGTTAAGTTGGTAAATGAGTGGCAAATAGGTTGGATCCAGATTAGATGTAGCATTATGATTATGTTGCATCTGATCTGGATCCAAAATGTTTGCAGATATTGGCTATTTGCCCTTAGTATATTAAGAGTAACTCAGGTAAAATACAGTTCTGCTTCATCAAAAATACTGTGAAACCTGCCTAGAGCAGCACTTAAACTGCGCAGGGTGGCGTCAAGTGTGACCCTAGGGATTTCATTTTAACAAACTATAGAGGGATCGACCAGGAGATTCTACTGTAAAAATATCAAAGCTTAGGGCCTAGTAGTTTTTAGCAAGAAGATTTTTTAAAGTTTTTTGCTTTTTTGCTTTTTCAAGCAGAGTTTTTGCTTTTTCTCTTTCATTTGAACAACTTCTGTAGAGAAGCATCCAAGGAACATGATGAGCAGTTTGAATCCGCCCTACAATCCGCGGGTTCAGAGGAGATGTCGTTTGAAGTAAAAGTGAACGGACAGACGTACTACGGACGGTGAGCGGTCACAATAGCTCACCTTGAGCCTTTGGCTCAGGTGAGCTAAAAAGCAGACAGACAAAACAATATGCCCCTAAATGCAGGGGCATAAAAAATGTAGCAGACAACACCATATGCTGCTGTTACAGTACCTCAGCTGACCTGAGTTCAATTTTGTAACTCTGCCAGTAGGAAATGTGGCTAGGGTCTATACTCTTATAATGCTGAATTGCTGTCTGCTATACATATATTGAATGTGAATTATGACCTAGATATTCAACCGACCAGAACCATTTGAACAAAATAGGTAAAGGACATTTAGAAGTGTCACCATGCCAAATATCAAAGCTCTGGTCATATTAGTGTCAGAGAAGAAGACATTTGAAATTTTCACTATATAACTCTATGTAAAACTGTTACCCCCGGGGCGGGGCCAATTTTGACCCCAGGGGCATAATTTGAACAAACTTGATAGAGGACCTGTAGGTGATGCTATGTGCCAAATATCTAAGCTCTGGCCCTTGTAGTTTTAGACAAGAAGATTTTTTAAGATTTCCTTATTTTTTTACTTTGGTTGCCATGGCAACCAGAGTTCTGCATTGTTTTTAATTCTTTGAACAAATCTGAAAGAGCTTGACCCAAGGAACATTTCTGTAAAGTTTGGTTGAAATCTGTTCAGCGGTATAGGAGGAGATGTCATTTGAAGCAATTGTTAACGACGACGGACGACGGACACAGGGCCATCCCAATAGCTCACCTTGAGCCTTTGGCTCAGGTGAGCTAATAAAAAAAAAGGCAGTATGACTAAGGGCATTTCAAAACGAGTATCAAACAGTTTCTATCCTGATCAGACGCTGCGTGACGCGGCTTCGGATCAGGATCCATACTGTTTGCAACGCGCTTATAAGCGTTATTGAGAGTAAAAGCGTTAAAGAATAGCTCGCTCATAAAGCATAGCTGATATGGCTTTGAAAGGTATTTGAGAATGACAAAGTGTGAACGATAAGAATAATTAGTAGTGAGCACAGTTAAGAGTTTGGCAAATTATGATTAAAACCACTCATGCTGACATGTTTGAAAAGTTCATGAGTGTCGCAAATTATTATTAAAGCCACTCGTGCTGACATGTTTGAGAACTTAATTGATATTCATCTCACTCGATCCCTATGAAATCTGACCGTTCTGCGTAGTTTCATTATTCACTTCTTGAACACTTGTTGCTGACTTTTAGCCCAAAAAAATATATTACCAACTCTATTTTATATTTCTTTGCATGTCATAACGATATTTGTACAGCATACCTGTTTCAAATGGTGTTTTCAGGCTGTTTTCGTACGTTAAGGCAGGTCAGCATTTTTTCATATTTCGACAATTTACTACTAGCCATCAAAAGCATCTTTTTTGATAATTAGTTAAAAAAGATTGGTGAATAAACAATATTAATACCGTATTAACGATAAAAAAATATGAATACCGTATAATACGATATCGGTACAACATACATATAGTTTCTAAGTGGTGTGTTCGGTTGTTTTCTTATGTCGTGTCGGACCGTCACTTTTCATATTGACGCCGATTTTGGGGCAATAAAAGCATAGGAATGACGATTATTATTTTATAATAGACTAATAATCTCTAATAATATTGATGGGGGTAATGTGATCGCCGTTTTGGGGGACTGTCTTTTATATGTTTATTCATGTTTTATTTCAGATCTAATTGTAGTTATTTTGTCTTTTCACGATTTATAGGTACATAAGTGTTATTTCATGTAAAGCGCTTTTGAACGCACAATCCCTGTGTGAAAAGAGCGCTATATAAATCTGGTATAATAATAATAATAATAATAAACTGTTATTCATGGCTTTAAATATGCTTTCACAACATAAAACCTTTTTTCTAGCCTGTTTTCGTAAGCTCAGCCTGTTTTCGCGAAAACAGGCTGTTTTCAGTTTTTCGGGTCACCCACGATTCTTTTCAGCAAGGAATTAGATCAAAGGCGTAAAAACACGCGTAACTATGGAGTAAATGGTTAATCAAAAGTACAGTCATCGCAGAAGAAGTCATTGTCATTCCGTTCGTCTTCTGTCAAAGATTGCAATATCAGATTACCCCGTATTTTACAACCTAGAATATTTTGTGTTCGTACGAAGCTGAAACAACTCTTCTTATATGATCTTCGTTGACAGGCCTAAATTTAAAACCAACACTACACTTTAAATCTGTTGTATCTCTCGGGTGTCATTTTTGGCTTGAGATAGCATGGCCCTTCCACGAACTGCCACACGTCGCTCAGCATGCGGGCGTCCTTTCTCTGTAAGTATGCGACTTTACAATGGTATGTCTCATCACTGTACACCGCTATTGCATTTCTGTTTCGCGGGTTCTCCGGTTCCCTTTTACAGCAATAAACTGTCCCGACCTCTAACGACGAGGGACGCCAATGGTGCATACCGACAGTATACAGGTTTCGAACGATTAGATTCTTCATCCTGCGAAAAAACGAAGGGGACTGATGTTCCATCTTGATTTATCCCTATGGGCCTATTACATACAGATTTTCATTCCTCTAATGATCAACATTAATCTGATTAGGTATTTGTACAGTATGGGAAAATAGATTTGCGGTAAATCGTTTCTATTAGGATCGCTTAAAAGAAGGCTAATTGACTTAGAAGAAGGCTAATTGTCTGTATGATAGACGGGGCAGCTAAAAGGAGCTTTCTGTTTTACTTTCGCTTGTTGTAAGCAGCAACCTGCCTTGGACGTAATTTAGAAAGAGGTTACTGTATATAGAAATCATATTATATCTGCTTCGTTTGTTTTAGAATTTATCTAAATATGTATCATTCCAAAGGTTACCAGGTTCTGCAAGTAGAATTGTTATCCTGTAATATTCCAATTTAAGTAGAATCTATCAATTTAAAAATATTGGGCTTACTTTAGCATATGTGCGACTAATTGTCAAGTTAGTATAGCTGGTGAGACTTGAGTAATCAGCCTGTCAGCTCATGAATGTCCCCTGAACAACCTGGTAATATTTAGGGTTCGATAAGCATAATTTTCTTTAAGATCGGACCGGAAAGATTCTAAACGATCTAAAATATTAGCTCATACAGGTAAGATCGAACAGCTTAGGGGTAGTGTTTATAAAACGTTAATTATGAGCATAAAATCCGGTTAACTATATATTTTTTTATTACGAAAGTGTCTAATTATTTAATTACATGCTCATGTCCAGTAAGCACCGCCCAGAATATGCAGCATGATATCTAAATCTGTGAGATCTAGTCTTCAAGGTTCATTTTGTTGTCGTACATAGATCTAGATCTAATGCAACATCCAATTCATCTAATTTTCCCTTGTATAAATGGATCTAGATCTGCACTATTAATTGGAATAACCACTCATTTACATTTTTCAACAAAAAAAATCGGCTGATTTTGTGCCACCTTAGATTGTACATCAGGTGTCGATAATACCCCGCTTGTCAATTTTTGACCAAGTATTATCGACACCCTTCTAACGAAACCACAGGTTGTGGAAATCGCCTGTCCTTGATATATAGTTTTTATAGTAAAACTCATTTTAATTAGAAAATACTTACCTGCTATCGGTTATAAGTACTACTACTTTACCAGAAAAAGCAAAGTCCACCTGAGCTACCCTAGTATAGCACCGCATATACGCCCGCACCGCGGCTGTCCGCTTAATCATATAGAGGCTTGCATTATACTTCATGGTTTTTTCCAATTAAGAAGAAAAATACTCACAAGAAAAGATAAGCTGGGTGGGAGGTGGGACTCCAATTCATAGCAGGTAAGTATTTTCTAATTAAAATGAGTTTTACTATAAAAACTATATTTTATTAGCAAAAATACCTTACCTGCTATGAATCTTGCTGACTTCGTAGCAAAGGTGGGAAGGTAATAATTAACATCATGTACTCACCTAAGTACTGCCAGACGGCATCCTCTTCAGGTAGCATCAGCTAGCTGGATTTCTTAAACGATAACTGTGTATTCCAGTCACCAAGAAAAGAGGATAGCAAAAGCTAGAACAGAGATATTAGTGAATAATATTCTGAGCAGCCACTAGGGGGCCAAGAGCCTGAAGATTATCTCTAGTATGAGAGAAGGATCTCAAATAAAATGAAGAGAAGGTAGATGCATTTTTCCACGAAGAGGCGTTCAAAATGTCAGCGCCTGGTTATATATAATAACGAAGGCCCACGAAGAAGCGAGAGCCCTGAGTTCATGAAAACGAATCTGTAGGAGAGACAAATTGTTTTCCGACAGGTTAGAATACGCAAAGCGTATAGTAGAAGCAACCCATCTCGAGATGGATGCTGCAGAGATATCACCTTTTCCTTTCACAGGAATAAAGAGACGTTTACGAGAACCGCGAGTGGTGCTAGTTCTGTCAACGTAAAATTTTAGAGCTCTGATCGGGCAAAGAGTACGATCAGGGTCTGCTCTGTTTAAAGTGTGAGCTAGGCTAGGAATCTTGAAAGGTTCCGGAGCCTTAGAAGGGAGTTGAGTTTTGGCTAGAAACCCTGGTTCACACAAAAATGTGACCGAACCGTCGCTATGCCAACGTAGATGTTCCTCATCGATAGATAAGGCATGGATTTCACTCCGGCGTTTTGCTGAAGCGAACGTGAGTAAAAAGACTGTTTTCCACGTTAAGTGAAGGAGAGAAGCTTTATCTAAGGGTTTGTACGGAGCCTTAGTAAGCGACCAGAGAATACACGATAGGTCCCACTTGGGAGTGAGAGACCTAGACACAGGTCGAGCTAGTTCAAAAGAACGAAGCAGATCTGACAGGTGAATGTCTGAACCAATAGAATTTTGTCCACGAAACTTGAGAGTATGAGAGAGCATAGCTCTATACCCTATTATAGTGCTCACAGCTAGTCCCATATCTTCGAAGAGATATGTTAGGAAATCAGCTATGTGATGGATAGAGGGATGGACTGGATCAATCTTCCCTCTACTACACCAATCTGTGAAGATGTTCCATTTGGCGTTATAGACTGTACACGTCGAAAAACGTCTAGCCTTGATGATATGTGTGGAGACTTCAGAAGAAAATTTCTTCTTTCTGAGGCCTTCCCTGATAACGGCCACACGTGAAGGTGGAACAAGAGAGGATTGTCTTGAAAGACGTTTCCTTTTGGAGACAGCAGATCCTCTTGGTGCAGAAGAGGTCTGGGATGATCGTAAAGAAGTTCCAGGAGATCGTTGAACCACGATCTCTGGGGCCAGTACGGAGCTACTAGTAGAATTTTGCATTCCGACTGTCTGATCTTGTTTAGTACAGCCGGAATCAGAATGAATGGGGGAAATGCATACGCGAACAGGTGATCCCAATTCAGAGTTAGGGCATCTATCCCCCAAGCTGCGTGATCCAGAACTGGGGACACATACAGAGGGAGTCTGTTGTTCAGTCTGGTCGCAAACAGGTCCACTAGTGGACGATCTAAGCAAAGGAATATCAGGTTGGCTACTCTCTGATTGAGAGACCATTCTGATGGCAGAATCTGGTTTCGGCGGGACAGGCTGTCTGCTATAGAGTTCAGTCTGCCCGCTAGATGTTTGGCCGGAGGATTGACACAGGAGAAAAAGCTTCTTTGTCTCTTGAAAAAGAGCAAGAGAGTGAGTTCCCCCCTGTCTGCGGATGTAAGAAACTACTGTCGTGTTGTCCGTGGACAGAGACACACAGTGGCCCTTTAGAACAGATAGAAAAGAGGACAGAGCTAGTCTTACTGTCATCAATTCTAGGTTGATGATATGAAGTTGAGATTCCTGTCGAGACCATAGGCCCGAAACCATTAGACCCGATGGTTCCAGGTGCGCTCCCCACCCTTCTTTGCTCGCATCTGTGAAGAGAAACAGAGACGGGGCCGGGAGATGGAGAGGAACACCTTTCAGCATCCTGTCCTTGTTCAGCCACCATTCCAGAGCTTGATGGAATGGAGGACGGAGGGGAACTAACGTCGAGAGGTGGTCCCGGCGGGGCCTCCATAGAGCTAAGAGATAGAACTGAAGAGGTCTCATAAAGAGGCGACCCAGTTCTATGAAGTCCGCCGTAGAGTTCAGAGTCCCTAGGAGGGACAGAAGAGACCTGGCGGAGCAATGACGTTTGTGTAAGAAGGTCTGAATCAGATCTAGAACTTGATCTATTCTGGCAGGGGGAACGCGAACTACGTTCCTGTCCGTGAGAAAATTCATCCCTACGAAGACAAAGTCTTGGGATGGGATCAAACTTGACTTGTTTTTTGGTTTAGTATGAGACCTAGACCTGAAACGATTCTCCAGCAACGGACCAGATCGGCGCGAAGAAAATGACGATTTCCTTGATGAAGGAGCCAATCGTCGAAGTATTGGAGAAGGATCGAACCTCCCACTCTTAAGTGTGAGGCTACTATCCTCATCAGTTTTGTGAAGACCCTGGGCGCTGAAGACAGGCTAAAAGGTAGAGCACGAAACTGGTAGACCGTAGAGCCATGGCAGAATCTGAGAAGATGCCTGGATCGTTTGTGGATTGGTACATGGAAGTATGCATCCGATAGGTCCAGAGATAGACCCCACTGAAATGGGCAGACAGCGAGCCGGATAGAGGCTTGCGTCTCCATCTTGAAAGATTCCTTCTCTAGGTATAGATTGAGAGAAGAGAGATCGATGATCGGTCTCCAAGAGCCGTCTTTCTTGGGAACAAGAAAAAGGCGACTGTAGAATCCCGGGGATTGAAGATCCCGGACCCTTTCTACCACCACTTTGTCTAGCAGGCTTATCACAGCTTGAGCTAGGCCAGGATGTTCCGACGTAAGATTGATAGGGACAATCGATAGAGGGGGCGTTTCTCGAGAGGGATGAAATAGCCCTCTCTGACGATGGCAAGAGCCCACTTGTCCTGAGTTATTTGGGACCAGGCTTGAGAGAAATGAAGAAGCCTGGCGCCCACTGGAATGTCGGAAACAGTCTGGGGAGCAGACATGAGGTAATCGTAATCGTGTAATCATAATTGATTGCAATCAATTACATTTTTTCAAAGTAATGGAATGTATTTGATTACTATTTCAAAATCGATTACATGTAATCGTAATCGTAACCATTACAGGACCAAAAAGTGGTGTAATCAGTGATTACATTTCGATTACTTTGGAATATTATCATATGTCTGTTATAGGGTTGGTCTTATGATCTTGGCCTACATTATTAGCATATCAAGTCTGGTTGAATGAGGTCTACATTATAAGCATATCCAATCTTATGATCTGGGTCTACATTATTATCACATCCAGTCTAAATGATCAGAATCTACACTCAACCGCTTTAAAAACGCAACGTTTTCAAACCCTATTTTTAACGTGTTCCTGAAAAGTATGCAAGCAGGTAACACAATATAATCATTTGCACGTGCATCAATTTGTTCTTTGCGCCAATGTGTTGTGAAATCATTCAAGCGATAAGTGTCTCTGACGCAATCGTTGAAATTCAATGATTTCCACATGCACATTTTTCCTCATGGTACTCAGCAATACTTTACACCGAATGAACTCTTGTATGACTCAGGAGTAAAAAAAACACAGCATGTTAAAAAAATTATCTGTTTTGTCCATGCCACGTCTTTTTGAAAATGAGCGCTAACGAGCAATTGACCTGCTGATGACTGCTTTGTCAGCTCGCGCCATATCAAGGGCATTAAATTGTAATATGCCGATAATTATGAGACTTCTTCAACGATGGCAAACTCCTGGCGATGTTCGTGAACATCAACTACCAGACAGACCAAGAGTAACGTAACGTCGTCAGGACGTCAATATCAGAGCGTCACATCTGAGAGTTTGCTATAAAACAGCCACATGAACCACAATACAGAAACGTGGAAGTTATGGGTAAGTTTCCCGCAAAATGGTATCGATTTTTCACAATCCGAATAAGAAATATTTATTGACAAACAATTGTGACTTTGTTATTTTTTACTCATCACGCTATTTTGACTTAATATGCCGGCCCATTTACTGCATCAACAATCTTAATTGTGCTTTTGGGGGAGACGTGTACGTCATCGTCAACCACATATGCCATAGTGCAGAATCTCAAAAGAGTCCTCCAGGAAGTGTGGATAAACCTACCACAACCTTACATGCGCCGTAGATGTCAGGCCTGTATTTATGCATATGGTGGATATACACAGTACTAGAGTAGTGTATTTTCAGTTAGTGGGTTTATGTCATCGAGTGATAAAATAAGAGTGTTTGGATTGTTCGATTGTCATACAATTTTGAGTTCCTTCGCAGAACACCTTGAATTATATCATGTTGGAATAGCATTGCTATCAATTGTCAATAAACTATATTGTCAAAATTTTCTCTGCTGTTGCGTTTTTAAAGCGGTTGAGTGTACATTAGTAGCATATCCAATCTTATGATCTGGGTCTACATTATTAGCATATCCAGTCTTCTTTTCTTGGTCTACATTTTTAACACATCCATGCATAATCTGTTTGCAAAGACACTTTATGGGTACCATACTTAAATTTGCTTGAAGATTTTTATTAACAATTAAAAAGGTGAGAAGTCAACAACAATACAATGCCTATAATTATGCTGGGTGAATAATCAGTAACAATGAGAGTTTTACCACTACCTGAACCCTTAACAAAGGTGATGAGTGTTTTAATATGTCCTAAGTGTGAAGCCTGTTACAGTAAAATCCCTCTATAAGGACCACTCAATTATGTTAATTATTTTGTGTTCAATGCAGATGACTGCTTAAAGCAATGTTAAAGTAAAACAGAAAGCTCCTAAAAGAGTTTTTTTGTTTTACTCTTACTTTTCTTTAAGCTGCCAGTTGCATTTCATATAAATAGGGGTCGTAATAGTCAGGTCTCACATTTTTATTCATTGTTTCTTTTTACGATGTAAGTTAATTCATAAGGATGACAACTATAAATGATTTTCAATCTTATGTTCAAAAGGACTTTATATACGCCACATATTAATATATAAATGTCATTGACTGTACCTGTTGCTGCTGTTATAACGTATGGCATTAAAGTTCTTTGAGATACTCGTGAAAGTGAAAGCAAAGTGCAAACTGTGTTGGACAATTATATCGGGATCTACAAAAAACCCACTTCAAACATTTATTTAATAAAATAGTTCAATAATATTATTGTCAGTGTATGCTTTAAAATTCTCCAATGTAATCAAAATGTAATCGCGATTACATTTTTCAAGTCATCGTAATTTAATCGATTACAGACTCTGTAATTTTCAAAAAGTAATCGTAATCGCATTTGCTGTAATCGTA
The DNA here is from genome assembly GCA_922989275.2 of Gari tellinella. Lineage (NCBI taxonomy): Eukaryota > Metazoa > Mollusca > Bivalvia > Cardiida > Psammobiidae > Gari > Gari tellinella. The sequence goes on along the minus strand of OV277857.1, from coordinate 35,071,147 downwards.
ATCGAAAGTAACCGATTACATTTCAAAGTAATCGGTCTCATGTCTGCTGGGGAGGAGGTAGAAAGCGTGAGTCCATAGGGAGGGCCCCTAGGGTTTACACCCGACGCCTTAGAAGAAGAAGGTGACGCTGTGGATTTGTAACCAGTCGATTTGCCCTGGAAACTAGTCTTACCCTTCGAGGAGTTATCATACCTCTTTTGATTAGTCGGTTTATTCTGTTTGGTCTTCTGCCTCTTAGTCTGATTAGGGGTAGAGGCAGAAGGCGAACTGCGACGAGTATTAGCTTGTTTAGAGCTATTAGCCCGTGCAGCCGACTTGTGAAGTTGCAACTCCCGATCAGCTTTGGCTACTTCCTTGATGAGCCCACCAAAAAGCTGAGGGGAGGATAAAGGAGCGGACCTCAGAGTCTCCTTAGAGGAAGGCACAGGCAGAGATGTTTTACTGAGAAACGCATCTCTCCTGACCCGAAGCATTTCGGCTGTGTTAGAGCAGGCCAAACCCGAAAGGATGCGGGTAGAGCGACTGACCTGGAAGGCCATCTAAGAACCTCGGGGGAAGGATTTTCCTCCGAGGAGAGCTGAATTAAAGCAGCGGCGAACAGGTCGGCATTGGAGGCAAGTCCCACCTGTTGCCTCTGCCTTAGTTCCCACCTGTCCAAGAAGGACATGGACAGGGGGACTGAAGAAGGCTGAGAAAGACCCAAGAGTTGGGCATCAGCATCCAGTGGAGGAATATTCGCCACTGGAAAAGGAGCGTCAGGTGACGGGACCGGAAGACGCATAGATGCGTTCGGTGCCACTTCCCTTGTGATTTTGGAGGGCACCGACCAAGAGGCTTCCGATCTGACCTCCGAGCGGAAAGAAGCTTCTCCCCCGTAGACAAGGCCATAGGTTTTGAGCAAGAGACAGGTCTACTACAGAGGTCCTCAGGGAGGACATCAAAGACATCCTCACAGGCCTTGTCGAAGGAGAGAATGGCCGAGTCGATCTCCCCATCGTCCTCAGTGACCGACTTAGAGTCGTCCTGAGAGCGATCAGTAACGGGGGAGAGCCGGAACCTGGACCAACCTTGCCGAGAGGAAGGGTGCAGCGATGGGAAAGGGTCCCTAAGAGAAAGGGAGGGCCCGTTCCTGGATCGAGCTCTAGGAGAGGAAGTCGAGCGACTCAGGCTCCTGGAGGATGAAAGCTCCAAACTGGAAGACAGAACTGGAACCAGAAAAGTTTTTCCTGTTCTTCCGCCGGTGACGTTCCACCGCACGGGCCCTAGAAGAGCGGGAATGCCTGGAACGGACAGACCTATGAGACCTAGATCTGTGCCGTCTGCGGCCCCCGTGCGAAAAACAAGAGTCTGAGCCTGAAGAGCGACCGGACCAGTCCCTATGATGGCCGGACCGACCACGACCCTGGTCGGTGGCCGGACCGACCACTGGAAGGTTGGTCGGTGACAGAATGGATCCGGACCGCCCAACAGAATGGCCGGTGCCCAGTGCTCGATGGTCGGTGTGCGAGAAGGGCCAGCCGACCCTGAGAATGGTCGGTGGCCGATGCTCCGTCCGACCACGAGATGACTGGCCGGTAGGTACGGCAGCAGCCAGGGGCTCCAAAGGCCGGTGGTCGGACCGACCACCAGAGGCCTGGTCCGTACCGACCACCGCACGAGGTGGGTGGTCGGAGACCTGGTCAGAGAGACCGGGGAGCCAGGCGCAACCGAGGCTCCCCCGTCAGAGCAATAGGGGCTGCCGCCGAATAAAGGCTCTCGAGAAACTGAGCTATCTCGAGAGCCTCTGCGCTCCTTCCTAGATTTATAGGATCGTCGTTGTTCCAGCTTGGACCATGTATCGGCTGACCAGCTAGAGGACAGGGAACAAGGGGAGGAGATGGAGCAACCACAGCAGCCAAGACAGCTGTTGTGGTCATCCCAGCTCCCCTTGTTATGCCCGCATGAACCTTTTATTTGGGGCATGCTGGGACCCTGCAAAAGGAACAAAGACAATAAACGAGTAGAAATAGATTAAATAAAATTAATACCCACTCGAAAAGAGTATAAATCTAGAGAAAATACGTTCAAGATAAAAATCTGTAAATAAAAAAGGATACTTAGTATCGAAAGAGTCTGGAAAAGCAGAAAGTCTGGGAGCCTTGAAATTTCGTGAGAATAGCAATGGCGACCAGAAACAAGGGCCACTATGGCCCTAAATCGCTCACCTGGTAACCATGTAACCATGTACACCGTGTGACCTAGTTTTTGACCGGGCATGACCCTCATTCTAACTTGACCTCGATTTCAATGAGACAAACATTTTGTTCAAGTTTCATGAAGATTCAATGAATTTTGTAGTCTCTAGAGTGTTAACGAGGTTTTTGGATGATTTGACCTAGTGACCTAGTTTTTGACAAGACATAAGCCACATTTGAACTTGACCTATATTTCATTGAGGCAAACCTTTTCATCAAGTTTTATGAAGATCAAATGAAATGTGTAGTCTCTAGAGTGTTAATTAGGTTTTTCTATGATTCGACCTAGTGACCTAGTTTTTGACCGGACATGACCCACATTCGAACTTGGCCTAGATTTCACGGAGGCAATCATATTGATGAAGTTTTATGAAGATTCAATGAAATTTGTAGCCTCTAGAGTGTTAACAAGGTTTTTCGATAATTTGACCTAGTGACCTAGTTTTTGATCGGACATGACCCACATTCGAACTTGACCTAGATTTCATTAAGGCAAACATTTCGATGAAGTTTCATGAAGATCCTATGAAATTTGTAGTCTCTAGAGTGTTAACTTGTAAGGTTTTTCGAAGATTTGACCTAGTGACCTAGTTTTTGAACGGACATGACCCACATTCGAACTTGGCCTAGATTTCATTGAGGCAATCATATTGATGAAGTTTCATGAAGATCCAATGAAATTTGTAGCCTCTAGAGTGTTAACAAGGTTTTTCGATAATTTGACCTAGTGACCTAGTTTTTGACCGGACATGACCCACATTCGAACTTGACCTAGATTTCATTTAGGCAAACATTGTGACCAAGTTTCATCAAGATCCAATGAGATTTGAACCTGCTAGAGTGTTAACGAACAATTGTGAACGGACGGACAGACAGACGATGGACGACGGACATCCAGCGATCCTAAAAGCTCACCTTGGCACTACGTGCCAGGTGAGCTAAAAACCACGAGGTATAATGCAAGCCTCTATATGATTAAGCGGACAGCCGCGGTTCGGGCGTATATGCGGTGCTATACTAGAGTAGCTCCGGTGGACTTCACTTTTTCTGGTAAAGTAGTAGTACTAATAACCGATAGCAAGATTCATAGCAGGTAAGGTATTTTTGCTAATAAAAACAATGTACAGTAAATACACATCGAGGAAAATGTATGGCTAAACTAAACATGAAGGTACACTTAACACGTGATAAACACATATAATACGACATCACTGTCGTTAACGTTAAGGTTAAGAACGATAACGTCTACTCACAAAAAGCTGACGCGGCGAATTGAAATGTCGGTCTTGATCTTTAGATGGGCAAGTAGCTGTACAAAACGGCACGTAATAGAGGGTATGACGTCATAATAAGCAACATTGGTGACGTCATGTTTGTTACATACATGCAAAACAAATAATGGTGGATTAGTTGATCAGTATATCGATAATAGGTGTGTGTAGATAATAGCCTGGTTTGCTCTATCACATAACTTTTAATCTTTCGATCTTCTATGCTGGACGTTAACAGCTATGGTTTTACTACAGTATGGGTTTAAAATCCAAATAACATAATAAATAATGTAGACAGCTCTTAAAATATTTTCCTGAATTACTTTTGTCATAACTCAATCCTTTTTCTTTAACCCTTTTCTCCCATAGCTAATTTCAGTGTTGAATGGTCCAGTGATGGTCGCTTAACTCATTCACCCCTGTAACTAGTGTTTCCCCCAGGATTTGAAAGGGGCATGGCAATTTTTTCTGAAAATGGCACAGTGTAACGTGAAGGGGCACATTATACCGCTTGGCAATCACCTCTTAGTTAAAAAGGTGCAAGTTAAGGTGGAACATAACAGTTCAGTTCAGTTTTAATGACAATCAGCATACAAATGCCTTTGGTCATTTACAAAACAAATTTACCTAAATTAGTAATAATAATAACAAGATATGTTGGTGAAATGACCATTATTCTGAATGACCTTGTTTTTTGTCTGACATGACCAATTTGTACTAAGCTCAAGAGCTTATTGAATAAAATACACATACCAAATATGAAGTTTCTATCACATTTAGTTCCAAAGTTATTGCCAAGCTTAATTTTACAGTAGCATAGTTGACCTCTAAATAGCCTTGACCTTTGTCGAACATGACTCAAGTTATACTGAGCTCAAGCACTTCTTGACTTGAGTACACATACCAAATCGGAAGTCTCTATCACACATAATCTAAAGTTTCTGAGCATAAAAGAGGATTAATAAATTGAAGAAAAAAATGCAGACAGTGCAGTATTGGATCAGATCACAGGTGCCAGACGCATGCTTTGACCCAATATGCACCTCAAAACACAAATAAAAGGCATAAAACCATAAAAACATCCTTTTCTATGACCAAACACCATATTCTGACCAAAAGCTCATTTTTTCAAAAAAAATTTTTTTTTTATAGTATATACCTTAGAAAGGTGTCCAACTCCCACGGCAAATGTGCTTCGTGAAACGCACGGATTTTATTCCGAGTCTTGTTGCGCAGTCAATTCTCGATCGATTGTGAATACAAAGTTACCATCGCATGCAGAAAACCCTATGGTACACAGTAGCATTCCATATAAGATCAATTTCCATCGAAAACAAGCCCATCCGACTCTCGGAAGTCGCAACTTATTCAGGTCAAACAAGTCTCTACCGTCACATACACAGTACTTTTACCGCAGGGGTCTTATCTTTACACCTTAAATCTACGACATGCACTCCGTGTCCTCTTTATTTCGATCTAAAATGCATGGCTAATGCATTTAAAAGAATTAACGTACCATACATGTCAAAACAAAACTACTCTACATTATCGCGCAACGGCCGGGGTTTCAATTTAAATCGCACTAGCCATCTGTTTTCCGTGACCCGGAGGTAGAAAAACGTCAACATGGACTGGGGCCCTTTTACGATAATGCAGAGTAGTTTGGCTTTGTCATGTATGGTAAGTTTCTTCTTTTAAATGTATTTATCGAAATATGGAGGACACTGATTGCATGTCGTTGATTTAAGGTGTAAAGATAAGACCCCTGCGGTAAAAGTACTGTGTATGTGACGGTAGAGACTTGTTTGACCTGAATAAGTTGCGACTTCCGAGAGTCGGATGGGCTTGTTTTCGATGGAAATTGATCTTATATGGAATGCTACTGTGTACCATAGGGTTTTCTGCATGCGATGGTAACTTTGTATTCACAATCGATCGAGAATTGACTGCGCAACAAGACACGGAATAAAATCCGTGCGTTTCACGAAGCACATTTGCCGTGGGAGTTGGACACCTTTCTAAGGTATATACTATAAAAAAAATTTTTTTTTTGAAAAATGAGCTTTTGGTCAGAATATGGTGTTTGGTCATAGAAAAGGACGTTTTTATGGTTTTATGCCTTTTATTTGTATTTTGAGGTGCATATTGGGTCAAAGCATGCGTCTGGCACCTGTGGATCAGATGGCTTTTATAAGAGCCCTCAAATTTTTGTCTACTGTTTTCCCATGTTCTGATATGTAGACAGTTTTTGTACCATAATCCTCAATGCCATTTGTTTTTCCTCTCCAACATTCAGACTTAAGGATGTCGGCCTGTCTTTTTGAGGATTATGAAATTTCCGAAAATTTTTACGAACTCGTTTTCAAAAAAATGGTAAGAACTCATTTTTGGTGAATGCATACAGTAATAAAACACTATTTTCCTGGGAAAAAATTGGATTTTCGTTCGGGAAGGGACTTTTTAAGTTTTATGTCCTATTCGTAGTTAACAGCATACACTGTTTTCATAGGTAGGTTGTATTTTGTTACATCCGATTTCATTTCAATTTCTCAGAATATAAGCATGAAATTTTCATGGTGGTACAGTTTTAGTATAAATTATAGATAACTCAATAGATAAAATGAAATATTTTGGAAAAAAAATATTTTTGGTAAAAGTACACAAAAAATTGAAAAAATGAGAAAAAATGGATTTTTTAGATAAATGATCTATATCTGTTTTAAAAGATACGGGACCCTGTGTTTTTATTTGCTATTTCACTAAAACTTTTTGTTTGCAAGGCTAAAAACAACAAATAAAAAATTTGGTATTTAGTTTGCTACAATTTGTAGAGCAATTTTCACAGTGCCTTATTCTCCCATTATAAAACAAGAGGGCCTGAAAGCCCTGATATCGCTCACCATTTGTAATGAAGCCTGATAGCTTTACCTTTGAATTTCACCTGTTTTATTCTAAATCCATTCAAGTTTGTCGACCTACTGTAGTATAGTAGAGTACATCAAAGGCAGATAACTAGAGCCTAAACAATACTGAAATTAAGCCTTTTTCTAGCATTTCAAAGTATATCAAGGGCAGGTAACTATTGCCACAATGATTACATTTCAACAATAATTGCACTCCTTTGAGAATAAATAGCTACATCCTTTGTGTACAAGTATAATCAAAATCCATTGAAAACTGTGGTTGCAAGAGTGTAAACGCTGTAAAATATGGCATTTTCAGCAATTCAAAGGTAGATATCTCTTGATCTATTTGTCTGATTCCAACCATAATCACCCTTTTTCCAACTCTTATGGTCATATACAATATGGGCAAGTTTGAGAGAGCTTGGATAAATATTGTGGCCTCTAGAGCGTAAACACTGTTAAATATATCATTTTCAGCAATTCAAAGGTAGATAACTCTTGACCTATTGATCCGATTACAACCAAAATTGAACTCATCCGAAGTCTTATGGTAATATACAATTTGAGTAAGTTTGAGAAAGATTGGATAAAATTTGTGGCCTCTAGAGTGTAAACATCGTTAAATATGGCATTTTCAGCAATTCAAAGGTATATAACTCTCGACCTATAAGTCTGCTTTCAACCATAATCAAATTAATCTGAACTCTTATAGTAATATACAATCTGAGCAAGTTTAAGAAAGATTTGATAAAAATTGTGAACTCTAGAGTGTAAACACCGTTAAAAATGGCATTTTCAGCAATTCAAAGGTAGATTACTCTTGATCTATTTGTCTGATTTCCACCAAAATCAAACTCATCCGCACTCTTATGGTCATATACAATCTGGGCAGGTTTTTAGAAAGATTGGATAAATACTGTGGCCTCTAGAGTGTAAACACCGTTAAATATGGCATTTTCAGCAATTCAAAGGTAGATAACTCTTGATCTATTTGTCCGATTTTAACCAAAATCGAACTCTTCCGAACTCTTATGGTCATATACAATCTGGGCAGGTTTTAGAAAGATTAGATAAATACTGTGGCCTCTAGAGTGTAAACACTGTTAAATATGGCATTTTCAGCAGTTCAAAGGTAGATAACTCATGACCTATTTGTCCAATTTCAACCATAATCGAACGCATCCGAACTCTTATGGCAATATACCATCTGAGCAAGTTTGAGAAAGATTGGATAAAAACTGTGGTCTCTAGAGTGTAAACACTAAAATTGTTGACGCCGCACACTGCACGACGGACGACGGACAATCAAGGATTGCAATAGCTCACCCTGAGCTAGATCAGGTGAGCTAAAAAGTGGGTGGGGTTAATTTTACTCCTTTCTGGTGAAATCAAATATTTTTATTTTGGATCTTGAAAAAACATTATTTTCAGGGTTTATTCTTACTATGGTAATATAAATTAGGATACTTTTGGTACAAATAAATTGTTTAAATAAAGATTGAAAAACCGTAGTACAAAAAAGTAGGAGTTTTTATGAAGCTTCAATTTTAGGGGGGTAGCCTTGAAAAATCTCAAATTGTGAAAAAGAAAGGTCCGGTACCCCCACTTTTTTCACCAGTTTTGTCATAGAAACTAATTTTAATATCAGTATGCAAAGTTTGAAGAATTTTGTATTTTCTTTACCAAGGTGCACCTACCCCCTTAATTAACTTGAGTTTTAACTGGCATTTTAGATTAGCTTTTATACTTCCCGCTAGCCGAGGAAACTGGTGAAAAAAATGAATTGTCCAATCACATAACAAGAGGGCCTGAAGGCCCTGATATCGCTCACCTGTTGTACTGAAGCCTGGTAGCTTTACCTTTCCGTTTCACCTGTTTTAATCTAAATCCATTCAAATTTGTAGTATAGCAAGTAAACAATTTTAGTATACAACCTATTAATTCTAATATAGTAGAGTACATCATGGGCAGGAAACTAGTGCCTAAACAATACTGAAATGAAGCCTTTTCTAGCATTTCAAAGTATATCAACGGCAGATAACTATAGACACAATGATTAGATTTCAACAATAATTGCACTCCTTCGAGAACTTATAGCTATATACTTTGTGTGCAGGTATAATCAAAATCAATTGAAAACTGTAGTTGCAAGAGTGTAAACGCCGTTAGATATGGCATTTTCAGCTATTCAAGGGCGGATAACTCTTGACCTATTGGTCCGATTTCAACCATAATTGCACTTAATTCGAACTCTTATCATGGTAATATACAATCTGTGGAAGTTTGAAAAAGACTGGATAAAAATTGTGGCTGCTAGAGTGTAAACACCATTAAATATGGCATTTACAGCAATTCAAAGGTAGATAACTCTTGATCTATTAGTCTCATTTCAACCATAATCAAATTCATCTGAACTCTTATAGTCATATACAATCTGAGCAAGTTTGAGAAAAATTGGATCAAAATTGTAGACTCTAGAGTGTAAACACCTTTAAATATGGCATTTTCAGCAATTCAAAGGTAGATAACTCCTGACCTATTAGTCTGATTTCAACCATAATTAAACTCATTCCAACTAGTATGGTCATATACAATCTGAGCAAGTTTGAGATAGATTGGATAAAGATTGTGGCCTCTAGAGTGTAAGAAGTGTTTAATATTACATTTTCAGCAATTCAAAGGTATATAACTCTTGACCTATTGGTCCGATTTCAACCATAATCGAACTCATTTGAGCTCTCATGGTAATAAACAATCTGAGAAAGTTTGAGAAAGATTGGATAAAAAGTGTGGCCTCTACAGTGTAAACACTGTTAAATATGACATTTTCAGCATATCAAAGGTAGATAACTCCTGACCTATTTGTTCGATTTCAACAATAATCGAACTCATCCTAACTCTTATAGTAATATACAATCTGAGCAAGTTTGAGAAAGATTGAATAAATATTGCGGCCTCTAGAGTGTAAACACTGTTTAATATGGCATTTTCAGCAATTCAAAGGTAGATAACTCTTGACCTATTAGTCCGATTTCAACCATAATCAAACTCATCTGAACTCTTATGGTAATATACAATCTGAGCAAGTTTGAGAAAGATTGGATAAATATTGTGGTCTCTAGAGTGTAAACACCAAAATTGTTGACGACTAACGACGGACGCCGGACATTCAAGGATTGCAAAAGCTCACCCTGAGCTAGCTCAGGTGAGCTAAAAACATGACAAACATTCTAAATAAACCATTTTTATCATGAAATAAAATCATAATTCGTATGTCTGTTTCTACCTTTATCTTGCTTATTGGTTGGGGGTCACATTACTTTAAGGATATACACCAGCAATTCGTGAGACACCTAGTGGCTTTTAACGAAGTGCGATAAATCAAGCATCGTTACTCAACGAAATCGTGCATATCGGTTACCTCCCGTATATACTTTCGGTTTCAAACAATCTTCATTAATCACGTAATAAAGACGTTAAATGCATGAAAGTGTACTTGATAAATGAAAGTACGTGAATCTTGGTAAATACTCTATCTAATAATGCTAAGTTAATAACCCAAAACTTCAATCAAATTGAATATGAGCTTGAACCCGAGATCACATAGAAAAAGCTGTCGGCTTATTTAGGCCATTGGTATATGTATGAAAGTGCCTATAGTTTCAAAAGAAGCCTTATAACTTATGCTTTTTTACCATTGTCTTATTATTCACACCTATAGCTTTTATTGTGAGAAGTTTCATCAATTTATTTCGGGCAGGGCAGATTTTGATTGAGTTAGTGTTTTCATTGAATTGGAGCCGAAAACAATTTAGAACAAGAGCCCCATTGGGGCATATTCGCACACCTGAGAATAACTGACAAAATGGAGAAAAAGATTTATGTCCAGGACAGGGTCATTTTTTACCCGATGGGCATAATTTGAACAATCTTGATAGAGGACCTGTAGATGATGCTATGTGCCAAATATCTAAGATCAGGGTACTAGGGTTTTAGACAAGAAGATTTTTTAAGCTTTCATTGAAAAAAATCTATTTTAAGCTTCTGTGACCTAGATATGGAACTGACCGGAACCATTTGAACAAAATAGGTAAAGGACATCTAGAAGTGTCACCATGCCAAATATTAAAGCTCTGGCCATATTAGTTTCAGAGAAGAAGACGTTTGAAAATTTCACTATATAACTCTATGTAAAACAGTGACCCCCGGGGCAGGGCCAATTTTGACCCCAGGGGCATAATTTGAACAAACTTGATAGAGGACTTGTAGGTGATGCTATGTGCCAAATATCTAAGCTCTGGCCTTTGCGGTTTTTGACAAGAAGATTTTTTAAGATTTCATTGTTTTTTCACTTTGGTTGCCATGGCAACCAGAGTTCTGCATTGTTTTTAATTCTTTGAACAAATTTGAAAGAGCTTGACCCAAGGAACATTTCTGTAAAGTTTGGTTGAAATCTTTTCAGCGGTATATGAGGAGATGTCATTTGAAGCAATTGTTAACGATGACGCACGACACACGACGGACGCCGGACACAGGGCCATCCCAATAGGTGAGCTAAAAATGCATTTATATCGGGCAACAATCCATACTCTTTGCATCATACTTTCAGTGAGCATCACTTTTTAACTGTTTTAATGTTTGTTTGTGCCAATTATTACTTTTAATCATTTTAGAAATGCAAAATAACGCACGCCGACTCTTTGCAGAGAATGGCTACATCATACATTTCAAAAACCCATAGACAAAAAAATACCATTATAACCTATATTTTTCTTTTTGCCATTGTACTTAGATATGTTTGAAGAACCTATTCTGAAATTTTCATAGAGATCCATCGGAGATTTCATTTGGTATCGTATGTCCTTAAGTGGAATATCATTTCTGTTTACATACATCACTATCATATATTCGCGAAAACTAATGACAAAATGTACGTACACGTTTATCTCTACAACAAAATTATTCTCAATAATTGTCAAGTAACCAGCCCCGCGATGTTTCTGGAAAATCGAATACTCTTATTTCAAATGACCACTTTTCAAGACAAGAGGGCCTGAAGGCCCTGATATCGCTCACCATTTGTAATGACGCCCGATAGCTTTACCTTTGAATTTCACCCGTTTTATTCTAAATCCTTTCAAGTTTGTTGACCTACTGTAGTATAGTAGAGAACATCAAAGGCAGATAACTAGTGCCTAAACAATACTGAAATGAAGCCTTTTTCTAGCATTTCAAAGTATATCAAGGGCAGGTAACTGTTGCCACAATGATTACATTTCAACAATAATTGCACTCCTTCCAGAATGTATAGCTACATCCTTTGTGTACAAGTATAATCAAAATCCATTGAAAACTGTGGTTGCAAGAGTGTAAACGCTGTAAAATATGGCATTTTCAGCAATTCAAAGGTAGATATCTCTTGATCTATTTGTCTGATTCAAACCATAATCACTCTTTTATGAACTCTTATGGTCATATACAATCTGCGCAAGTTTGAGAGAGCTCTAGAGCGTAAACACTGTTAAATATATCATTTTCAGCAATTCAAAGGTAGATAACTCTTGACCTATTAATCCGATTACAACCATAATTAAACTCATCTGAAGTCTTATGGTAAAATACAATCTGAGTAAGTTTAAGAAAGATTGGATAAAATTTGTGGCCTCTAGAGTGTAAATATCGTTAAATATGGAATTTTCAGCAATTCAAAGGTAGATAACTATCGACCTATAAATCTGATTTCAACCATAATCAAACTCATCTGAACTCTTATAGTCAAATACAATCTGAGCAAGTTTGAGATGTATTGGATAAAAATTGCGAACTCTAGAATGTAAACACTGTTAAATATGGCATTTTCGGCAAATCAAAGGTAGATAACTCTTGATCTATTTACCCGATTTCAACAAAAATTGAACTCTTCCGAACTCTTATGGTAATATACAATCTGGACAAGTTTTAGAAAGATTGGATAAATACTGTGGCCTCTAGAGTGTAAACACTGTTAAATATGGCATTTTCAGCAATTCAAAGGTAGATAACTCATGACCTATTTGTCTGATTTCAACCATAATCGATCTCATCCGAGCTCTTATGGCAATATACCATCTGAGCAAGTTTGAGAAAGATTGGATAAATATTGTGGCCTCTAGAGTGTAAACACTAAAATTGTTGACGACGCACGCCGGACGCCGGCCATTCAAGGATTGCAAAAGCTCACCCTGAGCTAGCTCAGGTGAGCTAAAAACAGAAGTCTTTCAATGAAATGGAATAGATAGTTATGATCCAATTTGGTTTGATTGGAAATAGGACATTTTTATAGTTCATTTGGTCTAGATCGTTTTCGTCTCGTTTGTGGATGGAGCACTTTATCAACCACTTCAAACCATATGCTAGGACATGCTTAAAGCTTTATGCTAGGATATATGCATATTGTATTGGTGCATATTCGGGACTAAAAGGTGGAGCATATTTTTTCTGTGGAGGATTTTTTTAAAAACTTTTTAAGGCATAAAAAGGTGTTTATGTTACAGGGATTAAGTGTAATCAGGGATTACGCGTAATCCCTGAACTTTTTAGGGATTACGTGTTATCACTGGGTGTTTTAGGGAATTGATGAAATGTCCCCTTTTTCAATCAAATTAAGAGATTTGTACCATCATGACATTTCTATTGGTTTTAAAAATCATGCTTTCTTGAAGTCTCATGGTCTAATGAATGTTCATACAAAGTTTCTGGTACAAGTGAATAAAAATAAGTGAACAGTGTGCATTTAAGTCAGGACAATTAGAAAACCATGACATCTGTCTTGTTAATAAGGTTAACCATAACAACATATTTTATAGTGTGGTACTTGCCATTGAACTTAATGAACTAAACGAGGTAAGATTCATTACTTTAACCAAAAGTAACTGCCAAACATTTATAAACAATGGGCTCTAAGGCGCTCACAAGAGTACAAAGTTCCCAGATTTAACTAGACTACACTAAAGGCGATTAATACTCCCCGCAAGTGCCTCGTCACAAGAAGCAAATGTATAGGAGTAATGTTGATGTGTGTTCTCCATATGAACTAGAGGGTTCAGAAGCCTTTTCTACCTTTGACCTAATGACCTACTTTTTGACCTGACATAACAAGTATTCATACATTGCCAAGATTTTATCAAGGTGATCATTCTAAGCAAGTTGTGTGAAATTATGGCTAAAAGTAAGGCCCCTAAAGGGTTTAGAAGCTATTTCTATGTTTTTACCTTATATATTGACCTACTTTTTAATCTTATGCAACCCATATTCACACAAAGCCTAGCTTTTGTCAACATAACTATTCTAGGCCAGTTCCAAGAAGATTGGGCTAAAAGTGACAAAAGGTATTTTCTTTGGTTTGACCTACTAACCTACTTTATGACCCGACATGACCTACATTTATGTATGACCTAAATCTTATTAAATGTCATGACACAGACAAAATCTCATAAAGATTTAACCAAAAATACAACTTCTAGAAGGTTCTTCAACTTTTCATTTGATATCACCGAACAAGAAAAATGACCAAATGACCGTTTTTTAACGGATCAAAATTCTTTGAACAACATTTTGGTGAAAGCCAAATTGAAATCGGGCCAGTGGTTTGGGAGAAGAAGATTTTTGTAGATATTGTGCATGGTTGCCATGGCAACAAGACTAACTACCCCACCCACAAACTTTTAACAACTTTTCATTCCCCAATCCTACTGATACTTCTGATGAAGTTTGGTTACACGGGGGCTATTGGTTTCAGAGAAGAAGTCGTTTGCAATTGTTGAAGGACAGACCGACGACGGACAGCAGGGGTATCACAAAAGCTCACCTTGAGCACTTCGTGTTCTGGTGAGCTAAAATTCAACGAAAAGCTTCCAAATTACGCCTTTTCCCTGGGAAATTTAGGGTTTTCATGAAATCCCTGATTTTTCAGGGATTTCCATATTCCCTGATTACATTTAACCCCTGTAACATATATGTTGGGTCATGGGATAAAGAACTCCATTCACTCTTACAGATTGATCACTCAGTGTAACGGTAAGCATTGTTTATTTGTCTAAATAAATCAAAAGGTGATAGTTCTGCTTACCCACAACAGTTGAGATGAGCTGTTTAGGTGAGGTGCCTTGAAAAGCTGGAGTCTCCCCTCCAGTAAATCCTTCCTTCTTCTCTGATGCTTGCTAAAATAGTCAAACACACATACTACATTTAGTTAGTCACAAAAGAAATTCATCAGGAAATCGTATTATTCAATTATAAAATAGTTTCTATTCACATTCATATCCATTAAGTTTCTAACTTACATGACACCTTTGGTATGCCTTCCTCAGGCTGTGAATTGACCGTTGGAGGATGACGTCATGCAACATGTTTACTAACAGGCAGTTTTCCCATAATAAACTAGAACTGCTATCACTAAAGGTGATAAAACCCCACTCCAAACTGACCTGTCACAAACACCACAATGACATGTAGAAAGAATAATACACACATATTAAGGAACTAAATTTCACGTTGAAAAGGGGCATAATTCTGTCAAATTTTATGCAAGAATAGTTTTAAAACAAGAGCCCCATGGGGCATATTCGCTCACCTGAGAATAATTGGAAAAATGGAGATATTGATTTATGTCCAGGACTGACCTAGATATGCAACAGACCGGAACAATTTGAACAAAATATGTAAAGTATATTTAAAAGTGTCACCATACAGAATATAAAAGCTCTGGCCATATTAGTTTCAGAGAAGAAGATGTTTGAAAATTTCACTATATGTAAAACAGTGACCCCCGGGGCGGGGCCAATTTTGACCCTAGGGGCATAATTTGAACAAACTTAATAGAGGACCTGTAGGCCATGATATTAGCCATATATCTAAGCTCTGGCCCTTGTAGTTTAAGACAAGAAGATTTTTTAAGTTTTCACTGAAAAAATCTATTTTTAGCTCCTGTGACCTAGTTATGCAACGGACCAGAACCATTTGTACAATTTCGGTATAGGACATCTAGAAGTGTCACTATGCCAAATATTAAAGCTCTGGCCATATTAGTTTCAGAGAAGAAGACGTTTGAAAATTTCACTATATAACTCTATGTAAAACCTTGACCCCCGGGCCGGGCCAATTTTGACCCCAGGGGCATAATTTGAGCAAACTTGATAGAGAACCTGAAGGCGATTCTATGTGCCAAATATCTAAGCTTTGGCCCTTGTAGTTTCAGACAAGAAGATTTTTTAAGTTTCCATTAAAAAAATCTATTTTTAGCTCCTGTGACCTAGTTATGCAACCGACCAGAACCATTTTAAATTTTTTGGTAAAGGACATCTAGAAGTGTCTCCATGCCAAATATCAAAGCTTTGGCCACATTGGTTTCAGAGAAGAAGACGTTTGAAAATTTCACTATATAACTTTATGTAAAACTGTGACCCCCGGGGCGGGGCCAATTTTGACCCCTGGGGCATAATTTGAACAAACTTGATAGAGGACCTGTAGATGATGCTATGTGCCAAATATCTAAGCTCTGGCCCTTGCAGTTTTTGACAAGAAGATTTTTTAAGATTTCCTTATTTTTTCAATTTGGTTGCCATGGCAACCAGAGTTCTGCATTGTTTTTAATTCTTTGAACAAATTTGAAAGAGCTTGACCCAAGGAACATTTCTGTAAAGTTTGGTTTAATTCTGTCAAGGGGTATAGGAGCAGATGTCATTTGAAGCAATTGTTAACGACGACGCACATACGCACAACGCCGGACGCCGGACACAGGGCCATTCCAATAGCTCACCTTGAGCCTTTGGCTCGAGTGAGCTAAACAAGAGCCCCATGGGGCATATTTCGCTCACCTGAGAAAATAGCTGAAAAAATGGCGATAATAATTTAGGTCCAGGACTGACCTAGTTATGCAACAGACCAGAACAATTTGAACAAATTATGTAAAGTATATTTAAAAGTGTCACCATACCGAATAGAAAAGCTCTGGCCATATTAAGATGTTCGAAAGTTTCTCTATATAACTCTATGTAAAACTGTGACCCCAGGGGCGGGGCCAATTTTGACCCCAGGTGCATAATTTGAACAAACTTGATAGAGGACCTGTAGGCGATGGTATGTGCCAAATATGTAAGCTCTGGCCCTTGTAGTTTCAGAAAAGAAGATTTTTTAAGTTTTCATTGAAAAAAATCTATTTTTGGCTCCTGTGACCTAGTTATGCAACCGACCAGAACCATTTGAACAATTTTGGTATAGGACATCTAGAAGTGTCACCATACCAAATATCAAAGCTCTGGCCATATTAGTTTCAGAGAAGAAGACGTTTGAAAATTTCACTATATAACTCTATGTAAAACTGTGACCCCCGGGGCGGGGCCAATTTTGACCCCAGGTGCATAATTTGAACAAACTAGATAGAGGACCTGTAGGCGATGGTATGTGCCAAATATCTAAGCTCTGGCCCTTGTAGTTTCAGACAAGAAGATTTTTTAAGTTTTCAATGAAAAAAATCTATTTTTAGCTCCTGTGACCTAGTTATGCAATCGACCAGAACCATTTGAACAATTTTCGTATAGGACATCTAGAAGTGTCACCATACCAAATATCAAAGCTCTGGCCATATTAGTTTCAGAGAAGAAGACGTTTGAAAATTTCACTATATAACTCTATGTAAAACTGTGACCCCCGGGGTGGGGCCAATTTCGACCCCAGGGGCATAATTTGAACAAACTAGATAGAGGACCTGTAGGCGATGGTATGTGCCAAATATCTAAGCTCTGGCCCTTGTAGTTTCAGACAAGAAGATTTTTTAAGTTTTCAATGAAAAAAATCTATTTTTAGCTCCTGTGACCTAGTTATGCAACCGACCAGAACCATTTGAACAATTTTCGTATAGGACATCTAGATGTGTCACCATGTCAAATATCAATGCTCTGGCCATATTAGTTTCAGAGAAGAAGACGTTTGAAAATTTCACTATATAACTCTATGTAAATCTGTGACCCCCGGGGCGGGGCCAATTTTGACCCCAGGGGCATAATTTGAACAAACTTGATAGAGGACCTGTAGATGATGCTATGTGCCAAATATGTAAGCTCTGGCCCTTCCAGTTTTTGACAAGAAGATTTTTTAAGATTTCCTTATTTTTTCACTTTGGTTGCCATGGCAACCAGAGTTCTGCATTGTTTTTAATTCTTTGAACAAATTTGAAAGAGCTTGACCCAAGGAACATTTCTGTAAAGTTTGGTTGAATTCTGTCAAGCGGTATAGGAGGAGATGTCATTTGAAGCAATTGTTAACGACGATGCACATACGTACGACGACGGACGCCGGACACAGGGCCATCCCAATAGCTCACCTTGAGCCTCAGGTGAGCTAAAAATGGCATGTTCCAAGAAAATAGAAAAAAAAAATCAAGTTAAAAAGGGGCATAATTCTGTAATTTGTTGGCAAGAGTTCTGTAACTTCAAGTAGAGTCTGCAAACATCACACTTATAATGTGTACCAAGTTTGAAGACAATGTCGTAAATAGTTTTCAAGAAAATGACATGTCCACAGGGTTCGAAATTGGCTAAAAATTACACTTGCATTTTTTTGCGAGTGCCTTTGAACTTTATACTCTCAAAATTCAAAAACTACTCGCGAATGTTAAACTGTCATTCTGAACATATGTTTGAATTTTTAACCAGACACAGACTTGTGTAGAAATCAAATACGATCTACCTACACTTCCTGTATTTCATACTGTACATTTGTGGCTACAGCTGACAAGGGATAAGATTTTGATTTTCATATCTACGTGTACGTAACAAAGGGGTATTTTTCTTACATTTTATGATATTGTGGAGAATGCATGCTGTATGCACTATGCAGACCGCACACGATGCTACTTCATTACTCGAAAATTAGGTCAGGTTTAGATCGCCAATCTGTCTACAATACAAATGTTTTTTTCACTGGCTGTATATTTTAGGGCTGTGGTTAATAGACAGTACGTCACAGTAGAATTAGAAGTATACTTGTACTCGTGCGAGTCTTTTAAATGGCCTCGTCTTTGAAGAACGGATTCGGTTGTTGAGTCTGTGATAAGAATTGTTTACACATCGGAACTCCGAAGCAGAAAAGTGCGCGTTTCATTAGCCAATGAGAATTGGGAAAGTCCGTCATTACGTCATTCTTACAGACAAAAAAGAGGTTGAAACTGCCCGAGAAGCTATGCTTGTCTACTTGTCTATTTCTGCCAATCGAAATGTACGGAATAAACCGAGCATAGTCTTACAGACTTTATACTGTGTTTAGCTGTCCGAAAACTGCTACTCACATTTTTTTGCGAGTTCATGGAAAAATCACTTGCAATTTACAAATTCCACTCGCAGCTTGCGAGCTTAAATTCGAACCCTGTTCCAAAGAATAAATGCATATTGAGGAACAAAATTTCAAGTTATAAAGGGGCATAATTCTGTCAAATTTTGTGCAAGAGTTGTCAAACTTAATGAAAAGTCTCACAATACAACTCTTATAATGTGTACTAAGTTTGAAGACAATATCATGAATAGTTTTCAAGAAAATTGCATGTTTAAAGATAAAATTGTCAATTAAGAGACAAACGAGAAACCGCCAAGGTCGGTATGGCCGGATTGTCTGCACTTTTGCTTTGTATATATATATTTAAAAGAAAGAAACTCAGAACGAGTAAATTAAGTAAAAAAGGTTGAAGACATTCACTGGATTTTTTAAACTTTTATTTCCCAACGCGTTTCGTTTAATACTCATCAGGGGTATTATGGCATGTGATGATGACCTCACTACAACTATACATGCCAAATTTGGTTGCTGTAGGACTTAAATTTGACTAAAACTGACCCTAACAAAAAGGTAAACCAAGACGCAAACGAAAAGGTTAACCAAGAATTCTCTACGTCATTGGACCTTGAAATGTAGGTCACAGTGACCTAGTTACCCATGGCATGTGATGATGACCTCACTACAACTGTACATGCCAAATTTGGTTGCTGTAGGACTTAAGCTTTGGCTAAAACTGACACTAACAAAAAGGTCAACCAAAGTGAGACAGACAGACGGACGGACGGACGGCATTCGCCAATCTATAGACCGCATTTTCAATCCGGCCAAAAAATCAAGTTAAAAAGGGGCATAATTCTGTCAAATTTGGTGCAAGAGTTATGAAACCTGTCAATGAGTGTCCCCAAATAACATTGATGATGTATATCAAGTTTTAAGATGGTATCATAAACAGTTTTCAAGAAAAAGGCAAATGTCTCGGAAAAACGCGACAGACGGACTGACTGAGTGACGGACGGACAAGGCATTTCCTATATAGCCCCTAACCACCGGTGGTGTGGGGGCATAACAACGGCCGGTAGATGGGGCTCATTTGATATCCCCCTTCCTTCCTGTTCATGATGTTGTCCTCCTGTGCGATGCAAAGTGATACATTCAATCTCCTCAGGGATGTGTTATCTTTTCTGTCCATAACTTTCACACCCTCCCAGTCTTTAACATGGTTATGTCTCGCAATGTGATTAGTCATTGCACTAGCATGTTCTTTAGACTGGGATGCCTTGCACTCTGACCTAGTAACAAGAGGGTCTGAAGGCCCTGATATCGCTCACCATTTGTAATGAAGCCTGATAGCTTTACCTTTGAATTTCAATTGTTTTTATTCTTAATCCATTCAAATTTGTAGCATAGCATATAAACAACATTGGAATACGACAAAGTAGAGTACATCAAGGGCAGATAACTAAAGCCTAAATAATACTGAAATGAAGCCTCTTCTAGCATTTCAAAGCCTAAGTATATCAAAGGCAGAAAACTCTTGCCACAATGATCAGCTTTCAACAATAAGTGCACTCCTTCGAGAACTTATAGCTATATATATTGTATGCAAGTATAATTTAAATCCATTGAAAACTGAAGTTGCAAGAGTGTAAACACTTTTAGATATGACATTTTCAGCAATTCAAGGGTGGATAACTCTTGACCTATTTGTCCGATTTCAACCATAATCAAACTCATCTGAACACAAATAGTCATATGTGGCCTCTAGAGTGTAAACACTGTTAAATATGGCATTTTCAGCGATTCAAACTCTTATGGTAATATACAATCTAAGCAAGTTTGAGAAAGATTGGATTAAAATTGTGGCCTGTAGAGTGTTAACACTATAATTGTTGAGGACGAACCACGAACGACGGACATTCAAGGATTGCAAAAGCTCACCCTCAGGTGAACTAAAAACTTGTGGACTGTTATTTGAGTCTTTTTATGTTCCATTATCCTAGTCTCGAGGTTTCTTCCTGTCTCACCCATGTATGCCGCATTGCAGTTTTTGCACAATATGTGGTAAACACATCCACATACTCCCTCGGTTTTGTTTTGTCTTTAGGGTGCACCAGTGCCTTCCGAATGGTGCTGAGAGGCCTCAAAGCCACACTGATATCATGTTTACAAAACACCCTCGCCAACGTCTCCGATACATTTTTTACATATGGTATAACCACATACCCTTTGTATTTTTTCCCTCTCCTCCCATTACACTTCCTATGTTTGTCTTTCTTCCTGTTCTCTATCTGATCTTTCACTTTTTAAATGTTCCATTCTGGAAAACCACATGCTTTAAGGGCGTCACTTAGGGTGTTCAATCTCCTTTTTCTAGTCTACTTCTTCAGTTATAACCAAATAGCACCTGTCTATAAGCGCCCGAATAACACTTGAGTTTATGCGCTAATGGGTGGTGCGAATTAAACTGCAGGTATTAGGCTGTATGTGTAGGTTTTCGGTAAAGTAGCAACTTCACCGTTCCATCTTCCTTCCGCACAATCAAAGTATCCAAACAAGACGCCCATGCGGGCCTAAATATCGCTCACCTGGAAAAACCAACAAAAGGGTCACATGACCCCTGGGATGAGATCATTTTTTACCCAAGAGACATAATTTCAAAAATCTTGCTGATGAACTTGAAATTTAAGTGTTCTGTCAAATATTTTGTACATGGATGGTTTCGGACAGGAAGACTTTTCATTAAAAAAACTCTACTTTTAGCTAATGTGACCCAGATATGCAACAGACCCAAACTATTTCAGCAATATTGGGGAAAAACATCAAAAAGTGTCACTATGCTAAATATCAAAGCTCTGGCCATAATAGTTTCAGAGAAGATTTCACTATATAAATCTATGTAAAACTGCAACCCCTAGAGCCTTGGCAGTGTTAACCCCAGGGACATAATTTGAACAACATTGAAAGAGGACCTAAAGATGATGCTTTGTGCCAAATATCTAAGCTCAGTGTACTGTGGTTTCAGACAAGAAGATATTTTTGAGTTTTCATTGAAAAAAATCTATTTTTAGCTCCTGTGACCGAGATAGGCAATGGACCGGAACCATATAATCAATATCCGTTAAGGACTTCAAGAAATGTCACCATGCCAAATATTAAAGCTCTGGCCACATTAGTTTCAGAGAAATACATGTTTGAAGATTTCACTATATAACTCTTTGTAAAATTATGACCCCGGGGCGGGGTCATTTTTTACCCCAGGGACATAATTTGAACAATCTTGATAGAGGACCTGAAGATGATGCTTTAAACCAAATATCTAAGCTCAGGGTACTGTGGTTTCGGACAAGAAGATTTTTTAAGTTTTAATTGGAATAAATCTATTTTTAGCTCCTGTGACCGAGATATGCAACGGACCGGAACCATATACTCAATATCCGTTAAGGGCTTCAAGAAATGTCACCATGCCAAATATTAAAGCTCTGGCCATATTAGTTTCAGAGAAATACATGTTTGAAGATTTCACTATATAACTCTTTGTAAAATTATGACCCCGGGGCGGGGTCATTTTTTACCCCAGGGACATAATTTGAACAATCTTGATAGAGGACCTGAAGATGATGCTTTAAACCAAATATCTAAGCTCAGGGTACTGCGGTTTCGGACAAGAAGATTTTTTAAGTTTTAATTGGAATAAATCTATTTTTAGCTCTTGTGACCTAGATATGCAACGGACCGGAGCCAAATTTACAATATTGGTTATGGGCTTCTAGAAGTGTCACCATGCCAAATATTAAAGCTCTGGCCATATTAGTTTCAGAGAAAAAGATGTTTGAAGATTTCACTGTATAACTCTATGTAAAATTACGACCCCGGGGCGGGGTCATTTTTGACCCCAGGGACATAATTTGAACAATCTTGATAGAGGACTTGAAGACAATGCTTTGTGCCAATCAAGTAGTCTAGGAGGAGAAGTCGTTTGAAGAAATTGTTGACGATGAACGACGGACACAGCACGATCAAAATAGCTCACCTTGGCACTACGTGCCAGGTGAGCTAAAAAGGGATCTGATCCCCACTCTCCTCTTCACTAGTGAATTTAATACGGTTTCTTGTATCAACTGTACTTAAATGCTCCGTTAGATTTTTCATGTGACAAGTGTGTTCCGAAACTGTCATGTAAGTTAAAAAAATTATTGGATATGTGAATAGAAACTATTTTATAATTGTACATTTAGATCTAGTCAGTTTAAAAAAAAATTATTTAAAAAATATTTACAAAACCAACTTGAATGAAAATACATAAAGTTAAGGATTAGATCGGAAGCTTAAAGCTTTTTGAGATCTTCTTCTACATGTGATAGAGCTGCTCTCTACAAGGCTCTTGTAATAAGATAATATCAGATTGATTGAGAAATTCTAAAATCTTCACAATTTCACTGCAGTATTACACAAATATTTAATTTGTGATATCTCTAATACTGTTTTGACTAACATTACACTGTGATACCACATACAAGACGACCGCTAAATTGTGTAGATTATTAGGTGTTTAAAACAGGCGACTGCTTAAAGCAAGGTGAAAATAAAACAGCAAGCTCCTTTAGGAGCTTTCTGTTTTACTGTCACCTTGCTTTAAGCAGCCATCTGCCTTAAGAAGAAAATAATTTATGTTAATTTAAAGGTCGTAATAGAGAAGTTATACTGTATTTTATTTTCAGTGGTCGCTCAATACAAGTTTGAACTGTCTGGCTATCACATTATCTGTTTTCGATCTATAGAATGTGAATTATTTGTTGCCGAGATATCAAAGACCTCCTTAAAGGTGTGCCTGAGATCAGATTATACATGCATTACTGAGCAAGGTTCACACTGCTAATCTTTCAACATGCTTCAGAAACTCATCTGACTGTAAGCAAAATGCTCAAATGCTATTGAGATTTTGCCCAGACATTTTGTTAAATGGTAATTCTTTGAAGAAATGCAAATTTACCAGAACTATAAGCCACTTAATGCAGAACAAAAATGAAGCAGAAAGCTCACAGGAGCTTTCTGCTTTTTTTGTCCTGCATTAAACTGCTGCTTGTATTTAAGACATTGACTTTCTTACGAGTGTTAGCATAACACAAGATGGATTATAATCCACTAATCCGTAAGTATTCCTTTTTACGCCTTTAATTTATTCCTCCATTGAAGAAAATACTTCCACTTTATACATTCATGTATCTGCACCATAAGAAATATTTTCTAGCAGGTGCTTACTTAAAGGCGCATTCTACTTTACTTTTAACCTGCTTTAAGTGGTCACCTGTCTTCAAATTTATAACAGGCTAAGGGGTAATGGACTAAAGGCAGTGATTTGACCATGTATTACGGTCCGTCTAAAGACCCCAAACCTCCCCAAACTTATCCAAACCTCCCAAAACCACTTTAAAAGCAAGTTTTTATAATTCTAGCAGATTGTAGCTTAAAGCAGGCTGAAAGTAAAGCAGAATGCGCCTTAAGGCACATTCTGCTTTACTTTCAACCTGCTTTAAGAGAATACTTGTCTTCAAAACCAGGAACAGGCTATTAGGATAGTGAGTTAATATTTAGAGGTAACTGTGTAAAGTGATCTTAAGTTTTGTTCGAGTTATTCCCCTTGAAAAGAAAAACATTGAATATTTAATTTTAAATTAACATTTTTTCATTGTTTTAGCTTAAATTTGCCATTTATAAGCTCTTTTTGATTAGATATTAAGGAATTTAAGTAGTTTGGATTGTTTTTAAATGCTTTAGGCAGGTTTGGAGAGGTTTGGAGTGGTTTGGGGTCTTTAGACGGACCCCATGTATTACCTCTCTCTGTACTTCAGCCACTCCTTTGCCCATGCCTGCCATGGTAAGCTGGGTAGCCAGTAAACGGGCCATATGCTTCACTTGTCCATCTGTACCTGCAGCTGCTATAGGGGTGTATGTTGCTTGAAAGTGGGCTGGCATAGTGTCAGGAAGCATCACCTGAAAATAAAGACCATATATCATGCATGTAATTCTCTTAGGATGGATGGATGAGTTGGGATTTACGACACTGCAACCCAAAATATGTCATATAGCACTGATGTATGATGAGGGATGATAAAATGAGAGTAGTTCTTTATACAGTCATGAATATGCACCATTCTGCTTTACTTTCAACCTGCTTTAACTTGTCGCCCTGCCATCAAAACTAGAAACAGTCTATGGGGATAAAGGGACAATTTGCTACAAATTTTCATACCATGCTTATGAGTACAAGATCAGCAACATTGCTAGGGTTCAGCCTGGGGGCTACATCCTCAGCTGTAATGTCTATGGCAGTTTGGCGGAGGTTCACATTGGCTAACTTCTGGTCAGTGGCTCTGTCTGTCCATGGAGTCATACCAATATCATCTTCCTCCTCCTCCTGCTAGTATGAAACACAATACAATACAAAATATTAATATACATAGCAATACAGTCAAACATCCATAATTATTATCTCAAGATTTGAAATATTCTCCTTATCTGGAGCCCTGAAAACAATCAAACCTCGTTATCTCCAACTCGAATAGATCAAACTTAGCTATGTTTTAACTTTGAAAATTGGATAAGTTTGACTTAAGCGAGGTCGAAATAACGAAATTCAACTATAGAAATGCTGACAAATTTCCAGTGAAGCGAGTTCAAGATATCGAAGTTTAACAGTATTTCTTTCTCCAATTATTCAACTCATTAGCCAGCATATGTACATGTACAATCAAATTTGTGCTTACAATCAAACCATAACACATTCGCCACCATACATGTGATATTTTCTTGGACCCAAATAGGGAGATCTGGAAATTTTAATAGGGAGATTGGGGTGCCAAATAGGGAGCTTTTTTCGCGACACTTTTTTTGCGACAAAACTAGGCGCAGGCGATGAAAATCCAACACAATTATCTATTTTCATAAGTTAATCACTAATTACTTCTTTTTTTTAAATCAGTGAATAGATAAGTCTATATACCACTGAGACAGAGACAATTTTCACCCAGATATATAGTTTTTCTAATACTGACATGGGCCTATTATTCTAGCATCTAGGCTGAAAGTAAAGCAGAATACTCTTCAGGAGCATTCTGCTTCAGTAAAAAATTAAGCCTGCTTTAAGCTAGATCTACCATCTGCTAGGATATAAGAACTATTATTTATGGTTCTTTTATTATTCATGACTAGTAAAGATAAACTGGAACTTTATCTATTTTCTTGAAAGAATGAATGAAGTAGTTCAAATGGTCTAGATTTCTATCTATGGAGTAGATCTAGAAAGAGTTAGCAACTTAACAATCTGTTATTAATTAAATTTTGCAAACAGTATGGATCCAGATGAGCCGCGCATCATCTAATCTAGATACAAACTGTTTGACACTGATATTTTCTGAAAGACAAGAGGGCCAGAATGGCCCTTGATTGCTCACCTGACAATGGTGACACTAGGATGGGTCACGTGATTTCAGAAAAGAAGATTTGTAAAAGGTGACCCCCAGGGCGGGGCCAATTTTGACCCCAGGGGGCAAAATTTGAACAACTAAGATAGAGGACCTGTAAACGATGATATGTGCAAAATATCTTAACTCAGTGTACTATGGTTTCAGACAAGAAGATTTTTGAAGTTTTCATTGAAAAAATCTATTTTTAGCTCCGGTGACCCAGATATGCAACAGACCAAACCCAATTCATCCATATATGTGAAGGACCTCTAAAAGTTACATCATGCCAAATATCAAAGCTCTGGTCATATTGGTTCCAGAGAAAAAGATGTTTGAACATTTCACTATATAACTCTATGTAAAACTGTGATCCCCGGGCCGGGGCCAATTTTGACCGCAGGGACAAAATTTGAACAACTTTGATAGAGGATCTGTTGACGATACTATGTGCAAAATATCTAAGCTAAGTGTACTATGGTTTCAGACAAGAAGATTTTTTAAGTTCTCATGGAAAAAAAATCTATTTTTAGCTTCGGTGACCCAGATATGCAACGGACCGGAACCGATTCAACAACATAAGTCAAATACCTCTAGAAGTAATACCATGCTAAATATAAAAGCTCTGGACATATTGGTTTCAGAGAAAAAGATGTTTGAACATTTCACTATATAACTCTATGTAAAACGTTGACCCCCGGGGCGGGGCCAATTTTGACCCCAGGGGCAAAATTTGAACAACTTTGATAGAGGACCTATAGGTAATGCTATGTGCAAAATATCTAAGCTCTGGCTCTTGTGGTTTGTGACAAGAAGATTTTTTAAGATTTCCTTATTTTTTCACTTTGGTTGCCATGGCAACCAGAGTTCTGCATTGTTTCAAATTCTTTGAACAACTTTGAAAGACCTTGACCCAATGATCATTCCTGTGAAGTTTGGTTGCAATCAGGCAAGTGGTTAAGAAGAAGAAGATGTTTAAAGAAATTGTTGACACACGACGCACAACGCACGACGCCGGACAAAGACCGACCACAAAAGCTCACCTTGAGCACTTTGTGCTCAGGTGAGCTAAAAATGCACAAAAATTAACTCAGAAAATTGTTGCAGACGACATAGGTTGCAGACGACGAAGTCTGCAGACGATATTTACTAGAGCAATAAAGTGGGCGTGGTTTTAACAACGAAATGACGCGTCTAAATTTTCTACCGCGTAAACTGATTGCAAATCAATTTTACGAGCGTAATTGGTTGTAAAATCTAACTAAATAATTATACATTTGCACAAATCGTATGTAACAAACAGAAGAATTTCGGTCCAATGTTTAATTTTAATTATAATAGAAAACGACGCTGGGGAATACTTTTTAGACTAACAAAATATACGTAGTTCTCGTAGCAAATGTTAAGGCGCCCCGTCATTTTTTAACGGTATCATTTTCGAAGTATTTTTCTGTTACGTGAATATTCAAAGTATTTTGTGGTGGAAATCAATTCATAAATGTTAAATTCTGATCAGCTTTCATATAAAATGTGTGTTTGTCCAGAACTTACGGAGAATTATCTGATTTTAATCCGACCCGTATCGGCGACATAGATCTTTATCCTTCGCATCACCGCTTCTAAAAATAACCAATTAGATCTACAACACATTAAAAGCATTATGTCAAACCCCACTCGGCGCGTGTGGTCAAATATTGTTTGGCAGCCTGCCATATACATGCCATGTATAGTGCTACACAATTGCGTAACGTGTTTACACGCATCAGTAGCGTTTGGTGTTAAGCGTGTGTATAGATTAGCCAGAGAACTCTGAAGCCAATTTTAAGATTTTTAGAGTCGGCGAACGAGGTAAATGATATAAAAGTTCATATTGAAAAAAATGAACCTGTTTCAATGAAATATCGGGAGGTTTCGTCTCCCGACCGGGAGATCATGAGTAGAGGTCTAATTTCGGGAGCTCCCGGCCAGATCGGGAGATATCACATGTATGTTCGCCACTTAACAGGAAAACTCTAGATTCCAATTACACATGTATCCATCCACTCTATTATTTTCTTTTCAGGGTTGTTTTTTAACAATGTATTGCAAAATAAAAAACAATATAGACCCTAATCAGAGGGCTTCGATAGAAGTCATCTGATCTGAATCTACACTGTTTTAACAGGTATTCATGAGTTTATATCAGCAAATGTCTCTACAAAAAGTACTATAACAACTTAAATTCAACTCAGACCGGATTCTTACATTTTCTGCCTTCTGTTTTTTAGAAGATTCTGCCTCTTGTTCCCTTTTTCTCTTTTTAGTCTGCTCAATCTTGGGCATCACTTTAACAACCTAAAATCCGGATAAAAGTAGTAATTAATAGTGAACAACTACCATTTAATCAATGATGAATTTTCTAATGGAGTTACAAAGCTTCCATCACTAGTGTTGTTATAGTCAACTGTATTTACCCATTACTCAATTGAAACACCTTTTTATGCCTTTAATTCATTCCTCAACTAAAGAAAATAGTTCCACTTTATGCAGTCATGACTGACTCATGAATATGTATCGCAAGATATTTTTTCTATATCCCTGCAGATGGTAGCTGAAAGCAGACTGAAAGTAAAGCAGAATGTATCTTAAGGCATATTCTGTTTTACTTTCAAGCTTTTTATGCTTTAAGTGGTCACTCGTCTTCAAAACTATATATAGGTTATGGGATAATGGGTTAAACCACTGCTAAATTAGGTAAATGTTGATTTTTTAATGACAGGTGACTGCTAATATTGCAAGACAAAAGTACTGTATGCTGTCTCCTGTCATGTAGTGGATACTTAATACAGGTTTGACTGTACTACATTTTCCAAAGATTTGACGCACCTCTGACTGTGTGGCACCCAGGTCTGTCAGTAGTGTGGTAATGTTGGTAAGGTAGTCCACTGAGCGCTTGTGTTTCAGCAACGACAACATCTGCATCTTCAGGTTCTTCCTCACACTACTCACCTGAGACTTGGCCAGGGTAGGGGGCAGGTTAACTGAATATCACAATATCACAGTTACAATGGACAAGACAGTATTGTTTCCCATTAAACGTGCTCATGCTTCAAAATCTGTTATGTTCACTGCAAACAGTTTGAAGCCAGATCAGCTGCCAGGTAACTGATACAGGCAACAACCTGTCTTAAACATTGCAAACTGACTATGGTGGTATGGATTAACACTTTACCACATAAAACCCTCTTTCAGCACACTTAATTCATTCCTCCGGTGAAGAAAATAGTTTCAATTTATACAATCATGAACATGTACCGTTAGAAATATTTTCTATATCCTAGCAGATTGTAGCTTAAAGCAGGCTGAAAGTAAAGCAGAATGTGCCTTAAAGCGCAGTCTGCTTTACTTTCAGCCTGCTTTAAGTGGACACTGTTTTCAAACCCAGAAACAGGCCACAGGGTAATTGAATAAGACTATAAGACAATTAAACATTTGCTCAGTCAATAAGATTGCTTATCAAAAGATTATGTTTTTTACTGAAATCAAAGACTTACCATGTAGTGCTTCAAATGCCTGCACCACTCTGCCAAAGTATGTTGGCCTTTGCTTGCCAATATTTGTCAAGCTTCCCATCACTGTCATCAGGTTAATACTGCAAACAGAAAATACACAAAGTAACATATACAACTTACTGAACTTTGTTATGTAACCATCAGAGATGCTGCCAGAATTCGTATTCACAGGAGGAAATCCCCCCATCATTTTCCATGTGACATCATTTTGGCTTGGCAGTTCTGAGATTTTATAGTATCAGCTTTATTTGTAACCTGTTACGGCTTGTACTTCCTGTATTTTCATCTTTGGAAGCATTTCGGAACGTCAGAAACAATTACTCTGTGTGTTCTTGCAACACAATTACATGTCTGTTTAGTCTGTCTGCATGCAAGGTTTTGAGCTCTTTTGATCAATTGATATATTCCTCTATAGAACAATCATAACGAACAATCATAACAACTTTAATAACGGAAATCTGCAAGGTATTCCAATAGCGTATAGCGGAAATACATTGTTTTTTCATATATACGCATGTGCAGAGAAGCTCTCACTGTTCTAAAATTAATCACAGTCAATTACACGCTGCCTCCATTATGATCTTCAAATTGCAGAACAGTTGACAAGTAATGTGTGAATCATGCAATACCGCAAGATCTCTGAATCGGGCTCCAGATAAGAGTAAACCAAACAAATCCAACCTTTTCTCACTTGTTTCAGCACCAAATCCTATGGTGTTACTACTCATTAGATTCGTCTCAAAGAGATATTTCTCATGAGTAGTGACATAATAGGGTTTATATGCAGAAATAAAAATTTTAAATTTTGAAGTATTTCCCTTATCTGGAGCCCTGTAAAGGACTAAAGGTACTACAGACACTTCCCTATGAAGTCTAGAACATTGGCTGCCTACCTGGAGATGTGTGGTGAGGCCTGAAACTGTAACAATGCATCAAACATCTTCTTGCCTTCCTCTTCCAGTTTATTCACCTTCAGGTACTTGCTGGTCTGTGGTATTGAATCCAGAGTAACATCCATCTCTGGCTTCACATTCTTTGGAATGTCCGAATCCTACAAACACCAAGCAAAATGTATATTGCCTAGAAGAGTAACATGTTACCTTTTAAGTATACAGGTCTCTACAACATTGGAAACAGTGAAGAACCATTTGAGCAATACTCCTTAACATTACTGCTTTAACCCCTTACTCCATAGCCTATTTATGGTTTTGAAAAAAGGAACCAACTTAAAGCAGTTGGGAAGTAAAGCAGAATGCTCCTTTTGGAGTATTCTGCTTTACTTCCCAACTGCTTTAAGCTACCATCTGGAAACATTCTCTAGTTTTATTCTCAGGATTTCCTACGCAAGGACTATTTTTCTAAGTGTAGAAATAATTAAAGGCCAAAACAAGAGCAGTACACGGCCCTAAATCGCTCACCTGGAACAGCTGAAATAAATGTAAAAAATCTGGGATAGCTGAGAAATTATGAAAATACATGGGTGAAAGTTGACATAACTGAAAATACTGAAAACTATGCTGGGGGTAAGGGGGCCGCTAGGGCCCCCAGTGGGTCCAGGGCAAGGCCCTGGCGGGGGGACCAGGGGGCCAGAGGCCCCCGGAAGCTCCTGGGTTTTAAGCATATTGAAGGTCTGAAACTGTTGGAAAATTGTTTGAAAATGACAAGCAATGGAAAAATATAAAAATTATTTTCTTGGTCATAATCATTAATGTTTTCCAAGGATTGAAAAAAATCAGAGCCAAGATCTTAATTTTTATTTTTTTTAAACAAAAGATGGAATAGGCATTCAGCAAACTTTTTTTTTACTTTTTTAGTAAATGATAAGCCCTCTGCTTTTACAATTATCATTGTAAGGCCACAAAAATATGTTTCTAGTTAGATCCATGGATAATTCATGGGATGGCATGTAGGTTTCCTATCATTATACTGTTTTATAAGCTGTATGTATAAGATTTTGTATCACTGACACTTAAAATTATGACATACATATTACTAGATCCAATACAAAACATTTAGAACATACTCTATTTCCAGTCAAGCATTTACCATAAAAACTAATGTCTGGTTGTATATGCTTTTGAAAGGATACTGTACATACCCCGTTCAGAAGGTTCTGATAGGAACATTCTGATCTTAGTCTACATTGTTCGTACATGATAGATGTACATATAATTTATAACTGGTCCTTGCTTTCAGTTAACAGATTAGAGTATTCAAATAAATCATTGTTGTCAGTACATTTCAGATGCATATAATTAAACTATGGTACAGATACTAAAAGCCATTTTCACAGAAAACACCATGTCCTGTCCGATCCTGTATATTTCACTTTTACGCATAGCCTATGTGTAGGATTATATATGTGAAGGGGCAGGGGCTGACCTCATACCCCCACTTCACAAAAAAGGCATGGGTTATCCTATACATATATTTAGGAAATATCTTTTTATTATTATGTGTACAGGCCATTCTAAAAGTTTTGTACATAAAATTTAAAGGCATGAAGTTTGAGAGGGGTGGGGATAGGCATTTAACTTATCCTAATGAAAATACCTCCCCCTCTCTGCTCGATAGATTTACTCATAAAGTAAAGAACTCACCTCTGTGCCATGTCTATTCTATTTGATTGATAAAGATATGTGTGTGGGTTTATTTTAGCTCTCATTTTCATGTTCAACTTGCTTTCAGAGATTTAAAACTGGTACAAAATTTAATAATTCAAAGCAGTAGAGTGAGTAGACTATGATGGGGATGGGTGGGAGAGGGCAGCCCTCCCATAGCTGATGGTACATGAGGCCTCCCTGAAAAAAAATGATTTTAATGATTCAATTTTATGCATTTTGATGTATTTCTAAGCTGTTTCAAAGCTGTGATGCTAGACTAAATTTTATTCTTAGTTTATCCAAATAAGATAAATATTTCTTTACTTAATGAATTTAATGGCTTCTATCAATTACTTTAATGGAAAGAATGCTATTAAAATATATTTTCAATACTTTATAGCCATGGAAAACAAACTGTTCTATTGTCCAATATGTTGTGTGTAAAAAGGTGACATTAATAGTTCAGTAAGCTAGATCTACTTGTTTTATCATTAAATCGGATTTAAACCGAATTTCCTGTTCAATCTTTTAATTTTGTTTAGTTTGCGTTAAATAAAAGTTAACTTTTACGCTGCATTTGACAGATACGCCGGTATATTAAATTCGCGAAAACTGGTGACAAAATTAACTAATTGCAGTTTGGTGCACCAACGATAAAACACGAGGCGTTCAGCGTTCAAGTACCGTACCAGCGAACAGTAACGTTAACCGATGCAAACAACCCATATAGTACGACATCTAACGTTCACCGATACTCTTCAATAATAACTCATTGCGCCCCAAAGTTTATTAACTTTTCAAGGGTACGAACGATTTATGTGCGAATCTTAATAACACAAGCAAAAGTACACTAATCAACTGAAATGCATCAATTTTACTGCATATAAAAATAAGATTTAGCTGCTCAGATGTAAGCTGCTTTATTTGATACATTAAGTATCGGAAAATGTTGGTTTATTGATGAGAAATTAAGTCGGGACTGTTCGCCGGTTGTATTAAATTCATTTGGTAGACATTTTGTTTTCCTTGTTGGGGATGGCGAACTACATCTGAGGCCGTTCGTGTCGTTCGCAATTGGTAACACCCTAACGGTTGTTAAAGGTGAATTGTTACCGTTTTCCGATGCAATCGATTGCATCGATACGGTACTTGAACGCGCTACTGGTTATCGGCATCATTCATAAAACAATGAGCTCCCAGTAAGACTCTGACGAAAACAAAATGAAGCTGCAAACCATCGAATGTCGCGGGGATAAATGAGGTTTTAGATTGTCCAAATGAAGCGTTTCGTACCGCTACGGAAAATTATCGGCATCAAAATCACAAACAATCCCCTGTTAAATCTGCTAACCTTGTATCTGTATCTGTATAATTACAGCGTCCGCGCAACGGGGTTGTTATTTTAGGAAGCTTGTCATATTATTGGAATCATTCAAACATCAAATTCACGGAAATGTTTTGGTCTCGAAAAATTGTCGTATGTAGAGACTGGTTTCCGTGTTTCCAACGCTGTACGCGTTTGTGTAGCGACCCAAGTCGGAAACCAGTCCAATTTATTTGGATCACTCGGATTTTGCCGTCACCATTATGTACGACGAACGATAACACTGGTACCGTTGTCAATTTGACAGCTCTCGAAACCACCTTCGATTTTGATTTTACAATCATACTCGACAACGACGTCCTCTTTGGTACAGAATAAAGAGAAGCAAAGCTTAGGGGATTATTTTGCAATTGCTGCTTGCCCTACTTCATCGACAATCAGACGTGATTTTACAAACTTGTTGAGAGTTTCTTGTCCTAGTTGTCTAGCTCCAAGTAATGAATTATGTATGTCTGTAGTTTCTAGATCTTTGTTGACTATTTTTGCAATGGCATATCTTGTGCAGTTGTTGGTTTAACAAATATGGTTCCACTCCGAAGTGCATTGGCAATTTTGGCCTCATCTGTCTCACTTTGTTTCAATCTCACTGTACATGATTCATTGTGTTTGTACATGTCATTTTGTTTCTCACTTGAAGATTCTGCTGTCTATATACAGTAAAACCTGTCCTAGCGGTCACCTGGTATAAGCGGTCACCTGGCTTTAACGGCCAGTTCGATCTCCCCCCGATTGAATTCATTCTATATTGCCCCTTGACTAAGCGGTCACCTGTATAACGCAGCCAGCGGCCAGTAAAATTCATCCCAAACACTGTTTCTACACTGTATTAAACGGCCAAGTGGCCGCCCGCTGAAGTGTGATATGCCTGAATACCTGTGTCATTCAACAAATCCACACGTCGATCCGTCTGTAACCTCAACTTGTCAAATTACGTGCTCGGCGGGGCGTGTTATTATCAACAAGTTTGTCTGGGAGATTAGCGATTACGTAATCAACATTTTCCATATCAAACCCACCGTAATGAACGGTCAGGCAACTTGAATACACGTGTAATGATTTCTGTCGAACGTGTCACTCTAAATAACCGCCTAAATAACACAGCATATGCTACTGGTATCAAACTCTTTAATTAATCGTCAATTACACGGCCCGCGTCGTTCTTATGTGTAATGTACATCACTAAAATTAGATTTAGTGACTTCGGAGAAAATCTCGCGTTATTATGCAAATGACTACTATCCACCAATCAAAACTTGCGTAATTCGAGGATGCTGGGGGTGTTCCCCCAGTGTAAAAATAGCCGGTGTTAAATTTCCCATCCTGCAATTTCCTCGACACAACAGTCAGAACTGAACAAAATGGTCGACCGATTTTTGACTTTTAATCTCTTTGTCAAAAAACCTAATGCTGACTAGAAAGTACGTTTGACAACATTTGTAAAGTTTAAATGAGCTCCGGAAAATCCGTAGACACGCACGTGGATTCTGCCGCCGTGGCACAGAAAAATACGTGTACAAACGTAAGTGTAATGAAACAACATATAGATTCTACTGTATTCCATTTTCTGAAAATGAACATTATGTTACCAGCACATGTTGATATGGAGATCAGACGCCGAGTAACTAATGCTCGTGTCAATGTTTCTATAATCAAAAAGTGTACTGGTCATACACTTCTGTATGAGTTTGAGGACTTTTAATATGTGGTTGACTTTTTAATTTTTTTTAGGAATGAATAGCGAAACAAAACCGTGACCGTTTTCAAAATAGTAGTCATTTCTTGCCCCTGGATTAAGCGGTCACCTGTCTTAAGCAGCCAATTTGGCTGCTTCCCTTCACTGGCCGCTTAAGACAGGTTTTACTGTACTTAACTGATTATTTAGGTTGTAAGACAATGCCAATTGACTAAGTGCAGACGTTTTCTTTTTGATGACTAAGATGCCACCACGTCTTACCAGTGGCATTAACCATTCTTGGCTGTGATCTAGGTCTACTTGATTAAATGGCTGGCTTGAATTCAGAAGTAGATCTAGAACTGTAATCTTAATAACAGACTAGAACTGCATGTACTCATTAATAAATCTAAGGCTATAGGACTTTTTGAAAGAATGCATACCTCTACATTGCCATTGTGGCAGTAATATTGGGATGGTTTTTTTCTTCAAATTGTTGCTGACTGCTACAAAGTATGGGAAATTGAAAACAAGGGGAAGGATCGCTTTCATTTCATATCTAAAATATACAACCCTACTATCGCTCAACATACCAAAGGAAAATTGTTCTTTATTTTTGCAAGTGAACCGAATATACGGCCTATTTGATTTTTAAAACTGCTGCCATTGTGATAAATTCTATTCAGCATAATTCCAACACTTTCAGAGGTCAACAAAGCTATTAAACAGCTGTCCTCTGGTAAGGCTCCAGGCTCCGATGCAACCCCCGCTGAAATATACAAGTGTGGAGGAGATATCCTAACAATCAAATTGCTAGACATCTTCACATCCTGCTGGGAAAAGGAGACATTACCTCAAGAATTCAAGGACGCCTCCATAGTCCATCTCTACAAGCGGAAAGGCAACAAGCACTCCTGTGACAACCACAGAGGGATCTCACTCCTGTGCATTGCTGGCAAGATATTAGCCCGTGTTCTCCTTAATCGCTTGATAAAGCACTTGGAAAATGACCACCTACCAGAAAGTCAATGTGGTTTCCGCTTAGGCAGAGGAACAATTGATATGGTGTTTGCTGCACGTCAACTACAAGAAAAATGCCAAGAACAGCACCAGGATCTCTACACGGCCTTTGTAGACCTTACTAAAGCCTTCGACACCGTCAGTCGAGAGGGCCTGTGGAAGATTATGGCCAAGTTTGGGTGCCCTGGCCCCTTCATTACCATTGTCCGGCAGTTCCAGGATGGTATGATGGCACTGACAATAATGACCAGTCACCAGCTTTCCCTGTCAGCAACGGAGTCAAACAGGGTTGTGTCCTTGCACCAAACCCTGTTCACCATGATGTTCTCTGCTATGCTTACTGAAGCCCTTGGGCCTGATGAGCCAGGGATTGGTTTGCGATACAGGACAGATGGGAAACTGTTCAACCAACGACGGTTTAATGCAATCACCAAAGTAAAGTCCACCATCATCCGTGACTTCCTTTTTGCAGATGATTGTGCTTTGAACGCCAATACTGAGGACAACCTACAAAGAAACATGGATCAGTTTTCCAGTGCCTGTGACAACTTCGGTCTCACCATCAGTACAAAGAAAACTGAGATACTTCATCAACCTGCACCAGGAAAACCTTACATTAAGCCAACAATAAAGGTCAAGGACTGCACTTTGCAAGATGTAGACAAGTTCACATACCTTGGCAGCACACTATCACGCACTGCCACAATAGACGAAGAAGTCACCAGTAGAATTACAAAGGCAAGTGCTGCTTTTGGAAGACTCCGCTCTAATGTTTGGGAACGAAGAGGTATTCGCCTAGAGACCAAGCTGTCAGTGTACCGAGCAGTGGTTCTAACCACCTTGCTGTATGCCAGTGAAACATGGACAGTTTATGCGCGTCATGCCAGACAACTCAACCACTTCCACACAAGCACTCTTCGCAGGCTTCTTGGTATTAGATGGCAAGACAAGGTTCCTGACACTGAAGTCCTCAAAAGAACAAAACTTCCAACTGTACACATGCTCCTTCAACAGTCACAGATGCGCTGGACAGGTCACGTTTGTCGCATGACAGATGAGAGACTCCCAAAGCAGCTCTTATATGAAGAGCTCTCCTCTGGTAAAAGGAAAGTTGGCGGCCAGAAAAAAAGGTTCAAAGACTGCATGAAGGCTTCGCTTCGCAAGATGGACCTTCACACAAACACTTGGGAAGACCTGGCTCAGAACCGCCCTGCATGGAGATCAGCTGTCAGGAAAGGCTTGGTTGAAGCAGAAACTAGTAGGCTACAGCATGCCAGGAAGAAACGTATGGACCGGAAGGCTCGAGAGACCAGTGCCTTACCAATATCATCTGACAACGTGTGCACCTACTGTGGACGTACCTTTGTTGCCAGGATAGGCCTTATTAGCCACCTATGCACTCATTCCAGAAACTTAACAACTTGAAGTTGCGGTCATATTCGCATAGCGATGGACGAACAACCAGATTCAGCATAATACTACACATTTCATGTTCAAGTTCCCTATAATTTGTTGTTGGGCTACTTTCAGTTCTAACATATCTTGAGTTGATTTCAAAAGGAAATAGCTAATATTTGGCGGAAAAAAGTATATTTTATGGCGGCATATTTTGTTTCCCCTTTTTGAACCCTTAAAGTCAAAATCCAGTTTGGTATCTACTTTATTTTAATAAGCACTATTCAATTAGGTTATAAAACTAGTCATCTTTAAGCTACATGTAATGTATCTTTACCTAAACTAAAACAAACTTAGCTTGATTGGAATTTTTTATGGCAGCCATTTTGTTTCCCCTTTTTGGTCCCTAAAAGTGCAAAATCCAGCTTGGTATCCACTTGTATTGGATTCAGCACCCTTCAATTAGATTACATAACAATCTTTTTAAGCTACTTGCAATGTACCTTCCTAAATTATTACAAACTCATCTAGGTTGGAAAAAAATTATGGCGACCATTTTGTTTCCCCTTTTTGGCCCCTTAAAAGTCAAAAGCCAGCTTGGTGTCAACTTATGTTGGATTCATTTCCTATTAAATCCGTTAATGTGTTCCGTGTCTTTTTAGTTTCTTAACGTTAAAATTGTCCTCTTATATTTTACAATAGAGACTCTCGGTATAATTACCAATTAAGTGGGAAGTGAAAATTATGTTTGCATAACTTTCACGCGAGAATAAAGCGTGATAGCGATAATGATTACATAAATTTTACGTCCACCTCAACACAAAATCGGGAAAGGAATACCGAAATCTTAACCGCAGTATTTTGATACGGAAGGGGCAAAATTCCGCTATGGAAGGGGCAAAGTTCCGTGTTTGACAAAACGGGAAGGGGCAAAAGTCTGTGTACGTAAAATTAGGAAGGGGCAAAGTTCCGTGTTGCTGTTTTTGAGGAAGGGGCAAAAGGCCGAAGGGGCAAAAAGCTGTTTACCATTTACGATACCTATTCAAGATCAAAGGCAAATACAGGTTGCCAGTCATTTTGATTTCCATGTTTGCACTATAGAACGTCTTTCTAGACATCAAAGGCAAACTGGACGGGTAGTCGACAGACCTAAGTATGGGCCTCCGCTCGTGACATCACAACGTCAGGACATGTTCTTACCTTACGCTCATTATCGCATTTGTCAGCTTACCGCCTCAATACCTCCCTTAAGGCAGTAGGTGCACATTTTGCCGTCCCATCCGTGCTAAAACTGTAAAGAATTGATTGCGAGAAGTTGGTTTGGTGGGTTCGGCACCTGTACGTTGACCAGACCCTTTCGTTGCTTGTCGCCAGCGTTAAATGGCTTGGATGGGGCACATTAATGCACCCAGAACATTCATTTTGAGGCAGTGGAGGCAATTCATGTGTAGTGATGACTCCCAATTATCCCTATTTTGCGAATACGGGGCCAACATCGTGTATACGACGCCGTAGGAATCATTTAACCTCTTCCTAATACGCTTTGCCAGCTGAGAACTGTCTCTTGGAAGAGTGAACCAACATCCTAATAAGGAAGGTATACTCACTCATAAAACTCATGTCTAGGAGAATAATGGCTGTGGAGAGAGTGAATGGGGGACATATGCAGTATTGATGAGTCAATTTCCATAGTCAATTTTGATTTTAGATTACACGTGATGACCTTCTATTCCATGCTATTATTCTTAAATTGCTTACCAGATACAAATCGTCCTTTTGCCGTAAGTTCAGTATCGATCATTCTTCATTCCTACCTAAAACTATTGAACATTCTAACCGACATCTTCCCCGAATCATCTTTAAAGTTTACCCTGCGTTTCTTTATCCCGTCAGTATATTTTTTAGCTCCTGTGACCTAGATATGCATCAAACTGGAATTATTTGAACAACTTTGAAAGAGGACCATATAAGGATAATTCCTGCCAAGTTTGATAAAAATCTGACCAGTAGTTTAACCCTTTGAACCCTAGTCCCGCATATTGGTGTCCTTTGCAAACAATGTACATGTGAATAGTACACTTGTCCTATGCAAACAGTGAAGACCCAGATCAGAGGGCTCCTAGGAGCCCTCTGATCAGGGTCTTCACTGTTTGTCACAATGCCAAACATTGACAAAACCAACTATTAAAAGTTAGAAATGGACTAGACTTAAATGCAAACTGGAATTGTCCATTTAAAGTTTCAGGGAGGAAAGAGTTAAAGAAATTGTTGACAACGGATGGACAAAGACCACAGACACAGCACGATCAAAATAGCTCACTTTGGCACTGCCAGGTGAGCTAAAAAGTGTATTTATTGAGTAATGAGTTAATGATATTCGTTTTACCTCTGTTTTCCAGGAAAGTGTAAGGACAATGCCTTCAGTGAATTTCACAGCATGAGTCCTGATTCTGAAAACATATAAAAGCAATATTGTAAACAGGGACATGAAAAGTCCTATCATAAACAACTGTCCTTCTGTGTGTTTATTGTCTTCAAAGCTGATTTTGAAATCAGACTATGATTTACATTGACATATGTTTAAATGAATATAATTTACAGTTGTTATCCAAACAGATTTCTACATATTTGTGAAATACCATAACATGTTAACATGCAATATTTATATCCGCATAAAAAAAGGTTTATTATTTTAAGCTACAGGTTATAAACATATTCTTAACATTTACTCATACAGATGATGTGATGTGGTAATAGACACATAACATAAGTCTCATTGAAGAAAAAGATAGAAACGTCTAAATGCAGGAAACAGATTCTGAGTTCAATAAACGCACATGCCCTCAGTGGCATACTTGACAACAGAAAGTCCTAATAGGGCAATGTCAAAGTGAAATCGAAGTTGGGTAGTATGGGTATATAATATGGGGTCAAAGAAAGAATTGCTTAAGTATTCACATGTTTTAGTAAACGAGGTTGATGCTAGACAGTGGTAAAATCTTGTTAACCTAATACATATAGATGGACACTTGGCATATGCCCCTGCACCAGTAGATGTCAGGGCATAAACAGTAATGGGGAAAGCTCCTCTAGGAATTTTGAATTTCACTTTTGGCCTACATTAAACAGTCACCTGCCTTAAAGAACTCCATTATTTCTTGGTCAATCTAAAGAGATAATACATGTACTGTAGAATTAAAACTAATCAATCAAGTATTTAGTTGTAACTGTACAAGAAACATTATCTTACCCATCATTCTCTGAGTCAAGCATGTCATACAACATCTTCTTCATTCTAGCCATTATCTCCCACACTTGGGTCATCTCTGGAGTCGGGAACTTGCACCTGCTTATCCACTGAAACATTGCACAAAATATCATCAGAGCACAAGACAAGGGCAGTAGTTCAAATATTAAGGTCCATAGGACTCCATTAAACCATATGTTGTGACTACTTATTAAAATCGTCTCAAAGAGACCAATTCTAACTATTGAGTAGTCACTACATAAGGTTTTGTTGAAGGTGAAATGATTGGAAATGTTCTGTTTACTCACTTTTATCTGGAGCTCTGAATGTCATGATGTTTTTACCTTTTATAAAAGGTGTGTTTGTTTTCTTTTTATCAACAAACTCTTATATACAGTGGTATGAAATAAGAGGTAAACAGGATTTAATTTATTGTGCCACTGAAGACAATAGTTCCACTCTATAGCATCAAAAATATGTACAGTAAGAAATATCTTCTATATCCTAGTAGTTGGTAGCTTAAATCGGGTTAAAAATAAAACAGAATGCACCTTAGGGTGCATTCTGCTTTACTTTCAACCTGCTTTAAGTGGTTAACTATCTTCGATACTACAAACGGGCTATGGGGTAATGGGTTATGGTAGGATACCTGTAATGCGCCATTTTGAAATTCATCCGACGTCGGGACATCATCCTAATCATTCTGACATGTCTGTCTCCTAATGCAAAGCATTATCTTTTTATCTATTTTTATTTATTCTTTCACATTGTATCAGATATGTTTATAAAAATTGAAATTTATAAAAGTTGAAATATAAACTTAAAACCCATTAATTTATTATATTTAGATTATTTGCAAAATAATTTCTAACTTTTGTTAACTTCCGGTCTATGATGATAATGGATTTTCGAGACCTGAATATAAGTTTTTCTCGAAATGATACACATAAATCAGCGAAACCAGCAATCAATGTAGGTCGTTAAAAGAACACGGTTATACAGTATCAAATGCCAAACAGGTATTCAAAGTTTGAATTGAATACCTTTGATAGTCAATGTGAAATTCCATTTAAAAGTAAACGGTTAGTCAAAACAAGGACAATATCTTTGCCTGTTGTAAGGAGTTGCCCTTTTGATACTAAACAGGTATTGGAATTTTGTAATTAATAACTTTCTAAAGTTACTGAGAAATTTCATTTACAAATTTTGAGTCACAACAAGGGCAATAACTCTGCAATGACAAATCCCATGGTTATCTGCCTTGTTGTAAGATGATGCCCTTTTGACACTGAACAAGTATATAAAGTTTCAAGTTAATACCTATGGTAGTTAGAAACTTAATTACCAAATTTTAAGTCAAAACGAGGGCAATAACTCTGGTATGAAAAATCCCAGGATTACCATCATTGTTGTAATACTAAACAAGTATTAAAAGTTTCAAGTTAATACCTTTGATAGTTATTGAGAAATTTCAATTTACAAGTTTTTTATGTAAAAACAAGGGAAGTAACTCTTGAATGACACATCCCCAGGTCACCTCCCTTGTTTAAATGAGTTGCCCTAGTATTTAAAGATTCAAGCTAATACCTTTTACAGTTATTTAGATATTTCAATATAAAAATTTTAAGTAAACAAGAGCCCCATGGGGCATATGTCGCTCACCTGAGAATAGCTGTACATAAAAATGGAGATAATGATTTATGTCCAGGACGGGGTCATTTTTTACCCGAGGGGCATAATTTGAACAATCTTGATAGAGGACCTGTAGATGATGCTATGTTCCAAATATCTAAGATCATGGTACTAGGGTTCTAGACAAGAAGACTTTTTTTAAGTTTCCATTGAAAAAATCTATTTTTA
This sequence comes from Gari tellinella, assembly GCA_922989275.2. NCBI lineage: Eukaryota > Metazoa > Mollusca > Bivalvia > Cardiida > Psammobiidae > Gari > Gari tellinella. Next base: position 35,028,238 of record OV277857.1, on the reverse strand, counting down.
GCTCCTGTGACCTACATATGCAACAGACTTGAACCATTTGAACAAAATAGATAAAAGGACATCTAGAAGTAACACCATGCTGAATATCAAAGCTCTGGCTATATTAGCTTCAGAAAAGAAGACGTTTGAAAACTGTGACCCCCGGGGTGGGGCTATAATTTGTACAAACTTGATAGAGGACCTGTAGATGATATGCAATCGACCAGAACCATTTGAACCTTATTGGTATAGGACATCTAAAAGTGTCACCATGCCAGATATCAAAGCTCTGGCCATGTTAGTTTCAGAGGAGAAAACGTTTGAAAATTTCGCTAAATAACTCTATGTAAAACTGTGAACCCCCGCCGGGCGGGGCCAATTTTGACCCCAGGGGCATATTTTGTACAAACTTGATAGAGGAACCCGTAGATGATGCTATGTGACAAATGTCTAAGATCTGGCCCTTGTAGTTTCAGACAAGAAGATTTTTTAAGATTTCCTTATTTTTTCACTTGGTTGCCATGGCAACAAGAGTTCTACATTGTTTTTAATTCTTTGAACAATTTTGAAAGAACTTGACCCAAGGAACATTCGTGTAAAGTTTGGTTGAAATCTTTTCAGCTGTATATGAGGAGATGTCATTTGAAGTAATTGTTAAAGACAACAATGACTGTATAAAGTGAAATTATTTTCTTCTGTGGAAGAATAAATTAAAGACATAAAAAGGAAAATGTATAGGTTAATAGGTTAATAAATATCATTATTTACATTTTCTAAATATAAGAAACTATATGTAAATGAGTGGCAAATAGTTTGGATCCAGATTAGATGCAGCATTATGTGGCATCTGACCTGGATCCATACTGTTTATGGCCAAGAATTAATCGTGGACTGATAGACAGAAAGATAAACAAACAAACAAAATACAAACAAACAAACAGACAGACCAAAAGCAATATGCCTCGAACTAAGTTGTACTTGAGCATAAAATAGCAGACATCATCATTTCTCTTATGTATCTCAGTGACCTGAGTTCAGAGCTAGCTATGGGTCAATTATGCAATAACAGACGGTCCCTCAGAGAAATTGCTATTATCATGCTGAACTGTTGTCTGCTCGAAATGTTTGTATGTGAAATATGTAAAAAATAATAACTTATATTTTCTAAATATAAGAAAATATGTAAATGAGTGGCAAATAGTTTAGATCCAGATTAGATGCATTATGTGGCATCTGACCTGGATCCAAACTGTTTGCAAAAATGTTGCATTTAGTATAAGGGTAGCTTCTTAGCCTGGAAGATACAATGGGTCTGTGTAAAAACGGATCATTAGAGAGTTTTTACTGTCAGACCTGCATCAAATTGCACTGATATGACAAGGGTTGAGTCAAATTTGACCCTAGGGTTTTGATTTTTTTACAATTTTGAAAGTGATTTAGTAGAAGATACTATTCATGCAATATCTAAGGTGTGGGAACAGTGGTTTTTTACAAAAAACTTGTTTAAAGTTTTTCGCTTTTTTTAATAAACTCAATTAGTAGTCCACATTTGAGTTTTATTTTAACATTTTCTGTAGATAAGCATCCAAGGAACACCGTGACCATGTTAGTTTTTCCCTCAAACTCGCGGTTTCAGAGGAGATGTCGCTTGAAGTAAATTTGAACGGAGGACAGACGGACAACGGGCGATCACAACAGCTCACCTTGAGCCTTCGGCTCAGGTGAGCTAATAAAACAAGGGAATTAACTCTGGAATGACAAATCTAAGTTACCTACCTTGCTGTAATGAGTTTCCCTTTCGATACTAGACAAGTATTCAAAGTTTCAAGTTAATACCTTTGATAGTTATTTAGATATTTCAATTTACAAATCTCAGGGTTACCTTCCTTGTTGTAATGAGTTGCCCTTTTGAAGTATTAAAGTTTTAAGTTGATACCTTTGATAGTTATTTAGAAACCTTAATTTACAAATTTTTAATAAATGAAACAAGGGCAATTACTCTGGTATGACAAATCTCATGGTTACCTGTCTTGTTGTAATGAGTTGCCCTTTTGATACTAAACAAGTATTCAAAGTTTCAAGTTAATACCTTTGATAGTTATTTAGATATTTTAATTTACAAATTTTAAGTAAATAAAACAAGGGCAATAACTCTGAGTTACAAGTCGCAGATTACCTGCTTTGTTGTAATGAGTTGCCCTTTTGATACTAAACAGGTATTCAAAGTTTCAAATGGATACCTTTGATAGTTAATGAGAAATGATGTACAGTGTAGCTCCATTACTTTGCGGTCCGCTATTTCGCGAAAGCCAATATATCGCGGTCGCGGCTTGGACCCCATTTTTAGCTATATGTATACTAAAAGTCAATAAAAGCCGAGTAGCGATCATTTCTGTTTCTTTCATAATTATATCTTCCTTTAACAGGTCGCTATAATTGCGTAATCAGTGTCAATTATCACCATCTGTGGACTGCGCGTGTGTCATCCCGCTGCGTTGATTGACAGGTGCACTAACAAACAAACAATAGGCCTTGAGTGAACTCGCGCATGCGCGAGTTTCCCTCATTATTTAGCAATAATTAGCAAACTAACCTGATTGAGTTATAACTATCAAAGTCGACTAATCCGCATTAATAGCAGTGGAGAGATAACCACAGACATTAAAATCAGTCATTCACATTTTGATACATCAATCCAGACGCTTACAATTATAACTGCGATTCGTACCTGATAACAACATACTCGAACAATGTCGGCCAAGAAATGAATTAAATTTAACCTGTGAACTGTAAATTGGTTTCATTGTTCTTTCAATTTCATATACCGCGGTATGTTGTTTTTTGACAATTCAACCGAGAAAATCTCATTTTATCCGCTTTCTAATCGAGATATAGGCATTAAGTGTGATTTCCACGAGTAACTGAATCTTACTGATACACACGCACATTTAAATCAAAATGGCGGCCGTTGTCAAAAACGAAAGTACGCATTTGGTATAATACACATGAAAACGCTGATATGACAGTGCATATAAAGATGTGTTTATTGCATGACATTGATGTAATAGAGTTTGGCAATGGAATATACAACAGGTTTTAGTTCAGCTCAGAATTGGGCTATATCGCGATCTGACCACATCGCGGATTTCATTTCGTGGACCCCAACTTCCGCGATATAATGGAGCTACACTGTATTACAAAAACCTTATTCTAAAAACTTAAATGACGCAGACGCTGACGCAGACTATAGGGTGACGACAATTGTTCTACCTTTTGTTAAAGTCGAGCTAAAAATGTGTCTGTTTTGTTCCTAGACTTTATTCAATGCTCATAAAAGTTTGTAAATTTAGGTCTATTAGGTGTATACCTTTAGACAAATACATGGTTTGTTGAGATTTTAAGGTTTGACCATTACGGATAGACTACCTTAAAGCACTGCTGCTGCAATTGAGACGACATTTATATCACCCACCTGTAACAATGTTCTGTATATACTGGACAAGGTAAGAATCACTTTCTTTTGGACATTGACATTCTCATCTTGTAGTAAATGCTGAAGGCAGGGCATTGTCTTAGTAAGAAGCTCTTGGTCTTTTTTGCTGAAAACAATACAACAAACACATAACTTACATATGCACAGTTTGTGCATAGGACAATAAATATTCCTTTACAAACAAAATTGTTTGTTTGCATCACAAAGCACACAAAACAAAATCACACTGTTTCGATGGATAGTTTCTTCCAAAAATATACAAATTTAAATTCAGGAACTGATAACAGAAGGGTTACCGGTTAAGCTCTTGTTCCACTCAGCACAGGATATCATGCACTACTGTTAATATAAATTACAGTTTCAACTGTGTTAATCCATCACTTTATAGATACACACTTTTATTTATGCTTTTCGGTGGATTACCACGAAAAAGCAGTGGATGATCACTTGGTAATCCACTGCAGTGGATTATCACCAATCGCTTTTATTATGAATTTTCCCCGTAGGGCTCCCCAAGAATCGTAGTCAATCGTGTCTTATCGTTAAAATCCGGCAGTCCGATTTGTCGCGAACTACTCACCGGAAGAGCACGAATCCAAACTCGGGAGCAACGAAGTAATTCGGATGACGTCATTATACCGCCAACTGTCACGCCACATGTGTTCGACATAAAACGTGGGGCTCAACACGGGATAAATAATGTACGTTCGCTTTCAATTTTGAAACAATTTCGTTTAAAAAGTGGCTTTAAAGCATAAATAAATAGAATAACTGTGCTTTTTCAGTGTAAGATCGAATTTAATCCATTTCGTGAACATCAGACTGTTATATTTTCACTTGTGGCTTCGCCACTCGTGAAAATATAACGTCTGATGTTCACTCAATGGATTAAATTTCGATCTTACACTGAAAAAAACAGTTATCCTCTATTTATTAATTTAATTAATTCCTCTTTTTAAGAAAATATTTCCAATTTATATAGTCATGAATATGCATCATAAGAAATATTTTCTATCTTATAAGTTCTAGCATAATTATGATAGCTTAACCCTTTCCTCCCTGAGACCTGAAATGGACAAGTCCAGTTCCTCATTTAGTCTAATACATTTTAACTATTCAGGATTGTTTTTAGACATTACATTGTACTATGACAAATAGTGAAGACCAAGGTCAGAGGGCTCCATTAGGAGCCCTCTGAGCTGGATCTTCACTGTTTGCATAGGACATGTGTACTCTTCCCATATATGCATGACTATGGTTCAAAGAGTTAAAGCAGACTGAAATTAAAGCAGAATGTGCCTTGGGGCACTGCATTCTGCTTTACTTTCAACCTGCTTTAAGTGGTCACTATTTTCAAAACTAGAAACAAGCCATGATGGAGTAAGGTTTAAAGTTCACAATAAAACATAAGTTAGCATATTTACGCAATATCAGCAGTTCAAACTATAATAATACAGAACAAAATAAATGCAGAAAGAAACTCAAATAGGAGCACTCTGCGTCATTTTACTAAGTGGCCACTTAAATATAGCAGATTGTTAACTTCTTACCAGGCTTCTTCCATGAAGCCAACAATAAACTTTCTGACATCTGTAGATCTGTCTGTCTGGAATGCTATCATCTCCTACAAAACACCAAGACATATTGTTGTAAAGTATAACATCAACCAACCAATAAGTAAGAAAGAGGCAGGTGACTCCTTAAAACTGGACATAAGCAATGCTATAATAAAACCTGTGTTAACTCTTTCCTCCCTGAAACTTTAAATGGACAATTCCAGTTTCCATTTAAGTCTAGTTCATTTCTGACTTTTAAGGGTTGTTTTTGTCAATGTTTGGCATTATGACAAACAGTGAAGACCCTGATCAGAGGGCTCCTAGGAGCCCTCTGATCTGGGTCTTCACTGTTTGCATAGGACAAGTGTACTTTTCACATTAACAGTGTTTGCAAAGGACGCCAATATGCGGGACTACATGTAGGGTTCAAAGGGTTAATCAGACATACTCCAAATTATAGAAAGGTGATAGCCTAATGCAAGACAAAAATAATGCAGAAAGCTCTTATAGCTATTCTTTTGTCCTGCACTAAGTCTTAGTTCATTACCTTATAGCTTATGTCTAATTTTGAAGACAGGTGACCACTTCAAGCTGGATGAAAGTAAAGCAGAATTCAAAAGGTGCATTCCGCTTTATTTTCAGCCTGCTAGCAACCACCTGCTATTATTTGGAACTATTTTCTTCTGTGGAGAAATACATTAAAGGCATCAAAAGGCATATATATACGAGGTAATTGGTTAAAAAGCAACATGCTCCTTAAATGAAGGACTGCTGAACACAGGTTTTACTATACTTCTAATAACGAGTTAAAACTGCTATACAAGGGACCTAATTTGGGGCTTAAGGTTTTAGATGGGTAATGCTTATCGAAACGAATCCGCAAAAACTATACACCATCTCATTCAGTATCCAATTCTACATCATTTTCCAGAGTTAAAAGAATTTTCACCTCATATAACTGAAATTATGGATATTTTTGTCTTGTTACCCTACTTTTCAAAAAAAGTCCTGAAATGACTACCCCTCTTTTTTCTTTCCGAGGATAAAAAATTACAAATATTAATAAAAAGATAAAAAATTATTCATGCATTTATACCTAAGACATTGTTGTATACAAATACAAGCAGAACAATTAAATATTTTGCATAATACATTTAAAACAAGAGCGTGTCCCAGTTACACGAATGCCCCCGATGATACAGGGAGGGGAATCCAGACTATCAAACGTAAAAGTTAGAGAGCTGAAACTGTAGTGGAGCGCCATTTTGAGGACTTCAAGGGCCATTACTCCAAAGGGCCTAGCATAAATTGGTGCCGCTGGTTATCCAAATTGGTCTCCATTTTATGTCAACAAACATTTTCAGAAAGTTTGGTGATGATCAGATGAAAAGCAATGTGTTTGTGAAACACAAATGCCCCCAGCCAGCATCATGTTCTGTAATGTAATGCTTATTTGCAAAAGTAGGTCAAAAGTCATGGTCGTAGGGTAAATGAAACATTGGCATGGTTGGAGAAGTCTTAACAAAAGAAACATATAAAGTATGGAAGCTCTAGGCCTACTGGTTCAAATGTTATAGGTGTATAAAGATTTATACAAATAAAGGTCAAAGGTCAAGGTCACAAGGGCAAAAACGTAGGTATGGTTGGAAAGGTCTTGACACAAGAAATATATAAACAAAATATGAAAGCCGTAGGCCTACTGGTGCAAATGTTATAGCCATTTAAAGATTTCAACAAAAGTAGGTCAAATGTCAAGGTCACAAGGTCAAAAAGTTTTGTATGGTTAGAAAGGGAAAACACATGTCAAGTATAAAAGGCCAAGGTGCAAAAATGCAAAAGTTATATCCAAGGTTAAGGTTTTTGGTTAAAGTTTGATTAAATAGGTCAAAGATAGAAGTCAAGGTCACATGGTCAAAGATGTTGGTATGGTTGGAAAGTCTTGACACAAGAAATATACATACAAAATATTAAAGCCCTGGGCCAACTGGTGCAAATGTTATAGCCATTTAAAGATTTTTACAAAAGTAGGTCAAATGTCAAGGTCACAAGGTCAAAAAGTTTTGTATGGTTGGAAAGGTCTTGCCATGAAGAATACACATGCCAAGTATAAAAGGCCCAGGTTCAAAAATGCAAAAGTTATAGCCAATTTTAAGGTTTTTGGTTAAAGTTTGATTAAATAAGTCAAAGGTGAAGGTCAAGGTCACATGGTCAAAGAAATTGGTATGGTAGGAAAGGTCTTGACACAAAACATATACATACAAAATATTAAAGCCCTATGCTAACTGGTGCAAATGTTATAGCAATTTAAAGATTTTTACAAAAGAAGGTCAAATGTCAAGGTCAAGGTCAAAAAGTTTTGTATGGTTGGAAAGGTCTTGCCATGAGGAATACACATGCCAAGTATAAAATGCCCAGGTGCAAAAATGCAAAAGTTATAGCCAAGGTTAAGGTTTTTGATTAAAGTTTGATTAAATAGGTCAAATGTATAGGTGAAGGTCGCAAGGTCAAAGATGTTGGTATGGTTGGAAAGGTCTTGACACAAGAAATATACATACAAAATATGTAAGCCCTGGGCCAACTAGTGCAAATGTTAAAGCCATTTAAAGATTTTTACAAAAGTAGGTCAAATGTCAAGGTCAAGGTCACACGGTCAAAAAGTTTTATATGGTTGGCAAGGTCTTGCCATGAGGAATACACATGACAAGTATAAAAGGCTGAGGTTCAAAAATGCAAAAGTTATAGCCAAGGTTAAGGTTTTTGGTTAAAGTTTTATTAAATAGGTCAACGGTGTAGGTCAAGGTCACATGGTCAAAGATGTTGGTATGGTTGGAAAGGTCTTGACACAAGAATTATACATGTACATACAAAATATAAAAGCCCTGGGCCAACTGGTGCAAATATTATAGCCATTTTAAGATTTTTACAAAAGTAGGTCAAATGTCAAGGTCAAGGTCACAAGGTCAAAAAGTTTTGTATGGTTGAAAAGGTCTTGATACAGGGAAGACACATGCCAAGTATAAAAGGCCTAGGTACAAAAATGCAAGAGTTATAGCCAAGGTTAAGGTTTTTGGCACAGACAGACGGACGGTCTTAGGAGAGCGTGTTGTAGGTTAATGACCCCATAACGTACCTCCTGGATGTACGGACGGACAGACGGACAGACAAACCAACAGACATGACAAAAACTATATGCCCCCGAATCGTAGATTCTGGGGGCATAAAAAACTCTTATATTTCGGAAAAAATAATTTATGAGTAAATTTTTTCTCAAAAATCATTTTTTACGTTTTAGCAAAACTGAGATTTTTACAAAAATTAGGCAGGGGCATTCATACTGACTACACTTAAAATTATCTACCATGTCTCTAGAACACAATAAAAAAATAATTAAGAGGGTTGACCTCATGTAACTTGAGAAAAATGAAATTGTGTTTGAGAGGGGTCAACATTTGTGGGAAAGTAAAATCAAGGAAAATTGAAGTTTTTTTTTATAAAACATGCACCGTCATTTGCAAATAGTTGTGGAATTCACAAAAATGTCAATTTAATAGCTATTGTCTGTTTTACAAATTATTTTCTGCAAGATGAACAATATTCTCCAGCAAGTAATGTGAAAAATACAGTCAATCTTGTATAAAGCAACCACCTTGCGAATCAGTCTGCATACCTCTTCATTATGACACTAGACTAATTAACTCAGGTAGAAATAGTGAAGAAAACTCCTACTGAAGCATTCTGAATTAGTTTTATCCTGCATTAAACAGACAGCTCAATACCAGACAAAATATGAGCAGTAATAATTTTAGAAAAAAAAAGAATGGGTCCTTTGGGACCCATAACTTTGAAATCTATGGGTCCCATAGAAAAACTATGGGTCCCAATTTTTTTCACCAACTACAAGCATGTGAACCAACTGCTACACCCGTCTGGGGTTTTTTCCCATTTAACTTTATTTAACGTTTGACACTGAAAATGAATCAATGAATATTAAAATCTATAAATGCCATAGTAAGCATAGTTTGTTCATTTTATTTCATTAAACCTGCATGTTTCTGATCTTTCCAGTTCAATGTGCACTTAAGTCAATAGCTTTGGTCAACTTGACTTTATAAGAATTCTGTTCTTTGTGATTCTGTCCAAAAACGGAAGCCTGTATGCTCTACAGATCTGCATGTCTAGCAAGAGTGCTGTGTTGCAAATTACTGTTCTAACAAACTTTCACAAATGAATTTCTTACTTTACCATTATTACGAACACACCTACAATGTTTCTGTTCTTAAAACAGTGTTGCAGCTATGATGTCCGATTCTCGCATAGATTTCGAAAATCTCGCACAAAAATTACTAGTGCAATCTTTCAAGTCAGCCCTACGCGGTACCAGCCATATGATATTATCGCCAATAACAACTAATGACGACTCGTCTCCCCCGTCGTGATATTCTACGACGTATTAGATATAGAAAGTTTAGATACAGATAGTGCGCGAAAATTCGCGCGCACTTAATTGCTACAATAATCAAATACTATGCGTCAAACCTTTCAAACTTTGGGGCGATTCTTGTCAAGTCCGATACCCGCCATTTTGGACACAAATAGGCTAGGTCTAAAACATTGACCGTACTATCTTGACTAGCCACTATAAAAAAGAGTTCATTATTTGCGGCGCGGACTTTTTGTATTCGTGTTTTAATTTATTTTGGCCTAATTATCATAATATATTCAGCGTCTTTAGCAACTATGTTCGTCTGCGAAAACAATTTAGCACCTACGTAGGCCTGATACGCCGTTACAAAGTATCTACACATTAAAGTATTAATCGTTCTGTATTTTTCACGCAAGTACGACGATGCGTCCTTGAGGACGCACGTCTTTTCAGACTATGCGTCCTCAACGATTTTTATGCGTACTGTACGCAGGACGCAGACGTAAAATTATCACTGTATGAGTATTCACTAGAGTGATCACTTAATACAAGATTGACTGTAAAAGTTGACAATGATTACCAAGTTTCATAATAAACAGCTGGTATGTTGCAACCCAATAATTGCAATAGATATTTAACCCTTTACTCCATAGCTTATTTTAAGTATTGAAGAGACATGGTTGCATAAAGCAGGCTGAAATTAAAGCAGGATTCATTCTGCTTTACTTCCAGTCTGCTTAAACTATGTACAGTCTGCTTAGATAAAGGATTTTTATTATGCATATTCATGACTGTATAAAATAAAACTATTTATTTTCAAGAGTGAAGGAATAAATTAAATGTGTTAACATGAGTATCAATGGAGTAAAGGGTTGATTTAGGAAAACATGTTTAGCATGTACCACAGGTTTGATTTACAGTCAGACCTGTATTATTTAATAGGCAGTCTGTTCCTCTACCTTTGTTGTGGTTCTAGGGCTTATTTGTCATAGGGATGTTTTCTGTTTATTAGACCGAGATGATCCCCTCTGCTACAGTGGAGAAAACGCTATTCTTTGCTGTTTACACGCAAATGAATTTAACACTTAAATGCATAAAATAACAATTTTTTTGACAATTGTGACTTTTCATTGTTATCTAAGTGACAAACAGTTTGGAGCCTGATCAGACGTCGGGTTTTCATCATGCATCCCTCATCATTTATGGGCGCTTGTCTCGCAGATCCTGGCAAATCTAGCTCTTCATTGGCAGACTCAACAATTTTATCGCCCGCACAATATTTATATTCCACTAAAACATTGTTTTTCTTTTATTCCGCACCGGCCACTCGTCGATTTGCAAACTTTTCCACTCAGGGCTCGATTTCTCACAGGGCCCCGACACGATTGCTTTTTGATAGAAATATACATACCTTCTGACGGGTTTTTTCTCTAAAAATAGCAATCGTGTCGGGGCCCCTGTGCGCAGTCAAGCATTACCCATCTAAGACCTTAAAACAGTTTCAGCTCATTTTAATATGGTCATCAATGTTTTAAGTTTTAAGAAATTGGTTAAATTGTTGAAGTGTGCCCTAACAAAAGTTGAAAAGTTTTATTTTTTACTTAACCATGCAAGGGAGATGATCCTGCTTTTAACCTTCTTCTAGTTCCTTTATTAAAACAGGATGAACCAGTTCAGGCAAAGCTCTCAATGGTCCTATGCAAGCTTCAGCTTATGCAGCTACAGTCAAACTTGTGCCACTCAAAAACTTTTGTTTAGAGGCAATTCAAAAACTGATGATTTTAATGTATCAAATGCAACTGACATCTTAATCGACAAACCTAAAGCAAGAAGCTCATACAGGAGATTTCATCTTTACTTTTGTCTTTCATTTAGCGGTCACCTATATTTAGAGACCTCAAAACTTTAAGGCTCCTAAACATAAGCTTCTTTGGTGAAACTCCTTCAGGGGTCAATATTGCACATATAAGGCTGTATGGAGCCAATCAATCTGCTTTAAACCACTCTCTATAATTTTTACTTACATCAAAGAAGTTGTCTAACAAGTTAGGATCCTTGTGGACAATAAGTTCTTGAACCTGAAAGAAAAATATAAACATGAAACAATGCACATTTCACTGACTTTTCTGAAGACAGCAGTTACGAAAATCAAATAATCAAATTAACAATAGCTTCAGCCCTTTCCTCCATGTCAATCAGTGTCAACAACTTATAATCCCACTAATACAGCATTTATATTACTTCAAGTTTATGGCAAGTGACTATATAATGTAAATGAAAGTAAGAGAAGATTTGCTTCAGTTATTTTATCATATAAACATTTCAAATCAATTGATACTGGTGAGTACATACTGAGAGAGTGGTTAAGTGTCCTAACAGTTGATTAAATAACTGCAAATAGAAGTTTTCTGCTTTACTTTTAATTAGTCATCTTAAATATAAAACCTGTTTGAAAGCCTGAAAACAACTTAAAACTTTGCTTATCATACCTGCTTTAGGTTGCCAACTTTCTGATTGTCCTGCGATAACGATGCTTTGTTCAGTAACTCTACTACCTGAAAAAGAAAAATCATAAATAAAGATATTCAAACAAATTTAAGCTCTCTGCTCTTAATTTGTCCTATACAGTATAAACTGCATTATCCGACAACTGTATTATCCCGAACATTTCCCTTCTTATTTCTATATGCATTAAGACTCTATTAGCCGGAATCTTGCGTTTCCTGGTATCCGACACAGTTTGCTGGTCCCTGCATTAACATATAGCGTGTTTCGCACCCCATTATCCGACCGCCTTTGATCTCCGGTGGCGGCTGTCACCTTGATAGCTTGTCAGTCGGGAATGGGGAAACCCAAATTGAAGATCATTATCGCTGTCTGTTGTGTCTTAGACCTTTTACATGTACAAATGTGTAACTAGTTTAATAAAGTGTTGAAAAGCCGTCTGCTTATTTTGTTGTATTTTCATCATGAGAAACAAGAATATCGTTCCCAACGATGGATGCTCCCCACAAAGAACAAGAAGGCCAAGGCCCACAAGTCGCTCACCTGAGAACAAAGTACCTACCGGGTAAGCTAACTGAGCAAGACAATATTGCGATATATAGCAATAAAAAGAGTTTTAAAGGTTTTCCAATATAAGTCTATATAAAACAGATAAGCCCCTGGGCAGGGCCAAATTTGAACAAGGGGTCATAATTTGAACAAACTTGGTAGAGGACCATAAGGAAAAGCTACAGGTCAAATATAAATGATCTTGGCTTTACAGTTTCAGAGAAGAAGATTTTTAAAGGTTTTCCTATGAAAAACTAATAAGCCCGAGGGCGGAGCCAATTTTGGCCAGGGGGTCATAATTTGAACAGTCTAGGTAGAGGATCACAACGCAAAGCTATGTGACAAATATTAAAGATCGATCTGGGCCTTACAGTTTCAGAGAAGATTTTTAAACATTTTCCTATATAAGTCCATGTAAAACTGATAAGCCCCGGTGTAGCAGTCAATTCTTTCCCCCCTCAAAAGTTTCCCCGGGGAAAGAATTGGCTAGCCAAAACCTTCCCCGGGGAAAGAATTGGCTAGCCAATTCTTTCCCCCCCTAGTCAAAAACTTCCCCGGGGAAAGAATTGGCTAGCCAATTCTTTCCCCCCCTATAATTTCGCAAGTGGGATACTTTTAGGTAGCTAATTCTTTCCCCCCCTTAGTTGAAACTTTCCCCGGGGAAAGAATTGGCTAGCCAATTCTTTCCCCCCCTATAATTTCGCACTGTAGGATTTCTTTCTCACTATCTGGCGGAATTGTATGGTTTGACTATCTTGGAGGGGGGAAAGTTTTGGCTAGCCAATTCTTTCCCCCCTTTCTGACAGTGTGCGAAATTGTATGCTTTGACTATCTCGGAGGGGGGAAAAGTTTTGGCTAGCCAATTCTTTCCCCCCCTATCTGTCAGTCTGCGGAATTGCATCATTTGACTATCTTGGAGGGGGGAAAGTTTTGGCTAGCCAATTCTTTCCCCCCTCTCTTTCAGTCTGTGGAATTGTATACTTTGACTATCTTGGAGGGGGGAAAGTTTTGGCTAGCCAATTCTTTCCTCCCTATCTGACAGTCTGTGGAATTGTATACTTTGACTATCTTGGAGGGGGGGGAGTTTTGGCTAGCCAATTCTTTGCCCCCTCTCTTTCAGTTTGTGGAATTGTATACTTTGACTATCTTGGAGGGGGAAAGTTTTGGCTAGCCAATTCTTTCCCCCCTATCTGACAGTCTGTGGAATTGTATGCTTTTACTGTCTAAGCGGGGGGAAAGTTTTGGCTAGCCAATTCTTTCCCCCCTCTCTTTCAGTCTGTGGAATTGCATCATTTGACTATCTTGGAGGGGGAAAAGTTTTGGCTAGCCAATTCTTTCCCCCCTATCTGACAGTCTGTGGAATTGTATGCTTTTACTATCTAAGCGGGGGGAAAGTTTTGGCTAGCCAATTCTTTCCCCCCTCTCTTTCAGTCTGTGGAATTGCATCATTTGACTATCTTGGAGGGGGGGAAAGTTTTGGCTAGCCAATTCTTTCTCCCCTATCTGACAGTCTGTGGAATTGTATGCTTTTACTATCTAAGCGGGGGGAAAGTTTTGGCTAGCCAAAACTTTCCCCCCTCCAAGACAGTCAAAGTATACAATTCCACAGACTGAAAGAGAGGGGGGAAAGAATTGGCTAGCCAAAAGTTTCCCCTCTCCGAGATAGTCCAAGTATACAATTCTACAGACTGTAAGATATGGGGGGAAAGAATTGGCTAGCCAAAACTTTCCCCCCTCCAAGATAGTCAAAGTATACAATTCCACAGACTGAAAGAGAGGGGGGAAAGAATTGGCTAGCCAAAAGTTTCCCCCCTCCGAGATAGTCCAAGTATACAATTCTACAGACTGTAAGATATGGGGGGAAAGAATTGGCTAGCCAAAACTTTCCCCCCTCCAAGATAGTCAAAGTATACAATTCCACAGACTGAAAGAGAGGGGGGAAAAAATTGGCTAGCCAAAACTTTCCCCCCTCCAAGATAGTCAAAGTATACAATTCCACAGACTGTCAGATAGGGGGGAAAGAATTGGCTAGCCAAAACTTTCCCCCCTCCGAGATAGTCAAAGCATACAATCTGCACACTGTAAGATAGGGGGGAAAGAATTGGCTAGCCAAAACTTCCCCCCCTCCAAGATAGTCAAAGCATACAATCTGCACACTGTCAGATAGGGCGGGAAAGAATTGGCTAGCCAAAACTTTCCCCCCTCCAAGATAGTCAAAGCATACAATCTGCACACTGTCAGATAGGGGGGAAAGAATTGGCTAGCCAAAACTTTCCCCCCTCCAAGATAGTCAAAGCATACAATCTGCACACTGTCAGATAGGGGGGAAAGAATTGGCTAGCCAAAACTTTCCCCCCTCCAAGATAGTCAAAGCATACAATCTGCACACTGTCAGATACGGGGGAAAGAATTGGCTAGCCAAAACTTTCCCCCCTCCAAGATAGTCCAAGTATACAGTTAAACAGACTGAAAGAGAGGGGAGGGGGGGGTGGAAAGAATTGGCTAGCCAAAACTTTCCACCCTCCGAGATAGTCCAAGTATACAATTCTACAGACTGTAAGATATGGGGGGAAATAATTGGCTAGCCAAAACTTCCCCCCCTCCAAGATAATGAAAGGATGCAATTCCGCAGACTGACAGATAGGGGGGAAAGAATTGGCTAGCCAAAACTTTTCCCCCTCCGAGATAGTCAAAGCATACAATCTGCACACTGTCAGATAGGGGGGAAAGAATTGGCTAGCCAAAACTTTCCCCCCTCCGAGATAGTCCAAGTATACAATTCTACAGACTGTAAGATATGGGGGGAAAGAATTGGCTAGCCAAAACTTTCCCCCCTCCAAGATAATGAAAGGATGCAATTCCGCAGACTGACAGATAGGGGGGAAAGAATTGGCGAGCCAAAACTTTCCCCCCTCCGAGATATTCAAAGCATACAATCTGCACACTGTCAGATAGGGGGGAAAGAATTGGCTAGCCAAAACTTTCCCCCCTCCGAGATAGTCCAAGTATATAATTCTACAGACTGTAAGATATGGGGGGAAAGAATTGGCTAGCCAAAACTTTCCCCCCTCCAAGATAATGAAAGGATGCAATTCCGCAGACTGACAGATAAGGGGGAAAGAATTGGCTAGCCAAAACTTTCCCCCCTCCGAGATAGTCAAAGCATACAATCTGCACACTGTCAGATAGGGGGGAAAGAATTGGCGAGCCAAAACTTTCCCCCCTCCAAGATAGTCCAAGTATACAATTCTACAGACTGTAAGATATGGGGGGAAAGAATTGGCTAGCCAAAACTTCCCCCCTCCAAGATAATGAAAGGATGCAATTCCGCAGACTGACAGATAGGGGGGGAAAGAATTGGCTAGCCAAAACTTTCCCCCCTCCAAGATAGTCAAAGTATACAATTCCACAGACTGACAGACAGGGGGGGAAAGAATTGGCTAGCCAAAACTTTCCCCCCTCCGAGATAGTCCAAGTATACAATTCTACAGACTGTAAGATATGGGGGGGAAAGAATTGGCTAGCCAAAACTTTCCCCCCTCCAAGATAATGAAAGGATGCAATTCCGCAGACTGACAGATAGGGGGGAAAGAATTGGCTAGCCAAAACTTTCCCCCCTCCGAGATAGTCAAAGCATACAATCTGCACACTGTCAGATAGGGGGGAAAGAATTGGCTAGCCAAATCTTTCCCCCCTCCAAGATAGTCAAAGTATACATTTCCACAGACTGACAGACATTGGGGAAAGAATTGGCTAGCCAAAACTTTCCCCCTTCCATATATAGTCAAAGGATACCAAACCACATACTGAAAGAGAGGGGGGAAAGAATTGGCTAGCCAAAATTTCCCCCCCTCCTAGATGGTCAAAGTATACAATTCCACAGACTGAAAGAGAGGTGGGGGGAAAGAATTGGCTAGCCAAAACTTTCCCCCCTCAAAGAGAGCCAAAGTATACATTTCAACAGACTGACAGATAGGGGGGAAAGAATTGGCTAGCCAGAACTTTCCCCCCTCCATATAACGTCAAAAGGATACAATTCCGCAGATTGACTGAGAGGGGGTGGGAAATAATTGGCTAGCCAAAACTTTCCCCCCCCCTCTGAATTGCGAAAATATAGCAGGGGGGGAAAGTTTCAACTAGGGGGGAAAGAATTGACTAGCTAAAAGTTTTCTCAATTATGAGTTTTTAGGGGGGAAAGAATTGGCTAGCCAGAACTTTCCCCCCTTCCATATAACGTCAAAAGGATACAATTCCGCAGATTGACTGAGAGGGGGGGGGAAAGAATTGGCTAGCCAAAACTTTCCCCCCCTCTGAATTGCGAAAATATAGCAGGGGGGGAAAGTTTCAACTAGGGGGGAAAGAATTGGCTAGCTAAAAGTATTCTCAATTATGAGTTTTTAGGGGGGAAAGAATTGGCTAGCCAATTCTTTCCCCAGGGAAACAATTGGCTAGCCAATTCTTTCCCCGGGGAAACTTTTGACTAGGGGGGAAAGAATTGGCTAGCCAATTCTTTCCCCGGGGAAGGTTTTGGCTAGCCAATTCTTTCCCCGGGGAAACTTTTAGCATGGGGGAAAGAATTGGCTGTTACACCGGGACGAGCCAATTTTGAACAGGGGGTCATAATTTGAACAATCTTGGTAGAAGACACTCGCTTCTCCTGTCCTTCATGTCTAGCTAAAATATATACATGTAGTTGCAACAATACAACTGAAATAAACCTGCTACATTTGTTGTTGTATTTATTTTTTCTCTATCGTTACAATGAAAATTTGGGAGGGATCCCTGATTTCTGGGAGGGATCCCTGGTTTCAAAACCAATGATCCCTGCGGGATCCCTGGTTATCTGAGTTAGTGTCAAACCCTGCTTCTACTATACGCTTTGCGTATTCTAACCTGTCGGAAAACAATTTGTCTCTCCTACAGATTCGTTCTCATGAACTCAGGGCTCTCGCTTCTTCGTGGGCCTTCGTTAACCATGCGCCTTTAGATGACATTTTGAACGCCTCTTCGTGGAAAAATGCGATAATAATATTCTGAGCAGCCACTAGGGGGCCAATAGCCTGAAGATTATCTCTAGTATGAGAGAAGGATCTCAAATAAAATGAAGAGAAGGAAGATGCAAGGTGGACGAAGACGGACACAGGGCGATCACAGTTCCTGATCCCTTCCGGATATCCGGTACCCGGTCTTCCACTACCGTCGGCCTCTGTGCCGGTAGTGGAAACTTCTCCTGCTCCCGGTCCTACCAGAAGCAGTTTTCCTTCTACTCCTCTTGAGGGTCCGCTCTCCCCTGTTACTGATCGCTCTCAGGACGACTCTAAGGTCACTGAAGACGACGGGGAGTTCGACCCGGCCATTCTGTCCTTCGACATGGCCTGTGAGGATGTCTATGATATCCTCCCTGAGGACCTCTGTAGCAGACCTGTCTCTTGCTCAGAACCGATGGCCTTGTCTGCGGGTGAGAAGCTTCTTTCCGCTCGGGCTTCCAAGCTGGCACTTCCGGTAACTCATACCGTTGCCGGAGTGCTTAGTAAGTTGGATTCTTCCAACAAGGTCAGATCGGAAGCCTCTTGGTCGGTGCCCTCCAAAATCACTAGGGAGGTGGCACCGAACTCATCTATGCGTCTTCCTGTCCCGTCACCTGACACTCCTTTTCCAGTGGCGAATATTCCTCCACTGGATGCTGATGCCCAACTCTTTGGTCTTTCTCAGCCTTCTTCGGTTCCCCTGTCCATGTCCTTCTTGGCGACCGATCACAGGTGAGCTAAAAAGGGAGGCAATCCAATATTTAGAGATGACAGAGTTATAATTCTTGTGTACTACACTTCTTTTTGTCATCCTCTAACAAACTAACAAAATAAGAGTAAGAAAGATGATTTTTCTATGGCGCCACCCTTCGACCAAATTTACATTTGATTATTTGTTATTCTTATATTAAAACAATTAATTTGTAATATTTATATTTTTGGTCGAGGAGTGGCGCCTACGGCAAAATCAGTGAAAATGTTCCAAAACATGGGAAAAAACACCATTTGGAGATTTTCTGATAGCTGGTTGCTATAGCAACAAGCATATTTCTCTATCAATTTTACTATTTTTTAAATAGTATTATCATTGTTTGATTATCATTATATCATTTATGATCAAATACTATGTTTTCCTATTGATATGGAAAAATTTACAAAAATAAGCCATTTTCATGTTATTATAAGTACATTGTAATTGGTTGCTATGACAACATGGAAGTGAATATGGAGGGAAAAAAAGTTGTTTTTTCTTATACCACATACCTATCTATCAGCTGTGAAAATTTGGTGTACATTTGATATAGGGCCAATATCACCCCTTTTTGAACCTATGCCTTTGGTTTTTTAAATTTTTATGTAGAAAAAGGGAAATAATTCAATTTTGGGAGATGGCAGAGTTATGGTTCTTGAGTACAGCACTCCCTTTCATCCTGTATCACTGTATCAAGTTTCATCAACTTACAATGCAATGCTAAGGAGATATGCTCCAGACAAAATCTGATATTTTTTAAATAGACAAGAGCCACATGCGGCCCTAAATCGCTCACCTGTTACCCATGTTTACGGTCATGGTAATGGACCAGTAATGATAAAATTCCACTATAAGCCATCACCGGTAAATTAACTGCCACCCACAGGCAGCCATGTTGTTTGAGCTAGGAAGATTCTTTGAAGAAAACTGGCAAAGGGTCACCCATCATTACTTTTTAAAAAATATTCTTAAATCAGACCAATAGTTTCAGAGAAAAAGATTTTTGAATTTCTATACAGAAATATAAGGAAAACTTGCCCCACCCACTGGCAACCATGATTTTTAAGATATCAAAATTATTTTAAGAAATCTGGTAGAGGGTCACCCATAGATCATTTGTGTAAAATTATTTTCAATTTGGACCAGCAGTTTCACAGAAGAAGATTTTAAAGTTTTAACTATACAGTATCATAAGGAAAACATGCCCCACCCACTGGGGGCCATGTTTTTTAAGATATCAATTTTTTTTTAAGAAATCTGGTAGAGGGTCACCCATGGATCATTTGTGTAAAATTATTTTCAATTTGGACCTGCAGTTTCACAGAAGAAGATTTTTAATTTTTTACTATACAGTATCATAAGGAAAACGTGCCCCACCCACTGGCGGCCATGTTTCTTAAGATATCACAATTATTTCAAGAAATCTGGTAGAGAGTCACCCATGGATCATTTGCGTACAATTGTTTTCAATTTGGACCAGCAGTTTCACAGAAGAAGATTTTTAAAGTTTTTACTATACAGTATCATAAGGAACACGTGCCCCACCCACTGGCGGCCATGTTTCTTAAGATATAAAAATTATTTTAAGAAATCTGGTAGAGGGTCACCCATGGATCATTTGTGTGAAATTATTTTCAAATTGGATCAGCGGTTTCAGACAAGAAGATTTTTAAAGTTTTCACTATATAGCCATATAAGGAAAATCTGCCCAACCCACTGGCGGCCATGTTTTTTAAGATAGGAACATTATTTTAAGAAATCTTATAGAGGGTCACCAATGGCAGATTTGGGTAAAATTATTTTCAATTCAGACCAGTAGTTTTTGACAAGAAGATTTTTAAAGTTTTTTCAATTGGTTGCCATGGCAACCACAATTTCAATTGGATTACCTATATTTCAAGAAATCTGAGAGAGTACCCTACAAGGAACAATCCTATGAAGCTTTAATGAAATTGACCCAGTAGTTTCCAAGAAGAAGATCTTTAACTAAAAAGTTGACGACACACGACGGACGACGACGACGGACACAGGGCGATCACAATAGCTCACCTTGGCACTTCGTGCCAGGTGAGCTAAAAAGGGGAGATAACTAAATATTGGGAGATGACAGAGTCATGGTTATTGTGTACTGCACCTCCTTATGTCACCATCTATCACTGTATCAAGTTCCATTAACTTACGGTGTAGCAGTCAAGAGATATACTCCGGACAAAATTGTTTTGCATTTTTAAAACAAGAGCCCCATGGGGCATATTTCGCTCACCTGAGAATAACTGTCAAAATGGAGAAAAAGATTTATGTCCAGGACAGAGTCATTTTTTACTTGATTGGCATAATTTGAACAATCTTGAATGAGGACCTGTAGATGATGCTATGTGCCAAATATCTAAGATCAGGGTACAAGGGTTTTAGACAAAAAGATTTTTTTAAGTTTCCATTGAATTTTTTTTTTTTTAGCCCCTGTGACCTACTTATGCAACAGACTGGAATTATTTGAACAAAATACGTAAAGGACATCTAGAAGTGTCACCATGATGAATATCAAAGCTCTGGCCGTATTAGTTTCAGAGAAGAAAACGTTTGAAAAATTCACTATATAACTCTATGTAAAACTGTGACCCCTGGGGTGGGGCCAATTTTGACACAAGGGACATAATTTGAACAAACTTGATAGAGGACCTGTAGATGATGCTATGTGCCAAATATCTAAGCTCTGGCCCTTGTAGTTTCAGACAAGAAGATTTTTTAAGTTTTCATTGAAAAAAAAACTATTTTTAGCTCCTGTGACCTACTTATGCAACCGACCGGTACCATTTGAAGAAAATATGTAAAGGACATCTAGAAGTGTCACCATGATGAATATCAAAGCTCTGGCCATTATAGTTTCAGAGAAGAAGACGTTTGAAAATTTCACTATATAACTCTCTGTAAAACTGTGACCCCGGGGCGGGGCCAATTTTGACCCCAGGGACATAATTTGAACAAACTTGATAGAGGACCAGTAGATGATGCTATGTGCCAAATATCTAAGCTCTGGCCCTTGTAGTTTCAGACAAGAAGATTTTTAAAGTTTTCATTGAAAAATTCTATTTTTAGCTCCTGTGACCTACTTATGCAACCGACCGGAACCATTTGAACAAAATATGTAAAGGACATCTAGAAGTGTCACCATGCTGAGTATCAATGCTCTAGCCATATTAGTTTCAGAGAAGAAGACGTTTGAAAATTTCACTATATAACTCTATGTAAAACTGTGACCCCCGGGGCGGGGCCAATTTTGACCCTAGGGACATAATTTGAACAAACTTGATAGAGGACCTATAGATGATGCTGTGTGCTAAATATCTAAGCTCTGGCTCTTGCAGTTTCTGACAAGAAGATTTTTAAAGATTTCCTTATTTTTTCACTTTGGTTGCCATGGCAACCAGAGTTCTGCATTGTTTTTAATTCTTTGAACAAATTTGAAAGAGCTTGACCCAAGGAACATTTCTGTAAAGTTTGGTTGAAATCTGTCAAGCGGTATATGAGGAGATGTCATTTGAAGCAATTGTTAACGACGACGGACGACGACGGACGACGACGGACGCCGGACACAGGGCCATCCCAATAGCTCACCTTGAGCCTATGGCTCAGGTGAGCTAACAAGAGCTGTCGGAGAACAGCAAAGCTCGCCTAATTAAACCTTTCTTAAATAGGTAACTATCAAAAGAAAAGTGTATCAGTACATTGATATTCAAGCCACAGGGAACCTCCATTCAAAATATCAACTTCCTAATGCAAATATGTCATGTAGTATAAATGCATTCCAACACTTACTCCATAACTAACTTTGAAATTTCAGTCCCAAAACTCTAAGTCCACAAAAGGTGAAATTTTGGCTAAATTTAAACTTTTTTTAAAACTTTTAACTACGCAACATCAATGTTCAACCCACAGGGCACCTCCATTCCAAATATCAGCTTCCTAATACAAATATTTCATGTAGTATTAGTGTATAACAACACTTACCCAAAAACTTTAACCATGAGAAATCAGCCGAAAAACCTAAGTCCACAAAAGATGAAATTTTGACTAAATTTAAACTTTTTTTTAAATTTTAACTACACAATATCAATATTCAACCCACAGGGCACCTCTAATCCAAATATCAGCTTCCTAATGCAAATATTTCATGATGTATTAGTGCATTACAACACTTACCCCAAAACTTTAACCATGAAAAACCAACGCCGACGTGATTCCATAAGCCCCCCCATTCTCCCAATAGGCGAGCTAAAAAGGGAGATAATTCAATATTGGGAGATGACAGAGTTACCATTCTTGTGTACTACACTTCCCTCAGTCATCCTCTATCACTGTAACAAGTTTCATCAACTTACGGTGTAACAGCCCAGAGATATGCTCCGGACAAAATTAATTTTTTAAATGAGAAAAAGGGAGATAATTCAAAATTGGGAGATGAGATAGTTACGGTTCTTGTGTACTGCACCTCCTTCTGTCATTCTCTATCACTGTATCAAGTTTCATAAACCTACGGTGTACGGTTAAGGAGATATGCTCCTGACAAAAAAGTGTGACGGACAGACACACGGACGGACACACGGACGGACGGACAAAGCGGCGACTATATGCTCCCCCTTAATTAACTCTTTCCTCCCTGAAACTTTAAATGGACGATTCCAGTTTCCATTTTAGTCTAGTCCATTTCTGAATTTTAAGGGTTGTTTTTGTCAATGTTTGGCATTGTGACAAACAGTGAAGACCCTGATCAGAGGGCTCCTTTCGGAGCCCTCTGATCAGGGTCTTCACTGTTTGCATAGGACAAGTGTACTATTCACATGTACACTGTTTGAAAAGCACGCCTATAGGCGGGACTAGGGCTCAAAGGGTTAAAGGGGAGCATAAAAATATGCGCACATGTTAGTAAAGCCGAGACGCCGAGTAACCAGCAGCAAATCTTATAATTATCGGATCCCTTGCTTGTTCAAAAGTTTGTAAACTCCAGTTTGCCAAGCGAACAATTGTCTCTTTTAGAAATGACTATAGAATGTTTTAATAAGTAACTAGATCTACCGTTACGTATGTAAGTTTTAAGTCCATGCTTTAACAAACAGGTCTATTTGGTGATCACTTTTAACGAGAACTTGTCTTACTATTTTATCATTCGTTCTTAAACGTTTGAAATGGAAAGACCAAGAAAACGACATGCAAGCGAACCTGCGTCGGTTAATTCGCCAAAAAGACAAAGAATTGTGCTTTTACACTTGAAACAAGAGCCCCATGGGGCATATTTCGCTCACCTTAGATTAGTTGACAAAAAGGATATAATGATTTATGTCCAGGACGGGGTCATTTTTTACCCGGGGGCATAATTTGAACAATCTTGATAGAGGACCTGTAGATGATGCTATGTGCCAAATATCTAAGATCAGGGTACTAGGGTTTTAGGCAAGTAGATTTTTTTAAGTTTCCATTGAAAAAATCTATTTTTAGCTCCTGTGACCTACATATGCAACAGACTGGAACCATTTGAACAAAATAAATAAAGGACATCTAGAAGTAATACCATGCCGAATATCAAAGCTCTGGCCATATTAGCTCCAGAAAAGAAGACGTTTGAAAACTGTGACCCCCGGGGTGGGGCCAATTTTGACCCCAGGGGAATAATTTGTACAAACTTGATGGAGGACATGTAGATAATATGCAACCAAACCATTTGAACATTATTGGTATAAGACATCTAGAAGTGTCACCATACCAAATATCAAAGCTCTGGCCATATTAGTTTCAGAGGAGAAGACGTTTGAAAATTTCACTATATAACTCTATGTAAAACTGTGACCACCGAGGCGGGCCAATTTTGACCCCAGGGGCATAGTTTGTACATCTAAGCTCTGGCCCTTGTAGTTTCAGACAAGAAGATTTTTTAAGATTTCCTTGTGTAAACTTGGACTTAAGATTTCCTTATTTTTTCACTTTGGTTGCCATGGAAACCAGAGTTCTACATTGTTTTTAATTCTTTGAACAAGTTTGAAAGAGCTTGACCCAAGGAACATTCCTGTAAAGTTTGATTGAAATATGTCAAGCGGTATAGGAGAAGATGTCATTTGAATCAATTGTTAACAACGACGGACGATGCACGACGACGGACACAGGGCCATCCAAATAGCTCACCTTGAGCCTTTGGCTCAGGTGAGCTAAAAAATGAAATTGAATAAGTTACATTTTGAATACAACAGGTGTAAAAGGATTTATAGTCAAAACACCCCCTAGTCAAAATGCCCCCATTTTGGTCAAAACGCCCCCATATGCTAGTCAAAACGGCCCCATATTTTTTCTCAGAACACCCCCAAACCAAAACGAGTTGAATCTACTACATATAGGCATTTATATATGGTTTTTTGTATATGGTAATCAAAGTTTATGACCATATTAAAGTATTTTTATCATTTATTCCCCCAAAAGATCGAACATATATACATGTACAGTGAAACCCCTCTAAACCGGATATGTGTGGGGACAACAAAAATGTCCGGTTTAAAGGGGTTTCCGGTTAAGAGGGGTTTTAACTTGTTTCTAGTATGGAAGATAGCTGACCACTTAAAGCACTTAAGGCACATTCTGCTTTACTTTCAACCTGCTTTAAGCTATCATCTGCTAGAATGTACAAACTATTTTCTTCAGTGTAAGAAAAAAACAAAGATGTAATGGGTAAAAATAAAAAGGATTGGAAACGGGACCAAAGCTTTTGTCCGGTTTAGAGAGGATTTCGGTATTTAGAGGTTCCGGTTTAGAGGGGTTTCACTGTATACCAGTCATAATCCTAATGTACCACATCAACATCATCCCCCAAAAACAATGTTGTGTGGCCCTGAACCCAAAACAGATTGAATCTACTATATATAGGCATTTATATCCGATTTATAGTATGATGTATATTTTATCATTTATTCCCAAATAAATCGTAGATGTAGACATTTATACAAGTAACAAAACTTGTTAAAACAAAACTTCCTCTCAAGTCAACTAACAGGAGACATTTCACCTAGATTTCACACCTTTTGTAATCACATAATGATTTTGCACATGTGCCGCTAATAGCATGTGCTTAAAGCACGCTTACAGGTCAGAGCTCACTATTAACGAAAAGAACAGAACAGAACAGAATTTTATTCAGATTTGTACAAAGTACATAATCATAGCCACATATAAATAGTCATATAAAGTAGATTAAGAGATCCACCACATCATCTAATATATCATACCCTTGTGTTGAGCGGTCACCCATTGAAGTGTGTCTGGCGGTTTTAATGCAGTTAATTGTTTATTTTGTCTCATAAATGTCCATAATGTCGAAAACATAATGCACACATATATGATGAAAAAGAGCATTGCCACTCTATACAGAGTTATAGGATATAGAACTTTAGAGATATATATCACATGAATACCTTCAACTCTTAACCTCATCAGCACTCACAGTAAATTTACACGATTAAAAGGGAAGCAGAGGTCTTCTTTGCAGTTCGATAATCAAAGTCACATAACCATTTTCTTTAATAAAAGAAAGGAGAGGTTCATTATTCAAATTTAATATTTACAGCATTCGTATATTTACTTAACCTCTTCACTGCCTTTTCGCTAGTACTATTTGTAATTGTAAGCAGCTTGGATCCTGGTCAGACTCCGCACAACACGGCATCTGGTCAGGATCCACAATTTTTGAAACTTTATACAAGTCGAACACATGAAATTGATAAATAAAAGCAGACACCAATTGTTTCAAATGGACAACACCGGACCTGAAATCGATGATTATTTTTAAAGGAATAAACACTCATGTACTGGTCTCACACTTCACACCTTTGGCAATCACTTCAGCACTTCGGTAAACAAGTGGCGGTAATTAACAGCAAACATAGAGTATACCGTTGTTAAAAAATGAAGTTATGAATTATGGAGATGGAATTTAACCCTTTACCTGTTTCTATTTTCTATTTTTAAAGATCAGGTGACTACTTTATATTCATTTTCTCGAAGTCAGTATGTGTATTACAGCAATTTTTTTTAATGCACATCAAATCTTATTGCAGTAAATATTTATTAATGGCTAACATTATGTCAAGGGAATTGAAATCACCTGGAAAAAATATATGAATATGACATTTCGGGCCTTTTATCTTTTAATTTGCACATCTTAACCTTTTTCTTTTAACCTTATAGCGCCTGTCTTTAATAATCGGTGATCAATTGTCGACAGTACAAAGTAGTAGTAGAAATTATAGATTAAAAGTCAAATAAAAAGCGAATAAAAGTTCATAATCATATATTTTATATAGCATAAAAAACAAGATATATATAAATGGGGGCGTTTTGACTAGGGGTTGGAGGCGTTATGACCAATTTGGGGGTGTTTTGACCATGGGGCGTTTTGACCTGAATAGAGGAACGATTGAGACAGTTACTGTAGTATTTATAGATACAAAACATCATGCATTTAACAGTAATTTTTTCAAATCTGGATTTACATAACATCTGTTAGCATGGTGATAGTTGTCCAATATTGATATTAAAGTTCAATACAATAACATTTAAGGTTATCTCCCTTTGTAAATTGCAATGCAGATACCGTCTAGCCCAAACCGTTTAGTAGATGAAGAAATTTTATCAACAAATGGTTTACCACATCGGAACATAAAAAATAAACATACTCTGTCGTAAACAGAAGTTTTCTCAGATGTACTGGTCGTCTCCTCATGCTCAGTAAAAAACTGAGCTGCAGTCGACCGCCGGGCGTTTTGTGCCATGGTTAATACGTCGCACAGGCGATAAGATGGGTGATGTGTGTTATCTATGAATGTAACAATGATGTACGGGTTGTGTGATACATGCTCAGAATGATATTAGATGTATATTAATGGGAGCTAGGGTGTGATAGGGGATATTTTATTGGTCCCACACTTGACACGGTGCGGTATCGAATGCAAGGTCAACATGTGTAATTTGGTTAAATGTTCGAACTAATATTTTAATCTTGATTTCGACTATTTTATTATTATTAATCTGAACAACATTAAATAACTCTATTTGACAAATTGATACACAAAATATACTTCTGCTCATTATGAATATATCAAAATTTATAAAATTCGAACATTTTTATAAAAAGCTAGTCATTCAGGGGAAACTACTCCATCAGCTTTTTGAAAACTGTTTTGAACGGGGAAACAGCATGCTGTTTTTTGTTATATTATTGAACTGATATACCAGCACACCAGCAGAGGTTTGTTGTTTATGTCCATGTGAAAATCAGTCTGAATAGATTGACCCTGTCCTGTCATTGCTACCATTGTCACATCTTTTGAATTTCTTAATTTTGATTTGCAAAGTTCTTGAGTTATACCAGTTAGGTGGGTCCATGGAAAAACCCCATACGACTGGCACACTACTGGCACACTACTGGTATGGCTGCCCATACGTATCCATACGAGTTGAATCTATACTGTAGGGGCTTTTTTATGGGTTTTATTCTATCATATATGATAAATATGATCTTTATGAAGATATTTCATAAAAAAGATTACATTAAATCCCATTATTAATCATATAATATCGATATTTCCAAATACGTATGGATATCCCATACGAGTAAATGACCATACGAGTTGAATCTATACCGTAGGGCCATTTTTATGGGTATTATTCTATCATACATGTTAAATGTGATCATTATGAAGAAATTCCATAAAAAGATTAAATTAAATCCCATTATTAATCATATAATATCGATATTTCCAAATACGTATGAATATCCCATACGAGTAAAAGGGCCAAATACGAGTTGAATCCATACCGTAGGTGAACGTGTGTGGACATAAGTCTATATAAAAAATATATGACCATAATATAAACATATAGCTATATCTTTGGGTTTTTTTTAATAATGTATCAAAATTTCCCAAAAATGTCAAAAAAGGCACGAAACTAGTATTTTTCTATTAATTTAGAGATAATAATTATAATTTTACACGTTTTAGAAAGTTTTTTTCTCCATTTTCTAATTATGATAAAGATATTCTATTAGGTCTTTTATAAAATATACAAATATTGAACGTGTAACTCAAGCTAAGCTTGTACATTCCAAACACGCTTGATCTCGCCTATGTTTAACACCTTTGCCAATCACTTCCTGTAACACGTGTCGCTTTTAATAACACGTGTCGGTAACAGCACATGCCCCTAATTGCACTCAGGATACGAGTTTTGGAAGAAAGCTTCCGCCACATCAAATCTTATACCGCCTGTTGCATGCCTAGTATAAGTTGATGCACTCGGGGCTCGGGACGAGAACCCAGCTTTCGTGAGCCCCAAAATTTGGAAAAAAAGTGCCGAAATATAAACAAAATACCTAAAAGTGTCCAAAAAGTGTCATAAAATGCTTGTGTGTATTGACCTCACACTCTAAATGGCGCGTGCTCTTTAACCCCATTCACTATAAATTGTCGTCTGCTTTTATATTATAAATTCTTTTTCAAGTAATTTGGACATTTGTCTGATGACGATCCAAACTAGCTCTTTGCACCTAATCGATGTTCTCAGTGTTAAGGAAACAACCTTATAAGAAAAAAGCAATCAATATTTTTATGAGCAAGATGACAGTTAAATACTGTTTAAATTACTGCATTCAACAACATGCTGTATTTTAAAGAACACATGCTTGTAAACTGAACAGAACAGAATTGAACAGAGCAGTTCTGTTCAACAAATGCTTGAAAAATAAATGTCTTCGGTTTCGGTTCCAAACCGACAACGCTTAAATGTGTTTGAACACATTCCCGTTAGTGTTATACTTGTGGAAAAAAAGAAATAGATTAAAAATTAACATTTCAACTTTATTAGTGGTCTGTTTTACTATTCTGAATATTAATAAAGAAAGCAGACGACGTTATTTTTGTAAAAAGAAATGCAAAGATTTGGCATGCTTTATTTGCTCTTTTATCTGGGTAATTAAGCACATTGTATATAAGAGTGTGAGAGGTCGATAAACCCAAGTATTTTGTTTGTAAATGAGACTGATTATTTAATGAAGAATGAATCTGAACTGAAAGAGAACAAATGATAAAAGTATGGAAACAAAGCAGCATTACATGTTCATGGGCATCAAAATACGAAATTGTATTAATAAGCAGAAATACATCTTAATTGACATTGACGTACAGAAAGAAACGAAGAAAATTTAAGAATAATGATACGGTATTAATAAACAGTTAAACCCCTATATTACCACAGTTGAAAGTTGTTTTAATCTAGTTATATACCTAAATGCCTCACTCAATTCGTGGGTTTTTTCGCGCTCTTTCGTTTAACGGTCTTCTTCTCTGTCCAGGTTTTTTTGCCACGCCCACTGCCTTTTGAATAACACTGTACCTACCATCTGCTGAAGAAACAAAATTTACCGCTGCTGCGCGTTTTCTATTGTCCTTTAAGAAAAGCAAAAAATATGTCATTCTGATCTGTAACTATACCACAGACATTTTTTTTTTAAATTTGTGTTTCCTTATAAACAGTATGCTTGTAATGTATGATTTTTGCTTATTGCTTAACTTTATGTATGTATGATTTGTTTTATGCTGATTGTGTATATGATGTATGTACATTTGAACTTCATGAATCTCAAACTCGGTTAACTCGGACTTACTCGTATTTAAAAGTTAAAACGTAACATAAATTGTGCATTTTATGTGTCGAATTACTGGATAGTTCGATATCATCAAAGTCCCTCTTCGCAGCAGTTAATAATCATGATAT
Source organism: Gari tellinella (assembly GCA_922989275.2). Classification (NCBI taxonomy): domain Eukaryota; kingdom Metazoa; phylum Mollusca; class Bivalvia; order Cardiida; family Psammobiidae; genus Gari; species Gari tellinella. The sequence goes on along the minus strand of OV277857.1, from coordinate 34,998,147 downwards.
TTAAATATAACCATATACAGACTGTTCCGTATTACCGACTATCCCTGGCAAATTTTGGTTTCGATTATACTCTGCATGCTTATATTCCTTATAGTGTAGATTCAACTCGTATTTGGTCTGGTTCATATGATCATTGACTCGTATATGGGATATTCATACGTATTTGGAAATATCGATATTATAGGACAAATAATGGGATCTAATCTAATTCCATTTATATGGAATTAATAAATAATGATCATATTTAACATGCATGCATTAGATTCAACTCGCTTGTTGACAATCAACACAGGTAACAGATAACAGTTTGGCGGCACATTAAAGCCAGGCGACTATCACCTTGCGGTTTGTTAAAGGGGATTAGTGGTATGTAATTAAAGGTCTCAGCATGACACCCTCCATGTTTTATAAGTGATTATCGAGTCTAATTGATATTTTGCATCAATGAAATAACCCATCAAAAGGACCGTGTCTCATATTATTTATTGAATAGTATGTATCCTTATCGTAAAAATCTGATCTGCATATACACCAAACTGATTTTATTCTGAATTAATGTTATTATTGCGTTTATTGTCGTTTTTATTATCAGCATTTAGTCAGCATATATTAAAATAAATTATAGATTCTATTCAATTGTGAATTTATTTGTGTTTTCCATACCTTACAAATTGTGTGTGCATTTAAATTTGTGGCCATGTATTATAGATTTAATTCGTATGGGGTTCGGGTTCACATATTTAATCATAGGAATATTATAGGATAAAATGGAATTTAAATTAAAACAAAATATTTGGATCTCTAATTATCATATCTATTGTTTCTAATACAAAATGTAGAATATCAGCCATATAAATGAACCTTACAGTGTAGATTCAACTCGTTTTTGGCCCTAGTTCATATGGTCATTTACTAGTATGGGATATTCATACGTACTTGGAAATATCGATATTATATGATTAATAATGGGATTTAATTTAATCTTTTTTATGGAATATCTTCATAAAGATCATATTTATCATATATGATAGAATAATACCCATAAAAATGGCCCTACGGTATAGATTCAACTCGTATGGTCATTTACTCGTATGGGATATTCATACGTATTTGGAAATATCGATATTATATGATTAATAATGGGATTTAATGTAATTTTTTTAATGGAATATCTTCATAAAGATCATATTTATCATATATGATAGAAAAAAAACCATAAAAAAGCCCCTACAGTATAGATTCAACTCGTATGGATACGTATGGGCAGCCATACCAGTAGTGTGCCAGTAGTGTGCCAGTCGTATGGGGTTTTTCCATGGACCGCAGTTAGGTAGCTGCAGTACTGTACCTCTAACTCTAGACCAAGGTCTACTAGAGCTACAGTTTGCTAGCATCTCTACAGTGGCGCAAATTCTGCAGCAGTTGTTTATCAGTTATATATGTTCAAACAGTTGAGAATTAATCTTTAAACTAATATTTAACAATATTTTGATATATAACCTTCTTGTGTTAAGTAATAACCCACTCGAAGACCATTTGAAAACTTTTCGGTGTCGACCCACTATTTGTTTTGATTTTCCAAGCCGAGACAGAACTCGCGCATGCGTAAAACGCTGTCCGGTTAACAATAAGGCTTTCATTCATAATTGGAAAACTTACTGAGCTGTGGTATTTTTGATGAATTCGAGGATTATTTTTGCCCAGATAAACTAAAACATTTATTTTATTGCTAATATGGTTAAGGGTGGCAGCTTAAAAACAAGTTTAAAGCTTAATTCGTGTATTAGATATTTTCCCGCCATTCGTTGACATGCGCGGCGGTTTTACTACACACTCCATATATGGAATACGTAGTAAGAGGTTTATGGAACATATTTTTTCAAAATGGCCGACCATCCCTCGAAGACCGATGCCGGTTGACAGTAGTAAAGTTTAAATCGGGAGAAACTCAATCAAAGACGTAGGTAACCTGATTTTACACACCCACATTGTCAAAAAATGCATTCCAAACGGATACCTACCTTTTATTTTTCAAAAACGGTAAAAATTAAAATGTTATAGAAACTTATTCAAGCGACAGTGAATCACTGTCGGCCTGCGCCATTGTGGAGATCCTAGCGTGTCGTAACTGTATCTGCAATACAGTTACGATATCGCAACTAACCAGTTAGGTAGTGACTAGGGGTATAGTCAAGCAACCTAATACCGGTGTATATGTTATACCGGTGTAATCATGGAGTCGGTTGAATGAAGCGTAGCGGAGATTAAAAAAAATCGTATTTCGGACATTTAGCAGCTAAACACTGGAAAGACAATTTATATAGAAGAGGAATAGGATAATATAATGGAATATGGCATTTTAATTATTTATTTGTGAATTTCTAAACAAATATAAGCAAATTTCCAAAATGAAAGTACAACCGGAAGTTATCTCGAAGCAGTGAAGTGTAAAGATAGAATCTTGAAAAAGACTATAATTACTGAAGTGTCAAGGTCGTATAATAGTTTTGTGTTCCGGTTAGATTGACAGTGAAAGAAACGAGGAAATTTTGATAGATGAAGAACTTTCAAGTGGTTTTTGGGGGACTTATAGCCATAGTTACTTGTTGCTAGGTAAGATAAACAATTTTACAATTTTGAAATGTCGATCTATGGAGACCTACGAACTGTAAGCAATGCCTAGGAAAAAGAAGAAGGAAAGCCAACCGGAGTCCGAGCGTCCATGCAAGCAGTCCAAAAGAAAAACAGCTTGGATAGAGTGTAGTGACTGTTGTCAATGGTGGCATGCAGGTTGCGTTTCATTAACTAAAGAGATATGTGAAATTTTCAAACAGAAAAAGCTGAGGTATTGTTGTCCAAAATGTACCGTTAATAATTTAGTGAAAAAAGAGCAGGACAAAGTGTCTAATATTATAGGAGAAACAGAAAAGAAACGCTCAACTGATTGCAATAATGTTTCTGACAATGGGGACACGGCCAAAGAAGGAAAAGCGATAAAGACTGATGTTAGCAGGGAGAGACTGTTGATTGTTGATTGTATTTCTGATCCGCAACAGTATCAGGACAGTAGAATTATCAAAAAGGAAATAAGAGAGAGAAAGAATGTAACAGTGCATATAGCCTATCCACTACCTAGGGGTGGAATTGCGGTTGAAGCTGCATCAAAACAAGACGCAGACAAGCTTAGAGAACCATGGCCTGAGAACTCTTTTGGTGGCAGTGATTCAGTTACAGTACATGACATATACCCACAACCAAGGTGTATTATCAAGAACATTGTGACTCATATATCAACTGACAATATTGAGACTATTATAAGGGAACAGACGGGTCAAAGTGAATGTGAGGAGGCTAAGATATACAGACAGCAGAGATAATTTTACGTCTGCGTCCTGCGTTCAATACGCATAAAAATCGCCGAGGACGCATAGTCTGAAAAGACGTGCGTCCTCAAGGACGCATCGTCGTACTTGCGTGAAAAATACAGAACGATTAATACTTTAATGTGTAGATACTTTGTAACGGCGTATCAGGCCTACGTAGGTGCTAAATTGTTTTCGCAGACGAACATAGTTGCTAAAGACGCTGAATATATTATGATAATTAGGCCAAAATAAATTAAAACACGAATACAAAAAGTCCGCGCCGCGAATAATGAACTCTTTTTTATAGTGGCTAGTCAAGATAGTACGGTCAATGTTTTAGACCTAGCCTATTTGTGTCCAAAATGGCGGGTATCGGACTTGACAAGTATCGCCCCAAAGTTTGAAAGGTTTGACACATTGTAGCAATTAAGTGCGCGCGAATTTTCGCGCACTATCTGTATCTAAACTTTCTATATCTAATACGTCGTAGAATATCACGACGGGGGAGAATCGGACATCATAGCTGCAACACTGTTTTAAGAACAGAAACATTGTAGGTGTGTTCGTAATAATGGTAAAGTAAGAAATTCATTTGTGAAAGTTTGTTAGAACAGTAATTTGCAACACAGCACTCTTGCTAGACATGCAGATCTGTAGAGCATACAGGCTTCCGTTTTTGACAGAATCACAAAGAACAGAATCCTATTAAAGTCAAGTTGACCAAAGCTATTGACTTAAGTGCACATTGAACTGGAAAGATCAGAAACATGCAGGTTTTATGAAATAAAATGAACGAACTACGCTTACTATGGCATTTATAGATTTTAATATCCATTGATTCCTTTTCAGTGTCAAACGTTAAATAAAGTTAAATGCAAAAAAAAAACCACAGACGGGTGTAGCCGTTGGTTCACATGCTTGTAGTTGGTGAAAAAAATTGGGACCCATAGTTTTTCTATGGGACCCATAGATTTCAAAATTATGGGTCCCAAAGGACCCATTCTTTTTTTTTCTAAAATTATTACTGAGACAGCAATAAGCCTTTGAAGATTGTGCAAGTTAAGTGTCAAAATTTTGAGGACCTGAAAGTTATTCATACGTCAAATATTATTGTAGGAGGCATAAAGGGAGAAGTAAAGCCATATAGGAGCAAAAGGCGGACACCATTACGCTGTTATTCATGCCAAAAATTTGGCCATGTAGCAGCATTGTGCAAAGAATTAAGCAAGTGTTTTAGATGGAGTGAAAATCACTCGGGCAATTGTGGCAACAAGCCAAAGTGTGTTAATTGCGGAGAGAGTCATGCAGCATCTTACAGCAAGTGTGCAGCCTTTTTAGAGATTCAGAAGAGGCTGTCAGATAGGGCCTAGCTGAATTCAATTTATTTATTTATTTTACTTATTTATTTATTTATTTATTTATTCCTTGTTTATACGCGTGTGTTGTGAATGTATATGTAAATCGTAACATTTTGCTATCTATTTAAATTGAATGTAATCATCAACCATTGAAAAAAATGAAGCTTGCACACGCTAATTAAAAAAAGATGGACTTGGTTTGCCACTAAGAGGGATAATAAAAGGGGTGGAGGTGCGGCACTGATGATCTCCAAAGATGTGAAGGTTGTATATAGAGGGGATCTGCTAGACAACGAAGTAGAGGCGGTTTGGTGTAATCTTTATGGAGAGAGTGTTCGATGTCTAGTTGGATCGGTATACATTCCACCCAACGATGTCTCCATGTTGAAGAAGTTATGTAGCATAGTTGAGAGAAACATGAATTTGGGAATGCCAATAATGCTGCTGGGTGATTTTAATGCTCATCATCAGTTCTGGGGAGATGCAGGTAACAATAAACTAGGAGAAATATTACAGGAGTTCATAGTGAGCAAAAACCTCTTAATTATGAATGATAAAACACCAACAAGGAAAAATAATGTGATTGACTTGACAATTGTAACGCAGGAGTTGGTAAATAAGATTAGTAACTGGAAAGTGGATAGTGAAGTATTTCTGAATAGTGATCACATGATGATAAGTTTTGAAGCTGGAGAAAAGCAAGAAGATAAAATAGTTGAGAAATGGGATCTAAAAAGAGCAGATTGGAAGCAATGGAAGATTAAATGTAACGAAGTATTTGACAAGTGGCTATTGGAGACAGATTTTAGTGAGGATATAAACTGTACATACAACTCACTGGTGAATGTGCTGCTTCAGACAGCTGATGAGGTTCTTGAAAAGAAGCGAGTCTGTAGACACAGTAGAGGATGGTGGAATGAGAAATTAACCAAGTTAGCAAGAGATTACAAAGTAGCAAAAAGAAAGTTTAAGAGGAAAAGTGACAACATTAATGATGTTAGAGTGAAAGAAACACTGAGAATGTTTAAAGAGGAAGTAGGTAAAGCGAAAGAAAAGTACCTGGAAGAGATAGTGCAGGAAATGGATTCTCACAAAGGAACTATTTTTTGGAAGGTAGTGAATGGGGCAAGAAAAGATTATGGAAAGACAACAGTACAGCCTATAAATAGAGACGATGGGTCAGTGGCGGTGACAGATGAAGAGATTTTTGGTGAAATGAAAAATGCATATGGCAAAGAGACACTACAAGTGCAGATAGATAAGCCAGTGTGGTTTCAGCAGGTGGAGGAAAAGGTGAAAACGATCAGAAAGGAGGAAAAAGAGAAATTAGAAAGAGATACCCCAAGGGAGAGTAATGAATTTGAAAATGAGGACATTCATTTACAAGAGGTGGAAAATGCACTGAAAGCCCTTCCAAACATTACAGCTCCAAGTCCAGATGAGAAAGTGCTTACTGTGATGCTTAAATATGGAGGTAACAAGCTCGCGGAGTGTTTGCATAAGTTGTTCCAAAAGATGTGGAGGGAGGGTAGTTTGCCAGATGCTTTTAAAAAGGACCCTAAAGTGATGCTACCTAAGCCCAATAAAGTAGATTATAACAAAGCAAGATCATATAGACCCATTACCTTAGAAAGTGTCATTGGTAAACTATTTGAGAGAATTGTTGAAAAGAGACTGACATGGAAATTGGAAAGTCGGGGAATGCTGGCTTCTACTCAGAATGCCTACAGGAAGCAAAAGTCGTGTACTCAAACATTAATACGAGTGGTCAACTCCATCACGGAAGCAACGAAAGGAAAAGAGAGCACAGCAATGGTAGTCATGGACTATGAAAGCTGCTATGAGAGAGTGTGGAGAGCCGGGCTGCTAAAGAAAGCATATGAGAAAGGGATTACAGGGAGACTGTGGTTGTACATAAATAACTTTCTGAGTAACAGAAAATACAGCATTAGAGTGAACAACTTTACATCAGAAGAGTTTGTGTCAACTGTGGGCATTCCTCAAGGGTCAGTCATTAGCCCAGTATTGTGCAACCTTTATACCAGTGATTCAATGGAAGGAATTCTGGGAAATCATGCGGAGTTTGCAGATGATGCAAGTATATGGCACTCGGATAACGCATCTGACATAGCGGTAGAGCGGATCAACAAGGATCTTGGGAAGATAAATGATTGGTGTGATCATTGGAATATGTCAATTGCACCGGAGAAAACTGAAGCTATGATTTTTCAGGCAAGAGGCTCATCAAACTGTACGAAAGACATATGGCTGATGAATAAGAAGATGGAGGTTGTAAAGGTGAAAAAACTTCTTGGAGTGATGGTCGATGAAAAGCTACGTTTTGAGGAGCATGCAACAGCCAGAGCCAGGTGTGCATTTGCTGCCCTGAAGAGTGTGAGTAGTTTTATAAAGGAGGATACAGGATGCAGTCAGGAGACATTCATGAAGCTATACAGAGCCCTAGTACTACCTATTTTAGACTACGGAGCAGGGGCAGTGGTGACAGGATCGGATGCATGTATTAAGGAATTTTCAAAGGTCCAGAGAAGCGCCATGTTGAAAGCATCTGGTTGTATTGCAAGCACCAGCAATGAGGCACTGGAGGTAGTGACGCAAACACTCCCAATAGACCTGCATATGAAACTAAGACAGGCTCAAGAGATGGTCAGAATAGCCAGTAAACAAGAAGATGACCCTCTTAAATTAGATCTGATTGCATGGATGGAGAAGGAGCCAACTATAGGGAGAGAAAAATCCACTATGCAGATGTTGATGACCAGGTTCAATGAAGTCAGGGGAAAAATTAGTTTGGAGGATGTGGAAAGAGAGTTTAAATATGAAGAGGACATGATGGGGCTTACTAGAGGATTGTACTGCACTGTTACTGAGGAAGACTTCAAGAATGATAAGAGTCTTCAGTGTGAGAAAGTGAGCCAGCTCTTGCAGATCATCCCAGGAAATGATGTTATAGCCTTTACAGATGGGTCTGCATTGGAGAACCCAGGTCCCACCGGGGCAGGTGCGGCTGTATTCTTTGATGGCTATGACAAGGATCCAGTATTGCTGAGTAATTCTGTGAGTAAAAACAGCAACAACTATCACTGAGAACTGGTTGGCATAGAAATCACGCTCAGCTTTCTGTATGAGATTCAAGAACTTGTAGACAAGACAATTCATATTTTCTGTGACTGTCAAGCTGCTATTGCCACTGCCTTTGGTAGTGGGATTCCAAAGACAAAAATTGCAACTTTAATGAAAATTAGGGAACTTGCTAATGCACTTAGCAACAAAAGAAACATGCTTAAAGTACACTGGGTGCCAGGCCACAAGAACGTTATTGGCAATGAGCTAGCGGATAGAGAGGCGAAGAAAGGAGCTAGAAATGCAGAGTCATCTGACATGAGTTTTAACTGTAGAAAAGACAAGAGAGAGATTACAAAAGTGTTGAAAAAGAAATGTCATGAAAAGTGGAACTCCCGATTCTTGTTGGATGATGGTAGTGGGAAAATACATGAGGTGTATGAGTCGGTGGAGGAAGGTCGTCATGAGATTTGGGGTTGCAGAAAGACAAGGTGTTTGCTTAATCAAATAGTATCAGGTCACCCAAGATTAAATCAACACCTGGCCAGGATTAAGGTTATTGATAACTCTAAATGTGTATGTGGTGCTGAAGAAAGTGTGGATCATTTCCTACTAGAGTGTGAAGTGTACATAGAGCAAAGAAACATTCTGGAGACAAAAATTTATTATGTGCTCCTGAAGGAGAATCTCCGTGTGGGCTGCATTAAACTACGGGTGCTGGCAGGAGTGGTTCCAGACATATCCATGATGGGCAGAGCTGAGCTGGTTAGAGCAACCCTGGCTTACATAGAAAATTCGGGGAGATTTTAGTTATTATACGCTTCTGAAAACTTCATTCAACTGACTTATATGATGACAAGTGTTTCTTAAAGTACAAGAGTTTAAGCACAATGAGACAAGTACTAAGAAGATTATTTGAGAAGCACAATGAGACTATAGGCAGCGTGTAAATGCCATTCAAGGATAACCAACCAACCAACCAACGAAAAATCCAAATAGCAATGACGTCACTTCATTTACATACCGGAAATTTACATAGAGAACAGTAAAACTCCCGCGTCAACTGCCAAATCCATCAAAAGTGTCTTTTATGAGCTTTTTCATGTAAATGTACACTTTTCTCAATAAAAGTTCACATTTGCAAAGAAATTCCAACACGTTTCTAACATTTTCAAGTGTCCATTTTGTTTTCATGGCAGAATTTCTCTGTAAACAAGTTCTGTCTGCTGCTGCGCATCTTACGAAACTGTTTCCGGTCATTGACTAAAATCGCAACATCTTGGACATTATTTTACACGAAGACATTTTTCTATAGGAATTTTCGGCTGATGCACCGGTAATACAGAAGAAATGATGTTTACCCTTTGGTGTGTATCGGCTGAAATAAGGTAAAACATCAGAAAACTTATGGAATTTCTTGCTGTTTTGACTTTGCATTTCATAAATAAAACGTCCAGCAACTGAAAATAATCAGGGAAGCAAGTATAAAAGGTCTTTGTAATTATTTAAGTTTTCGATTACACTAAGACCACCGGTAATAGGAGACAGAAGCATACGTGACCGTACCTCTAATATTTGAAATTAGCGGTACGGTCACGTACCCCTAGCGAGCCCTGTGAGGGTTGGCTAGGGGTACGTGAGTCTTAAATACTATATAGCAACACTTTATTTTGTCTGCAAATACGTTAATCATCATCATCATCATGAATACTGCACTCCTTCACTAAAATTCACTAATATCGATGTTAATGTTATTAATATCTCATTTCTACCTTCTATTCTGGCTGTTTAACGCTGAAAAGCAAAGAAATGTCATCAATTACTTTTTTCCAATTGGCATTTTTATCACGGCAGCACGTGACGGCAGCGAAAACTACTGTATCCTATAAATAAAGAACGTTAACACATTTTTACAAGCATACATACATGTATAATCCAATATAATTTCAACCGTCTCCCTAGCGCAACCTTGATCCGACATCCACACCATATTCACATAAGTTTACCAGTGAGCAACTTACCAAGAAGCAAACTATACCGATGTGAAAATCTACATAGAGTCATTAGTGACAACAGTCCGTGGATAGAGGATAGAGGAATACCAGCTTTGGTTAGAATAATTGCACTGTTTAATTGCGATCCTTTGTCAACCGTGTTTTTCGAGTTGTTTTTTATAGCAGATCATTAAACAGCAAACTTATGTATCGATACATGATTGGAGCCGAAGTTTCACTAGTTAAATTCTTACCACTTTATATTCAAAGCTAAGTTAGGAAGCTACAACAACAGTAATTTCGAACAAGCTTATAATTAAATAAGATGCCTTTGCATCAAATTCATAAGAAATTAAAGAACTTAACATAGGTCACGGATTTCAGATATCGGGTGCACGGTGTACCTGTGTAACCTGACACCATACCCTATATGCGGAATACAACTATTCTCATCCCTGACGTAAAAACAAGTTGGGTGGAGAATATTTGTCGCAAATTCTTTGTTATTCTCCATCAAATATCCCTAAGTTAAGGTAGAAATGAGAGCTTATTAATATTGCTATCACAAAAAATTATCTGCAGTCAAAATAATGTGTTGCTACATAGTGTAAATGACTCACGTACCCCTAGTCAACCCTCACAGGGCTCTCTAGGGGTACGTGACCGTACCGCTAATTTCAAATATTAGAGGTACGGTCACGTACCCCTAGTCACTACCTACCAGTTATCCTCGATTCTCACTAGTCGGAAGCCTATCATGAGTCCGGAAGGATGACAAAAACGCTTGATATGGCGCGTGCGGTTTGCTTACTTCATCGCAAAAAGCGGTTCCGGTTAAGTATTAGATGCGGACAGATAATAGCCGAAAAAAAATGCTGAAAAAACTTTGAATTTTAGTGAAACTTTGAAGAAAATTATATATCCTCGAATGACCCAATTGCGCCCCCCTAAGCGACGCCGCTGAAACGGACTATAAATAACAGAGAGGAAAAATGATTTAACGTATGAACCTGTATCATGCATCCTTTCTGCATCATTCTATGCTAAATTCCACCAGTATTGCGGGAAAATACCATTGAAATATAATGTCAACTGTACTGGGTGAAAATGCGGAAAAGCAGCGGGACCGTCAGGTATCATCGCTGAAATGTTAAAAGCTGCAGGCGAGGAGGGCATAGCGATGCTGAGGAACTTGGCAGAGGCGGTATTCTGGGTTATTCCGAAGGATTGGGAGGAGAGCTTTATACTCAACCTCTACAAAGGTAAAGGTGATGCCCTAGACCGTGGAAATTACCGGGGGCTAAAGCTTACAGATCAAGTGTTGAAGCTTCTTGAGCGTGTGTTGGATACCTCTATCCGTAGGATGGTCGACATTGACAAGATGCAGTTTGGCTTTGTGCCTGGCCAGGGAACCACGGATGCAATATTCATCATCCGCCAACTTCAGGAAAAACATATTGCAGCAAACAAGAAACTGTATCTTGCCTTTGTTGACCTTGAAAAGGCGTTCGATAGAGTACCAAGGAAAGTCCTTTGGTGGGCAATGAGGATCCTGGGAGTGGAGGAGTGGGCCGTGCGGGTAGTCCAGGGAGTGTATGCCAATGTAAGGAGTCGTGTGCGAGTTAGTGGGCAATACAGCGAGGAGTTCAGTGTAGGAGTTGGAGTCCATCAGGGTTCAGTCCTGAGTCCGCTGCTCTTCGTCCTGGTATTGGAGGCGCTGTCGCGTGAATTCCGCTCCGGTGTGCCTTGGAAACTCCTGTATGCTGACGATCTTGCCATCATGGCCGACTCTCTGGAGGAATGCGTGGCAAAACTCAAATCCTGGAAGGAGGGGATGGAGAGCAAGGGGCTAAGAGTTAACATGAGAAAGACCAAATTCATGATCACAGGACCCGGCCTTGATGTCCTTCGTGATACTGGTGCCTTCCCCTGTGCTGTCTGCCGGCGCGGCGTTGGAGTTAATGCCATCAAGTGTTCGCAGTGCACACTCTGGGTACATAAGAAGTGCAGTGGTATTGAAGGGAGACTTGTTGCCAACCCAGATTATGTTTGTCCTAGGTGTTGTGGACAAGCACGTCCAATCGATGGCAGACCAGTCACACAAGTAGACATTGATGGTACCCTGTTAGACGTTGAAGCCAGCTTCTGCTATCTTGGTGACATGTTGTGTGCTGCTGGAGGTTGCTCACTTGCCATAGTAACCAGATGTTGTACTGCCTGGGGTAAATTCAAGAAGCTTCTGCCAATATTGATGTATCCAAACACATCTCCCTCACAAACCGTGGGAAAGTATTTAACACCTGTGTCCGCTCTGCTCTACTTCATGGTAGCGAAACTTGGGCCCCGACAGCCTCAGACTTACAACGACTCCGCAGAAATGATAGATCGATGATTCGATGGATCTATGGTGCTAAGCCCCATGACAACATCCCGTTCGATGTGATGTGTACCAGGCTGGGGGTACAGGAGGTGACAGCTGCCTTACGCTCTAGGCGTCTTAGATGGTACGGACATGTCGTTCGATCCTCATCGTCAATAAAGTCCATCACCAATATGGAGGTTCAAAGCCCAAGAGTGCGTGGGAGATAAAGAAAGACATGGTCAGATTGTGTGAAGGCTGACATTAATGTATGCAACCTTGTTGATGTAAATCCACATGACAGAGCTGCTTGGAGATCATGTATCAGACAAACTAGCCGCCTGCTGCCTACCCCAGATGCTGGGACACCCGCAGCAGATGACAAATCAAATCAGGATTAAGTAAACTTGTAAGTAAGTAAGTGGGTGCCTTAACGCTTCGGCCATTTTGATTGTACCTAGTTTCGCCCTCTATAATATGACGTCATAAAGCATGTGCGAGAGACAACAATTCAGGCCAAGCTTATTCACATTTGGTTCCAATGTCATTGAAAAAGTATAAACTATTAAATTTGATTAATATGTGCAAGTTTAAATTAACTTTAGCTATTTATTCTTTATTTTTGGCAATGAGGGCACATTAATTTGCACCCCTTCTGTGTGCCTTCATTGGTTTTCAGTACTTAAGATGTGTGCTCTCTTCCAGACAGCCTATTTCTCAAAACACTCTGGTGTGAATTGAAATTTTGGCAGCTTCTCTTATTGGCATATTATTTTAAATACACTCGTTGTATGCATTTGTTAGTGCATCGTATGAGTAAGGATTTTTAGGGAGGATTCGACATTGGGGTCGAGGCTGAAAATAGACAAAAGGTAAGTTTTATGCCTAAGAACCGAGTGGACAGAAACCTAATTATTTTCTTACTTAGGCCGTACTAACTTTGCTTGAGTCACGTGATTTCCATTATCAGAATATAAATATGGCAGCCGAACAGGCAGAATATTTTGTGCACTTTCAATTTGCTTCTTAGGAGAAGGGTTTCTATGGAATTCATTTGAACATAAGGTGAAAACTGTGACTTAGTGTAAAATCTCTCATATTTTTCTTTTTTGCCACTTTTTTCAGAGAAAGTTTGTCTTCGTAGTAGTTTACGTTATAGTAGAACAAGAAATATCTTTAAAAAAGATATTCAGCGGAATGGGTGGTGGAATTCATGCTGTAGATGGGTGTGCAAAATTGTATGAAATTGGTTTTTTTCAAAGAATTGTAATATTTTGGATTGAAAAGCAAAAAATACACATTCAAGGATAACTATAACTCTGACTAAAAAACTATAAATGTACAGAAATGCAAAACAATAATATAACCCATATCCTAGCTACTGGTAGGAGATCCTCAGATTAAACTACTGTTCTATATATCAAACTTCATTCATGGGGAGTTTCTTGAAACAAACTATAACTAAATAAACTGTGCATGCCCTTACAGAACAACAGTGAGTTCTATAACACCTCACTCTTGTGAATAAATGATGAAACAACACAATTGTGTTTGACTCACTCGAGGCCATTTATTATATTGCTATCAATGTATGGTAAATTTGTACAAATAGTTAACAATTAAATAAATTGGTAGTAAACCGTAACAAAACACCTTAGAGGTACCACTGTCTATCTATAGAAAGACAAATTGTCATAATCTTAAAATAGAAGTGATGTCATCAGCTCAGTATTAGTAAACACTGCACTGTGTCTCACAATTAGACCAGTAGCACTGGCTACAGTTTATCAGGGCTCCAGATAAGAGGGAGTAAACTGAACAAATCTAACATTTTCTCACTCATTTCATCACCAAACCCTATGGTGTTACCACTCATTTTTATCGTCTCGAAGAGACAATTCAAATGAGTAGGACACCATAGGGTTTAATGCACAAATAAAGTTTTTAAGTTTTGAAATAATTCTCTTATCTGGAGCCCTGGCTACTATCCAATCAGACAATTCAGTTTCAGCAGGTGCTCTTAATTCTAAATTTCTGATCAAATATGATTGGTTGAAATGTTTGTCTAAATAAAAATGTAGGTCTAAATAGATAATAGGCAGCTCCGCTGAAAAACTCCCATGGTCAGTCATGCGCACCGATCAAATCTCGCGAGACTATAGAGAAAACAACAAAGATGGCGGAAGTAGGTCAGGGGCGAAACTAGGGCACTCGACGATAATCAAAAAATGAATACCAAAATTGACCACGTACCTTATTTTTTTAATGTCACTTTGTAAAAAGATTCCGAATAACACATTTTCCAATATAACTCTAAATTTTATTACGTGTAGCAAGTGTCTGGAAATTGAACTTTCATATGCAGTATAAATTTGACCCAGTTGTGTAAAAGCGCCTTTGCTACCCGGATGATGACGTCAAACTTCCGGCCTAGTAAGAATTTGCGGCGCTGCATTTACAGCCGAAGGTTAGTTCTAATAACTGGTATTTGTTTAACAATCAAGTTGTTTGATTACTATAAATGTTATTTTCAGTTAGAAAACTGTTTTTTCTCCATATTCGTTCAATGTATCTCCCAGTTTCCATTTAAATTGATTACCTTTATAGTCCGTTTCCGCTAAGGGGTCCGGACAAACGAGTGAAGAGGATACTAGCAATGCCAAAGGATTTTTGTTTAAAAATAATTTCTTGGATATTTTGTGGTTAATAGGTAGATCTTGACCTAAACATGTATAAAAGAAACAAAAAATAATGTTAAAGTACAACACTTGAAAAAAAAATGAAAAAAAGAAATGACCCAATCTGTGCCTCAGAATATTTTTTTTTCATTTCTCTTCAAAAAGCAACCCAAGTCTGCAATACAGTACTTAATGTGTTTTTTAACAATTTAGATATTGATATACCCCAACTAGGTATTGGGGACTATATACAGGAATCTTTTTTTTTCATTCTGCTTATCCATCGCACCAGTCCGGCTATCTGTTCGGCCATCCGTCCATCCCAAAATTGTCCCGAGCATAATTGTTTTCAAAATTTCTTTAATATGTCACGTAAGATGACACAACCTGGTGGTGTGGATATATATTGGGATAACTAAATGTTGTGTAACAGTTTCCCGGCAAATTTGACATTGACCTTGACCTCTGAACTTGATTATTGAAAAATCTTGTTAAAAGAATAACTCATAATATATGATATACCATATCTTCTATGATGACAAAACCTAGTGTGTCCATACATCTTAAGATGGTGACGTTTAATATGGCACTTTCAGGCCCTCTTGACCTTGACCTCTGACCTTAATTATTGAAAAATCATGTTAGAACCATACCTCACATACCATATCTTGTGTGCATACATCTTAGTATGGTGACGTGTAACAGGCCCCTTTCAGACCCTCTTGACCTCTGACCTTGATTATTGAAAAATCTGGTTAAAAGGTTAAGCATACATTATATAGCATATCTTCTATAATGACCAAACCTAGTGAGTGCATACCTCATAAGATGGTGGAGTTACACATACCACTTTCAGGTCTGATCAATTGACCTTGACCTATGACCTTGATTAGTGAAAAATCCTGTTAAAAAAAAAACATAACTCATATACCATATCTTTTATGATGACAAAACCTAGTGTGTGCATATATCTTAAGATGGTGGCGTATCACATACCACTTTCAGGCCCTTTTGACCTTGACCTCTGACAATGATTAACAAAATATCTTGTTTAAAGCATAACTCATATACCATATATTTTATGATGACCAAACCTAGTGTGTTCATACATCTTAAGATGGTGGCATGTCACATTCCACTTTCAATATCTACTTTTTGTTTCATCAAATTCCATCAAATAACGCCACAGTATGTGCATTAATGATTATAATGAAAATGTGCATCAAAAAGTTTTATGTCATTTGGGACGTCCTCATTCCTTAGCAACAGGCCAACATGTATGTAGATGTGATCTGTTAGGTGTTCAAAGTAAACGGCCTATGCGACTGGATATTGCACCAAATGTTATAAATCATCTTTAAATGAAATATATTCAGTTTTATATAATTTACATAGAATGCACAATTAAAAGAAACTTTACCTGTTTAATTTTGGCCAATGAAATCACTCCGTTCATTCGACCCATTCCGGTATTCAAAATGGCATTTAAAATGAAATTAGTCTTTCACTCGCCAATTTCGTGCCAAATTACATGTACTTGTATATTTCATATAGCTGATTGCGAAGAGGGTCATGTTTTGACATAAACGTGATTGCTCTAATGAATCAAGGTGAAAATTCCAGCCGTAAAGACCATTAAATGTGCAAACCGACAATATTTCCCCTTATTGTGGCTAATAAAAAACTTTATTATATGCCTTTGCATGTTATTGAGCGTTTCCGCGTGTATTTGCACAGTAAAATACAAGAGTCTGTATCAGCCACCTTTTATCAGCCACTTTGTATTTTACTCTGACCTCGCTTTCGATTTAACGTGACGTCATTTACGTACATGCACAAGTGCCGCGTTATTCATTGTGGCAAACAAAAAATCTTGTTCTGCTTCAAATAACTAATAAATTTTGACTATAAAATGATTTAAAAATCTATTTAATTGTTTCTGGTGTGTATTCAAGGCATATAATAAACACATCACCAGTTGGCAGTGTGCTACAGAGTGTTGCATTTAGCTCTCGACGTTTTTGGCAGAAACAACCGATCAGACTCGCGCCAAGGCGCTCATCAAATCGGCTTTTTCCGCCAAAATCGTCTCGAGCTTAATACATCACTCTGTATCGCACTGTCAACTGGTAATGTGTATGGACGTCCCAAACAACATAAAACTTTTTGATGCACATTTTTCGTCATAATTCATGTACTGTGGCGTTATTTGACGGAATTAGATATTGATAAATTAATCATTTCTCAAGGGTACCACAAGAGAATATTGGCGATCTAGTCTGTTTTAGCACCAGTTTAAGTCAATAGTTAAGACTACCTGTCAAATTGCGAGGTATATTTTGTATCTATAGAGGTAGATCTATAGTGAAATTTTTTTTATTTTTTTTGGTAATAGATCTAGATGTATGTGTCAAGTACCTGTGGTTGTGTACCTTGTATCTATAGTAAAAAAAGAATTTATTTTTATTTTTTTTTGGTAATAGATCTAGATGTATGTGTCAAGTACCTGTGGGTGCGGCCATTTTGGGAGATAATTTGGGAGACAAATCATTTCCCTTGGCTGTCGGACTGCATACTTTGAAACAGAATTAAAGTATGGTTCACAGCGATGTTATACATTTTTTTGGTCGTAGCATGTAAAGAAATGTTAAATTTAATATAAAATGCAAGTTAAATAATTAGATATTGTCGCGTTATGGACGCGCTTACCTTTTATTTATTTCACGTCCGTTTTTCTGTCAGAACATTTTCAAGTAGCCTCGTGGTAAATATATTTCCAGTTTTTTAAATCATTCGGAATGCTATTTCCGGTGTTTTGATCCTGATCTCGCCATTCATAAAGTGTGTTAAGCCCGATGAAAAATACGCGTGTTGTTAGTTTGGAAGCCATTTTGATATACATATTTATGAGATCACCCGAGGCCCCGCCCCCTTTCGGCTATTGGCATTGCTACAGTAGATCCTATTCCTAATTTGTGTAACTTGGCTTAGGCAATAAGAAGGCTTCTTGAGTTGTGTTGTTGCGTCCGTTATTGTCAGTTGGGAAGAGAAATTGTAGCTGGTTGGTAGCTTAGTGGGTAGGGCATATTAAATTGGTAGTCCAAGAAAGTGTCTATCGGCACGACGGTCGTGCGGATAAAAGTTCTTATTCGCACAACTGTTGTGCCGATAATAACTCTTATCCTCACGACCGTCGTGCCGATTATACTGCTTATCCGCACGACAATACCTGCAATATAATGGCTTATATAATCCACTGAACATTGTAGATCTGGATCCCGTTCTTTCTCCGTTTTTGTGAGATTGAGAAAATATTGATATTCAACCCTAGCAACGAGTATACTCGACGTTTACAAACGGTGTACTGTGAGGATCACAGGGAGCCAGAACGTAGGGGGTATTTGTGGCCTCAAATGACCAAAAAAAAAATAAAAAAATTGATATGAGTATATATCATAGACAAGGTTGTTTTTTTTGGTCATTTAAGGCCACACATACCCCCTACGTTCTGGCTCCCTGTGGTGAGGATTAAACTTGTCATAATTATGCAAACAGTATAGACCCTGATCAGAGGGGCCAGGGCTCCTTAAGGAACCCTCTGATCAGGGTCTACATTGTTTTTCATTTTGAAATATATTGTTAAAGTCAACCCTAAAAATTCAAAAATGGACTAGACTTATTTTGAAATTGGAATGGTCCATTAAAAGTTTCAAGGTGTGAATAGGTTAATAGGAAACTTAAGTACTAATTAGATGTAATCTACTTGAATGATATATACAGTGCTCCCTCCCTGCAACGGCACCCTGAACAACGATTCCCTCCTTACAAAGGTGATTGCTGCTGTTCCCGAAACAAGATGTTTTTATATCTTACTCTTTCACAGCTGCAATATTGTCTGCTTGAGATTGTCGTCTGCTGTTTTTCTCAAAGTTACGTAGTAGTGGACATTTTAACAGAAGAAATATAATGACGAGGAACAAAAAGCCTGCATCCTGACCAGACTCCGCATTACATAGCATCTGATCCGGATTTAAGCTGCTGGTAAATGTAATCCAAATCTTGATTTTTCCTCCGTATAACAACTCCCTCCGAACAACGAACACACTATTTGTCTCTCATTGGGTGTTGTTTTAGAGAGGGAGCACTGTAATATATATATAGCTTCTCATTTTCATGCATCCATCTCATATTATAACTTAGTCGAGGGACTATTTTTTTTGCTCTGTCTGTGTGTCTGTTTATCTCTGTCTACAACTTTAACCTTGGTCACAACTTTTGAACTACATGTGATAGAGACTTCATATTTAGCATGTGTACTGAACACAGAAGGGCCTGGAGCTGTGTACAACATTGGTTATATCCGGCAAAGGTCAATGTCATTTAAAGGTCAAATAAATGGAAGCTATTGATCTCTGTTGAAGTTAAGTCACTTGACATGACTTAACTTCAGCTGAGCTCTTGAGAGTTTCCTGTGACGTCAGACAAAGGTCAAGATCATTTGAAGGCGATGGTGCCGGGTGGTCACAAAAAGGGCTATAGTGTTTCACAAACAGATCCCACAACTATCTGATGTTGTTAAGAGGAAAATGTAAGCTTTGTTTGTTTTAGGAAATAGATCTAGATCTATCATACGTTTTTAGCTCACCTGAGCCAAAGGCTCAAGGTGAGCTATTGGGATGGTCCTGTGTCCGGCGTCGTGCGTTGTCCGTCGTCCGTCGTCGTTAACAATTGCTTCAAATGACATCTCCTCCCATACCGCTTTGCAGGATTCAACCAAACTTTACAGAAATGTTCCTTGGGTCAAGCTCTTTCAAAATTGTTCAAAGAATTAAATACAATGCAGAACTCTGGTTGCCATGGCAACCAAAGTGAAAAAATAAGGAAATCTTAAAATATCTTCTTGTCAAAATCTGCAAGGGCCAGAGCTTAGATATTTGGCACGTAGCATCATCTACAGGTCCTCTATCAAGTTTGTTCAAATTATGCCCCTGGGGTCAAAATTGGCCCCGCCCCGGGGGTCACAGTTTTACATCGAGTTATATAGCGAAATTTTCAAATGTCTTCTTCTCTGAAAGTAATATGACCAGAGCTTTGATATTTGGCATGATGACACTTCTAGATGTCCTTTACCAAAATTGCATAACTAGGTCACAGGAGCTAAAAATAGATTTTTTCAATGAAAACTTTAAAAATCTTCTTGTTTAAAACTACAAGGGCCAGAGCTTAGATATTTGGCACATAGCATCGCCTACAGGTCCTCTATCAAGTTTGTTCAAATTATGTCCCTTGAGTCAAAATTGGCCCCGCCCTGGGGTCACAGTTTTACAAAGAGTTATATAGTGAAATTTTCAAACATCTTCTTCTCTGAAACTAATGTGGCCAGAGCTTTGATATTTGGCATGGTGACACTTCTAGATGTCATATACCAAACTTGTTCAAATGGTTCTGGTCGGTTGCATAACTAGGTCACAGGAGCTAAAAATAGATTTTTTTCAATGAAAACTTTAAAAATCTTCTTGTCTGAAACTACAAGGGCCAGAGCTTAGATATTTGGCACATAGCATCGCCTACAGGTCTTCTATCAAGTTAGTTCAAATTATGCCCCTGGGGTCAAAATTGGCCCCGCCCCGGGATCACAGTTTTACATAGAGTTATATAGAGAAAATTTCAAATGTCTTATTCTCTGACACTAATATATGGCCAGAGCTTTTATATTCGGTATGGTGACACTTTTAAATATTCTTTACATATTTTGTTCAAATGGTTCCGGTCTGTTGCATATCTAGGTCAGTCCTGGACATAAATCATTATCTCCATTTTTAGCTCACCTGGCACGTAGTGCCAAGGTGAGCTATTTTGATCGTCCTGTGTCCGTCGTGCGTCGTTCATCGTCAACAATTTCTTTATACAACATCTCCTCTGAAACCACTAGATGGATTTTTACCGAACTTGACACGAAAGATCCTTGTATGGTCCTCTTTCAAAAGTGTTCAAAAATTTCCGGTCCATTGCATATCTAGGTCACAGGAGCTAAAAATAGATTTTTAGCTCACCTGGCACGAAGTGCCAAGGTGAGCTATTGTGATCGCCCTGTGTCCGTCGTCGTCCGTCGTCAGTCGTCCGTCGTCCGTCGTCAAACTTTTTGTTCAAAGATCTTCTTCTTGGAAACCACTGGGCCAATTTCATCAAAACTTCATAGGATTGTTCCTTGTAGGGTACTCTCTCAGATTTCTTCAAATATAGGTAATCCAATTGAAATTGTGGTTGCCATGGCAACCAATGGAAAAAACTACTGGTCCGAATTGAAAATAATTTTACCCAAATGTGCCATTGGTGACCCTCTATCAGATTTCTTAAAATAATTTTACTATCTTGAAAAACATGGCCGCCAGTGGGTTGGGCAGATTTTCCTTATATGGCTATATACTGAAAACTTAAAAATCTTCTTGTCAAAAACTAGTGGTCCGATTTGAAAGTAATTTTATGCAAATGATCCATGGGTGACCCTCTACCATATTTCTTAAAATTATTTTGATATCTAAAAAAACATGGCTGCCAGTGGGTGGGGCAAAATTTCCTTATGTTACTGTATAGTAAAAACTTTAAAAATCTTCTTCTCTGAAACTACTAGTTCAAATTAAAAATAATTTAATACAAATGGTCAATTGATGATCTTTTACCAGATTTCTTAAAATCATTTTGTTATCTAAAAAAACATGGCCGCCAGTGGGTGGGGCAAGTTTTCCTTATGTTACTGTATAGTAAAAACTTTCAAAATCTTCTTCTCTGAAACTACTGGTCCAAATTAAAAATAATTTTGCAGAAATGGTCAATTGATGATCCGCTACCAGATTTCTTAAAATCATTTTGATATCTTAAAAAACATGGCCGCCAGTGGGTGGGGCATGTAACTGTATAGTAAAAACTTTAAAAATCTTCTTCTCTGAAACTACTTATTCAAATTCAAAATAATTTTACACAAATTGTTAATTGATGACCCTCTACCAGATATCTTAAAATCATTTTGTTATCTAAAAAACATAGCCGCCAGTGGGTGGGACAAGTTTTCCTTATATTTCTGTATAGAAAAACTTTCAAAAAAAATTCCCTGAAACTATTGGTCTGATTTAAGAATTATTTTACACAAATAATGATTCATGGGTTACCCTTTGCCAGTTTTCTTCAAATAATCTTCCTAGCTCAAACAACATGGCCACCAGTGGGTGGAGGTGAATAAGTGAAAACTTAATCATAACTGGTCGATTTACATGACCGTAATCATGGATACCAGGTGAGCGATTTAGGGCCGCATGCGGCTCTTGTTTCAATGAAAACTTAAAAAATCTTCTTGTCTGAAACCACAGTACCCTGAGTTTAGATATTTGGCACAAAGCATTGTCTTCAGGTCCTCTATCAAGATTGTTCAATTATGTCCCTGGGATAAAAAATGACCCCGCCCCAGGGGTCGTAATTTTACATAGAGTTATATAGTGAAATCTTCAAACATCTTTTTCTCTGAAACTAATATGGCCAGAGCTTTAATATTTGGCATGGTAACACTTCTAGAAGCCCTGAACCAGTGTTGTAAATATGGTTCCGGTCCTTGCATATCTAGGTCACAGGAGTTAAAAATAGATTTTTTTCCAGTTAAAACTTAAGAAATCTTCTTGTCCGACACCACAGTACCCCGAGCTTAGATATTTGGCATAAAGCATCATCTTTAGGTCCTCTATCAAGATTGTTCAAATTATGTCCCTGGGGTCAAAAATGACCCCGCCCCGGGGGTCATAATTTTACATAAAGTTATATAGTGAAATCTTTAAACATGTATTTCTCTGAAACTAATATGACCAGAGCTTTGATATTTGGCATGGTGACATTTCTTGAAGCCCTTAACCAATATTAAATATATGGTTCCGGTCCTTTCCATATCTAGGTCACAGGAGCTAAAAATAGATTTTTTCAATGAAATTCTTAGAAAATCTTCTTGCTGAAACCACAGTACCCTGAGCTTAGATATATGGCACAAAGCATCATCTTCAGGTCCTCTTTCAATGTTGTTCAAATTATGTCCCTGGGTTCAAAACTGCCAAGGCCCTAGGGGTTGCAGTTTTACATAGAGTTATATAGTGAAATCTTCTTCTCTGAAACTATTATGGCCAGAGCTTTGGGGTAAAAAATGATCTCACCCCAGGGGTCATGTGAACCTTGTGTTGGTTTTTCCAGGTGAGCGATATTTAGGCCCGCATGGGCCTCTTGTTTTTTTTTAGCTCACCTGAGCCAAAGGATCAAGGTGAGCTATTGTGATGGCCCTGTGTCCGTCGTCGTGCGTTGTACGGCGTCATTAACAATTGCTTCAAATGACATATCCTCCTATACAGCTTGACAGATTTCATCCAAACTTTACATGAATGTTCCTTGGGTCAAGCTCTTTCAAATTTGTTCAAAGAATTAAAAACAATGTAGTACTCTGGTTGCCATGGCAACCAACGTGAAAAATTTAGAAAATCTTAAAAAATCTTCTTGTCTGAAACTACAAGGGCCAGAGCTTAGATATTTGGCACATAGCATCATCTACCGGTCCTTTAAAAAGTTTGTTCAAATATGCCCCTGGGGTCAAAATTGGCCCCGCCCCAGGGGTCATAGCTTCACATAGAGTTATATAGTGAAATTTTCAAACGTCTTCTCCTCTGAAACTAATATGGCCAGAGCTTTGATATTTGGCATGGTGACACTTCTAGATGTCCTATACCAATATTGTTCAAATGGTTCTGGTCGGTTGCATATCTAGGTCACAGGAGCTAAAAATAGCTTTTTTCAATGAAAACTTAAAAATCTTCTTGTCAAAAACTACAAGGGCCAGAGCTTAGATATTTGGCACATAGCATCGCCTATAGGTCCTCTTTTAAGTTTGTTCAAATTATGCCCCTGGGGACAAAATTGGCCCGCCCCGGGGGTCACAGTTTTAGATAGAGTTATATAGTGAAATCTTCAAACATCTTTTTCTCTGACCCTAATATGACCAGAGCTTTGATATTCGGTATGGGCACACTTCTGAATATCCTTTATGTATTTTGTTCAAATGGTTCTGGTCTGTTACATATCTAGCACACAGGAGCTAAAAATAGATTTTTAGCTCACCTGAGCCAAAGGCTCAAGGTGAGCTATTGGGATGGCCCTGTGTCCGTCGTCCGTCGTCGTGCGTCGTCGTTAACAATTGCTTCAAATGACATCTTCTCCTAAACGGCTGAACAGATTTCAACCAAACTTTACAGGAATGTTCCTTGGGTCAAGCTCTTTCAAATTTGTTCAAAGAATTGAAAACAATATAGAACTCTGGTTGCTATGGCAACCAAAGTGAAAAAATAAGGAAATCTTAAAAAATCTTCTTGTCTGAAACTACAAGGGCCAGAGCTTAGATATTTGGCACATAACATTATCTACAGGTCCTCTATCAAGTTTGTTCAAATTATGCCCCTGGGGTCAAAATTGGCCCCGCCCCGGGGGTCACAGTTTTACATAGAGTTATATAGTGAAAATTTCAAACGTCTTCTCCACTGAAACTGATATGGCCAGAGCTTTGATATTTGGCATGGTGACACTTCTAAATGTCCTTTACCTAGTTTGTTCAAATGGTTCTGGTCGGTTAAATATCTAGGTCATAATTCACATTCAAAATATGTATAGCAGACAGCAATTCAGCATTATAAGAGTTAGACCCTAGCCAAATTTCCTACTGGCAGAGTTACATAACTGAACTCAGGTCAGCTGGTCAGCTGATGAGGTTGCATATGGTGGTGTCTGCTATATTTTTATGCCCTGCAGTTGGGGGCATATTGTTTTTGTCTGTCTGCTTTTTTGTCTGTTTGTCCATTTGTTTGTCTGTCAGTCCACAAATTTAATCTTAGCCATAACTTTGTTAAAGTTAGAAACTTTATAACTTGGGTCATGTCCTACAAAGGTCAATGTCATTTTTGAGATATTTCCCAGTGTCATATTTTCTTGTCTTTGTGATAACTCCAGTTCTACTGATGTTAACCCATTACCCGGGGCCTCCGTGGTCTAGTGGTATAGTCACTGTGACTAACATCACTAAGCTCCTCACCGCTGTGAGTTCGAATCCAAGTAGGGTCGTTCGGATTTTTCATGTGGGGAAGCCTTCCAGCTGGCTTGCGGAAGGTCAGTGGTTCTACCCAGTTGTCGATTTGTGCCTGAAACAGTGCATAAAGGACTTCTGGGGGTCTTCCTCCACCTATAATTAGCTGGACGTCGCGATATGACTGAAATACTGTTGAAAGTGACGTAAAATCAAAGCAAATCAAATCAAATTAACCCATTACCCCATACATATGCCTTTTTACGCCTTTAATTTATTCCTCCTCTAAAGAAAACAATTCCACTTTATATAGTCATAAACATGTAAGATATAAGAAATAGTATCTATATCTTAGTAGATGATAACTTAAAGCAGGTTGAAAGTAAAGCAGAGTGCGCAATAAATAATCATATGGAAATACATGTAGCTTGATAAGAAGAAGTGTCATGGATAAGGGCCATAACTCTGCCAACAATATTTTTTTAAATTATTCCAATTTGTCATGTTTTTTTTTTGTCTGGAAGATAATTCCATTTACAGCTATATTAAAATGTTGTCTTGCCTATTAAGCTAAGGCACAATGACCTCAGGTGAGCGAATTAAGGGCCATGGCCCTCTTGTTTCTATAAAAACTTAAAAAATCTTCTTGTCAAAAACTACAAGGGCCAAGGCTTAGATATTTGGCACATGGTATCATCTACAGGCCCTCTATCAATTTTGTTCAAATTATGCCCCTATTGTCCTTTTCACTCAGCTCTGTCACTCAATTTTTATCGAGATTTTTTTTGTTTCAAACAATATCAGCTTTGTACCTGCACCAAACAATCAGATTGTTTTTTACGAACTCACATGTAAAGTTTCAGATTTATCCAGGCTGTGAATGAAAAATGATCGTGAAAAATGTATTTTCCCCATAGTGAAATAGGCCTCAGTTGTTTACAAAATGGCTGACTTTGTGAATAGTGTGTGACGTTGTGGAACAGTCTATTTTTACAGATGTTGAGAAGGCCTATTAAAATAAAACATAAAATGATATTGTCAATCCGTGAATGGTAATCTAAACGTGAAATTAAGATAAAAATAGATTTAACATCGCTATTTTGAAGGTGTTGTTAAAAATAATGTTAAAACACACAGCGGCCATTTGCAAACACAGCTGATCCCAAGTTTACTATAGGAAAAAACTATTTATTTAGGATATCTCCCTACTCACGGTCCCGATATTACTCAAACTTTGCATGTGAGTTCGTAAAAATCGATCTGATCGGCTCATGTAGGTACAAAGCTGAAATTGTTTAAAAAAAAAAAAATCGATACAAATCGAGTGACAGAGCTGAGTGAAAAGGACAGTAGGGTCAAAATTGGCCCCGCCCAGGGGGTCACATCTCTGACACTAATATGGCCAGAGCTTTGATATTCGGCATGGTGACACTTCTATATGTGCTTTACCTATTTTGTTCAAATAGTTCCAGTCTGTTGCATATGTAGGTCACAGGAGCTAAAAATAGATTTTTTCAATGGAAAATCTTCTTGTCTAAATTAAACCCTTGTACCCTGATCTTAGATATTTAGCACATAGCATCATCTACAGGTCCTCTATCAAGATTGTT
Organism: Gari tellinella; assembly: GCA_922989275.2. Lineage (NCBI taxonomy): Eukaryota > Metazoa > Mollusca > Bivalvia > Cardiida > Psammobiidae > Gari > Gari tellinella. The sequence goes on along the minus strand of OV277857.1, from coordinate 34,971,606 downwards.
CAAATTTAATAATGCCCCTCGGGTAAAATATGACTCCTCCTGGACATAAATCATTATCTCCATTTTTGTCAGCTATTCTCAGGTGAGCGAAATATGCCCCATGGGGCTCTTGTTTTTTTTTAAATGCATTTTTTAAAAGAATTTATTATCCTAAACTAAATCTTACCCATTTATATAAGCATTTGACATATATTTACAAATTACTATTTTTAATGCTAAATCCGGTTGCGAGCCTCTTTAAGTCTAAGGTGAGTTCAACTCCAAGGTATGGATGGTGGTCTACTCTTTGGAGAGTGTCTGTTTCAATAGTGTACTAGGTGTCGATGTTGGTGAGTTTCCTGGTGATCTTAAATAGATTGCACTTTGTAGCATTTAACTTCATCAGACAGTTTTGACCATTCAACAAGGTCCCTCTGAAAGTGGGTCGAGTCAACCACACTGTTGATGGTTCTGTATAAAAGACAATCATCGGCAAACAACTTGATCTTGGTCAGAGGAGACACTCTATCAGCGATGTCGTTGACATACAGCAAGAACATTAACTATCCAAGCACAGTGCCTTGGGGGACACCGGAGACATATTTACCTCCCCCTGTGACATTTGGCAGCCAGTGTGCGGCTGTGACTGTACTTTAATGGTTTGCTTAAAGTACCTGCAAACATATTTTACAGTCAATCTGTGTAATCAGTCATTTCATGAAATGACTAAAAAATTTCAATCGTTAAGTGAAATGACTGTTTCACTTAGTCATTTCATGAAATGACTAAAAAAATTCAATCGTTAAGTGAAATGACTGTTTCACTTAGTCATTTCATGAAGTGCCTAAACTTTCAGTCATTTCGTGAAATGACTAAAAAACGGGTTCTACAAAACTGAGTCCAGTAGTGTCGGGGCCTTAATAAATGCATTTACAGCGTAATTCTTTGTTTATAAAACAAACAAAAAGTGATATAAAACATATTTATAGTGTTTTTTAATAGTTCTTAGTCATTTCTATACTTTGTTTTATGTTTTTAGGCCAGATCGGCGATAGACAGTTTAGACTCTTTCCCCGATCATTAAACTATGTACGGTGTTGTAATAACTACAATGGCGTAAGGCGAACTTAACACAGAAGGAACTTATAAACGTAAAACTGACTATAAACACACGAACACAATAAACAAACCTTAATATACGTAAAATAACACAAATAAATCATGTCAGAATAACTAACCACAATTTAGCTTCATCCGAAATCACACGGAATCAATTTTCACGGAAGTGTAATTCTAACCAGTTACTTAGCCTACTAGTTTCATCATTCAGCTTACAATTCGCCATTTATCTGATTTCACGTGGTATAAACGACTATGATATTTTGAGTTGCAGTTTTATTAAACTGTTTCAATGATGATTCCGTAATTTGGGGCATAAATACTGGCTGTGAAACTGTTAAACACTTAATTATTAACTCCTGCTCTACAAGTCAATTTCGGGGTGACTGATGTATCGCCGATCTGGGCTAAAAACAGAAAAAAAGTATAGAATTTCCCAAAAGCTATTCAATTACACTAAAAAGACGCTTTTATATCCCTTTTTAGCTCACCTGAGCCAAAGGCTCAGGATGAGCTATTGTGACCGCAATTTGTCCGGCGTCCGGTGTCCGGCGTCCGGCCACATTTTCAAACAACATCTCCTCAGAAACAACTGACCCGATTTCAAGCAAACTTTTTCAGAAGCATCAGTGACAAAGGGAAACGAAATCTTGTTCAAAGTTTTTGGCTAGAGTTGCCGTGGGACCAGATTTGCTAACATGACCGTATGGATAACTTTTAATGCATAAGAAAATCTTAAAAAATCTTCTTCTCATAAACCGCTAGGCCAAGACCTTTGATATTTGGTATGTATCATAACCTAATGATCTTCTACCAATATTGTTCAAATTTTGACCCTGGGGCCAATAATGGCCCGCCCTGGGGCTTATCAGTTTTTCTTAGGAAAACTTTTAAAAATCTTCTTCTCTGAAACTGTATGGCCTAGATCATTAATATTTGACATGTAGCTTTGCCTGACGGTCCTCTACCAAGACTATTCAAATTATGACCCCCGGGTCAAAATTGGCCCCGCCTCGGGGCTTATCAGTTTTACATAGACTTATAAAGGAAAACTTTTAAAAATCTTCTTCTCTGAAACTGTAAGGCCCAGATCTTTTATATTTGACAAAAAGCTTTGCCTTGTGGTCCTCTACCAAGATTTTTCAAATTATGACCCCGGGCAAAAATTGGCCCACCCTCGGGCTTATCAGTTTTTCCTAGGAAAACTTTAAAAATCTTCTTCTCTGAAACTGTTTGGCCTAGATCATTAATATTTGACATGTAGCTTTGCCTTACGGTCCTCTACCAAGGTTGTTCAAATTATGACCCCCGGGGCTTATTAGTTTTACATAGACTTGTATAGTAAAACCTTTAAAAATCTTCTTCTCTGAAACTGTAAGGCCCAGATCTTTAATATTTGACAAAAAGCTTTGCCTTGTGGTCCTCTACAAAGATTTTTCCAATTATGACACCCGGGGCAAAAATGGCCCTGCCCTCGGGCTTAGTAGTTTTTCATAGGAAAACCTTAAAAAAATCTTTTTCTCTGAATCTGTAAGGCCCAGATCATTTATATTTGACATGTAGCTTTGCCTTATGGTCCTCTACCAATATTGTTCAAATTATGACCCCTGGATCAAATTTGGCCCGCCCTGGGGCTTATCAGTTTTACATAGACTTATACAGGAAAACCTTTTTAAAATTCTTCTTCTCTTAAACTGTAAGGCCCAGATCATTAATATCTGACATGTAGCTTCGCATTGTATAGTCCTCTACCGAGATCAAATTTTGATACATGGCTCATAGCTATATCAAAATGTTGTCTTGCCCAGTCAGCTTCTATGGGACAATGACCTCAGGTGAGCGAAATGTGGCCCTCTGGGCCTCTTGGTTTTTTTTATAAACAAAGAACTATGCTGTAAATGCATTTTTTAAGGCCCGAACACTACCGGACTCTCCTGGACACTCCCGGACTCTATTTTGTAGCACCCCTAAAAACACCTTCAGTCATTTCACCAAATGACTTGATTGACTTTAGCCTTATTTTTTGCAATCGTAATGATTGATGTATCTTAATTATTACAAACTACACTATTGAAACAATACATGCATATTAAATATAAGGCCAAATAAGTGCCAAGGTGAGCTATTTTGATCGTCCTGTGTCCGTCGTTCGTTCGTCGTCCGTCGTCAACAATTTCTTTAAACGACATCTCCGCCTAAACTACTGAATGGATTTTAACCAAACTTGGCAGGAATTATCCTTATATGGTCCTCAAATATTTCCGATCCGTTGCATATCTAGGTCACAGGAGTTAAAAGTAGATTGTTTCAATAAAAACTTAAAAAAAATTCTTAAAAAATCTTCTTCTCTAAAACCACAATACCCTTAGCTTAGATATTTTGCACAAAGCATCATCTACAAGTCCTCTATCAATATTGTTCAAATTATGTCCCTGGGGTTAAAAATGACCCTCCCCCAGGGGTCAAAAATTTACATAGAGTTCTATAGTGAAATCTTCAAACCTCTTCTTCTCTGAAACTAATATGGCTAGGGCTTTGATATTTGGCATGGTGTAACTTCTAGAGGTACTTTACCAATATTGTTCAAATGGTTCCGGTCTTTTGCATATCTAGGTCACAGGAGCTTAAAAATAGATTTTTTCAATTAAAACTTAAAAAATCTTCTTCTCTGACACCACAGTACCCTAAGCTTAGATATTTGGCACAAAGCATCATCTACAGATCCTCTATCAAGATTGTTCAAATTATATCCCTCGGGTCAAAAATGACCCCGCCCCAGGGGTCACAAATTTACATACTGTTATATAGTGAAATCTTCAAACCTCTTCTTCTCCGGAATTAATGAGGCCAGAGCTTTGATATGTGGCATGGTGTAACTTCTAGAGGAACTTTACCAATACTGAACAAATGGTACCGGTCCGGTGTATATCTAAGTCACAGGAGCTAAAAATAGATTTTTTCAATTAAAACTTAAAAAATCTTCTCTGAAACCACAGTACCCTGAGCTTAGATATTTTGCACAAAGCATCATCTACAGGTCATCTATCAAGATTGTTCAATTTATGTCCCTGGGGTCAAAAATAACCCCGCCCCAGGGGTCACAAATTTACATAGAGCTATATAGTGAAATCTTCAAACCTCTTCTTCTCTAAAACTAATATGGCTAGGGCTTTGATATTTGGCATGGTGGGCCATACATAAACTCCCTTAAAAATATAAATTTAAATTTTTTATTTAATTGATTACCAAAATTACATTAAACATTTAAACTGGTATGATTGTTAACAAATATTGGTATCCCAAACCGGCAAAGTAGTGACGTTTATAATTATGACAGATTGAATTAATAATTATTTGAAATGTGTCGTATGCATATCAAATGTGTCAATAACATGTGTTACCTGCATGTTGAATGTGTTAATGGTTAATTAACTAGCAGATCATATCTGCAAAGAAGGTACTTTATGACAGATTTAGATAAATTTTCACTTAGATTCCTGCTTTATCTTATTTAAAATCAATTTTAAAACACTTAAATGACTTTAAAGTTGCTTTTTAAACAATTAAGTGGAGAATAGCTTCTATTACACATATGCACCTCAAAAATGACCGACATTCACAGATACATTTTTCGAAAAATGAAAAAAAAAGTTTAGGGTCGAAGGGGAAAACTAGGGTCGGTCGGGTTACCGGAAACAGAGGTATTTTTTTATTTTGCCTAATACAAATCATAAATCTTTAAAAAATGTGTGCAATGTTTCTTAAATAATTGTTAGATATTAAGTATTAAACAATATGTTTGCATATTAAAAGATATGAATGAACAACTGCTGTTGAATTAATTAAATAAAAGTCATTTCACACATTCTCTGAATCCTGTTAAAGATTTTTAACCAATTTGCGTAAAATGTCTGAAATTTTCAAAGTGAAACAGTCATTTCACGTAATGACTGAAATTTTTAAGTCATTTCGTGAAATGACTGATTACACAGATTGACTGTAACATATACATATATTGTAATAAGAAATCAGAATTGAACTGAATTCAAGGACGAAATTTTGTCAGAATGTATGTCACAGTACATGTACTTAACAAACCTTTTAAGTGGTAGAGCATCGGAATGGTAGTCCACAGATTCCGGGTTCACGCCTCTGACAGGCTGCATATCCCCCCCCCCCCCCTTAAAATTCTGGTGCTCTACTGACTGAGCTAGTTTCAATTTATAGCCATGAATAAGAAATATTTTCTATATTCTAGTATACTAGGCTAAACTGCCAACGCAACACCTCCGGGTTCCCTTCTATTTTTATATCAGAGCGGGTGTTTTAAATCGACGGAAAAGTTGACAAACTTATCAAAAGTTTTTATTTGTGTTTTTAAATTGATGTACTGTCCTCAAAGTTGTTAATATTGGCAACGAATTTTCATTGACACTTCTGACGAATAATAACCATCTAATCAAACGTATCGCTAATTTCTGGTTAACATTCCCCATTGAAAATGCATTGGAATGAGATTTCTGAAAACTTGTTATCACAAACTTCGATATTTTTGGGACAAAAATGCCAATTCATTTTGTTTTTGTTTACCAAGAGTATTGTCCATTGATCACTCTATTAATAACATTGGAAGTAATGGGAATATCCGGGGTGTTGCGTTGGAAGTTTGGCATAGTATAGATGGAAGGTGAAAGCAGGCTGAAAGTAAAGTAGAATGCACCTTAAGACTCATTTATTTTTACTTTCAACTTGCTATCAAATAAGAATAAGTGGTCAGCTGTCTTCAATACTAAAATGAGGCTATGAAGTAAAAGGTTAATATTGTCAAATAAGTGACTATACAAACGCAAATTTCATTTTCACAGTAACCTCCAGCTTGACTAATTTCCTATATAATCACTTCTGTTACAAAACTTATAAAGGTTGTTTATCTTATAGATGGAGTTGTTCACAGACAATGGTGATCAAATAGCTGAAATTTGTGAGTTGTTAACTGGCTGTGGATGTTGTGCAAGATGTACTTTAAGGTATCTAGGCGTGAAAGACATGTATACCTACAGAGGAGACACAGAGGTATGGCAGCTTTCAGTATGAAATGTAATACTGTACAGGGTAACAGGGTAACAGGGTTCAATATCATTTTCTGAAACTAATAAACATTGATTTGGGACAAGTTCTTTGTCATTTTAGCTGCTCAACAGCACATCTGACAATTTTGTTTAATGCAAATAGTTCATGGTATAACTCATTAATTTATCACTGGCTTGATGCAAGACAAAAATAATGCAGAAAGTTCCTTTGTGAAGTTTTTGCATTACCTTTGTCCTGCATTAAGCAGTCACCTTCCTTTAGCTATGCCTTATGCTTCTTTTTATGTCCCGAAGAATGAAGATCATTGGGCAATTGGTTGTTTGTCTGTCTGTTAGCTGATTGTTGATTTTAGCTCACATGAGCTAGCTCATGGTGACCTTTTGCAATCTCAAACTTGCTCAAATTGTATATTACCATAAGAGTTAATTCGAATGAGTTAAATAATGGTTGAAATTGGACAAATAGGTCAAGAGTTATCTACCTTTGAATTGCTGAAAATGCCATATTCAACAATGTTAACACTCTAGAGGCCACAATTTTTATACGCCCACCTCTAAAGGTGGTCGTATATTGGCGTAGCCCTGTCCATCCGTCCGTTCGTTCGTTCGTTCATCCGTCCGAGCGCACGAAAGGTCCTTTGTTGGGTAGGGAGAACAATAGTCCGTTCGTCCGCCCGTCCGTCAACATTTTGTTTGTCCAAAGTTTTTCTGGGAAACTATTATAGGGATATTGATGAAACTTCACACAAATGTTATATGCATCAAGATCTAAATTGAGTCGAGTTTGAGGTTCATTTGAATTTTAGTTACAGAGTTATCTGCACTTGATGTACTCAAATATGCTATAAAAAGCTTGTCCGGAGTTTTCTGGGAAAACTATTGGAGGGATATTGATGAAACTTCACACAAATGTTATATGCATTAAGATCTAAAGCTGAGTTGAGTTTGAGGTTCATTCAAATTTTCGCTACAGAGTTATCTGCCCTTAATGTACTCAAATATGCTATAAAAAGCTTGTCCAGTTTTCTTTGAAAACAACTTGAAGGATATTAATGAAACTTTACAGAAAGGTTATATGCATCAAGATCTAAAGCTGAGTTAAGTTTGAGATTTATCTGATATTTCGTTACAGAGTTATCTGCCCTTGGTGTACTCAAATATTCTATAAAAGGCTTATTTGACAGTGTTAACACACTTAGAAACTACAGTTTTGAATGGACTTTCATTATGTTTGCCCACAATATAATTATAGAAATATTATTATTGTTATCAGATCATTGTGTCGAGTTATTTGCCCTTGGTGTACTCAAATATGCTAGAAAAGTCTTTATTTCTGTATTGTTAATGCTCTCAGAGCTCTAAAAGTCTACAAATTAGAATAAATTTTGATAAAACTCTATATTTCTTTGCCAGTGGGCGTATAATGTACCGCTTGCGGTGCTCTCGTTAACTTATCTTTCTCAAACTTTCTCCGATTGTAAACAACCGTAAGAGATCAGATGAGATCGATTATGGTTGAAATCGGACCAAAGGTCAAGAGTTATCTACCTTTCAATTGCTGAAAATGACATATTTAACAGTGTAAACACTCTAGAGGCCACAATCTTTATCCAATCCATCTCAAACTTGCTCAGATTGTATATCACTATAAGAGTTCAGATCAGATCCATCATTTTAAACGGTGTTTACACTCTAGAGGCCACAATTTTTATTCAGTCTTTTTTAAACTTGCTCAGATTGTATATAACCGTAAGTTCTCAAATTAGTGTAATTTTGGCTAAAATCGGATTATTTGGTCATGAGTTATCTGCCCTTGATGTGTTGAAAATGCCAAATCTGACAGTGTTTACACTCTAGAGTCCACATTTTTTATCCAATCTTTCTCAAACTTACTCAGATTGTATATGACTATAAGGTCTCGGGTGAGTTTGAAAATGGTTGAAATCGGACTAATTGGTCAAGAGTTATCTGCCCTTAATGTGTTGAAAATGTCATATCTAACCATGTTTTCACTATTGCAACTACAGTTTTCAATGGATTTTGATTATACTTGCAAACAATGTACATCCATATAGCCATAAGTTCTCGAAAGAGTGCAATTATTGTTGAAATCTGATCATTGTTGCAAGAGGTATCTGCCCTTGATATACATGTACTTTGAAATGCTAGAAAAGGCTTCATTTCAGTATTGTATGTTTAGGCTCTAGTTATCTTCCCTTGATGTACTCTACTATACTAGAATAGGTTGTATTCCAATATTGTTGACATACTATACTACAAATGTTAATTGATTTAGATTAAAACATGTGAAACTCAAAGGTAAAGCTATCAGGCTTCAAATTTGTCAGTAAAAAGGTTCAAACTGTTAGAAACTGAATGTCGAAAATTGCTTCTCAACAGGAAATGAATTGTCTTGTGTCAACATTAAATTCCAAAAAAATGGAAGTGGATGACAACACAGAATGTAAAACTGATCAAAACGAGGACAAAACAGTTCCTAAAACAGGAGAACAGTTGGTGGAAACAAAACAACTGACAGGCACTGTTGCAAATGGCAATACAGACATTGTATGTGATGGTGCCAATGCAAAGACTACTGATGCGTCAGTGGATAACAATACGGATAAGGAAATCACAAATACGGAAGCAGAGACAGATGAAATAGCTTACAGTGCAAATACTTCAAAACAAAATGATGGAAAAACACAATGTCTGGATGTCAAGTCGACCTGTATTGTTTGTTTTGGTGTACTTGAAGAGTTTACAACCCCAGCATTTCTACAACAGGTATAACAGGGCTCCAGATAATAAATAGGGGGTAAACTGAACAAGATTAACATTTTTAGCTCACCTGAGCTAGCTCAGGGTGAGCTATTGCAATCCTTGAATGTCCGGCGTCCGTCCTGCATCGTCCGGCGTCAACAATTTTAGTGTTTACACTCTTGAGACCACAATATTTATCCAATCTTTCTCAAACTTGCTCAGATGGTATATTGCCATAGGAGTTCGGATGAGTTCGATTATGGTTAAAATTGGACAAATAGGTCATGAGTTATCTACCTTTGAATTGCTGAAAATGCCATATTTAACATTGTTTACACTCTAGAGACCACAATATTTATCCAATCTTTCTAAATTTGCCCAGATTGTATATGACCATAAGAGTTCGGATGAGTTTGATTTTAGTTGAAATCGGACAAATAGATCAAGAGTTATCTACCTTTGAACTGCTGAAAATGCCATATTTATCGGTGTTACATTCTAGAGTTCACAATTTTTATCCAATCTATCTGAAACTTGCTGAGATTGTATATGACTATAAGAGTTCAGATTAGTTTGATTATGGTTGAAATCAAAAGAATAGGTCGAGAGGTATCTACCTTTGAATTGCTGAAAATGCCATATTTAAGGGTGTTTACACTCTAGAGTCCACAAATTTTATCCAATCTTTCTCAAACTTACTCAGATTGTATATTACCATAAGACTTCGGATAAGTTTAATTATGGTTGTAATCTGATCAATAGGTCAAGAGTTATCAACAGTGTAGACCTGGATCCTCATGGAACGATCTGATTAGGGTCTGTCACTGTAAGATCTGACTGACATTAGTCTGTACTCTTTCAATGGTCTTTAATTTATTAGCCAATGTAATAACTCAAATGATAGTTTCTCATAGTGAGTAGAGTTTTATATAGTTAAGTGTAGTCCATTTTTATAGGCCCGTGCTCAGACGGGACGTATTATGTCGTGGCGCTGTCCGTCCATCTGTCCGTGCTTACGAGAGGGTACTTACGTGGCTAAAATTCTGAGCCCCATAATTGAAAAACATTAACCTGGCCGTCTCTTGTGACATTAACCTGGCCAGTTGTGGGACATAGGGTTAGTGGTATGGTTAGCCTCCAGATAATTATTTTTCAAGTTAGAGCAAAACGAAATTGTCGGTTGTGTGGCTTGCCACACAAAAGAAAACAATAGAAAATAGCCACATAAGTATCCTCCACGCGTAAGAACGTCCGTCACTCCGTCTGTTAACTTTTTCATGTCCGCTCTCTAACTCAAACAAATTTAGTCCAATCCTTTTGAAACTTGGTCAGAACGTGTATGACCATAACATCTCGGTCAATTTTGATAACCAGCAAGATTGCCCCAGACATTCAAGAGTTATGCCCCTTTTTCTTAAAAAACGGGCATTTTAGTTTGTCCGCTCTCCAACTCAAACAAATTTAGTCCAATCCTTTTGAAACTTTGTCAGCATGTGTATGACCATAATATCTCTGTCAAGTTAGATAAACAGCAAGATTGCCCCAGACATTCAAGACTTATGCCCCTTTTTTCGTCAAAAACCGTCATTTTTTAGTTTGTCCGCTCTCTAACTCAAACAAATTTAGTCCAATCCTTTTGAAACTCTATAATCATGTGTATGACCATAATATCTCGGTCAAGTTCAATAAGGAGCAAGATTGCCCCAGACATTCAAGAGTTATGCCCCTTTTGAGCTCACCTGGCACGAAGTGCCAAGGTGAGCTATTGTGATCGCCCTGTGTCTGTCGTCGTCTGTCCGAGCGCACGCAAGGTCCTTTGTTGGGTAGGGAGAACAATAGATTCCATTCATTCCGTGATTACCCTATTGTTATTGTTGGGTATTTTTGTTGCTGTTGGGTACTTTTAAACAAAGAAAATACCCAACAAATGTCTATCTGTGAGGACGGACGTCCGTCCGTTCTCACGAATGATACATTGTGCAACTTTTTTTTCCGCCCAGATATACACTGTGTGCCTTTTTTTCATTGTGCAACTAGTCACACAAAACATGTTGTCAAAGTATGTTCAAAATTTGTCTTTTCCAACATAAAACCTATTGGTAGAAGTTGCACAACGTTTTTGTCCAATGTGATGTCCATGTCAAAATGTCCATCAATTTTTTCTTACGAATGATACATTGTACAATTTTATTTTCGCCCAGATATACACTGTGTGTCTAAGAAAAAAAGAGAAAAGCCCCACAATGCGATTTTTATAGTCCCACAAAATATTAGACATACAATGTATCATTCGTAGGCCCGTCCGTCGTCAAACTTTTTCTTTAAAGATCTTCTTCTTGGAAACCACTGGGCCAATTTCTTCAAAACTTCATAGGATTGTTCCTTGTAGGGTACTCTCTCAGATTTCTTCAAATATAGGTCATCCAATTGAAATTGTGGTTGCCATGGCAACCAATTGAAAAAACTTTAAAAATCTTCTTGTCAAAAACCACTGGTCCGAATTGTAAATAATTTTACCCAAATGTGCCATTGGTGACCCTCTATCAGATTTCTTAAAATAATTTTCCTATTTTAAAAAACATGGCCGCTAGTGGATGGGGCAGATTTTCCTTATATGGCTATATAGTGAAAACTTTAAAAATCTTCTTGTCTGAAACCGCTGGTCCGATTTGAAAGTAATTTCACAAAAATGATCCATGGGTGACCCTCTACCAGATTTTTTAAAATAATTTTTGATATCTAAAAAAACATGGCCGCCAGTGGGTGGGGCACATTTTCCTTATGTTACTGTATGGTAAAAACTTTAAAAATCTTCTTCTGTGAAACTACTGGTCCAAATTGAAAATAATTTTACACAAATGTACCATTGGTGACCCTCTATCAGATTTCTTAAAATAATTTTCCTATTTTAAAAAATATGGCCGCTAGTGGGTGGAGCAGATTTTCCTTATATGGCTATATAGTGAAAACTTTTAAAATCTTTTTGTCTGAAACAGCTGGTCCGATTTGAAAGTAATTTCAAACAAAGGATCCATTGGTGACCCTCTACCAGATTTCTTAAAATCATTTTGTTACCTTTAAAATCATGGCCGCCAGTGGGTTGGGCAAGTTTTCCTCATATTTCTGTATAGAAAATCTTCAAAAATCTTTTTCTCTGAAACTATTGGTCTGATTTAAGAATATCTTTACACAAATAATGATTCATGGGTGACCCTTTGCTAGTTTTCTTCAAATAATCTTCCTAGCTCAAACATGGCCGCCAGAGGGTGGGGATGAATTTACCAATGATGACTTATAGAGAAAACTTTACCATTACTGGTTCATTACCATGACCGTAACCATGGGTACCAGGTGAGCGATTTAGGGCCGCATGCGGCTCTTGTTTCATTTAAAACGGGCATTTTTTAGTTTTTCCGCTCTCTAACTCAAACAAATTTATTCCAATCCTTTTGAAACTTGGACAGCATGTGTATGACCATAATATAGTGTTTTAGCCAGACTCTCAAAAAGGGCAGGGGGGCACCAAAAAGGGGCAGGGGGGCACCAAAAAAGGGCAGGGTGCAAACAAAGTGCGGACCCGCAACTTCGGCGAGGGGATTGTTAACATTTCTAGGTGTCTTATCATCATATTCGAAGTCTTATAGGTCCATAAGCACTTTTAATGTATTCAGCATATAAGTCTGTAAAGATAAAGGTTATACATGTGGCAAAAGAACAATGGGGAGGGTGCGGGAGGGGCGTCCCCTCCTGCGCTGCGGCGGAAATTTTTTGGACTTTAAATGATGAAATAGTGCAATTTTGCTATACAGAGATATATAATAAACATGTATGCACATGTAGTGGATTTAAGCTATACATGTACATTATACAGATGCATACAAGTATTATGGAAAATGGATGAAATCAGCCAATTTTTGCAAATAGAATATTAACAGATCAAGATTTTTTTTCTTTAAATCACACATTATTAATATTTAAAGTTACACAACTAAATTTTACTCCAGCACCTGATGATTTCCCATTACAGCTGTTGATTGAGGTTGGCATTTAAACTAGTATTCCATTCTTTTGCAACAATGTATTTTGTAAAACAGGGGTGTAAAAGCCCCAAAACGATCAATACTAGAAAATATTAATTCTCTTACTTAATTCTTTAAAAAAAAAAAGAGCAAGAAATTAGGTTATGGAGTGTCTTTACCTTTATGCAAATAGTATAGACCCAGATCAGAGTGCCCTGGGTAAGTCCTTTGTATAGGGTGTATTATCTGTTTGTCTGATTTAAAATTATTTTGAGATTTTTCTAATATCGCACACAGTTAAACATGCACACAAACAAATAGATCTACTATAAAGTACAATAATTATTGGCATTGGATTTTTGCTGTATCCAGGCAAGTGGGTGTCTTAAGGATTGTCCTATTAATAAAATTCAGCCTTCCCTAAGCAACCACCTGTCATAAAACAGAATACAATTAATAAGACTGCATCACGGGAAAAATTAAACAGGATCTACTTAGATATGTGTTGTCACGCTGATGTTCTGTTTCAAATAGATCATTCAATATGAACTTACCAAAATAAAAACAACAGCACAGAACCGATACTTTTAGAAATAGAAATATCCCATTCTTCGATTCTCGCGCGTATGTAGTATTTGATGGCAGAAACGGACGTTATCAAACCAACCAAACCTCTCTCGGTCGTAACTTATTTCCCGAAACTCCAGCGAAATATACACCTGTATTAAAGATGTAATTTGTTAATTTCACGTCAATCATCAATACTGTCTTTCTAAATGGGTGTATATAACGTCTACATTCATTGGATGTTTAAAAAAAAGATGCGGGGAATTACCTTTCTTATAGCCAATAAAACGAGTAAAGACAACTTGTGTAAAAGTTCGAAGCACGGTGCGCGTTTGAATTTTCCATTTCCGAAATTTGGAAGACTGTTCGTTTCTGGTACGTGAATATTAATAAAGATTTGTATGGAAAGTATTTCCTTCTAAGAAAATTAAATTCGGTTTTAGATCTATATTCACCTAAAATGTTCGTTCGTCGAGCATTCTTTATTGGCCCTGTATCGAGCATATTTTTCCAAGATCCGACTCGCGTTTGCGTTTTAATCTGTGATTTTTTTTTCAGTCTTCATAATGGATAATAATCATATAAATGTTTAAATTTAGGGAAAAGGGTGTCGTATATTCTGTTTTTCAACGAGGCCAACATACGTATCGATTTAATCCGGCTTCAGTCGTACACTCTCGCTATGCGGGGTACCACACCAGGTATACATATGTGTATCGGTCGATTACACACTATAATTTGTTGATTGTCTATGACACGCGCGTGTCGCAATGCACTGATTGGCAATAATGGGATTAGCGACAGTAAGTGGTATCGCTCCGGGCAGCGGGGCGGTCTATATCAAATGGATAGGGGCACAGAATAGGGGCACTAGGGCGGATCCTTACACCGGAATAAGGGCAGAAGGGCGGATCAAAAGGGCAGAAGGGCGGGCCGCCCCGCCATTCCGCATTAGCTAAAACACTAATAATATCTCGGTCAAGTTCAATAAGGAGGAAAGATTGCCCCAGACATTCAAGAGTTATGCCCCTTTTTTCATCAAAAACAGGCATTTTTTAGTTTGTCCGCTCTCTCACTCAAATAAATTTATTCCAATCCTTTTGAAACTTTATCATCATCTGTATGACTACAATATCTGGGTCAAGTATAATAAGGAGCAAGATTGCCCCAGACATCCAAGAGTTATGCCCCTTTTTTCGTTAAAAACGGGCATTTTTTAGTTTTTCTGCTCTCTAACTCAAACAAATTTATTCCAATCCTTTTGAAACTTGGACGGCATGTGTATGCTAATAATATCTTGGACAAGTTTGATAACCAGCAAGATTGCCCCAGACATTCAAGAGCTATGCCCCTTTTTTGGTCAAAAACTGGCATTTCTTAGTTTGTCTGCTCTCTAACTAAAACAAATTTATTCCAATCCTTTTGAAACTTTGTCAGCATGTGTATGACCATAATATTTCTGCCAAGTTTGATAACCAGCAAGATTGCCCCAGACATCCAAGAGTTATGCCCCTTTTATGGTAAAAACTGTCAATTTTTAGTTTGTCCGCTCTCTTACTCAAACAAATTTATTCCAATCCTTTTGAAACTTGGTCAGCATATGACCCCTAATTTTCAGGGTTCTTCCCCTTTTTTCCACTTTACCTTGATAGGGTTTTAGTTTGACTACATTCTAAGATGGATTTGACAGGCGTGTGATGTGCCCGGCTTGCGGTGCTCTTGTTAGCAAATAAGGGTTGTGTTTTTACCATCAATTGCTTAATAACAAACAGTACAGATCCTGATCAGAGGGAATTTACAGATATCTTCTGATCAGGGTCTACACTCTACACTTCTTGCATAGGACAAATATACTTTTCACAGGTAAACTGTATGTAGTTTGTATACTGGTCAGTTGAATGGGTTAATTTAGACTGCAGAAAACTCCTACACTCACTTTCTTTCTACTTCAAGCAGTTACCTGATTTAATCATTACCTGTTTCTAGTTTTGAAAACAGGGGACTACTTAAAACAGGTTAAAAGTAAAGCAGAATGTACCATAAGGTGCATTCTGCTTTACTTTCAGGTTGATTTAAGCTACCATCTGCTAGGATACAGAAAATACTTCTTACAGTGAATTTATGACTGTATAATGTTGAACAGTGGAGGAATAAGTTAAAAACATTAAAAGGTTTATTTATGGAGTACAATGTAATGTAATAAGCACCTAATGCAAGCTTTTTGATTCATCATTACAAACAGTTTTACCTCATATCTAAAGGGTTGGTTTAATATACTAAAAATTGCTGCTTTCCCCTTTACATTCTGAAATGAAACTGACACTTTTGTTTTATTAACCATTTACTTCATAGCCAGTTTCTAGTATTAAAGATTAGTGACCACCTAAACCAGGTTGAAAGTGAAGCAGAATGCACCTTAATTCATTTTGCATGAATACGCCTTTTAACGCCTCTAATTTATTCCTCCACTGTAGAAAAAAGTTCCCATTTATACAGTCATGAATATGTACCATAAGAGGTATTTTATATATCCTAGTAGATAATAACGTAACCCTTTACCTAATAGCCTGTTTCTTGTTATGAAGACAGGTGACCGTTTAAAGCAGGTTGAAAGTAAAGCAGAATGCACCTTAAGGCACATTCTGCTTTACTTTCAGCCTGCTTTAAGTTACCACATTCTAAGATATAGAACATATTTCTTATGGTGAATGTTCATGACTATAAATTTGAACTATTTTCTTCAGTGGAGGAATAAATTAAATGCGCTAAAAGCCGCTTCTATCAGGGAAAGGGTTAATAGCCTCAAAGCAGGCTGAAAGTAAAGCATGCTTTCCTTTCAACATGCTTTAAGTAGTCATCTGTCTTCAAAGCTAGAAACAGGTTATGGGGTAATGGGTAAATAGTTAGCCAACTTCTGCAGTTAGGTGGGCTTATAATGAAAGTATGAGGTAGAAATTGTTACTACGGTATTTTTGTTGCAGATAAAATCAGAAGTGGTAGCCAAGGGATTTGTGTTTTCCACTTTTTTCTGTTCTCTAATGGTGCCAGTATGTACCTTACTGAGAGAGGTAAGACATAATAGTGTTATTAATGCACTCATTATATTTTAATATATATATACATATGCAGTCAAACTTATGTTAACCCATTAATCCATGGCCTGTTCTTAGTTTTGAGGACAGATGACCACTTATAGCAAGTTAAAATTAAAGCAGCATGTGCCTTTGTTTATTCTCCTATACTTTCAGCCTACTTTAAGTTACTATGCACTAAGATATAGAAAATACTTCTTATTGTACATATTCATAATTGTATAAAGTGGATCTATTTTCATCAGTGGAGGAATACATTAAATGAGTAAAAATGCATATCTATGGAGTAATGAGTTAAGAGGCCATTTGTAACATAGCTCATGAAAGCCTGGGACCTGTTTCATAAAACTTCGTACGACAAAAGTTGTCGTAAGTCTAATTATAAAAGTCTCAATTATTATTTATTTCTCCATCTAATCCTGTCTTGTGACATCTTTTTGGAATCGTCTTTTCAAGATGATTCCAAAAAGATGTCACAAGACAGGATAAGATGGAGAAATCAGAAATTAAATGTATTTTAAAGTTTAGACTTACGATCGTTTTTGTCGTACGAAGTTTTATGAAACGGGCCCCAGGTGATTTGCTTAACCCCTTCACCTCTGACACTTTAAACCCATTACCCCATAAATATGCATTTTAACACCTATAATTAATTCCTCCACTGAAGAAAATAGTTCCAATTAATACAGTAATGAATATGTATCATAAGAAATGATTTCTATATCCTGGCAGATGGTAGCTTAAAGCAAGGCTGAAAGTAAAGCAGAATGTGCCTTAAGGCACATTCTGCTTTACTTTCAACCTGCTTTAAGTGATACTATACCTTCAAAACTGGAAACGGGCTATGAGGTAATGGGTTATTGAACAATTCCATTTTCCAATTAAATTAAGTCCATTTTGGACTGTTTTTAACAATATATTGCAAAATGACAAACAGTGCAGACCCTGATCAGAGGACTCATGCAGGAGCCCTGTGATCAGGGTCTACACTATTTGCATAGGACAGCTGTACTCTTTACATAAAATTATACATGTACATTGTTTGTTAATGACAAGTATACTCATCGCTATGGGAAAAATGTTTTAATGCTGGATAGAAATAAAGCAGAAAGGTCCTATAGGAGCTTTCTGCTTTACTTCTACCCTGCATTGAGATGCCACATGTGTACAAAAGAAGTCATTTATAATTCAGGGCTGCCATAAATTGACATGAAAAATCCTAAGATTTCAAAATTTGCATTTTTCAAGGGCGATTTAAGGAATCGTACCTTTACCCCATAGCCTTTTTCTTGTTTTGTTGACATGCGACCACTTAAAACAGGCTGTAAGTAAAGCAGAATGCGCCTTAGGGCGCATTCTGCTTTAATTCAGCCTGCTTTAAGGTACCATGAACTGGGAAAAATTCCGGAGATTTAGGAAAAATCCGGAGAAATGGCAGCCCTGATAATTAATCTTTGGAGTGGCTGATGGTTATAAAATTTTATTTATGCTTTTCGGTGGATTACCACGAAATAGCAGTGGATTATCACTTGTTAATTTCACTGCTTTAAGCAGTGGGATTATCGCCATGCACACTTTTATTATGAATTTTCCCCGTAGGGCTCCCCAAGAATCGTAGTCAATCGTGTCTTATCGTTAAATTCCGGCAGTCTGATTTGTCGCGAACCACTCAACGGAAGAACACGAATCCAAAATCGGGAGCAACGACGTAATTCGGATGACATCAAATCAATAAATCAGTGACGTCATCGTACGGAAAACTGTTTCGAAAATGTGTTCGATATAAACTTGGGGCCCAACACGGGGTAAATCATGTACTTTCGCTTTCACAATTGTTAAACAATTTCATTTAAAAAGTGGCTTAAAAGCATAAATTAATAGAATAATTGTATTTTTAGCCAAAGGCTCAAGGTGAGCTATTGTGACCGCTCACCGTCCGTAGTACGTCTGTCCGTCTGAGCGCACGAAAGGTCCTTTGTTGGGTAGGGAGAACAATAGATTCCTTTCATTCCGTGATTGCCCTATTGTTATTGTTGGGTATTTTAGTGTACTGTTGGGTACTTTTAAACAAAAAATATACCCAACAAATGTCCAACTGTGAGAACGTCTGTCCGTTCACTTTTACTTCAAACGACATCTCCTCTGAACCCAGGGATTGTAGGGCGGATTCAAACTGCTCATGATGTTCCTTGGATGCTTCTCTACAGAAGTTGTTCAAATGAAAGAGAAAAATCAAAAACTCTGCTTGAAAAAGCAAAAAAGCAAAAAACTTTAAAAAATCTTCTTGCTAAAAACTACTAGGCCCTAAGCTTTGATATTTTTACAGTAGAATCTCCTGGTCGATCCCTCTATAGTTCAGGGTTGTCAATAAGATTTGTATCAAGGGATAATTTTGTGAAATCAACCGATTCGGCGGGGGGTCAAGGGGACCGCCCAGGCCCCCTGTGGGTCCAGGGCAAAGCCCTGGTAGGGGGACCAGGGGGGCGAAGCCCCCCCCCCCGGCTGAAAACGATTTTAAGCAGTTTTACACCCCCAAAGAAGAGCTCTCCTTGGCCAAATTTCACAACCTACCGTACCGCATTAACTCCAACAGTTCGGACATTCTTAGAGTTCGGAAACCTATAATTTTTCATGAAAATAAATTATTTTTTGCCTCTTATTTCGGACACCAAGATCAAAAGTATTTTCCATGTTTTTGGACACCATGTAACCAGGAACGTATATAGATATATACGTTATTCCGGTAAGAGATCATCAGCGTATTTTCAGGATCCAACTGTCTCTTACCTCCGTAAATGCTCGTCAAAAGGTGCTCGGCCGTGTGTGTTATTAACAAGATTGTCAATTTACCAGTGCCGGGAGATAAGCAATTACGTAATATTTAAGAAACATTGTACACACCCAACGCTCAGTTTCCCACTGCATTAAACAGTCAGAGAACTGCCACATTAGGAGTGCCTTCGTATGACTATATTTGGCTTTCTCTAGCTACTATTTTTATGGTCTCGCTTTTCTGTTCAATGAAGCGTAGACTGCCATGATTGTTTTGAAAGAGGAATACCTAGAAAGATAACAAATCACGTGTAATAGTGACGTATATTACACGTGACTTCTCGTGAGGGTGTGTACGGAATTCCGTGTTTCATTGGTTGATAAATTAAGATTTCTAAGACAAAGACAAAGGAATTATTTTCCCGCCTTTTACGAGCTGTTCCGAACAGTAACGAATGACTATGCGGCATTAGTTCAATGCATAAATTATTTTCCGTCGCACACATTTTAGGGAATACCTGCTATCTTTAGAACGGATTTCCGAAAATCTTTTAACAGCAATTGAACACGTTTGAAAATACGTTGAAAACACCGTTTCTCGTCCGATCACCGAAGTTAAGCCGTTGGGTAATAGTCATTAGTTTGTTCACACTTTCAGCAGCATATGAAAGCATATATACACACGTGCGTGTATAATTCCGTTGTTTAAATATGCCGAAGATTCGTTTTGATGTTTGGCGAAATTAGTACGAGGGGAAACAATACTTCATTAAGGATATATTCAAGTTTTACTATTTCCACGAGTACGGACACCGACGGCGATCGAACGTTTCACGTTAATATCGTAAATGAAAACTGAACAAGAAACCAAGGATATATATTAAATATATCTAATCTACGTCCCTGAAGAAGCTAGAAACATCATGCGAAATTTGCGAAAACTCAAACGGTAACAACGGGTTATAACAAATAAATAAGGGAACCATAACTACTGTTTCAGCTTTATTTGGGCTTCCGAATGTTTCGACCGAAAGCCGAAGTCGCAGTAACTGTTTCCTTTCTTTTTCTAACTGGTCCGAATTCCGAACGCGAAGTAAAACTATAACGAGAATCATCTTCAGAAGTTTAAAGACGAACACATGTTTCTTCTGATATCAACTCATTGTGTTGGATTTGTTTTTGTAACGGCGATCGAAGGTTTTCTACATAAATATCGGAAATGAAAACTGAACAAGAAACTAGAAACACCATGCGAAACTTGTAAGCACTCATACGGTAACAACGGGGAATAACAAATAAACGAGGAACCATTACTATTTCAGCTTTATTTTGTCTTCATTCGACCGAAATCGCAGAAACTTTTTCCATTTCCTATTCTGCAGAATAACATTCTAGGCAGATATTTAAACCGGAAGCTTATAGGTTATATAGATCGTAAGGATAAGATCCGAGAGCATTACGTATACGCAACAACTCAGACAATTACAATAATCGGCACGGGTTATTTTTAAGCAACTAACGTCGTCTTTCAAAGTTTCAAGAGGTCTAGGCTTTTGTTTTACTCAATTAACTTGCCGAAAACGGTAATATTTGAGTGAAACTTCACTTTTTGTGATTCTTCAATTTTGTCTCTGGACAAAAAACAACCGATGCAGAAGCGATTTCAACCGATGGTTTGCATCGGCAATCGGTTACTAATGAACACACTGATAGTTTGTTAAAATGAAATCCCTAGGGTCACACTTGACGCCACCCTGCGCAGTTTAAGTGCTGCTCTAGGCAGGTTTCACAGTATTTTTGATAAAGCAGAAGCAGAACCTGAGTTACACTTAATATACTAAGGGCAAATAGCCAATATTTGCAAACATTTTGGATCCAGATCAGATGCAACATAATCATAATGCTACATCTAATCTGGATCCAACCTATTTGCCACTCATTTACCAACTTAACATTTTCTAAATTGTTTTTTTGTACACTTTTCACATACAGTAGGTTTTAAGCAGACATCATTTCAGTCTGGTAAGGGTAAGCCCCAGAGCTCTAGCCACTGAGGTCAAATATTATGCAACTGGTAGCGAGTATCACAGAACTGGTCATGATCAGCTGAACATGTTGTCTGCTAAAGTTTAGATATGGTTCAGTCTGCTTCATACTTAGAGAAACAGGATCTGGAAGTGATCCACTGACAGTTATGTTATTATGTCTTATGCCATATTTATACATATGTTTAATATTGGTTTTGTCAGAGTTATCTGTATGTCTTTTCATTTTTTCTTGTCCAGGATTCAACCTTTCCCCCCATATACTGACGTTTGTTAACCCATTACCCCATAAATGTGCATTTTTAGGCCTTTGATTTATTCCTCTACTTAAGAAAATAATTCCACTTTAAACAGTCATGAAAATGTAAGATGCGAAAGTAAAGCAAAGTGTGCATTAACCCTTAGCCCGCCAAATAAATTGTCGTCTGCTATATTTCTCGTCTGCTTCAAGTTTCAAAGTGCTTCAAAGTTGCTCAAAATTGCTGAAAATGTTGTCCGAGTGTCAAACAGCTTGGATCCGGATGAGACGCCGAGTTACTCGGCGTCTAATCCGGATCAAAGCTGTTTGCATATAAAGCTATAGTCGTGAGTGGCAGGCTAAGGGTTAAGACACATTCTGCTTTACTTTCAACCTGCTTTAGGTGGCCACCTATTTTCAAAACTAGAAACATGCTATGGGGTAATGGGTAAAATGAAATTGCCTATTTGGAAAGAGCCTGATGAGAGGAAGTGCCATTTGCAAAGGCCATAACTCTGACATCATTGTTTTTTGAGTTATTTCCCTTTGTGATATTTTCTTGTCAAGAAGACAACTTCAGTTCTACTGATGCTATTGTAATGAAATTTTATGTATGGAAAGAAACTGATGAGAGAAAATGCCATGCACAAGGGCAGCAATATTTAGTTTTTCCCCTTTGTCATATTTTATTGTCAGGAAAATAATTCCAGTTCTGCTGACGCTAGTGAAATAATTATCATTTATTGGAAATGGAAATAGCTTGATAAGAGGATGCGTCATGGATAACACAGTATGTAAACTCCGGTGTATACCTTCCGGAAGCTGCGATCAGCGAAGCGAGATATTTACCGATAGTTTGTCTGACAGATTGACTCCGACCACTTTGACAAGTAAGTTTGCCATAACAGAACACGCTAGCTTATATTAAATACACAATCTACGATGGTGATACAGTTTAAAAACATTCCACATAGCTCTTCCTACAATGATATGATAAATAAACGTTAAATCTTTGATTGATCATCGCTGCGTATCAAGAGAAAATGAACAGGTGCTTCAAAAAGTATAATAAATTCTGTCAATTGAAGCATTTCCGCACAACACATGATGGAAATGGCAAAATGAATGAAATACCTACCTGAAAAGTATAATATTCCATGGAAAAATGTGAATTTTACACGAAAACTTCGTCACAAATAAATCTGACCTAATTTCATTTACTGTATGACCAGCTGCAATACGACTGTATAACTAGCTGCGATTTATAATGGAAAAAACTGTATGACTAGCTGAGATCTCTGAATCCGTTACGAAACCAGTTCGTAGTGTTAAATTGTTATATATGTGAATTTATCAAATGAAGGCAACGAATATTCATGCAATATGCTCTTTATACATTACAAAACAGATTATTCTGACGATTGTCAAATTTTTAGACCGTAGTATAGGGAAGAAAGAATATTTAATATAGTCTGAATTCGAGTGAGGTATTTGGTAAGATAGGTTATGGTGGTGTCTAGAAGGTCTTGTGTGAGGTACTAGGTATTGAGGTCTTAAGTCTACTAGACCGTTTTGCATTTTATAGAAGAGACTAAGGCGACTAAGCTGTCTTCTTTTTTGGAGAGAATCCCATTGTAGTTTATTTAGAATTTCAGTAACGGTGCCTGGATCTTTAGAATAGTTATTTGTAACAAATCTTGCAGGTCTTGTTTGCACTAGTTCTATTTTTTTGGATGTCACAGGTTTGGTATGGGTCACAGACTGATGAACTGTATTCTAAGGTTGGTCTAACTATTGATTTGTACGATGCCGTCTTAGTATCTGGCTAGGCTGAATGGAAATTTCGTTTTGGGAAACCTAGGTTCTGACTAGCTTTAGTAGTTATCTTGTTTATATGTGGTGTCCAGGAGAGATTTGAGGAGATTTCAATGCCTAGGTAAGTTGCTTGAGGTACTGTAGTTAGTGGCTGGTTGTGGAGGGTGTAACAGGTCTTAGTGATATTTCGAGCCTTTGTTATGTGAAGGATATGGCACTTGTCCACATTGAAAGCCATCTTCCATTTCTTCTCCCATCTCTCCAGGTTGTTCAGGTCCTCCTGCAGGGTAAGTGCGTCTGTGTCAGACCTGATTTTCCTGTACACAAAACAGTCATCTGCAAAGAGTCCGACATTTGAAGTAACACTGGAGGGAAGATCATTGATGAAGAGAAGAAATAGAAGAGGGCCCAACACGGAGCCTTGTGGTACGCCAGAGTCTACAGTGACTTCTGTTGAAAAGGATCCATCTACAACCACTTGTTGTGTTCTGTTGCCAAAGGAATGCCTGGATCCATGTTAGAGTAATTCCCCTTATGCCGTAATGATTTAGTTTGAGGAGGAGTCTTTTGTGGTCTACTACATCGAAGGCCTTGCTGAAGTCCATTACAGCTACGTCGACTTGCCCCTGTTTGACTGATTGTGTAAGTTCTTGTAGGAAGCCTGTTAGTTGGGTTTCGCAAGATCTGCGTGAACGAAAGCCGTGTTGGTTGTCTAGTAAGATTTTATGTTTGTCAAGGTGGTCAAGGGTGTTGCTTACAACTATGTGTTCTAGTAGTTTACAGTGAAACTTTTCTCCTTTTTAGCTCACCTGAGCCATAGGCTCAAGGTGAGCTATTGGGATGGCCCTGTGTCGTCCGTCGTGCGTCGTCGTTAACAATTGCTTCAAATGACATCTCCTCATATACCGCTTGACAGATTTCAACCAAACTTTACAGAAATGTTCCTTGGGTCAAGCTCTTTCAAATTTGTTCAAAGAATTTAAAACAATGTAGAACTCTGGTTGCCATGGCAACCAAAGTGAAAAAATAAGGAAATCTTTAAAAATCTTCTTGTCAGAAACTGCAAGAGCCAGAGCTTAGATATTTGGCACACAGCATCATCTATAGGTCCTCTATCAAGTTTGTTCAAATTATGTCCCTAGGGTCAAAATTGGCCCCGCCCCGGGGGTCACAGTTTTACATAGAGTTATATAGTGAAATTTTCAAACGTCTTCTTCTCTGAAACTAATATGGCTAGAGCATTGATACTCAGCATGGTGACACTTCTAGATGTCCTTTACATATTTTGTTCAAATGGTTCCGGTCGGTTGCATAAGTAGGTCACAGGAGCTAAAAATAGATTTTTTCAATGAAAACTTTAAAAATCTTTTTGTCTGAAACTGCAAGGGCCAGAGCTTAGATATTTGGCACACAGCATCATCTATAGGTCCTCTATCAAGTTTGTTCAAATTATGTCCCTAGGGTCAAAATTGGCCCCGCCCCGGGGGTCACAGTTTTACATAGAGTTATATAGTGAAATTTTCAAACGTCTTCTTCTCTGAAACTAATATGGCCAGAGCTTTATTATTCATCATGGTGACACGTCTAGATGTCCTTTACATATTTTCTTCTAATGGTTCCGGTCGGTTGCATAAGTAGGTCACAGGAGCTAAAAATAGTTTTTTTTTCAATGAAAACTTAAAAAATCTTCTTGTCTGAAACTACAAGGGCCAGAGCCTAGATATATGGCACATAGCATCATCTACAGGTCCTCTATCAAGTTTGTTCAAATTATGTCCCTAGGGTCAAAATTGGCCCCGCCCCAGGGGTCACAGTTTTACATAGAGTTATATAGTGAAATTTTCAAACATTTTCTTCTCTGAAACTAATACGGCCAGAGCTTTGATATTCATCATGGTGACACTTCTAGATGTCCTTTACGTATTTTGTTCAAATGGTTTCAGTCTGTTGCATAAGTAGGTCACAGGAGCTTAAAAAAAAAAAATTCAATGGAAACTTAAAAAAATCTTTTTGTCTAAAACCCTTGTACCCTGATCTTAGATATTTGGCACATAGCATCATCTACAGGTCCTCTATCAAGATTGTTCAAATTATGCCAATCGAGTAAAAAATGACTCTGTCCTGAGACATAAATCTTTTTCTATATTTTGTCAGTTATTCTCAGGTGAGCGAAATATGCCCCATGGGGCTCTTGTTTAAATACTAGGGTGACGTAGGCTTGATTCCATGCTAGCTGATGGGACTTGTCCAGTGAGTAGTGACTTATTGAAGATGATGGTCATTATGGGAGCGATTTCTGATGCACATTCTTTAAGTATGCTAGGTTTAATATTGTCTGGGCCGGCAGCTTTATGTTGTTTAAGATTAAGGAGTAACTTTTTAACCCCGTTTTCAGTGACTTTGATGTTTTTGATAGATGGAATTGTGCTGTTTCCTAGATCTGGAAGAGGGTCATCATCAGGTTTTGTAAATACAGAAGAGAATTGGCGGTTGAGAATGTTTGCTTTGTCATTGGAATTAGATTTCAAGAATCCCTCTTCTCTTAATGGGGCTACTCCAGACGAATAATTTTTCATGCCTTTTATGAAACCCCAGAACTTGTTTGTGGTTCCCTGTTTATGTTCAGAAGGGTCACACACAATATTATTGACATAGTTCCAGTATGATGATCGTGTTTTCTTTTGAATGAGAGCTTTTATTTGTTCCAGCTTGGGATTTAGGGTGTTGGTTTTGCTTTTTTTATTTTAGCGTAAAGTCTGTCCCTCTTTTTGATTTTTTTTTTTTAATTTCTGAGTCAATCCATGGCAGGTGTTGTTTACCGTTGACGAATTTTGATGGAATTTATTTGTCTGTTAGCTGTTCGAGTTTAGTTGTGAAACTATCCCATAGTTCTTGGACGCTTAACCTGTGTGTTGTGGCTTTAAGTTTATTACTGAGTAGTGATAGTTCCTTTTTTATCTTGATCCAGTTTGCTTTGTCAAAAAGGCTTATTTTCCTTCTTTGTTTGAGGTTCATTCTGGGGCAGGAAGTTATGTCTAAGAATGGTATGCAGTGATCACTGAAGCCAGGAATTACTTTTACATCGTCCACAAGGGAGGGGTTATTTATAAACAAAAGATCAAGACAGCTTTGAGTTGTGTCAATAATACGGGTAGGTTCTTGGACCAGCTGCACTAGGTTGTGAGCGTCAGCAAGATCTAGTTGTTTACTACACTCTTCAGTGTGAGGCACCCAAATGAACAGTGTGGGTTTTCCAGTTGATATCACCAAGGTTGAAATCTCCGCCAATTATAACTGTGTTTTGTGAGTTATCAATTGTAGATACAGTCTGGCTAATCTCCTCAGTCACACTGAAATCGCGGTCTGGACGGTAGGCACTGCATACATACAGGTCTTGCTTGCCTTTTTGCTTGATGTGCGCCCAAATAATTTCGGAAGTGGTCTGAATGTCTACAGAGTCACTTATCAGGTTATTTGAAACCAAGATGAACACTTCACCTCCTGTACGTCGTTTTCGGTCTTTCCTATAGACAGAGTGAAAGTCATATGCAAATGTGTTCATACCTTGACATTGTGCGTGATACCATTTGCTACACTCCTCGCAGTAGATGCCATGATCAGGATGCCAACCTACTACTGTCGAGCATATGCCACAAAGATCTGATCTTACTGGCCCAGGGTTTGTTTCTATATCAAAGGCCATGGTAATTGAAATCAAACAGATGTAAATGAGTGTGAGTTTGTTTTGTTTGAAGAGGGTTTTTTTGCTACTTTTTGGTAGTCCTGTACATAAGCCAAATATAGTGTTTATGGCAGGAGAACCGTTGGAAGATCTTATAAAAGTACTATGTAATAGTTAGAGTTTATTTCAATGATTCTTAATGATTAAGAAGCCAACAAATGAGGGAGCCTGCGACCGAATTTGGCTTCTTAATTATTAAGAAGTGTTGAAATAAACTCTAACCATTTTAGTGTTTGACCCGCCCATATATGACTTCACTTCACTTCATTTACATATTTTTCTCCGCCGACAGATGTTTACACAGCCTGTTACATATATTGTGTGTTTTATTACGCAGCAACATGGCGTATGGCAATTTTGATTTAAGCGGATACGATTTGGACGATGGAAAAAGAATAGCTATTGACGTCTAAATGCTTAATGCAGCACAAAATACAGGGCTCCAGATAAGGGGGTATTTCAAAAACTAAAATCTTTATTTCTGCTTAAAACCCTACGGTGTCACTACTCATTACTCGGAGAGACGATTCTAATGAATAGTAACACCATAGGATTTGATGCTAAAATAAGTGAGAAAAATGTTGGATTTGTGAAGTTTACTCCCTCTAATCTGGAGCCCTGAAATAATGCAGAAAACTCATAAATGAGCTTTCTGCATTATTTTGATCTTGCATTATGCAGACGCCTGTCTTTAGTGTTTTTGCCGCAATTGACAATAATTTGAAGTTTGTAGATGTTGATTTTGTTTATAACAGTAAGAATTCTGTTTTAATTATATTGTGTTTTCTTTTTCTTATCCCCCCCCCCCCCCCCCCCCCCCCCCCCCCCCCCCAATACACCATTTCAGTTTGTAGAAAACTCATTATGTTGTGTTTCAATAACAGACACCTTATGTGCATTAATATATTCTCGCTGCGAGTGATAATTAACAATGTGATAGCAGAAATTTACTATAGGTGTCACTGAAACAGTTTTAAATCACGCTTCTACGGCGCGTCGGTAAGCGGTGCCAGTGATCAGAAGCTTATTTCAGAGAGATCTTGCTTCAGATTCTGAAGATATTTGGTAAACTGAAAAGAATTTATCATGCAAGTGTACTGGACCATATATTACAATTGTTTGTATACAAAGGGCCGTAAAATAAAGGTAAATCTTACCGGCTTCGCTTGAGTGTGGCTTATTTCGCGACATTTTGTCGACTCGCTGATCGCAGCTTCCGGAAGGTATACACCGGAGTTTACATACTGTGGATAAGGGTCATAAGCTTGGCAACAAAATTCACTTTTGTCATGTTTTCTCGTCTGGAAGATAACTCCATTTATAGTTATATTAAAATGTTGTCTTGCCCAGTCAACTTAGGTACAAACTTCAATGTCCTCAGGTGAGCGAATTTAGGGCCATGGCCCTCTTGTTTCAATATAAGATCGAAATTAATCCATTGAGTGAACATCAGACTGTTATATTTTCACTCATGGCTTCGCTACTCGTGAAAATATAACGTCTATTGTATTTCTGGTTATTTAAATACAACGATAATACTAATTATTAATACTTACCATTCTGTTGTGAGGCTTGGTATACTTATTGTTTTATTCTGTAATCTACCAGACCTGTCAGCTTCCGCTTCTCAGTATGGGATTCACTGTTCGTCTGACAGCAGCTACCAGACGCGCATGACCCCGTGACGTAGCATATTACGCCACTCCTTCGGTACGCGCTCTGGTTTCCCCCTCTGGGCCTTACGTACCTAGGAGAGCGCGGCCTCAGATCACTACACTCCTCCCCACTTTATGAAAGAGCGCCCCTAGGCCTTTGCGACCGAGGGACCGGACGTCTGTAGCACACCTCCTTCGCTGTTGAGTGAGGAAAGTTTGACCCCGCCATTTAAGGGATCTCTGGTACCGGGTAGGCCACTGTTTAGGACCTACCGGGCATTCACTGGACGACACCCTCCAACCAGGGAGTCTTGAACATCTTACTGGGCTCTTATTAAGAATTAATTTCTAGCTAGGCGTGTGACTATTTGGGCCAGCAGAATTAGGGTTAGAGTAAACACTTTGACCGGTATAGCGTGGAAAAAGCCACACTGACCAAGTATAGGGCCAACTCCCACATCCAATCCCCTGACCTACATTTTGTAAATCCTATACCTGTTGGTCACACCCTGGATAAAATCTATGAATATAATTACATTAACCAGTGGTACATCTGATTGTCACACACTGGACGCATCTCAAGCTAAACTTATACTGATTTATGCCAGTGGTACATCTGTTTGTCACACACTGGATGATACCCTTTTAACTTTAGTGTCCTTATTCTAGTCCCCCGGGTCCCCCCTTTGCATCCCATAAGATGCCTCAATTTGCCTGGGACGAGTCCTGGAGGGGTGCGCCCCGCTCCCTGTACAGACGGATGGCATTCTCCGTCGCATGGAGCAGTGTCAGGTTCCAGGCCTGGTTCCTCATCTTCCCTACTGCCTCAACCGTATACCTGATGAAAGCTGGTGTTGACCGGGTAAAGGGCCTTTTAGCGAAGTAGGGGGCATCAGTCTCCAGCAGAAGCCTGCTATTTTCGCAGTGTCGGACTGCCTCCAGGAGATGAGCATGCTGCTGTGGTTTCCAAAAGTTCACCATTTTGGTAAACCCGAAGTAGGAGTTTGGAAAAAACTCCAACCACCGGTTCATCATTTTCACGGTGCCCGAGAAACAGTGACAGTGGATCAGCTGATCCCGGCCCACAGCACTAGACTTCAAAACGTGCAGCATGATACGCCACATCTCATCCTGGAATCTGTCCGACTCTGCACCTCTGGCATGCAGGACCAGGACATGCCTTGGTTCCAGGTATTCCAAGGCCTTCTCCATCATCTGCAACTGAGAGTCAACATCACGTGACGGCAAAGAGCGGTCAAGGCCAATCTCTCCCAGGGCAACAACATCCTTCCTTGCCACCAGATCGGCAAACTGTTCCCACTGTTCTGAGCTCAAGGGTGTGGACTTGGGTTGCACACCTACAGCCAGAACAACGCCTTGAGAGACCCAGTTTGTAATTTCAGCTGGCGAAGGGTATGTTGGCGGGTCGCAGAACACACTAACAACGCCCTGCATCTCGACTTCCCTACACACGGGCACTGGCAACCTGTTCAAGACTGCCTTGAGACTAGGCTCACAGCCTAGCATCTCAGCAGTCCTGTCCAAGTGGCAGTGGCTGTCAAAGACAATGGGCCTTCGTGGCAACATCTCCTTTTCTGATGGGGAGGGCCTAAAAAGGGACTGGAAGTCCACCTGCTGTTCTGTGGTCATTAGGGAGAATGCAAAAAGAAGCCGTCTCCAGTACAGAAGGGTCCACACTCCACTACTATTAGGGTGAAGGGTGACGTCCCTCGGCACTGGGCATTGGATTGGCTCCATAAAATCCTCAATGGACTGCCGACCAGCAGGGTTCGTTTCCTCTATCTCCTGGGAATGGTCCAAGGAGGCTGCCATCTTTGCCAGATCCTGCAAGGGTTCTTGGTTGCCAAGGATTACACCCTGCATGTAATGCAGGGCGGTCCTCCGCCTTTCAGCAACCGCCTTCCCCACCAGGCTAGGAAAAATCAGCATGGGCAGATGGTTCCCCCAGGCATGATCTTTGGTGAGTTCATCCCCACACCCCCTTATTGGGCACTTTTGGGTCGCCTTCCTATAGGAAGGGGACCTGTTCTCTCCCCCTCATAGTCTGACCTACGATTAGAATTGTAGTGGTGGCGTTGGGGCTGAAAGGCCTCACCGGTAGGAGGAAAGGTCTGGCGTGAGGGTGGGCATCGACCAGATGGGCCAGCTCGGTCCCTTGATCTGGATCCAGATGAAGAAAACCTGGCCTGACCACCATCCTGCCGATACCAACCTGATGGCCCAGCACGTTCTCTTGATCTGGAGCCAGATGAAGAGGGCCCAGCCTGGCCACCATTCTCCCGCTGTCTCTTTCTCCTCCGGCGTTCTGACCTAGAAAGGCGGACTTTTCCACCACCGGCTGGTAATGTAGGTTCAGTTTTCTTGGGTTCAGTTTTTTGGGACGTCCCTCGCACGACCTGCTGCCTTTCATCATCCTTTCTGTTCTCCAGAAGGACTGATGAAGGAGCGGTGGAGGTGGAAGCATCGCAGCTACGTCGCTGTACGAGGGCAATTCTCTGTTCCCAATGGAGGTTTAATTTCCTCTGGTCCTGGAGAGTTGGCCCCACAGCAAGGACTATACTAACCTCAGTCCCAGGTTCCGGAGTTTTGGCAACCTGTGACTGGTCTCTTGGCTCCTTTTCAGGGCTGGCTAGGAGGCGAGCTTCCTCTGCTGGAGAGATGTCCATCTCCATCTCGTCGGCAGACTGGCTAGCTGCGGACGAACCTGGCTGCTCAAACAGGTGAAGATGTTCTCCTGCTCGAGGAAGATCGGGCTGGGTTTTCAGCCGGATATCTCTGCTCTGGCCCTCTGGCATGGGCGAGGCAACTGGCTTAGATCTTGGGCCCATGTGGTGGACGTGCTGGGAGATCCAATCCCTTGACTGGAAGCCAATGGTGTCCAGCTTCTCAGCGCATGACTTGGCCCAGCTGCTTCTGGACAACTCCTTGGCGAGTGATACTTGCTCTTGCAGGACCTCCTCAGCCACCGAGCGTTTGGATGGTGGATACATGCAAACGATCTTCGTCACCTCGTCTGTTTTCACCAGACGGCGGCTCTTGGTGGCCTCCCTGATCTTATCGGCTTGGGCCTCCCATTTTGTATCCATGTTCTGAAAAGGAAGGAACCGACAGGGGTTTACTAACTGCGCCTAGCCCGAGTAATGCACTCCTTACATTTGTATTTAAGGATGTCTAATGCATCAGTCGGAGTTATGTCAACGCAGGATCCATGAAACCACTCTCTACAGTAGTCGCATTGGATCATGAACCTGCCCTGCCAAGGCTTACGACAAAAGCAGTATACCCTGTCTTCACCCCGTGCTGAAGTTGAACTGCCCGGATTACTCCTCCAATGTTTGATCCAACGTGGCAGTTCCTTATCACGACATGGCTTAATGCAGTCATGATTTGCCACAAACACAGCGTTTCTCAGTTTCACCCTGATGAGGTAGGAGGTTATTTTTGTAACAATGACTCCTGGTCCCTTCCAGGGTGGACATAGTTTCCGGCATTTCCCCTTCAGCACAGCGGTGTCCAGGATATACACAGGATCACCTACCTCATATCCCCGTTCCAGTAGTCGTAGATCGTAGTCTCTTTTCATACGCTTAGAAGTTGTACGTAAGGTTTTACGGGCCACTTCATGAGCTGTCTGGATACCATTGACTAACTGACTTACATACTCCCCAGTCCCCCCATACTTACCACTCTCTTTAGGGAACATCAAGTGTGCCGGGGTGTTAACCTCCCGGCCCAGCATGAGTTTGTTTGCAGAAAAGCCAGTCATGCGGTTTACAGAGGACCGTAGGGCACCTGCAATTTGCTGCAAGTGTACGTCCCACTTATTCTGAGACTTACCTATAAAACATCGTACGGTGTCCATAAGGGTACGGTTATACCTTTCAACCTGCCCATTACTAGAAGGTCTATAAGGCGTTGTTTGGGCCTTGTGTATTTCTAGCACTTTGCAGATTTCGTTAAACAATTGGGAGTCAAAGTTACGACCCTGATCTGAAAAGACTTGGAAAGGCATACCAAACCTGGCGAAGAAACTGTCAATAGCAGCTTTTGCTGTAGCCTCAGCTGTTTGAGTAGGCAGTGGCACACACTCTACCCATTTCGTGAACTGGTCCACCATCATAAGAACATATTCGTTCCCCCTAGGAGTTTTGGGCAATGGGCAATGGTTACACACTTCACATCCGGTGACAAACAAGTTAACATCCTGTTTCATGCCATACCAGTAATACTTTTCTTTCATGCGTTCCAGAGTCCTAGCCATACCTTGGTGGCCAGCGGAAGGCAGATTATGGTTTACTGCTATAGCAGATTCCCTCAAAGTTTTTGGAATCATTAGTTGTTTGTCATCGCTTTCCGGATCGGTCCGATACAAGACTCCACTGATCAGGACAAACAGTTCTCTGTTGAGCCAATATGACTTCGTTGCCTGACTTGTCCGGAACAGTGTTTCTGGGTTGGGATCCCCCTCATCCTTCATCCAGTCAAGGATTACAGAAATACTCGTCCGAAGCTTGCGCCTCCTCAAGCTCTTTAACGGAGAAACCCCAGCTGCTTAACCCTTTCCCTTATGCGCGCGTGTCAGCGTGTGTTTCATTATTACCTTATCAGCCCGTAAAAGCGCGACTTTATCTATTCCCTGATAAGCGCGGCTTTCCGCGGGTTATCAATTACCTGATGAGAGCGGGTTAGAGCGAGTCCTCTATTTAGCGGCTAAAATCTCATTCTTCTACTGAAATTTTACTGTCCGTGTGTCTACACATTTAAAGTGTGTTCAAATATCTTCCGAAATCCCAAATCTAATTATAGGGTTGCTACACAAATACTTTCATAAAACGAGGCTTAGGTCATTAGGTGTGACCTATTGTTGATCGGTGATCTCCGTAAGACGTGCATATAATACTGCACGCACTACTCGTCATTTTACAGAAAGTACGATCTATGTCAACTTATGAAATATGCAGAAAGTTTCTAACTGTTCCTGAGGTCAACATCTAAATATAGTTAACCAATGGAATCGCGGAATTCCATAGAGCACGCTCCACATGCATGCTATCTACAAAAATATCACAGGGGGATGCCACTTGACCGTTGCGTGACACACCGGAAGCGGGGTAATAAAGTTTCGGCTCGGGGATAAATAAAGCTTCGGCTCATCAAAAGTAAGTATAATCCTAGGCGGTAGACAGAAATATCAATCAACTACATTGTAATTAACCAATCAAGCAAATCACATCTGCAGGTCTGTGACAAATTGTTACTGTCCCATCTCGCAACTCGGGTTCTCATCTTGATCCAAACTGTAAAAATGAAACGAAAAACTGAGCTGTGAATCCTTTTGGATCCTGATGAGAACCAAGCTACTCGGCGTCTCATCTACATCAAATGTGTGTAAAACTAGAAAGAAAGTAAAAATTGAATAATGCAAAGGTGTCAAACAGTTTGGATCCTGATGCAGATCGAGCCGATCTACACGGTGTCTGATCAAGATTCAAACTGATTGCGTAGGAATTCACGTAAGAAAAAAATTCTAATAGATATCAAACAGTTACGACGCAGAGTCACTCATCATTATGATCGGGATCCAAACTGTCTGAATTTACATCAAAGGAATATTTCTTCATAAAATGTAAATCTGTTTAGATCTTGATCAGATGGCGAGCTACTCGGTGTCTCATCTTCATCCAAATCGCTTTTGATCCAAACTGTAAAAATGAAACGAAAAACTGAGCTGTGAATCATTTTGGATCCTGATGAGAACCAAGCTACTTGGCGTCTCATCTACATCAAATGTGTGTAAAACTAGAAAGAAAGTAAAAATTGAATAATGCAAAGGTGTCAAACAGTTTGGATCCTGATGCAGATCGAGCCGATCTACACGGTGTCTGATCAAGATTCAAACTGATTGCGTAGGAATTCACGTAAGAAAAAAATTCTAATAGATATCAAACAGTTATGACGCAGAGTCACTCATCATTATGATCGGGATCCAAACTGTCTGAATTTACATCAAAGGAATATTTCTTCATAAAATGTAAATCTGTTTAGATCTTGATCAGATGGCGAGCTACTGGGCGTCTCATCTACATCCAAATCGCTTTTGTAAAACTATGATAAAAAATAATTGAATGTGTTCTAAGATGTCAAACAGTTTGGATCCTGATGCAATGCCGATCTACACGGCATCTGATCAAAATTCAAACTGATTGCGTAGGAATCCACGTGAAAAAACCAATCCAATAGATATCAAACAGTTACGACGCCGAGTCACTCAACATTGTGATCGGGATCCAAACTGTCTGAATTTACCAGGTTTTTTTTTCAAAGGAATATTTCTTCATAAAATGTAAATCTGTTTAGATCTTGATCAGATGGCGAGCTACACGGCGTCTCATCTTCATCCAAATAGCTTTTGTAAAACTATAATGCAAAATAATTGAATGTTCTCTAAGATGTCAAACAGTTTGGATCCTGATGCAGTGCCGATCTACATAGCGTCTGATCAAAATTCAAACTGATTGCGTAGGAATTTACGTGAAAAATAATTCTAATAGATATCAAACAGTTGTGACGCCAAGTCACTCAACATTGTGATCGGGATCCAAACTGTCTGAAATTATACCAAAGGAATATTTAATTCATAAAATGCAATTCAGACTCTGAGTTACTAAGTATCTGAGCTATATCATTGCTTTTATCCAGATCAGACTCCGAGTTACTGAGAATCTGAGCTGTATCAATGCTTAGATCCAGATCGGACCCCGAGTTACTCGGCGTATTGTCTGGATCTTAGTTGTTTTGAAATGCTATTCTATTGTATTCTATTGTAGACAGCAGGTAAATCGTTACTCCATGCGGTATATATACTTACCATAGTAACATAAATCTAAGTAAAAATATATTGGAAATATATTGACTTGTATCGTTTTCACCCAATTGCATGCAACTTATTCAAACTTAAAATTGTATGAAAATTACACCGTTAGCAAGGACATTTAATTGTCTACAAACTTTACATTTACACTGTTATGATTTTGTGAAGCAAAACAACAGTTATAAGGGCTTGAAAATAGCAGGTACCATAAATCTAAGTGTCAGTAATAAAAAGGATTGGAAATATATTGACTTGTATCGTTTTAACCCAGTGACTTTCTACTTATTCATAGTTCAAATTGTATAAGAATAGTACCGTTAGAAAGGGAATTAAATTTTCTCCAAAATTGACATTTACACTACTATGCAATATTTAAGCAAAAAGGCATTTAATAGGGATTGAAAATTGCAGGTGTCAAATTCACGCTAATTTTCCAATATTTCCAATTAGGTGTATTGGTGAGAGTGTGTACTCTTATCAGACAGATACTGGCTATAGATAGCCAAATATCTCTTATCTATATCCCTGACAGATACGCCTTTGAAGTTATTGCTATGAGGTAAAGGGTTATTAAACTCTCACCCTGGGCATTAGGCTGTTCTGTATCCAGTGTGACCTTTCTCTCAGGTCTCACCTCAACCTTTGGACCCCCCTGTGAGTTTCCCTGGGTTTCCCCCCTGGATGTATCGGCATTCCCTCGGGTGGTGACAACATTAATGCTCACCACGTCCGGATGGCTTCCCCACTCTCCCTCTTCCCAAGGGATTGAGTCAACCACATCACGGAAAGCAGCCAGCTCATCCGGGCCGACCTCCCACTGGTGACAAGGAACCCGTTTAGTTTCCTTGTCTGCAGTTTCGACCTCCTGGATGTCTGCAAACACACGTTGTTCAGTGCAGTCTACCTCGGCACCCATACTTACAGACAAAACTGTCTTGCCACTGTCACTCTGACTCCCAGATTCGGCATAGAACTTCCTGTGGACATCCCGTGTTTCCTCCTGGCAATCCAGCATTCCCGTCACCATAGCAATAGCTTTGGTGCCTTCCATGTTAGCCAATGGGATAACATCATCCACCCCCTCTGAAAACGCAGCCCAGTTTTCATGCGCTCGTTCGCAGTATCTACACCCACCGCACGGCAATTGATCCAGGCGCACCCCCGCGCTGTATGCTCCACACTGTCCATCCCCGGCCTGTTTCCGAGACAATGCATCTGCATTACAGTGCATGCGACCTGCCCTGTGTTGCAACACCATATTATACCGAGACAGTTCTTCCAACCATCTCGCCAACTGCCCCTGCGGCTCCTTGAATCTCATTAGCCATCTCAAGCTTGAGTGGTCAGTTCTGACTGTAAAGGGTTTTCCCAAAAAGTAGTAGCGGAATTGTCTGGTAAACCGCACTACCGCCAACAGCTCTTTACGAGTCGTACAATATCTCCTTTGCTCCTTGGTCAAAGCGAAGCTACCATACGCTATAACTTTCTCTTTCCCATCTTGGATTTGAAGGAGTTCAGCCCCAATGGCTACATCACTGGCATCTGTATCCAGGATAAAGTCATCCTGAGTGTTAGGGAGTGCCAGCACTGGAGGTGATGAAGTTAAAGCTTTTTTCAATGCTTCAAATGCTGCAGCCTGTTCCTCTCCCCACATGAAACACTTCTGACCAGTTACCGCATATAATGGTTCAGCCAGTTTGGAGAAGTTCTTGACAAACGACCTGTGGTAGTTTGCCAAACCCAAGAAGCTTTCAACTTCCTTTGCTTTGGTAGGTTCTGACCAATCCTTAACAGTCTCAATGTCATGATTGGACATTTCAAGACTGTCCCCAGTTACTGTTCTTCCAAGAAATTCTATTTCCTTCTGGAAAAAGGCACATTTCTTGGGCTTCAGTTTTAGGCCATACTGGCGTAGTCTTCCCAGAGCCTCCTTCAAATTCTGGAGATGTTCCTCAAAACTGGACCCCAAAACAACTATATCATCCAGGAATGCCAACACGGTTTTCCAAGATAGACCACGAAATACAAGGTTCATGATACGGACGTAGGTAGCAGGTGCTCCACAGAGCCCAAATCCCATACGCACATGCTCAAATAAACCATACTTCGTTATAAAAGCAGTCTTCTTGCGATCATCTTCTTGAATAGGCACCTGCCAATAAGCCGAATTTGCATCGAGTTTCGAGAACCATACGCTTCCAGAAAGGGTGTCTAAGCAGTCGTCTACTAGGGGCAAAGGGAAAACATCCTTAGTCGTGACATTGTTTAAAGCGCGATAGTCAATGCACCACCTGACCGAGCCATCTCGTTTCCGGATTAAAACTGGAGCTGACGCCCAATCCGAAGTCGATTCTTGTATGACACCCGCTTTTAACATTTTCTCCAAATGGGCCTCTTCTTGCCCAGCAAAACACGCGGGAGTATGGCGCATACGTTGTTTTATGGGCCGCGAGTCCCCTGTATCTATTTTATGTTCGACCGTGGAGAAGTTCCCCAAATCAAACTCATCCTGCGCAAAAACATCTTGGAATTCAACCAAAAGCTCCGTGAGATGATTACCTTGTTTCTCGTCCAAGTGTTCACTACATTCATTGAACACCTGTGTCAAGTGGTCAGGGATCACTCTGGTGTCAGACTGCCCCCGGGGATCAAACCCCAGTTGCCTGTCTGAGACCAGTGATGTACTCAGAACTGATGGTGGATTTACATTGGAGTTACTATTATTTTCCTCCACATTACCTTCCTGCAGTACTTCCGCTATGGCGTATGCTCGACCAATTTCTGCACCCTTACTGACTTGTTTGTACCTATCAGTTGGGTTAATTAAGCACAAGACAGGATCTTCTTTAGACTCACGAACAATTCAGGGTATAAAAAATTTGTCCTCATACTTACCTGCAGGCTCAACAACATAGTCTGGCAATGGGGCATCCATTTTACACCGCACCCGGACAACGAAATGTGGAGGAATTACTTGCCGTTTTACGACTGTAACTCGGGATACCCGATTTAGACCCAGAGTTGAATCGCCATCAAGCGTAATCGCCATGCCATCAAAGTGCAGAATTCCGCGACCCAAATCTAAAACAGACTTACCTGTACCATGCAGAATGTCGAATCCGAGCAACATGTCTTGCTCTATAGGTGCTACATACACTTGCTCAGAATACCATCTGCTTAACAGGGTTTTCCCTTGCATTTTGTAAATAAGAGTCCTAAGGACCCTCAAACCTTTCACTTTGAGAGTCTCTCGGCATATTTGGGGGTCCCAAATTAATTTAATTTGTAAATGCATAACAAATAAATTGCAAAACCTTTGTAAACTGTTTAACAGTGCAAATTTATGATTAATCTCTTATGGTATATGAAGCATACCCCACATCAGTATCTACATATCTAAAAATTTGCGGGTTTGGAGTAAAATGTGGTCAAAGATTTGAGGGTCCTGGGGACTCTTGGGGTTGGACAAATAGGGGTCCCAGGTGACAGAATTGCGTCCAAGATGCAGGAAACCTGCGTCCGGGAAAACCCTGACTGCTACCAATTTTGAGTTGGACCGGACCAGCTATAAACCCTGACATGGCCATGTCTCTACCTGCCGCCATGAGTTTTACCGTCCTTTGTTTACGGGGAGGGTTACTCAATGTGTTATACACCCTGTCAGATACAATAGTTACCTGCGCTGCTGTGTCCACAACGGCTTTTACGGGTTGACTGCCTAACTTTATGTTTACTGAGTACTGAGATACTGACCTTACTTGACAAACCAATACTTCCTCTAAAGCATTGCTACCGACTCCCTCAGGCACAGGATCCAATTTGCCCGCTCTTACGGAGTCTTGTGCTGTTTGCACATTCTTCAGGTTGTGGCCTACAGTCGTTGAGGTCGAGGGTTGGCCTGCGCTCCCAACCTGGGTCTGTTTAACGACCCCCGATTAGGACACTCACGCTTGAAATGACCTTCAAGTCCACATAAAAAACAGCCCTTTGACCTTTCTTTAGGTGCGAACCTAGGCCGTCTGTCTAACTTATCGGAGATAGATTTTTGCAATCTCTCCTCCAAACTCTGTAGGGCCTGCATAAAATCTACCGGGGCTGAGGGGCTCTTATCAGTGCAACAGATCTGATTAACAGATGGGTCCCCTTCAAAGTCACCTCTACGCCAGATCCGATCAGGCTTGGCCTTCCCATACATGGCTGAGTGCACTTGTTGAAACTTGCGCACATCCTGAATTGCGCTTTGCACCGACTGTGGTTCACGCATACAGACATAATGGCCGGCATCCTTGTCTAGCATACCCTGACAGAATCGGTTTACTGCCTGGCCTGTTGTAAAGCTACAGGGCAGGTCTTTGTAAGCCTTGTCTGCCAAAGTCATTACCCTATCTGCCCACTCCTCAAGAGACTCCCCAGGATTTTGGGTTGCCTGTTGAAAATGAACTTGGGCAGCAGCTGGTACATCCTGCTCACCAAACCGATCAGACATCCTTGACATGAGGTCTGCATAGGACAAGGGATTGTTGCTATCGTTTATTATAGCGTAATAATCCAATGCCTTGCCCTTGAGACTCCAACAAAGACAATCCAGACACTCGGTTTCTGTCCACCTGCAGGCTGACGCATATCTGGTGAACTGCATCTGGAATGCCTTCCAATTCCCCCTCCCATCATATGATAAATGTTTTGGGAAAGAGCTCATTATATCCCTAGGTCTGTATGGACCCGCTGCTGCACTAGGTCGAGGCGCCGGTAAGGGGGCTGGACCTGCTGGCGGGAGTATGGGTGTAGGGGTTTCAAGTTTTGAAAACGTCATGGGATTTTTACCTGTACTTGAATGCAGTGGTGACGGGACTGGTAAGTCTCTGTTAACACCACTAGACGCAATATAACTACCCCTAGGCGCAATATAATTTGGGCCCCCCTTTGATGGAGTAAGATCCGCCCTTGTGTTCGGTGCAACTGGTACAGCGTCACATAGGCTTATTTGGCGAGCTAACTCCGCCAGGGAAGAGTCTAAATCTTGGGCATTTTCTTGGCCACCCATTTCCCCAAATTGAATCTTGCGTTTAGTTGGTATGTCACGCGGAACATCAGGTAAGGAATCCGCTAATGACATATCATGAGGCACCCCAAATGTGAGTTTAAGGGACAGGGATGCAGGTACGGTTCGCTCTTTTTAAAGCCCACCCCCTTCTGCTCAGACCTGCCTACTCCAAATATTGGTCTACTTGTTGACACTTTCTCGTCGTCCTCCTCACTTTCAGCATCCGAGGAGTCTGTGTCAAGGTGTAGTTTTTGATTTGGCGTAAAATCAACCATGGACATTACCTCATCATCTAAACACCTTCTAGAGATTGTTTGCAAAACCTCTGGTGTTATATTCCCAGAGCTATTGCGAACTGCAATTATTGCTCTTGCAAGCTTTAGTTTAATCCCTGGGATTCTGATCAGATCCTCCAAGGGGCAATAATTGATAGCTATTTGCCTGAAATAGAAACTGGTGGCTGGATCCGCCATTGCAAAATGGTTTGGATCCGCGCCCGCCTCGGCCATTTTGTTTTACAACTGTCAAAACGGGATTTATTTGCAGGTTCGTTAAAAACGATAAATACTGGAAATAAATAACACCTAAACCGCTTCCACACAATTGTAAATGCAAAAACAATTATTATTTACGCCTCCTTTAAACCTATCAAGATCGACAGAAAAGGCCCGCACCTCAAATGTCAACATAGAAATTCTCGCGCTTGCGCAGTTCTGTCAATCTGTCTACCAATGTTTACTTTCCACCGGCTCCCGTCGAGTTTCAATTGAGATTAGATCTGGATCCAACTCTAAAAGAAAGTCGCGTAAGCCTTGGAAAGCAAACGAATTAAACTGGACTCTCGTCGTTTAACGAAATGTGCAGTTGTAATTCAAATGAGAGAAACGGCCTGCCGCCTCAAAGTGAAAGTTAATTTCAACTTCAATGCCCGCCGCCGGTACAGTAGCGCTTTCCCTCACAGGCGAAAATTGATTTCGTAAGACTTCTGACACCAATATTGTATTTCTGGTTATTTAAATACAACGATAATACTAATTATTAATACTTACCATTCTGTTGTGAGGCTTGGTATACTTATTGTTTTATTCTGTAATCTACCAGACCTGTCAGCTTCCGCTTCTCAGTATGGGATTCACTGTTCGTCTGACAGCAGCTACCAGACGGGCGCATGACCCCGTGACGTAGCATATTACGCCACTCCTTCGGCACGCGCTCTGGTTTCGCCCTCTGGGCCTTACGAACCCAGGAGAGCGCGGCCTCAGATCACTACACGTCTGATGTTCACTCAATGGATTAAATTTCTATCTTATACTGAAAAAAACAATTATCCTCTATTTATTCGTATATTTTGAAAGAAGATTTTTGAAGTTAACTCTAAATTTCTCCAATATGCATTGTTTGAGATATCAGGCTCCAAACTGTTTGCCATTGAAATAATTGTTTTAGCACAAACATGAGAAAGAATAATGTCTTCTCCACCTTATCATATTTGATTTGTATAACTCTTCATCAAGAAGCTTCAGATAAATAAATCACTATACTTTACATGTAAGCATATTGCTCATTGAACTGGTTTTGAATCAAATTTTCTTCAGTTCACAACGTAAAAATTAACTTTTACAGTTGATGGTTTTGACCACTGCTTTTGTCATCTTCAGAATGCTAATATTGCACATGTCATGCCCTGGATTTTCCACCACGTTCTGTAACAAAAAACTGGTTGTAGACTTCAATGAGAGCATTACCGTAATTTCCGGCAAATAGCCCGCGGGCTATCTCATTCTTTAACAGTCAATGAGGGGCCTGCGGGCTATCTAACGGAGCGGGCTATATGACGAATCTTTTTGCCTATCGGGATTGTGGAGACAAAAAAATAAAATAAAAGAGCTACGGTAGTGTAAAATGACTGTTTCCGGGAGTAATTTGATCACGGCATATTCCATGTATATACATTGTAGGAACAATAGCGGTCTATAGCTACTTTAATTCGATGCTCTGAATATCTATACACGTTGCAAATTGTGTAGATCTATAATTAAACATTTGCAGAAATATTATCTACTTCCAAACTGTTGTTTGCTAAATTAAAAAATCGGTTAACTAAGGAAACAGGGGCGTAGCCAGCGATACGCACGTGCGTAACATCAGTTTGAAAAATGAAACATGGCCAAAAATGGCATAAAAACGAAGGCTAAGGGGGGTTAGACCTTAAAGTCTAAAATGAAGATTCCAAACACACATCAGAGCTCACCATTTCAGTTCTAATTTCCATTTTTCTCCCCGGGGGAGAACCCCCGGACCCCCCTCCAGCATTGATCAATTTCAAGTTTTAGAAAACCAATAACTTAGTAACTACAAAGATGGCAGCTCAAGCCTACGGTGCTACATGTAATCTGCTACATGTACCTCTCGTGCGTCTAAACATTGATTCAAATAGTTATATAATGTTATGTCTTATATAACGAACCTTTGAAGAAAATTGTATGGATCACATATTTCGTA
The DNA here is from genome assembly GCA_922989275.2 of Gari tellinella. NCBI lineage: Eukaryota > Metazoa > Mollusca > Bivalvia > Cardiida > Psammobiidae > Gari > Gari tellinella. The sequence goes on along the minus strand of OV277857.1, from coordinate 34,928,272 downwards.
TTTAATGCCCAAAATCCCCCACCAACAATTTTTCATAGTTCATATACATGTGGACTCCACTTTCATCGGTCAAGTTCAAGTTTCAGAAAATAAAGAACTTAGTTACTAGAAAGTTGGCAGCCTGAAAAACTTCTACAGTGTTTCGTGTACTTCTCGTGAGTCTTAAAGTCAAATAGTTCTAGCAGTGGAAAAATTAGTCACAAAATAAGGTTGTGTCTAATAAAACAGAGCCTTCAAAGCAATAGTATGGTTCACGTTGATCGTATTCAGTGTCCCTATTCCCTCCAAAAACACTTCAGAGCTCACCATTTCAGTTCTTGTTTCCATTTTTCTCCCCGGGGGAGGACCCCCGAACCCCCACTTGCACTTTTCAAGTTCGAGTTTTGGAAACTCAGGATCTTAACAACTACAAATTTAAATCAGCATCATGAAAAATAAATACGGTGCTTCATGCACCTCTCGTGCGGCAAAGTCAAATTATTATAGCGGAAAAAATGTTAATCACTAAATTTATTGTTATGTTATAACGGAGCTTTGAACACAATTGTATGGTTCACGTTGATCGTATTCAGTGCTCCAGATCCCTCTAAACACACTTCAGAGCTCACCATTTCAGTTCTTATTTCCATTTTTCTCCCGGGGAGGACCCCGAACCCCCACTTGCATTTTTCAAGTTCGAGTTTCGGAAACTCAGGATCTCAACAACTACAAATTTAAGTTGACATCATAAAAGACTACAGTGCTTCTTGTATATACCACTCGTGCGGCTAAAAGTCAAATTATTTTAGCAGAAAAAAACGCTAATCACAAAATTTAATTATATGTTGGACACATGTGTATAGTTCTCATAGATCGTATTCAGTGCTCCAAATCCCTCTAAACACACTTCAGAGCTCACCATTTTACTTCTAATTTACTTTTTTCTCCCGGGGGAGGCCCCCCGGACCCCCACCAGAAGGAGGGGGTACCCACCTCCCGCACCCTCACCCTGACGTGCGTAACATTCGTTCAAGCCTGGCTACGCCGCTGGGAAACTATATAAAAAAGAATGTGAAACGGTTTGGATTCTGTTGAGACGCTGATTTACTCAGCGTTTAAACAGGATCAACAGTGTTTGCAACTATAACACAAGTCGCGATTAGCAGGCAAAGGGTAAAATTCATTTCACGAAAAAACACGAAGCACAATAGGATGCATGAATAACAATACAACCAATACAATCACCAGTGCTTTATTGTTCTCCAACAGCTAACAACCTGTATTGCGCAAGTTTTCACAGGTTTATCAAACCTCATATGAGATTAAAACTAGTCATACCCGTATCGATCTATTCAACAAATACAACCATTTGGATCCATACTGTTTTCATTGGTCACCAATGTTTTAAAAATTTACCGTTGTCAGTAGAATTGCGATCTTAATATAAAGAATAACATAGAATAAAAGTTATAATACTATTCAGCATTTTACTTTGATAACACAAAGACGTTAATAGTTTAATACATACAATCGGTGCTCCTTAGCGATGAATCCTACGATGTGTAGGTTTCACAATATGGCTGCGGGCATATAGACGGTGCGGCTTATTTGCCGAATCTTTTTTCATTTTTCTGCGGGCTATATGAAGGTGCGGGCTTATTGCCGGAAATTACGGTAATGGGCATCCTAGTCTATGACCTATTTTGATACATGTCTGACTATTTCTGACCTGTCTTTTCAGCATGCTCTCATGTTGCACCTGAAAGAAAAATTTGGGTAAGTTTTGCAATTTAAGATACATTGTTAATAACATCGCTATAAATAGTAAATGGAATAGACCTAATTGACAACTGGAATTTGATATTTAACACATAACCCCGTACCCTGTTTCTTGTTTCAAGACAGATTGTAGCTTAAAGCAGGTTGAAAGTAAAGCAGAAGGTGCCTTAAGTCCACTTAAAGCAGGTTGAAAGTAAAGCAGAATGTGCCTTAAGGCACATTTTGCCTTACTTTCAACTTACTTTAAGCTACCAGAGCTACTAGAATACAGAAAATATTTCATATAGAACATATTCATGACTGTAATGGGTTAAAGTTTCTGAGGTAAATACATGTGTTAATATTGTACAGTAGGAACTGCAGTTTTATAATTTTGATTTATGTATTGACTGAATAGAATTTAAAACTTCGGTGAGAAACATGAAAACAATGCTGCATGCCAATCTTTCAAGTGAATGCTGTGTTAATACAGTAGAACCTCTCTATTACGACCACTAAATTGTGTCAAATATTAGTCGTTTAAGAAAGGTGACTGCTTAAAGCAATGTGAAAGTGAAACAGAAAGCTCCTACAGGAGCTTTCTGTTTCACTTTCACATTGTTTTAAGCTGTCACCTGTCCTTTATACGGACAATTAGCCTTCTATTTAGTGGTCGTAATAGAGAGGTTCTACTGTATAACAATACTCTGATATTATCAATAAGGTTTGACCTGACGGTCATCACTTTCCGTCAGCTTTCGTTGGTACAATCGGTGGTACAATCGGGAGTTTCCGGATACTTTATTGATGTATTACCTTAGCCGATACCAAAAGTCACTGTGTTGCAATAGCTGAATGGATAGCGTTAATGACTCGTTGTGGAAGGGTCATGGGTTCGATTCTCGGTACTGTTTTGTAAACTTCGGCTGTAAATATTTTTTAAATAGTAAAAAATTAAAAGTTTAGTATGCCTTAAACGATACTAAAATAAATCAGTCAGCAATTTTTTTGAAAAACGGCCTGCTGCCTGATGCCTTTTGATGCTTGACGAAATACAAAAGTAACGCATAGTGCTTTCTGGGAGTGTTTTGCATAACGTGGTGTTCTTTGGACCAGTTTTCTAGCCAAGTTTTTCCTAGGCAAGTAGCACTGTACTCTATTTCATATACATGTACATGCAATTGCATGAATGTCATTGTTTGCATGCGTCTATCCGCATTTTTAAAAAAAATACATGTACATATTCAATAAATAATACAAAACTCTACCGGGGATCGAACCCAATACCCTTACCTTGGTAGCGCGGCGACCTTACCACTGAGCCATCACCGACTGTATTTATCTATAACCGATAACACTATTCCAGTTCGAGTCACCGTTGAATTGTCTATTCTCAATACACTGTAGTTGTTTTCGGAAGCTAACGAATAACTTACGGAAAAAGACGGAATATGCATGAACCGTCAGGTCAAACCTTATCGACAATACTTGAATACTTTTATTAACAAAGCTATGACAAAACTGTTTTGGAATAAAATTAAGGGCTGTTTATGGTGGAAAGAAATATACAGATGTTGCTACAATTAAAGACGTTTGGAAGTGGAAGAATGGCCCTGTGTTGAAGGAAATTCTTGAGGCACCATTTGATACAAAGGTAGGGAATAAAGGCTCTTGTATTTCTCCATTAAGCCTTACCTTTACAGTCATTTAACCCGTTCCCTTATAGAAGCTCTTTTTACCACATTCACTTCTTCTTCATAGAGATTCCGTTTCATGCTTTTACCATGCTTGGTAAAAGAGCCAAAGAAAATTGTTCCTGTATATACCCTGATAGGGGGTTGCTTAAGTCAGGCTGAAAGTAAAATAGAATTTTCCTGAAGGTACTTTCTGCTTTACTTTCAACCTGCTTTAAGCAATCACCTGTGGTAAACACTGAAATGACGCTTTGGGGGGAGAGATTTTTAGCGGAAAGCTCAAAATGTTTTTCATGAATAGTCTCAAAATAGTTTTTAGCTCACCTGAGCCGAAGGCTCAGGATGAGCTATTGTGACCGCTCTTCGTCCGTCATCGGTCGTCCGTCCACATTTTCAAACAACATCTCCTCAGAAACTACTGACCCGATTTCAACCAAACTTTATCAGAAGCATCAGTGACAAGGGGGAACGAAATGTTGTTCAAAGATTTTGGCTAGAGTTATTCCCCTTGCTTTGGGACCAGATTTTCTAACATGACCGTATAGACAACTTTTAATACATAAGAAAATCTTTAAAAATCTTCTTCTCAGAAACCAAAAGGCCAAGACCTTTGATATTTGGTATGTATCATAACCTAATGATCTTCTACCAAGATTGTTCAAATTTTGACCCCGCCCTGGGGCTTATCAGTTTTTCTTAGGAAAACCTTTGAAAATCTTCTTCTCTGAAACTTTATGGCCTAGATCATTAATATTTGAGATGTAGCTTTGCCTTATGGTCCTTTACCTAGATTGTTCAAATTATGACCCCCGGGTCAAAATTGGCCCCGCCCGGGGGCTTATCAGTTTTACATAGACTTATATAGGAAAACCTTTAAAAATCTTCTTCTCTGAAACTGTAAGGCCCAGATCTTTAATATTTGACATATAGCTTTGCCTTGTGGTCCTCTACAAAGATTGTTCAAATAATGACCCCCGGGCCAAAAATGGCCCCGCCCTCGGACTTATCAGTTTTTCATAGGAAAACCTTTAAAAATCTTCTTCTCTGAAACTGTAAGGCCTAGATCACTTATATTTAACATGTAGCTTTGCCTTATAGACCTCTACCAAAGTTGTTCAAATTATGACCCCCAGGCCAAAAATTGCCACGCCCTCGGGCCTATTAGTTTTTCATAGGAAAACCTTTAAATTTCTTCTTCTCTGAAACCGTAAGGCCAAGATCATTTATATTTGACATGTAGCTTTGCCCTATGGTACTCTACCAAGATTGTTCAAATTATGACCCCTGGATCAAATTTGACCCCGCCCCGGGGCTTATCAGTTTTACATAGACATATATAGGAAAACCTTTGAGAATCTTCTGCTCTGTAAGGCCCCGGGTAGCGTTTCATAAAGAATCTTATCTTATCTTAACTATTTATCGTATCTCCCGGACTTACGTCAATATCTTAGTTAAGATACAACCGTTTCATAGTCCTCACTTATCTCTCTCTTAACCGCAAAACTTATGTAAGATAAGTTTTATCGTAACCTTAGGAAAGTGTCCTGACACCGGTTATAAAATGACCACGTGATACCGACAAACAAACAACAAAATGGACGACAAAACACAGTAAATCGTAACGGTTCGATGATAAAATACGTGTATTGTTGGAATGTGATCTGGCAACAACGACATAATGCACTGAAGTTGTTTTATGAGTGACATAGGCATCAGAACGAACCAAATCGTGTGCTGAATGCAGATACAGGTAAGTTTATGGCGAATATCAGCTACAATTTATCGACCTTCGACAAATTATACCCAAGTCCCAACACAGGGGCCTGTCCCAACCCTTATCCCGATATTTACGTCAAACCAATATTAGGCCTACTAGTTTTTCTGTATAGAAGACGAGGGTTGAATGGAACATTTGGACCATGTTTATATTTATTGATCGTGGATGTCACTTCTAAAGGAGAAAAACACAGTTTGGGTGAAATATCCTAGTGTAGCTTTTTGCATCTATTTCTAATGTGATGTGTGATCGATGTGATTAAATCAATTTGTCTAACTCAAGTGTTTTTGCACAGTCAAATAAACGGCCAATTTACCTTAAACAAAATAAAGAGACAAATATAGTATGTGACGAGCACCTGTGCTATTGACTTAACCCCATGATTACGAAAAACATTTCCTCTTATTTCCTTTTTTGCCTTTGGGTCACATGTTTGAATCCTGATCAGAACAATTTTCATTAAGTTGGGTTTTTTCTGAACATGAATAAATTTCCTCAATTAATATTTAAGGTAGAACACCCCAGAAAAGATCAGAGCAATGTCAGTGCTCAATCAATACCAAACCATGTTTGAGCATGTTTCAATACTGACCGTTAGTTGGTGAGAATGGTCAATAGCTCCATGTAGAGGGCTGGTATTGAGTGACATTGGCCAGGATCTTATCAGCTTTTTAGGGGCGTATTACCTTAAGGGTTTATATTAGTACCGACATCCATTTGGAATTTATGGGACAATGCCCATACATATGGTTAGTTTCTTTAACTCATTCACCCCTGAAATTTTAATGGACAATTCCCATTTCAAAATACGTCTAGTAAAATTTTGACTATTTAGGGATGATTTTAACAATATATTTCAAAATGACGAACAGTGTATACCCTGATCAGAGGGCTCCATAAGGAGCCCTCTGACCAGGGTCTTACTCTATACTGTTTGCATAGGACAAGTGTAATCCTCACAGGTATACTGTTTGTAAATGATGAGTATACTTGTTACTAGGGTCGAATGTGTTAACCCTTTACCTGATAGCCTACTTTTAGTATTGAAGATAGTTGACTAATTAAAGCAGGTTGAAAGTAAAGCAGAATGCGCCTTAAGGCGTATTCTGCTTTACTTTCAGCTTGCTTTAAGCTATCATGTGCTAAGATATCGAAAATATTCCCTATAATAAATAATCATAACTGTATATATTGGAACTATTTTCTTCAGCGGAGGAATAAATCATATTCGCTATAAAGCGCTACTATGGGTTAAAGGGTTAAACAGAGACGTTTAAAATTGCTTTAGAAAGTAAATTATGAAGAAAACATTAAAATGACCATATTTGATATTTGCAGTGGAACACCATGGCAGTCCAACATACCAGAGAAGCCAGGACTAACAGGATGAGGACCCTCCTCTAGTTACTAGAGTTCAAGGTAAATTATTTTGCATCCTTACAGTCAAACTTGTTTGAAGCAGTCAATCATACAGAAGTGAAAAAGAAGTCTTGACAACAGGTCACACCCTTAATTCAAAACAAACATACATCAGAAATTTCTTTTTGGAACTTTCTGATGTGTGTTTGTTCTGCATTAGTAAAATCAAATTTTAGCATTATCGGCACATCTAAAGAGTGGCTATAGACATAATTATATAATTTTAAATACATTCAAATTTGTAGACACTAAAGCGTAAACAATACTAAAATAAAGCCTTTTCTAGCATATTGGAGTACATGGATATCAAGGGGCTCAAAACTTGCACTTCTTTATAATATAATTATTGTGTGCAAATATCAAAATCAATTACAAACTGTAGTTTGGAGAGAGAATAATCTTATTTGATATGTCATTTGACATATCACACCTTTTTTGAAGGGCAGTTAACTCTTGACTTTTGATCATTTCTATTATATGCAAGTTTGATAAAGATTGGATAAAATTGTGGTCTCTAGAGAGTAAACACTAGTAAATCTGTTATCAACAGACATTCAAGTATCACAAAAGCTCTATCTGAGTTTTGCTCAGGTGAGCTAAAAATGCCTCTATTACTTTGTCAATGTTAAGAGCTATACATCATCATCATCATCTTCAGTAATCGCCTCACTCTGTGAAGAGTATACTCACGATTTGGTAAAAAAAACTGAAACACTGATTAAATTAAGCCTATTAGTTTTACAATATTTCAAAGACTTAGTTACTGTTATATTTGACCACCATTTGTCCACTCTGTGTTTAAGACAGGGTATGCATACAGTGAGATGAAAATTAAACAGAAAGCTTCTTTCTGTTTTCTTCTCATCTTGTTTCACCATCGAAAAAAATAGTTTCAATTTAATTGAATTTATGCACTCATAAACAAGTATCAAAAAAAAATTTCTATATCCTATCAGATTGTAGCTTAAAGCAGGCTGAATGTAAAGTGGAATGCGTCTTAAGACACATTCTGCTTTACTTTAAACCTGTCTTAACACATTACCCCATTAATACGCCTTTTTATGTCTCTAATTTGCTCAGATACTAAAAAATAGTTCCATTTGATACAGTCATGGGTATGTACCATAAGAAATATTTTCTTTATCCTTGCAAATTATAGCTTAAAGCAGGTTTGAAGTAAAGCAGAATATGCCACGAGGCGCATTCTGCTTTACTTTCAACCTGCTTTAAGTAGTCACCTATCTTCAATACTAGAAACCGTTTATGGGGTAATGGGATAAGTGCTCATCTAGCTGTCCCCAAAACTAGAAACAGGTTATTCGGTAAAGGATTAAAAGCATCAATAAACAGTGACTGGTAGTGTGGAGAAAAGGGTAAATCACCAATTGTATTGGTGTAGTGTATGAAAGGGATGCATGGGTAGTTAATTAAAGCAAGATATTTTCACATCAGTTTATTAAAGTATTGTTGATAACAATTTAAATCACATGTATTACACAAAAAACACAACGGTCTATTGTAATCCAGTCGGAAATTGTACAAATTCTAAAGAGATTCCCATGGTCTGCACTCTGAAAAATATGAAAACAAATAGTATGGTCATTATCATTACATAACTTATTTTGCTTCAAAGTGAATGTGAACCAATGATCAAGTTAACTCGCTCAACACTTAGTAGTTATTAGGTTCCCTTGTGGATTATTTGAGTTTAACTGTTATAAAAACATGAAACAGTCTACTTGGAATTCTGGGTAGTTTAATAAATACTGGTCTAAATTACCAAACAATATAGACCCTCATCAGAGGGCTCCTATAGGAGCTCTATGATCAGGGTCTACACTGTTTGCAAATTAAATGAGTAATTTCAAAATGTAATGAGTATATTTGAAACAGGTCAATGGTGTTGAAAGAGTTAAATAGTTGATGCCAGGATTAACCCTCACTTGAAGTGTAAAGAAAGCATCTATTAAAAAAAGAAAAGCAGAGCTCCAGATAAGGGGAGTATTTCAGAAACTAAAATCTTTATTTCTGCATTAAACAATGGTGTCACTACTCATAAGAATCGTTTTTAGAAGATTCTTATGAGTAGCAACACCATAGGGTTTGATACTGATATGAGTGAAACAAGGTTTGATTTACTCCGTCTTATCTGACGTTCTGAAAAAGGACACTTATTTTCAAGAGAAAAGTCTAAGCTCCTTGGTGATAAAAAATTTCAAAGTATTGTAAACAAGTGAAAACAAGCTTGATAAAATTGACTTTTTATAAATTAATACATATACAGTAAAACCCCTCTGTTACGGCCACTAAATTGTGTTCATTATAGGTGTTTACGACAAGTGACTGCTTAAAGCAAGGTGACAGTAAAGTTTTATTTTCACCGTGCTCTAAGCTGTCACCAGTATTTTACATGTATATAATAAATTAGACTTTGTATATAATATATATAATTTTGCTTATAATAGAGAGGTTGTACTGTATATAATTTGGTTGTACACATAATTACTATAATAATGTATTTTTTATTTCAGGTTTCATCAACACAGATGTTGCAACAACAGATTGCATCTACAAGGATAATACATCTAGACAGTCTATGATATTCATTGAACTATATTTTGTATAATTTATAAATCATATCAATGACACCTGCAGTTAAATAAATCCATTGAGCTTGTTCTGATAAAATTTAATTAAATATGAAATATTGAAGTTTTGTTGTTTTGCATCTCCAACATTCAACACCGATCATCAATATTATTTGTTTTGTACTGACCTTGTAAAAACTTGAATAACTAACCATATATGATAAATACTTTCCCTTTATGGAACTTTTTCAGCGTTTTAAACAGACGGCTGCTTAACCCACTGTACCCCAGAAATGAGTATACTCATAGTTTACAACCAGTCAGAGAGTACCTGTAAAAAGTTCACTTTTCCTATGCAAACAGTGTGGACACTGATAATGGGGTCCTTAAGGTAGAACTCTGATAATGGTCTGCACTGTTTATCATTTTGTGATATATTAAAATCACCCTAAAAAGAAAGAATGAATAATACTTAATTGGAAATTTGAACTGTCCGCTTGATGTTTAAATCATTCCCTAGCAATGAGTATACTCATCATTTATAGAATATCTGTAAAAGTACACTTGTCTTATGCAAAAATTGAATACCCAGATCAGTGGGTTCCTTAAGGATTATAAAAGCTACAAAAGGAGCCCTCTTATCAGGGTATGCATTGTTTGTCATTTTGCAATATATTGTATACAACAACCTTTAATAGTCATAAATGACCTAGAATTAATTGGAAACTGGAATTATTTATTAAAATATTCTGGTAGAATGCGTAAAAAGGGAGATATTCATAATTAAGATAATTTATAAGCATTAGCCCTATCCTGTTTAGCCTAATGTGTAAATCAACTACATCCAACTCAGACCAACTGTACTTAAGGATACAAGCAGAAGGACAAAATATGAGTGGTCTGCTTAAGTATCATCTTACTTGAAGCGACTCGCAACCAGAAGGTGTATTTGCAAAAATAAAAGAAAATACTCAAATAAAACCAAATGTGTAGCATTATCGTGCATCTGACATTAGAAAAATATGATCGGTCTAAAAACCCATTCTTAAAAAGTCTTCAAATATTACTTTTTTAGATATTTTCCATCCTTTTATACGTGGGCATCGAAAGACGTTATACAAATTGATAACCGACTCAGACATAAACCCGAGTCGAATTATGTACTCTCCATCGTTACACATTGAAGTATGTAAAATTGATCAAAGATATATGAACAGTCCGGTGGCTAAATGGTTTCCTTATTTTGCTTTTCTCTCCCCGCATGGCGGATCCCGGGTTCGAATCCCACCAGAGCTTAATATTTTTTTTTATTGAAATACATTTTTTAAAACATAATTTCTTAGCCTAAACTAATTCTTACACGTTTATAATTATAAGCGTTTGACATATATTTTACAAATTACTATTTTTAATGCTAAATCTGGTTGCGAGTCTCTTTAAGGCTGAGGACCCTTAATCCTTTCCCCATAAAATTATAGCCTGTTCCAATGTTGAAGACTGGTGACCACTTAAAGCAGACTGAAAGTAAAGCAGAATGCTCCATAATGCATATTCTGCTTTTAACTGTCAGCATTCTTGAAGCTATCATCTGCTAGGACACCGAATATTTCTTAGGACGCATATTGTTGACTATTGAAATTGGATCTATTTTCTGCAATGAAGGCATGAATTAGATGTGTCAATTTTATTTTTGACATTAAAAGGCGTACTTACGTGGTAATGGTTTAATGAGATCAGGTCAATGTTGATCAATATCGGTACTCTTTGGAAAGCAATCGGCCATTCTCTTCAATTTTCGGCCCGTTCAAAACCATGCTATTTAAGCATGGTTTGGAATAGACCTTCAGTTGGCGAAAATGGCCGATCGCTGTTCATAGATTACCAATTTAGTCTAATCACATTTGTAGACCACTACGGTAAAAACTTTTGAGTCCTTGTGGCGAGTATACTTGTCCTTTACAAACAATGGAACTGCACACATGCAAGAGTAAACTTTATAAACTTGTCCTATGCAAGCATAGGAGATATGCAAACAGTGTAGCCCTCTGATCAGGGTTTTACTTTGTTCATCAATTTAAATACATTGTAACAAAAACTACCATAGATAGTCCAAAAATGGTTTAGACTTAATTGGATACTAGAATTGCCCATTTTCAGGTCAATGTGGCCTTGACCTTTGAGTTCAATTGTACAAAAAGTTTAATGGGAGCATATATCATATACCTTATCAGCTAGGGATAACAAATTTTGTGTTTGAATGCATCTGCGAATGGCTGAGTGTTGCATACCATTTTCAGGTCATTGTGACATTGACCTTTGACCTCATTTGTACAGAAAGTTTGTCTAGAGGATATATCATATACCTTATCAGCTAGGGATAGCAAATTTGGCGTTTGAAAACATCTTTAGATGACAGTGTCAGGAACATTTTTAGCGACCTTGACCTTTAACATTATTTTGAAGTAAAATCTTGTTTTTTTAAGCATATCTCCTACAGCTTTTCAGCTATGGATGGCACATTTGGTGTGTGAGTACATCTTTTGAGAGCAGAGTGCCACATACTATTTCAAGGTCACTGTGACCTTGACATTTGACCTAATTCTGTAGAAAGAGCTTGTCAGGAGCATGTCTCCCTATAACTTATCAGCTAGGGATTGATAGCAAATTTGGTGTATAAGGCTGAGTTTATCATGAGACAATAGAGTGAAAATGATGTAACATATCTTTAAATATAAATTAAAGTACCTCGAATCAATGTTCTTTCATGTTTTCATGGTCTATGTTAGAGTTTATCAGGTCTGGAAGGGCGTGCCACTGTAACTGACCCAGGATCTGGCAGTTGGTGCTGCTGCATGCAGACATCATATGCTTTATCATGCTGAAATATATATATAAAAGCAAAGGTGTTATAAATGAGGCTCATGTGTTGAATTCGTTTATATAGAAGCAAGTTTGTGTAGTGGCTGTAGAGGTGGGATCGCAGGGGTAAAAAATTCTGAAATATGTCACTCCCCCTGCACAAAAGATGATGAAGGCAATCCAAAAAATGCACTTGCCCTGCACATTAGACAAAGAAGGGAAAAAGCATGCAGGACGAGCAGACGAGTAAAAAAATTTAGCCCTGGATCAATAGCTAGACCGCCCGGTTAGCTCAGTCGGTAGAGCGCCGGTCTAGTGTTGAGGTGGTCGTGGATTAAAATCCCACCTCAAGTTGAATTTGTTCCCCCTGTTCACATGAAATAGTGTCAGAAGCGTTTGACAGCCAAGGGAACGGGAGTTATTCGGACTTTGTGAGAGATTGAAAAGCTCTGATAAATGAAGGCGGAGGAGTGTACTGTAGTGGTGGGATCGATAGACTGCCCGATTGGCTCAGGCAGTGGGGTGCCAGACTAGTGTTGAGAAGGTTGTCGATTCGAGTCCCACCCCGGATGGACAACATCCCCCCCCCCATTTACACTTTATTTGAATGGGGGGGGGGGGGGGTTAAGCCATTTTAAAGCTCATTAATTATCAGTATTTCGGCAAAACTACGGGTATTGACAACAGTAGGTATTCATTCTAAGGTAGATCGAGATATCAATGGAGATTTTGAAGGGATTTTGAATATAACCCGGCACTGTACAGTGTACAGGCTGTTTTGAACAGCATTAGAAGTCTAGCACTCATAACTCGATTTGCATATCGCACTGCTCTATTACCGAACGAGCAACAAAGGTTCCATTTCTTGTCATCTTTATTCTAAATTGATCATGATAAACTTCAACGACGATATTGATAAACCAACTTATCTGTTTTTAGCAGTCGTGTGTATTGTTGATCACGATAAACAAACGTGTCAAGGTCGTTTAGGTGTGAGTATTTGTAACTAATCGTAAGAAAAGCCCCTTTCGGCTATACAAAAGATTGGTCTTCTCTTGTAGATACATCTAAATGTACAAAGTCTGTCAAAACGCAAAATATATGCTTACCTTCAGCTAAATATTGACAGGATCCATCCTTTAGCATAAGCTAGGCCCAAATGTCGTCATTTACGGTTTCCACGGTAAGAAGTGGGTAGTTTCACCAGCAGACGATATCGTTGTTAACTTTATTTAAGTGCATCCCCCATAAATAACATTATCATTGGAAATTCGACATGTTTGTGATTGAGAATCGAAGCAAACCATGGGCGCGACCATGACACTTACGACACTGCAGCCAGAGATAAGAGTGGTCTGAGGCTGTCGTAAAGTTACGACAAATTGCACCGTCTTCGTAGCAAAGATCAGGCTTAAGATTCTTTATGAAATGGTACTATCGTAAAAATGGCGGCCTAAGTGAGGATTTAAGATAAGTTAAGGCTTAAGATTCGTTATGAAACGGGCCCCAGATCTTTAATATTTGACATATAGCTTTGCCTTGTGTGTCAAGTGTGTTCAAATTATGACACCTGGGTCAAAATTGGCCCCACCCAGGGGCTTATCAGTTTTTATAGGAAAACCTTAAAAAATCTTCTTCTCTTAAACCATAAGGCCCAGATCATTAATATCTGACATATAGCTTCGCATTGTGGTCCTCTACCAAGATCAAATTATGGCACCTGGGTCATAGCTATATCAAAATGTTGTCTTGCCCAGTCAGATTCTATGGTACAATGTCCTCAGGTGAGCGAAATGTGACCCTCTGGGTCTCTTGTTTTAACAAGACATAAGGAATACATTACTTCAGTATTCCCCTTTTTAGCTCACCTGAGCCAAAGGCTCAGGATGAGCTGTTGTGATCGCTCTTCGTCCGTCGTCCGTCCACATTTTCAAACAACATCTCCTCAGAAACCACTGACGCGATTTCAACCAAACTTTGTCAGAAGCATCAGTGATAAGGGGGAACCAAATCTTGTTCAAAGATTTTGGCTAGAGTTATTCCCCTTGCTGTGGGACCAGGTTTTCTAACATGACCGTATAGACAACTTATAATGCATAAGAAAATCTTAAAAAATCTTCTTCTCAGAAACCCAAATGCCCAGACCTTTGATATTTGGTATGTATCATTACCTTGTGATTTTCTAGGAAGATTGTTCAAATTTTGACCCTAGGGCCAAAAATTGGCCCCGCCCTGGGGTTTATCAGTTTTTTAGCTCACCTGAGCTAGGGTGAGCTATTGCAATCCTTGATTGTCCGTCGTGCGTCGTCCGGGCGTCAACAGTTTTAGTGTTTACACTCTAGAGGCCACAATATTTATCCAATCTTTCTCAAACTTGCTCAGATGGTATATTGCCATAAGAGTTCAGATGAGTTCGATTATGGTTGAAATCGGACAAATAGGTCATGAGTTATCTACCTTTGAACTGCTGAAAATGCCATATTTAACAGAGTTTACACTCTAGAGGCCACAGTATTTATCCAATTTTTCTAAAACTTGCCCAGATTGTATATGACCATAAGAGTTTGGATGAGTTTGATTATGGTTGAAATCAGACAAATAGATCAAGGGTTATTTACCTTTGAATTGCTGAAAATGCCATATCTAACAGTGTTTATACTCTAGAGGGCACAATTTTTATCCAATCTATCTCAAACCTGCTCAGATTGTAAATGACTATAAGAGTTCAAATGAGTTTGATTATGGTTGAAATCAGACTTATAGGTCGAGCGTTATCTACCTTTGAATTGCTGAAAATGCCATATTTAACGATGTTTACACTCTAGAGGTCAAAAATTTTATCCAATCTTCCTCAAACTTACTCAGATTGTATATTGCCATAAGACTTTGGATGAGTTCAATTATGGTTGTAATCTGATCAATAGATCAAAAGTGATCTACCTTTGAATTGCTGAAAATGATAATATTTAACAGTGTTTACACTCTAGAGGCCACAATATTTATCCAAGTTCTCTCAAACTTGCCCAGATTGTATATGACCATAAGAGTACGAAAAAGGGTGATTATGGTTGGAATTGGACAAATAGATCAAGAGATATCTACCTTTGAATTGCTGAAAATGCCATATTTTACAGCGTTTACACTCTTGCAACTACAGTTTTCAATGGATTTTGATTATACTTGTACACAAAGGATGTAGCTATACATTCTGGAAGGAGTGCAATTATTGTTGAAATGTAATCATTGTGGCAACAGTTACCTGCCCTTGATATACTTTGAAATGCTAGAAAAAGGCTTCATTTCAGTATTGTTTAGGCACTAGTTATCTGCCTTTGATGTTCTCTACTATACTACAATAGGTTGACAAACTTGAATGGATTTAGAATAAAACGGGTGAAATTCAAAGGTAAAGCTATCAGGCTTCATTACAAATGGTGAGCGATATCAGGGCCTTCAGGCCCTCTTGTCTTAGGAAAACCTTTAAAAATCTTCTTCTCAGAAACCGTTTGGCCTAGATCATTAATATTTGACATGTAGCTTTGCCTTATGGTCCTCTACCAAGATTGTTCAAATTATGACCCCGGGTCAAAATTGGCCCCGCCCCGGGGCTTATCAGTTTTACATAGACTTATATAGGAAAACCTTTTACAAATCTTCTTCTCTGAAACTGTTAGGCCCAGATCTTTAATATTTGACATATAGCTTTTCCTTGTTGTCCTCTACAAAGATTGTTCACATTTTGACCCTGGGGCCAAAAAAGGCCCCGCCCTGGGGCTCATCAGTTTTTCTTAGGAAAACCTTTAAAAATCTTCTTCTCAGAAACCGTATGGCCTAGATCATTAATATTTGACATGTAGCTTTTCCTTATGGTCCTCTACCAAGATTGTTCAAATTATGACCCCCGGGTCAAAAATGGCCCCACCCCGGGGCTTATCAGTTTTATATAGACTTATATAGGAAAACCTTTAAAAATCTTCTTCTCTAAAACTATAAGGCCCAGGTCTTTAATATTTGACATGTAGCTTTGCCTTGTGGTCCTCTACCAAGATTGTTCAAATTATGACCCCCGGGCCAAAAAAGGCCCCGCCCTCTGGCTTATCAGTTTTTCATAGGAAAACCTTTAAAAATCTTCTTCTCTAAAACCATAAGGCCCAGTTCATTTATATTTGACATGTAGCTTTGCCTTATAGTCCTCTACCAAAGTTGTTCAAATTATGACCCCCGGGTCAAAATTGGCCCCGCCTTGGGGCTTATCAGTTTAACATGGACTTATATAGGAAAACCTTTACAAATCATCTTCTCTGAAACTGTAAGGCCCAGATCTTTAATATTTGACATATAGCTTTGCCTTGTGGTCCTCTACCAAGATTGTTCAAATTATGATCCCCAGGCCAAAAATGGCCCCGCCCTCGGGCTTATTAGTTTTTCATAGGAAAACCTTTAAAAATCTTCTTCTCTGAAACCGTAAGGCCCAGATCATTTATATTTGACATGTACCTTTGCCCTATGGCCCTCTACCAAGATTGTTCAAATTATGACCCCTGGATCAAATTTGGCCCCGCCCCGGGGCTTATCAGTTATATCAGCTATATCAAAATGTTGTCTTGCCCAGTCAGCTTCTATGGTACAATGTCTCAGGTGAGCGAAATGTGGCCCTCTGGGCCTCTTGTTTTTCTTGTCGTAACTGAGCGAGTTTTATTTTGGTGGGTATGACATAGAGAATCTTACATAAGTGCTCATTATTTATCATTTTTAGCTCACCTGAGCTAGCTCAGGGTGAGCTTTTGCAATCCTTGAATGTCCGGCATCCGGCATGCGTCGTCCGGTGTCAACAATTTTAGTGTTTACACTCTAGAGGCCACAATATTTATCCAATTTTTCTCAAACTTTCTCAGATTGTATATTACCATAAGAGTTTAGATGAGTTTGATTATGGTTGAAATCGGACTAATAGGTCAAGAGTTATCTACCTTTGAATTGCTGAAAATGCCATATTAAATATTGTTTACACTCTAGAGGCCACAATATTTACCCAATCTTTCTCAAACTTTGCTCACATTGTATATAACTATAAGAGTTCATATGAGTATGATTATGGCTGAAATCGGACCAATAGGTCAAGAGTTATCTACCTTTGAATTGCTGAAAATGCCATATTTAACAGTGTTTACACTCTTGAGGCCACAATATTTATTCAATCTTTCTCAAACTTGATCAGATTGTATATTACTATAAGAGTTCGGATTAGTTTGATTAAGGTTGAAATCAGGCCAATTGGTTAAGAGTTATCTACCTTTGAATTGCTGAAAATGCCATATTTAACAGTGTTCACACTCTAGAGGCCACAATTTTTATCCAATCTTTTTCAAACTTGCTCAGATTGTATATTACCATAAGAGTTCATATGAGTACGATTATTGTTGAAATCGGGCCAATAGATCGAGAGTTATCTACCTTTGAATTGCTGAAAATGCCATATTTAACAATGTTTACACTCTAGAGGCCACATTTTTTTCCTATCTTTCTCAAACTTGCTCAGATTGTGTATGACCATAAGAGTTCGAATAAGTGCAATTATGGTTGAAATCAGACCAATAGGTCAAGAGTTATCTGCCCTTGAATTGCTGAAAATGCCATATCTAACAGCATTTACACTCTTGCAACTACAGTTTTCAATGGATTTTGATTATACTTGCACACAAAGTATATAGCCATAAGTTCTCGAAGGAGTGCAATTATTGTTGAAATCTAATCATTATGTCAATAGTTATCTGCCCTTGATATACTTTGAAATGCTAGAAAAGGCTTCATCTCAGTATTGTTTAGGCTCTTAAGTTACCTGCCCTTGATGTACTCTACTATACTAATATTATAAGGTTGTATTCCAAAATTGTTTACATGCTATACTATAAATTTGAATGGATTTAGATAAAATGGGTGAAACAGAAAGCTAAAGCTATCAGGCTTCAGTACAACAGGTGAGCGATATCAGGGCCTTCAGGCCCTCTTGTTAATAAACGAGTTGACTAAAAAAAAATTTTTTATAATATTCCAGATAGGGAATTAAAATAGTATTTATATATAAACTGCTCTTATATATTAATAAAATAATATGACAAGTTTATTTAAAATGATAACTAATGAGCACTCATGTAATATTCTATTTATCACATAAACATTTTAAAAACCTATTTAGTTGATTGAAGCCATACTTTGCAATCCTCTCGCTATATAGATTACCTGCTTAAACATGACATTGTTTATGGTAACATCATCACAGATGACATAATTTGGTGTCCCGCTACATGCAGAGCTTGTGAACAAACAGGCTGGGCTGAAGCCCAAAATTCGATATTTCACTAGTGGAATATAATATTTATTGAATGACTTTATTCCACTCTCAGACTGCAAGTTATGTGGTAAATTAAGTTATTATGTACTATTTCTTGAATGTGTAATATAACCTCAGTACCTTTTATCAAGTTTTCAGTTAAGATGTAAATTTTGTTTAGATTTGTACATTGATGCACTTTAAACTTATTATGAAACTTTTAATAATTAATCTTTCAGAGTCCATTTGAAATCATTCTGACCTTCAACTATACAGACTCAGACAGGGAATGCAACTTTCTGTAAGTACTGATGGCAAATTTTCTTGGCGCCGGCATTCGGGACTTGGATATCATCAACTGAGCAAATGACTGCACCTTCTGTCACGAAATTTCATATGCTGATGCCCCTCAATGTGTAGACCTAGAGGCACTGTAGTTTAGTGGCCATGACCTTTGACCTTGACCTCTAGGGTCAATGCTCTGGTTTTGTGTTAAAGTCTGTTCTGAGCAAACGACTACACCTACGGTCATGAAACTTCATATGCTGATGCGCCAAAATGTGTAGACCACAATGCACTGCAGATTGGTGACCTTTGACCTTGACCTCTAGGGTCAACATTGAGGTTTTGCCTTAAAGTCTGTTCTGAACAATCAAATGCACCTAGGGTTATGAAACTTCATATGATGATGCGCTAAAATGAATAGACAACAATACACTGCAGTTTGGTGACCTTTGACCTTGACCTCTAGGGTCAACATTGAGGTTTTGCCTTAAAGTCTGACAGGGAATGCAACTTTCTGTAAGTACTGATGGCAAATTTTCTTGGCGCCGGCATTCGGGACTTGGATATCATCAACTGAGCAAATGACTGCACCTTCTGTCACGAAATTTCATATGCTGATGCCCCTCATTGTGTAGACCTCGAGGCACTGTAGTTTGGTGGCCATGACCTTTGACCTTGACCTCTAGGGTCAATGCTCTGGTTTTGTGTTAAAGTCTGTTCTGAGCAAATGACTACACCTACGGTCATGAAACTTCATATGCTGATGCGCCAAAATGTGTAGACCACAATGCACTGCAGATTGGTGACCTTTGACCTTGACCTCTAGGGTTAACATTGAGGTTTTGCCTTAAAGTCTGTTCTGAACAATCAAATGCACCTAGGGTTATGAAACTTCATATGATGATGCGCTAAAATGAATAGACAACAATACACTGCAGTTTGGTGACCTTTGACCTTGACCTCTAGGGTCAACATTGAGGTTTTGCCTTAAAGTCTGTTCTGAACAATCAAATGCACCCAGAGTTATGAAACTTTATATGATGATGCGTCTCAATGAGTAGACCATGATGCACTGTTGTTTGGTGGCCTTGACCTTTGACCTCTAGGGTCAATGCTCTGGTTTTGTGTTAAAGTCTGTTCTGAGCAAACAACTACACCTACAGTCATGAAACTTCATATGCTGATGCACCAAAATAAATAGACCAAAATGCACTGCAGTTTGGTGACCTTGACCTTGGACCTTGACCTCTAGGGTCAACATTCAGGTTTTGCCTTAATGTCTGTTCTGAGCAAACAAATGCACCTAGGGTTATGAAACTTCATATGCTGATGTGTCTTAATGAGTAGACCATGATGCACTGCAGTTTGGTGACCTTGACCTCTAGGGTCAACGTTAAGGTTTTGCGTAGTCTGTTCTGAGCAAATGGCTGCACATACGGTCACAAATCTATATATGCTGATGGGCCTCTATGAGTAGACGACGATGCATTGCAGTTTGGTGGCCTTGACCTTTGACCTTGACCTCCAGCCTCCACAAAAAGGTTTTGCATTAAATTCTTTATTGAGCAAAAGACTGCACCTACGGTCAAGAAACTTCATAGGCTGATGTGAGTAATCCTGATGCATTGCAGTTTCTTGACCTTGACCTCTAGGGTCCACTTTAAGGTTTTTGCCTTGAAGTCTTTTCCTTGCAGGAGGTTAGCTTGCTAGTCTTTGATTACCGATTCTGGTTTCATTTTCGACCTGAATAAAATGGAAATATATCGTATCACAGAATCTATGGTGGTTCCCAATAAATATGTTTGTGCTAAAACAAATAGTATATATAGCAACTACAATGTAGTTTGGAGCCAGATCAGACTCTAGGTAATTCGGTGACTGATCAGGCTTGAAATTGTTTGCTGCCCATATTTAAATAATGCATAATTTGGCATCTGATCTGAGTCTGCACTGTTTGCTAACAGAAATTTCTGTAAAAAATAAATGGAAATAAAAATTAAACCAGGTACCCATTGAATGAAAATTAGATTGATCCAATATATAAGCATGGAAGAATGCACTTGGCATAAATGGGTTAAATTGGAAATAATAACATCTTCCCAAGTGAATCTGTATATATAGTAATAATCAGGGCTCCATATGGTCATTTTGCTGTATTTTTGTTCATTCTTTTTAACAGGTTCAGCTCAGGGCTAGAAATATTCCGGCAGAGAAAAATGGACAGACGGCACAGAAACAAGAAGAAGAAGAGTTTTGCTGTGTTTACTAGAGCTAATGTTGCTACTGCTGTAGAGAAAATGTCAGAGGACCAGTTTAAGAAGTAAGAATCTGAAATGGATTTGAATTGGAGTTAAGGTAGACTGGCTTCAGTCCCTGTAGTTTTAGATTATAAATTATTATTACCAACATTTTAGCTCACCTGAGCTTGCTCAGGGTGAACTTTTGCAATCCTTGAATGTCCGTTGTTCATTGTCAACAATTTACACTCTAGAGGCCACACTTTTTATCCAATCTTTCTCAAACATACTCAGATTGTATGTGACTATAAGAGTTCAGATGAGTTTGATTCAGGATGAAATCGGATTAATAGGTCAAGAGTTATCTGTCCTTGAATTGTTGAAAATACCATATTTAACAGCGTTTACACTTAAGAGACCACAATTTTTATCAAATCTTTCTCAAACTTTTTCAGATTGTAAATGACTGTAAGGTCTCCGGGTCTCAGATGAGTTAAAAAATGGTTGAAGCTTTGTAGGTCAAGCGTTATCTACCCTGGATGTGTTGAAAATGCCATATCTTACCGTATTTACACTCTAGCAACTACAGTTTTTAATGGATTTTGATAATACTTGCACAAAATGTATATAGCTATAAGTTCATGAGAGAGTGCAATTATTGTTGTAATCTGATTATTGCAATAGTTATCTACTTTGAAATGCTAGAAAAGGCTTTATTTCATTATTATATACGCTCTACTGTCTACAAATTTGAAAGAAATTTGATAACACTTTGTAAAACCAAATAGGGCTAGAAGTTCTCCAATGAGTTTAATTATTTTATCAGGGTGAGCTTTTGCAATCCTTGAATGTCCGTCGTCAACAATTTTAGTGTTTACACTCTAGAGGCCACAATATTTATCCAATCTTTCTCAAACTTGCTCAGATTGTATATTACCATAAGAGTTCGTATGAGTTCGATTATTGTTGAAATCGGACCAATGGGTCAGGAGTTATCTACCTTTGAATTGCTGAAAATTTCATATTTAACAGTGTTTACACTCTAGAGGCCACAGTATATATTCAATCTTTCTCAAACTTGCCCAGATTGTATATTACCATAAGAGTTCAGATAAGTTTGATTATGGTTGAAATTGGACCAATAGGTCAGGAGTTATCTACCTTTGAATTGCTGAAAATGCCATATAGAACAGTGTTTACACTCTAGAGGCCACACTTTTTATGCAATCTATCTCAAACCTGCTCAGATTGTATATGACCATAAGAATTCAGATGAGTTAGATTATGGTTGAAATCAGACTTACAAGTCAAGAGTTATCTACCTTTGAATTGCTGAAAATGCTATTTTAAATGGTGTTTACACTCTAGCGGCCACACTTTTTATCCAATCTTTCTCACTTTTGCTCAGATTGTAATTGACCATAAGAGTTAAGATGAGTTCGATTATGGTTGTAATTGGACCAAAAGGTCAAGAGTGATCTACCTTTCAATTGCTGTAAATGCCATATTTAAGGGTGTTTACACTCTTGCAACTACAGTTTTCAATGGATTTTAATTATACTTGCACACAAAGTATATAGCTATAAGTTCTTGAAGGAATGCAATTATTGTTGAAATATAATCATTGTGGCAATAGATATCTGCCCTTGAAATACTTTGAAATGCTAGAAAAGGCTTCATTTCAGTATTGTTTAGGCTCTAGTTATCTGCCCTTGATGTAATCTACTATACTAGAATTATGAGATTGTATTCCAAAATTGTTTACATGCTATACTACAAATTTGAATGGATTTAGATAAAAACGGGTGAAACAGAAAGGTAAAGCTATCAGGCTTCAGTACAACAGGTGAGTGATATCGGGGCCTTCAGGCCCTCTTGTTTAATTTGGTTGTATTGATCAAGATTTACCTAACCTCAATACCTTAAAAAGGCCACACTGGATGGTGTTTAAACTCTAGCAGCTACAGTATTGAATGCATTTTGGTTATACTTGCACACAAAGTGCAATTATTGCTGAAATCAGATTATTGTGTCAAGAGGTATCTTCCCTTGATGTACTCAGTTACACTAGAATATGCCGTATTCCAATATTGTTTACACTCTATAGTCTACCAAATTTGAATGGATTTAGATTAATATGGGTGAAACTCAAAGGTAAAGCTATTAGGCTCCATTACAACAGGCGAGCAATATCAGGATCTTCAAGGCCCTCTTGTTTCCATACAGACTTGTCATTACAGGATAAATGTGCTCATAGTGTACACTGTTACATGTAACAATGTCTGACTGTCTTAGAGCTTCAGATAAGGGGAGTTTTTCAAAAACTTATATCTTCATTACTGATTTAAACCCTATGGTGTGACTACTCATTAGAATCTTCGAGACGTTTGAGTTGTCACACCATAGGATTGGTGCTGACATGAGTTAGAAAATGTTAGATTTGTTCAAATAACTCCTTCTTATCTGAAGCACTGCTTAGTTGTTGTTGTTGCTAAGAATGTTTCACATCCATTGGAAGCCATATATTGATACATCCTCAGATGCCTTGTGTTCTTTGTGACTGGTCAACATTGGCTTACTTTCTTTATGACGTCTTCACTGTCTTTTGGCTAGTGGTAATTCTTATTTATTATATGCCTTCGTATGATATCGAGCGTTTCCCCGTGTATCTGCACAGTAAAATAAAAGAGTCTGTATCAGGCACCTTGTATTTTACTCTGGCGTCGCTTTCGATTAAGCGTGACAACATTTACGTACATGTACACGTGCTGCGTTATACTTTGTGGCATACAAAAATTATTTTTCTGCTTCAAATAACTAAATAAAAATTGATATAAAATGATTTAAAAATTCTGGTGTGTATTCAAGGCATATAATAAACACATCACCAGTTGGCAGTGCGCTACAGAGTGTTGCATTCAGCTCTGAACGCTTTTGGCGGAAACAACCGATCAGACTCGCGCCAAGGCACTCGTCAGATCGGCTATTTCTGCCAAAAACGTCTAGAGCTAAAAAGGCATCACTCTGTATTGCACTGTCAACTGGTAATGTGTATATAGTAGTTTGTTTTACACAGGAGTTATAAGTGCCCACCATCTCTGCCCAGCTGCAGCACAGTGTGTGATATTAAGTGCCAGAATGAGGCAGTGTTTGTTGCAGGTAGGTGATATTTTACCCTTTACCCCAGGGCCTGCTTGTAGTTTTGAAGATAGGAGCATTCTGATTTAATTTCAGTCTGCTTTAAGCTACTATCTTGAAAGATACTAGTCATTCCTTCTATGTTTTATGTTCAGGACTTCCTAGGTGGGGGGACTACTTTTCCTGGTGTAGAAATAATGGTGTAGAAGAGGCGTAAAGATTCAGAAGTAAGTCAAACTTGTGCTTTGAAGGAGAATGTAGAATTCTGAAGACAGATTATAGGCTTAATGCATGTAGATCTCTAAACATAGGTGACTGGTAAATACTGAACAAAATTCTGCTTCAGAAAGCTCCTGTTTTACTTATTTTGATGACTGAGACCTCTTAGTTTTGCCGGGAACCGCTCAAAATCCCCTTGGTCAAAATCCCCTTGGTAAAAAAATGACAGGGTAGTCAAAATCTCATTGGTAAAAATAGCAGGGCTGTAATTTTCATCAAGGGGATTTTGACAACCTTGTCATTTTTGGACCAAGGGGATTTTGACATACACTCAGTTTTGCCCCTTCCCACCCCTTGGCTGCTAGTCGTGACTACTAGAACTTGCAAACAGTTTAGATCTTGATCAGACTTTGCAAACACTGTATCTAATCAACATCTAAACTCTTTGACACTCATGTGAAGATTTCTAAAGCTAAAACCAATTTAAAATTACCTTTATTCCACATGGAAAGTGTGAGTGTGTTTAGAGTAGCGAACCTTGAATTAGAAGTATTTCCATTTCAATAGTTGAAGTACACATCATATCGTGAATTCTTTATCCTCAAACGCGAAATTGAGGAGATCTTCTGCTTGTTTGTGCAGAACTTTTATTATATACAGTAACACCTGGCTATACATTATTGAAAGCTCAATCTGTAGTATTGTTAGAAATTAGAATT
Source organism: Gari tellinella (assembly GCA_922989275.2). Taxonomy (NCBI): domain Eukaryota; kingdom Metazoa; phylum Mollusca; class Bivalvia; order Cardiida; family Psammobiidae; genus Gari; species Gari tellinella. The sequence continues at coordinate 34,903,269 of OV277857.1, read as the reverse complement.
AAGACATGAATCTACTTTGCCTACAATAAAACTTACAAAACCTTGCATAGATATACCGTTCTACGCATATAATTTATTCATATGCTAATTAAAATTCATAAGTCATGCATCTGCACCTTAATAAATATATTAAACATTTAACAGATGACAGCTTAAAGCAGTCTGTCTCAAAGAAAAGCAGTACCTTATTGTGCTTTATTATCCCCTGCCGAAAGGCAAAGGGATACTGTTTTAGGTCTGTCCGTCCGGCTGTCCGTGCGTGCGTGCGTCACGTTTTCCGTCCGCAAAATTTTAGGAATTTATGAGTTATCTGCCCTTTTTGTGTTAAAAATGCCGTCCGTCCGTCCGTGCCATTTTCCTTCCGCAACTGTATCTCCGAAACCTATGAACAGATTTGGATTAAACTTGGTATACTTATTTGTCATCATAGGAGCACCGTGGGAAATCAAATTTTTTTCAGAAAATTATAGGAATTTATGAGTTATCTGCCCTTTTTGTGTTAAAAATGCCATATTTAACAGTTTTTACACTCTAGCAACTACAGTAATCCACATATTTTGTTTATACTTGCACACATTGTCTATAAGTACAAGTTCTTGCAGGTGTGCAATTATTGTAAAAAAAGGATACAAGTGACAAGAGTTATCTGCCCTTGATGTACTTAGAAATGCTAGAAAATGCTTTATTTTGGTATTGTTTACATACTAGAGCCTATAAATATGCATGGATTTTTGAAAAAACTTTCTTGAATTATGTATGGCTATTAGTTTTCAAATGAATTTGATTATTGTTGAAAACGGAGAAATTAGTCATGAGTTATCTGCCCTTGATAAGTAAAAAAAGCCATATTTAACTGTTTTTACTCTCTGGCAACTACAATTATGAATGGATTTAAATGATACTTGCACACGATGTCTATAAGTAAAAGTTCTTGAAGGTGTGCAATTATTGTCAAAAAAGGATACTTGTGGCAATAGTTATCTGCCCTTGATGTACTTTGAAATGATAGAAAATGCTTTATTTTAAAATTGTTTACATCCTAGTATCTATAAATATGCATGAATTTTGATAAAACAAATTCTTAAACTATGTATGGCTATTAGTTTTCAAATAATTGTTATCATTTTTGTAAAGGGAGAAACTAGTCAACAGTTATCTGCCCTTGATGAGTAAAAAAAAACATATTTAACAGTTTTTACCATCTATATATACGTTTTATTTCCTCTTTACAGAGATTTGCTAACAAAATAACATTTGAAATACAAACAGTGTTAACAGAGATAACATATTTACATGTACACAAAGTATAATTACAGAAAACATGTTGAGAAAGAAAAAAGAATAAAGCAATATATTTTAGAGAGACACGGAATAGTGGAATCGTAAGGAGATTGAGGAGGAAGTAAAGAGATATAGAAGAAACATGAAATATGCTTCTTACAAAAGTAAATTGCATAGACTTTTCAAAAGCAAATTAGTGGCTACAAATGAAGACGCCACAATTCTTTCAAATTTCAAGAATTGTGACAACTTGATCTCAACCATTAATTTACTCATTTCGATTAAGCTCACTGTCTTTTCGACTTTTTAGTATTACTTTCGCCTTTTCCCCACATCTAAACGAAACGAAACAAGAGATATGGAGGAACGAGAATAATAACTAAGTTTGCTATAATTACATTTTCACATCAATAAATACGTCCATATCGTCTGTAGTACATTTTTAGGGTTTTAACAACAAATGGGATAAATATGCTAATTGCATTTTCGTAATACTGGTCATCATTACATTGTGCATGTACCATACTTCCAAGCATGATTTGAAAAAGCATTTCCGAATTAATCTGGCACGAGTCTCTAGTGTTAGAAGGGAAGTATGAGTTAATAAAGTCAAAAATGAATTTTCTGTCGCATTCTAAATTTTGGCACTCAGTAACAACATGCTTGCACAAATCGCGGGTCTGAGAATTACATAGAGCACATGTGAAATCCTGGTACTCTACATACGTCCAGATTCTAGCAATTAAAAATTTGTCATAACTTCTTACGATCTGTTGTGGAAGTCTCCACACGTCTGCTAGAGTGATGCCATACTGAATACTTCGAAATCTGACAAAGTCCCTGTCAACCGATGTGCGTTGAAGCCACAGAGCGTTGTGAAATTCGTTAATTGCGTTACTTACAATTATTTTCCATGTATGTTTAGTAGGAAATTTGCCATGTTTTGCATAATTATGTAAATAGGTCACTAGATTGTACTTTCCTAATATGCCAAAAATATCTGAAATAAAACCCATTTGTTTTATATTAGTATTCAAAACCATTCTTGTTAAAAACAAGTTTAGTCTAAAACTAAAAACTCTTTTGCTTAACATATTTATTGGCATATTGCATAATTTTTGAAGGAATCCAAGTTTTCGTCTGTCTACTTCTGCTTCCATAGGTAACCAGCCAAGCATAGGCAGAGCCATATCTGTTCTGGTTCTCTGTGGAAGCCTCTGTATGGTTTTGGCACACAAACGCTTTACCTTCTCTAAATTGTTGATTTTTCATGTGGGGAAGCCTTCCAGCTGGCTTGCGGAAGGTCGGTGGTTCTACCCAGTTGTCGATTTGTGCCTGAAACAGTGCATAAAGGACTCCTGGGGTCTTCCTCCACCTATAATTAGCTGGACGTCGCGATATGACTGAAATACTGTTGAAAGTGACGTAAAATCAAAACAAATCAAATCAAATTCTCTAAATTGTTAATATCTTTAGCCGTAAGCGAATTCCAAAGTTCACAACCAAATAACACTGTAGGCATTGTAACTTTTTCAATAAGAGATTTCAGAACAACAGGGTAGACAAACAAGCGATCAACATCAACTGCTAAAAGAGAAAATAAAGAATTACGTCCCTTTTCACACCGTTTTTGTATCATTAAGGAATTGGATAAAGACGATGTAAGCTGTACTCCTACGTGCTTAACTGTATCAGATCCTGGTATATTAAAAGGGCCCAATTTCACATTATTTTCTAGTATGCAGTTAGTTTTTGATTTTGAAAACTTTATAACGAGGCATTTATTTTCATTAAAAGAAAACCTCCATTTCTTTGCATATGTATATACGATTTCTAGCATTTTGCTTAAGTTTTTCAAATTATTGCTAACGACTGAGAGATCATTGGCTAGTACTGGGTTGCCAGTCTGTATGTTACCAATGGCTGTCCCTAATCTACTGTCTTCTAATTCGTTAAGTAAATCGTTTATGAAAAGGAGATACAGCCAACTTGATAAAACACCACCCTGTCTAATACCCTGTTTTACAGGAAACGTAGTGGACTTAATTCCGTTTACAAGAACCTGGCTTTGTATGTTATTATAACTGTCTCGAATAACATTAAAGACAGATCCAGTTATACCAAAATCATGTAATTTTTTAAACAACCCAGCGTGCCAAACGCTATCGAAAGCATTTGAGGCGTCGAGAAATGCAACGTAAGTATCACTACCAAGTTCTCTGTTATTGAGAATTGTCTCCTGCAGATTGAAAGACAGTGTTAAAGATCCTAATTGCTTTTGGTAGCCGTTTTGTTGCGGATTAGGAAATTGTGACTGCAAAAGATCTGTAAAATTGTCTAACCTGCGTTTAATATTAGCTTCGAATAGTTTTAATATGACTGGTAGTAACGTGACAGGTCTGTAACTGGACGTCTGGTCTTTCGGTTTACCTTCTTTTAAGATAGGCACAATAACGCCTGTCTTAAACACATTGGGCGTGTATCCCTTGCACATCATTGCATTAAAAAGAATATAGAGGTGTTGCACAACTATGTTACCACCATGCAATATGTGTTCATTAACAATGCCGTCGTGCCCTGGTGCTTTCCCTAACTTGAGTTTCTTGCAAGTGTTTTCAATTTCATTGATGGAAATTTCATCAGTTAAACAAGGATATACACTGTCTTCTGAAAGGACATAGTGATTTAAAGAACGTTCGACTTTTGTCTTGAATGCATCGTCAAAACATGAATTTTCTTTCGGTACGAACAATTTGGAAAAGTGATTAGAAAATGCCTTAGAAATCAGTTCAGGGTCATCAACGAGAACGTCATTTTCAGAAATATGTGTTACGAGGTTTGAAGAATGATTTCGTCTTCGTTTATTCAACAAGCACCAAAACAGTCGCATGTCACAGTCTGCCGCGTCGTTTAGAGTATCAAAAAACCTTTTGTCTACGTCATGTTTGGCATTATTTTGGCATCTTCTAAACTTTGATTTAGCTTCCTTATATTCTCTATAAGACTGAAAATGCATTCCTCTAGGCCTGTCTTCAGACAACCATTTACAACGTTTCATTCTTTGAAAGTTATGCGCAGCCTTGACCTCATCTGTCCAGTAAGGTTTCGAATGTTTGTTAGGTTTCGAAACGTAAAGTGTTTCATTTGCCGCAACATGTAACGACTCTATAATAACATTAGCCAAACTGTCAATTTCGTTTGTTTGCATATTACCTATTTCACTTCGCTTAAAGTTATGTTTTGCTAATATATATAACAGCTAAGATTGGTAATCTAGAATCTGCTCACCAGAACATTTTTTCCAAGCTATAAATTGTTTTGAAGTTGGTTCATGCCTTAGTAAGCTAAGATTCATTTTTGTTACTAAAGGAATATGATCTGAAACACAACATAAGTCTGTATCTATACAATCGTTGCTAAGGATTAAACTACAGTTACACCTGTCTATAAGGAAGTAATCAATAGTCTTTTGGGTTGGTCTAAACGTGTATGGAATACCTGTTTGTTCAGTCACGTGTACATCATTATTGACGACGAAATCCGTGAACGATTTGTCTCTTTTAGAGCATTGACCTTTTGCTGGAGAAAAAGTCGCATTAAAGTCTCCACACAATATAACTATGCCGATGGCTGAGTACGATTCATACAAACTCTATAATGTTTCAATGCATTCTGTATACGTATCGAACTCATAATTAACAGATGGTAAGTATACAGAGAATGCATAAATTGATTCAGCACCATGACATGAAATTGTCACTCCTGTTATTCGGGCACTAGGAATGTTCTCAATTGGTTTTAGTGTAAAAGAGCAGTTTCTTTTGAATATGATACACGTTCCACCTTTGCCGCATTTTGACATTGAAACGTCAGAAGCATCGCATGTTACAAACGACGAATAATTGCTATGTATTGATTGACAGAACATTGAATGTTCTGTTTTTAATTTATGTTCTGATATGAATGCTATATCAATGTCATGTATATCTAATAATTTACTAACTACCTGCCGAGGACATTATGCCTCTGACATTCCAAGTCAAAATATTGCAGTGGGACATAAAATAGATGAAAATAACTTGAAGTATCGCATGTAACAATTTAGTCATGATTAGGTTAGTTATGACTGCTTTGTTTGGTCTGTAACCAAGAGGACCACTCGTTTTCACTGTACCATCGTCTGCAATGCATGCCTCTCGGCCACATGGATTTGTCTTCTATGATGTAGCTGTCATGTACGTCAATAGTAAGCTTTGCAGCAATACCACCGTTTTTGGTACTTATAAGCCGTAGCCCAACAGGGCTGACACCAAATTCTTTCAGAAATTGGTTGACCCCGGCCCTGTTGGACGACGAAGAAATACTTCCGACATAGTATCGGCGGGTTTTCTTGGTTGCTACGCTCTCAAACACAGGCTCATCACTATCATGACTGTATGCACGCTCAGCTGAATTTGATATTGTTCTATCATGTTCTCGATTTTTGCGAACTCTCTGGGGCTTAGGCGCGCGAAAATCACCGCTATCCTTGTTCGTGACCCGAACTTCTATATTACTGCTCTGTTTGTTTGCTGCAGTCACACGTTCTGACGTGTTCTTTTCTCGATTGCATGCTATACTCGTGTCTTGCCTTTGGACTTTACTATATGTCTTTATGCTAGTAGTTGACCTATCGCGGGTCTGTTCGTGATTCAAATTTGGTTGCACATCACTAACGTTCGGTGATTTCAAATTCGATGATGTCTTAACACCAGCTACCACTGTCGAGTACATTGGCTGTGCACGGTTGGCGTCAGCTACATTGCTAGAGTTTCGATTTTGTATTTGGCTTTTTAATGTTAAAATTTCTGCTTGGAGCTGCAGGATAGTTGTATTTATTAGCTCCGCATTTTGCTTTTGGAACTTCGAGTCGTTTTCTAATCTTGAAATGATCTGATTGTCTATTTGCTTCTGGACTTTTAACGTAAAGAGCTCTTCTTTCATCAGGTTAACATCAGACTTGAGCCCGGCAAGTTCATTTTGAATAACGACCAAGCCGGCTGGTGTACTCTCCTTGTCTGTATCTTGCTTATCGTAGGACTTTGCACTCGCTGATCGCTTGCAGAACGTTTCAGAAACCATCTTTGGATCTCCATTAGAGATGAAATTATGCAAGCTATAGCAGTCAATGGCATACTTCTGAGCTACTGTACCCGCTTTGGTTCTCTTTCTAGTCATCAACTGGCCTTTTGGACAGTTGCACAGAAGTCGGGCTCTTTTGGCCAGAATTGTCCTGTACATGAAGATTGTGTCATCACAACTGTCAGTCTTTGATAAAAGCGTATCAATATAAATAGCTTTTGACAGATTTGTTAAAGAGTCATCTAGAATTGCAAATATCTGTTGATTGCATATTGGCTGTGTATTAACAGAATCGTGGACATAAGTATCTACACTGCTCGAGGTATCTAAATGCATGGATGAAATATCTTGGTCTATACATTTGCTTTGATCTGCCTCGAATGTTTTAAAGTTAATGGGTGAGTTGTACCAGTCCATATCACTTGGATCATTCCAATCTTCACATTTGTCACCCCAAATCATGTTTTGACTAGATACATCGGCATTGCCGTAGGGCTCGTTAAGTTTGACGGCCGTCAGTTGGGTGTATTGTCTTGTACCGTAATCGCCCAGGACACCACTGGCCGGTATATCCGAACTGTTGCCCTCGGCCATAGCGCATACTGTGGTGAGCGATTCTCAGGTAACGCAAAGGTGCTAAGGTGCAATGGCGTCTTTCGATATTTATAATAGACAAAGGATCCACACAGTTTTGTCTATTTATTATATAAAGTATATGTTTTTAAAACTTATATTGCAAGTATGTCTATTTTGTGTCACTTTATACACTTACTGTTCAATTTATTCCACATATATCCAATTGAAACTTCCAAAAAACACCAAATATTCGAGAGCTCGGTTTCACAACACCTGTTCCGAACCATGTGACTTATTAAACTCATATATCATGAGTTATCTGCCCTTGATAAGTAAAAAAAGCCATATTTAACTGTTTTTACTCTCTGGCAACTACAATTATGAATGGATTTAAATGATACTTGCACACGATGTCTATAAGTAAAAGTTCTTGAAGGTGTGCAATTATTGTCAAAAAAGGATACTTGTGGCAATAGTTATCTGCCCTTGATGTACTTTGAAATGATAGAAAATGCTTTATTTTAAAATTGTTTACATCCTAGTATCTATAAATATGCATGAATTTTGATAAAACAAATTCTTAAACTATGTATGGCTATTAGTTTTCAAATAATTGTTATCATTTTTGTAAAGGGAGAAACTAGTCAACAGTTATCTGCCCTTGATGAGTTAAAAACAAACATATTTAACAGTTTTTACCATCTAGAAACTACAGTCTTTAATGGATTTTGATTTAACTTACACATGATGTATATAAATATAAGGGTAGCAATTATTGTCAAAATAGGATACTTTGTGGCAAGAGTTATCTGCCCTTTATGTACTTAGTAATGCTCAACATGGCTTTATTGTTTACATGCTATTGTGTACAAATGTGAATGGATTTTGAAAAAAAAATTAAATCATATATGGCTATTATTTATAGAATGAGTTCAATTATTATCGAAAATGTGCAAATTAGTCAAGAATACTCTGCCCTTGATGAGTTGTAAATGTGTTTACACTCTAGTAAATTCTACAGTTCTGAATTTTTTTTTATAATACTTGCACACAATTATAAGTTCTTGAAAGTGTTTAATTACTGTTGAATTTGAATCAAGAGTTACCTGCCCCTGTCATACTTAGATTTATAATGCTACAAACGGCTTTATTTTTTGTATTGTTTAGGCTTTAAAATGTACAAAATTGAATGGATTTTATAAAACTTTGTAAAAAGCTTTTGAATATTGATCTTTAAAGACAGGTGATCACCATTTGCCCCTTCCTCCCACAATAAAGTTTGCCACTTTCTTCTGGACAATCGCTGCTGCAGGGGATATCAGCTCTAAGGTGCTTGTTTTAACCTGCCTTAAGTGGTCAACTAACTTCAAAACTAACACAAGCTATGGGGTAAAGGGTTAAACCCATTACATGGATGTGTCATAGCCAGAGCACCAGATAAGGGTAGTTTTTCAAAAACTAAAATCTTTATTTCTCAATTAAACCCTTTGGTGTCACTACTCATTAGAATCGTCTCTAAGAGAACTGACACTGAGGGGGAGAGAGTCCTGGAGTATGCGTTTGCATACGACCTGGTTGTTGGCAACACCTGCTTCAAGAAAAGAGACATACAAGTCAGGAAATGCAGCCACACAGATCGACTTCATCCTGTTCCGGAAAAGAATGCGCAAGCTCATTTCAGACGTAAAAGTAATACCAGGAGAGGAGGTTGCTCTGCAGCATCAGCTCCTTGTATGTGACATGCGGATAGCCATGCCGCCGAAGACAAAACGCAAGTTCTCTCCTCGCCTGAAAGTATGGAGGCTTAAAGACCCTGATACCTGCACCCGCTTCCAAGAAGTCTTCAAAGAACACGTGCCCGCAGCTGAAAGTGAAACAGACCCAACTGCTGAGGAAGTCTGGGATAAGCTTAAAACAGGCCTACTGAAGACTACTGAAGAGGTGTGTGGCACGACACGTCCTCACCGATGGCGACGGGAAACTTTGTGGTGGAGCGATGAGGTGGAAGGTGCTATCGCAGCCAAGCAACAGGCATTCAAAGCATGGAAGGCTGGCAAGAGCACGAGGGAAGCCTACTGCACGGCCAAACACACAGCCAGACGCATAGTGCATCATGCACGCCAGGATGCAGACAAAACGGTCTACAAAAACATCGACCCCAAGTCGTCAGAAATCTTCCGCCTTGCCAACCAGATGAGGAGAGAGAATGCTGATGTTGTGGGCGACAAGCCAATCAGAAATGATGCAGGAGAGATGGCAATGAGTGATGAGGCAAAGCAAAAGGCGTGGCTTGAGCATTACAAGAGGCTCCTCAACGTGGAGTTTGAGTGGGATCTTGAACATCTGTCTGATGAACCACCACTTGAAGGTCCACCCATTCCGATCACCATTGATATGGTTAAGAAGGCCATCTCCAAGATGAAGACCGACAAAGCAGCTGGACCATCAGGTGTAGTGGTGGAGATGTTCAGAGCAGCAGGTGATGCAGGTGCCACCATGATCTGTGACCTCGCTACGGCAATAATCCGGGATGGAAGGATACCAGCTGACTGGGAGCAATGCTTTATTGTTTGCCTTTACAAGGGAAAGGGTAATGCTCTGGACCGAGGCAACTACAGAGGGCTGAAACTGACGGAACAGGCCATGAAAGTCATGGAGAGGATTGTTGATAGCCTCATAAGACAAGTGGTGTCCATAGACGAATCACAGTTTGGGTTCGTTCCAGGCAGAGGCACAACAGATGCAATCTTTGTTGTCCGCCAATTGCAGGAGAAATACTTCGCGGTTGACAGGAGGCTCTATATGGCTTTTGTGGACCTAGAGAAGGCATTTGACAGGGTTCCTCGGAAAGTTATCTGGTGGGCGTTGAGAAAGCTTGGAGTTGAGGAGTGGATTGTGAAGCTCATTCAGGGGATGTACAAGAATGTGCGAAGTCCTGTTCCAGTTGGTGAAGGTCTCAGTGAAGAGTTTGAGGTGAAGGTTGGTGTGCACCAGGGCTCGGTGCTCAGTCCCCTGCTCTTCATCATCGTGCTTGAGGCTCTGTCAGGTGAGTTTCGGGCTGGAGTACCTTGGGAGGACCTATACGCTGATGATCTGGTTATCATTGCAGACTCTCTGGACGAGTGTGTTAGCAGGTTACAGGTTTGGAAGGAAGGTATGGAGAGGAAAGGATTGAAAGTTAATGTGGGGAAGACCAAGATCATGATTTGTGGTGCAGGCTTGGACCTCCTGCAGAGCTCGGGCGAGTTTCCCTGTGCCATATGCCGCACCGGTGTAGGCAGCAATAGCATCCACTGCAACGGCTGCAAACACTGGGTGCACAAGAAATGCAGTGGACTCAAGCGTCTGACGGAGGACCCAAACTACAGGTGCGCTAGATGCCAAGGTACTGCACGGCCCATAGATGGTAGACCCCAAACTGATGTTCAGGTCGGAACTGAGAAACTGGAAGTGGTGGCACTCTTCTGTTACCTAGGGGACATGCTCTCTGCATCCGGTGACTGAACTCGCAACTACAACGGGTGTGAAAACAGCATGGAAGAAATTCAAGGAGCTGCTACCAGTCCTATCATCCCCCCACCTCTCCTACAAGACCCGCGGTCGCGTGTACAACTCCTGCGTGCGGAATGCAATGCTCCATGCAAGTGAGACCTGGCCCTTGACAATTCCAAATCTCCAGCGTTTAAAGCGCAATGACAGAGCCATGATCAGACAGATCTGCAATATAAAGCCGGAGGATGTGGCTACTGTTACGTCAGATCAACTGCTGGTGAAACTTGGCCTTGATGACTTGACTATCATCCTGAGGGAGAAAAGGCTTCGCTGGTTTGGACATGTAAATCGCTCCAGCGGTGCAATCAAGGAGGTCTGGGACATGCAGATTTAGGGAAGACGTGGGCCAGGACGGCCCAAAATGACATGGAAGACATTGGCACAGAGAGACAGACGAGAGTGGAACCTCTCAGAAGTCGACCCTTGTGATAGGGATGTGTGGAGATCTAATGTCAAATCTGCTTTGCGTGCAGCCAGCCAGCTGCCTGGAAGGGGGCCCACTGATGTGGATGATGCTCCTGCACCTGCACGTTAATCTAAACACCGATGATGATGATGATTTAAGCCTATTATAATTAGTGCACTGGTAAACGCTCAACAGAAACAAAGTTTTAATCTAATAAAACGATAGAATACATGCTTTACTTTCATCATGGAGTCTTCAATAGAGTACACATTTGATGATAGGAGAGGGGTTCTAAAGTATTCCAGTTGTTGAAAGGGTAGACATTTCCTATTAACCCTATAAATACGCCTTTGGTTTATTCCTCCACTGAAGGAAGAGTTCTAACATTAGAAACATTTTATATCTTAGTAGATCGTAGCTTAAGCAAGCTGAAAGTCAAGTAGCATGTACCTTATGGGCACCTGTCTTTCCAGGCATGAGCAGGCTATGGGGTAATGGGTTTACCCATTACCCCATAGCCCGTTTCTAGTATTGAAAATAGGTGAACACTTAAAGCAGGTTGAAAGTAAAGCAGAATGCGCCTGCTTTTAGTTACCATCTACTAGGACATGAAAAAAAAATTCTTAAGGTTCATAATAATGACTGCTTAAAGAGGATTTATATGCTTCTGTGGGGGGAATAAATTAAAGGTGTAAAAAGGCATATTTATGGGGTAATGGGTTACGCTTTTGCAAATGAAGGAACACATGATATAGGAGATGAAACATTACTATCCAAATGAATAACACTGAGAATCTATAAAAATTTTAGGTGTGATTTGAATCCAACCTGCGTACCCTAGACTTAAGCTTTCATTGTAAATCACACAAGAATGCAGTGGGGGTTGACTTCGACAGTATCTCTGTAAGATATCCAATCACTGGTGATTGGCTTGTCCTAGCAGGGAATCTCATGGGGCATTATGTTTTTATGACTCTTATGGGACAGCACCCCAGTAGAGGTGCAGTATGCAAATCAATTTCTAGCTAATTGGCTATTTTCTGTTGTTAGTTGTGCTTGGTGGACTCTGGGCAGAAGCCCTGAAAGGTGAAATCCATGTGCGCTATGAACATGACAGCTACTTATTACAGGCTCTGACAACTCTTTCTATGATTTGTCTGTCAACTAAAATATGCTAGTATATAATGAACAAACAAACATACATTTTTGAAGAAACTGTTAACCATTCAACATATTTCTTAAGATTAGTTTAACCCTTTGCCTAATTAATATTCATATCAAAATTAATAACTGAATAATACAGTTTAAGTTTAATAATGTCTTAATAAATACCCTTTTTTCCACCTGTAACACGCAGCATTGATTAAGACCAATTATGTCATTAAAGAACCAGAGAGGTCACTCACTGATTAGAAACAGCTCCTATAGGAGCCATCTGATCAGGATCTACTATTAAGAAAGGCACAGCTTGTAAAAAAAAAAAAGAGGAAGAAGATTTAAGACACTTGGTTTTATGAGTAACCAATATTTTTGTCACACTGATATTTATGCAGATTTAGACCAATACAATTTATAACAGATAAGAGCCTGAGACGAGGATTTATTATGTTTTCTAAGGTGTGAAAAAACATTCCTATGAAGTAAAGAAAGGATTAACACTAAGCGTCATGACGAATTTTTGCAAAACAATTTGGATCCAGGTAAGATGCAGGGTATTACTCCCCAACAGTATAAAATATTAAACAATGGAGATTACACACCAGAAAATCTATAAAGCTCCATTTGTGGTTAATGCACGCTTCCCAGTCATTATCATTATGATTGGGTTGCGTAACAAGTACGATCAGTGAAGGGCACATTTTATATATATCCCGGTAAAGAGTCATTGCTCTAACCTTCTGAAAACATACGTAACGCAAATTGACAATGGTTTCAAAAATATATTCATTTTAACGTTCTTTTATGGCTAAACACTTTTAGAAGGTGAAAACCAGTGTCTGTTAAGAATTTCAGCTTCTTTTTAATACAGAAAAAATACGATCAGTGCTACTTTCGGTTTGCTAAAAACGATGAATTGAATAACCATCCAATTTGACAGTAAACAAAATTAGTACATAAAAATACATAGGGTTAAACGGGAGCTTGACTGCATATAGGTATAGGTATCAAACTAATTAACCGCATTCGATCTATTCTTTTCCGAATCGTTTATGACCATTATCAACACCGTCTCAATGATGCGTGAATTAAACTGGAAGCTACTCATCCCTTATAAGGGGAGTTCACTCTAGAGGAAAATTGGGATAATTCCATTATGCGATAGGGCCCCATTGCTGGTGACACCTGTGAAGTAGACAGTATTGTAGTTTGATGTACTACATGTATTCTATTTTTACTGTCAGACAGTGTTTCCTTAAATTTTGTTGCCAGCTTTTACTTATCATATCTTAGGATTAACCCTTTACCTGATAGCCTATTTATAGTATTGAAGATAGGTGACTACTTAAAGCAGGTTGAAAGTAAAGCAGAATGCGCCTTAAGGCGCATTCTGCTTAACTTTCAGCCTGCTTTAAGCTATCATGTGCTAGAATATAGAAAATATTCCCTATAATATATATTCATGACTGATTAAATTGGAACTATTTTCTTCAGCGGAGGAATAAATCACATTCGCTAAAAGGCGCTTCTATGGGGGGAAAGGGTTAATGTCAAGCAGTTTGGATACTGGTCAGATTCTGTATTAATCTTGATCAAGCCAAAGCAGTAAAGAAGTTAAAATTAAAAAGAGGTTTGGAATATTCAATAATCATATTTGTGCAGGTCGATACAACAAGTACAGCAGGGTCCTGAGCCAAACACCGTGGATGATAGAGGGTGTGAGGAAATCAGAGTCTTCTGTTGAGGAGCAGCTGTGTGAAGAAATTAATAAAAACTTCAAACCCACAGGTACTAATAGATATTTATGGATAAGACCATGAGAAAATGGAACCAGACTTGTCACATAAGTCAAATCTGTTGTAGTGTTTACTGTAGGATAATTGTTTATCCTCATGGATATAAAAGTGTCATGTGTCCTTGGAGTCTGTGCTCCTGGCATACAAATATAGTAAAATCTCTCTAAACTAGAAACAGGGTTTGGAAAAAAGTTAAAACGTTAATATTGACCAGAAACTGTTCTTGTAACAAAAATTGGGATAAACTGTTCATATTAACCTTACTTCTGTTGAATATTCATATAAAACTCCACCCATTATCAACATCTATCATGATTCATATTCGGTATAGATAAAAGCAACAAAAGTTGTTTAAATCAGGGAAAGGATTAAGCAGACAACTGTCCTGTTTTAGAAATTTCAAGAACAACACACCTTGTAAATGTTTGTCACAGTGGGACTTTGACTCTTCTCCTGCTGAATATGCATTTGTATAAAACTCCACCCACTGTGAATATCTATCATCTCAACTATTCATTTGCTTAAAAACCTTGCAAAAAAGTGAAGACTCGTGTCAGACAAACCCTATACAGGGCTCCAGATCATTTTTCTTCTAATCAGTACAGTACTGATCAATTTTGAAAACAAATTGTCCCAAGATTTTTTAATCAGTACACATGGATTTTCAATTCATCGGCAGTTCTCGGGTTAAATGGCCAACTTTAGAAGAAAGGAGAAATAATGCCTTGAGCAGTAATTATAATGCTATACAAAATTTCAAATAACCTAATAGTTGTAGACCATAAACATCTCCACCCATCCAGAAATCTCAACTTTGTCATACCTTTCTCTACTAGGACACAGTATCAATCAAACTCATTCTTTCCACGTACCACTAGACTTTGGAATAAACTACCATACAGCACAATTAAAGGCCAGTGACAGTCTCACAAGTTTCACTGCCAGCCTCAGATCTCACAACCCCTAACTGCATAAGCTGTTTTTGAACTTTTTTAACCTCTGTTTATAATTGATCTTTTAGCTCTGCATTGTTTATCATTATGTTTTACTTTTTAACACTGTACCCGACCTCCCTGTGACAGTAGGGGGTAATAAAGTAGAAGTAGAAGATACATGTATGTAAATTACGATTTTTTTCAAGAATCTAACATTTCAGCCGCTCATGCCGTTTTTTCTCCGATGATGAAACAATGTTCGAATTTATATCGTTAACAAACTACCAAAAGATTCATTAGGTTTTAGTTCCTTTTAAATCAGATAGCTGACAACCGACGGTTTTCAACTTTCTATTGTTTTTCTGACACTTCCATGCTTAGATTTTGACATTTTGTTCCGAGGTTTTCAACCAAAACACTTTTCGGAGAACTTGGATTTTATCATCCATATATCAATGAAGATATAGATGGATATGCAAGTGCGCAGTAACCTCCCTTTGCTAACGGTGCACAAGTAAAAAATTACCATACGATAAAAACGAAGCTTCATTACGGGACCGCAAATCAATAAAATTTGACTATGTCGCGGTTGACTACGTGCAAATCTCGGTATGACAAATACTCGGCTTTTTGAATTGATACAAGTGTCCCCGAGAATTTCTCTTGTACACATAACTTCAATATTTTGAAATTAATGCATACACAGTCGAAACGTTCGCGTATTTCACTTAGTACCCGGGCTTATCTGGAGCCCTGCCTATAAGAAAATAGTGCAGACCCTGATCAGACAGCTCCCGAAGGAGCTGTCTGATCTTGTACTACACAATCTTTAAAAAAATCATCATTATATGCTACTTGCAGGAGAATAGATGGACTTTAACCAGTTAACTTCATAGCCTGTTTTTGGTTTTGAAAACTGGTTACCATTTAAAGTAGGCTGAAAGTAGAGCAGAATGCTCCATAAGGCTGCTTTACTTTGTCTGAAAGGTTCTTTTATATTTCAAGTTTAGGACTTCCTAGTGTGAGACCTTTTTTCTTAGTGTAGGAATAATTAGAGTTAGAATTAGGGTTAACCCTTTACCCAATAATCTCTTTATAATATTAAAGACAGGTGATCATTTAAAGCAGGTTGAAAGTAAAGCAGAATGTGCCTTAAGGCACATTCTGCTTTTCTTTCAGCCTGCTTTAAACTACCAGCTATTAGGCTATATAAAATATTTGTTATGGTAATTGTTCATGAGGGTATAAACTGGAACTATTTTCTTCAGCGGAGGAATAAATTAAATACGCTAAAAGTCGCTTCTATTGGGGAAAGGGTTAATTGGTGTTTAAAGAATAGTTTTTCTTCTGATCAAAACACTTACTATTTTATCCTCGGAATTTTTGTTGCTGACTGTTACGTCCACTACTGTGGACCTTAAATCTACTGGCGACGTGATGACTTTTCACTGGCTGCTCTGATCCTCGGGATTTTCGGCAAATCTTACTGTTACCCCATTAACACCCATAATTACGTCAATCTATGTAACTTACATAGATTGACGTAATTTGTGTGTTTATGGTGTAAGGGTTTATGAATTGTACATGTGTTCAATATTGTGTTTTGATGACTTGACCCTTTCTTTTACAGAGGTAAAGTTTTCTTCATCAGGCAGGGAGGATGTAGATGTTCTCATGCTGGGAGATGGTAACTACAGTACTCCCTCTCTACAACATCGCTCCGAACAACGGTTCCCTCCTTGCAACGACCATTGCCGCTGTTCCCAAAACAATATAATTATGCCCAACCTTTTCTAGGCTGAAATATAGTCTTCTTAAAACTGACGCCTGCTGGCTTTCTTAAATTTACATGTAAGACATTTTAACAGAAAAAAAACATCATAATGAGATGCAAACAGCTTGAATCCAGATCAGACGCGTAACGCTGCGTCTGATCTGGATTCAAGATGTTTGCAAATGTAAGTCGTATTCCCTCCCTACAACGACTCCCTCCGAACAACGCACATGTCTGTGTCTCCCAATGGGTGTCGTTGAAGAGAGGGAGCGCTGTAGAACCTAGTCTTGCCTTCTTAACATGTTGAAGCCTAGTAATGGGTAAACACGTCGTTTACAAGTAGTGAACACAGTACACAGTACTCTTGTTCTATGCAAACGGTGAAGACCTGATCAGGTTCTGCACTGTATGTCGTCATTTTGCAATGTATGGTAGAAAACAGCCCTAAATAGTTATAAAGGGACTAGACTTAAGTGTACTTGTCATTTATAAGAAGTGTACCTGTACAGAGTACTCTTTTTCTATTCAACCAATGTAGACCCAGATCACAGGGCTAAACAAGGAGCCCTCTAATTGGTTTCTGCATTATTGGTCTTTTTGCAATATATGACGGAAAACAGCCCTATATAGTTATAAATGGACTAGACTTAATTGGAAACTGGAATTTTCTATGAAAAGTTTCAGGGGTGATGCCCTCCATTACAATATCTTTCTCCAGTTTCTAGTTTTCTATAAATTCCTTATAAAACTTTTAAACCATTCAAAGGTACATGTATTATGGTTGTCTGTCATTTTTAGCTCACCTGAGCCAAAGGCTCGAGGTGAGCTATTGGGATGGACCTGTGTCTGGCGGCGTCCGCCGTGTGTCGTCCGTCGTCGTTATCAATTGCTTCAAATGACATCTCCTCCTGTACCGCTTGACAGAATTCAACCAAACTTTACAGAAATGTTCCTTGGGTCAAGCTCTTCCAATTTGTTCAAAGAATTCAAAACAATGCAGAACTCTGGTTGCCATGACAACCAAAGTGAAAAAATAAGGAAATCTTAAAAAATCTTCTTGTCAAAAACTGCAATGGTCAGAGCTTAGATATTTGGCACATAGCATCATCTACACTCTATCAAGTTTGTTCAAATTATGCCCCTAGGGTCAAAATTGGCCCTGCCCCGGGGGTCACAGTTTTACATAGAGTTATATAGTGAAATTTTCAAACGTCTTCTTCTCTGAAACTAATGTGGCCAGAGCCTTGATATTTGGCATGGTGCCACTTCTAGATGTCCTATACCAAAATTGTTCAAATGGTTCTGGTCGGTTGCATAACTAGGTCACAGGAGCTAAAAATAGATTTTTTTCAATGAAAACTTAAAAAATCTTCTTCTCTGAAGCTACAAGGGCCATAGCTTAGATTTTTAGCTCACCTGAGCACAAAGTGCTCAAGGTGAGCTTTTGTGGTCGGTCTTTGTCCGGCGTCCTGCGTTGTGCGTCGCTTGTCAACAATTTCTTCAAACATCTTCTTCTCCAAAACCACTTGCTTGATTGCAACCAAACTTCACAGGAATGTTCCTTGGGTCAAGCTCTTTCAAGGTTGTTCAAAGAATTTGAAACCATGCAGAACTCTGGTTGCTATGGCAACCAAAGTGAAAAAATAAGGAAATCTTAAAAAATCTTCTTGTCACAAACCACAAGAGCCAGAGCTTAGATATTTTGCAGATAGCATTACCTATAGGTCCTCTATCAAAGTTGTTCAAATTTTGCCCCTGGGGTCAAAATTGGCCCCGCCCCGGGGGTCAACGTTTTACATAGAGTTATATAGTGAAATGTTCAAACATCTTTTTCTCTGAAACCAATATGTCCAGAGCTTTGATATTTAGCATGGTATTACTTCTAGAGGTATTTGACATATGTTGTTGAATCGGTTCCGGTCCATTGCATATCTGGGTCACCGAAGCTAAAAATAGATTTTTTTTCCATGAGAACTTAAAAAATCTTCTTGTCTGAAACCATAGTACACTTAGCTTAGATATTTTGCACATAGCATCGTCAACAGATCCTCTATCAAAGTTGTTCAAATTTTGTCCCTGGGGTCAAAATTGGCCCGCCCCGGGGATCACAGTTTTACATAGAGTTATATAGTGAAATGTTCAAACATCTTTTTCTCTGGAACCAATATGACCAGAGCTTTGATATTTGGCATGATGTAACTTTTAGAGGTCCTTCACATATATGGATGAATTGGTTCTGGTCTGTTGCATATCTGGGTCACCGGAGCTAAAAATAGATTTTTTCTATGAAAACTTCAAAAATCTTCTTGTCTGAAACCATAGTACACTGAGTTAAGATATTTTGCACATATCATCGTTTACAGGTCCTCTATCTAAGTTGTTCAAATTTTGCCCCTGGGGTCAAAATTGGCCCCGCCCTGGGGTCACCTTTTACAAATCTTCTTTTCTGAAATCACGTGACATCCTAGTGTCACCATTGTCAGGTGAGCGATCAAGGGCCATTCTGGCCCTCTTGTTTGCACATAGCATCGCCTACAGGTCCTCTATAAAGTTTGTTCAAATTATGCCCCTCGGGTCAAAATTGGCCCGGCCCCGGGGGTCACAGTTTTACAAAGAGTTATATAGTGAAATTTTCAAACGTCTTCTACTCTGAAACTAATATGGCCAGAGCTTTGATATTCAGCATGGTGACACTTCTAGATATCCTTTACCTATTTTGTTCAACTGGTTTCAGTCTGTTGCATATGTAGGTCACAGGAGCTAAAAATAGATTTTTTTCCCCCAATGGAAACTTACAAAATCTTCTTGTCTAAAATCCTACTACCCTGATCTTAGATATTTGGCACATAGCATCATCTACAGATCCTCTTACAAGATTGTTAAAATTATGCCCCTCGGGTAAAAAATGACCCCTTCCTGGACATAAATAATTATCTCCATTTTGTCAGTTATTCTCAGGTGAGCGAAATATGCCCCATGGGGCTCTTGTTTATACCCCCCACAACGAGTTGTTGGGATGGTAAACTGGAATCCGCCTGTCTGTGCCTACGCAAGGATACCTATGTGGCTAAAATGTTTAGCCCCATAATTGAAAAACATTAACCTGGCCATCTCTTGTGAAATTAACCTGGCCATTTCTTGTGACATTAACCTGGCCAGTTGTGGGACATAGGGTTAGGAGTAGGGTTAGCCTCCAGATCATTCTTTTCCAAGTTAGAGCAAAAAGAAATTGTCAAGAGAAAACAATAGAAAATAGCCACATAAGTACCCTCTCGTAAGAACGTCCCTCGGTCCGCTCTACTAAAGTCGGTTAGAGAGCCAGATAGCAGAAAACAGAACAATGGAAGACAATGGAGTTCATTCCGTAACAAAAAAATAAGGGGCCGTGGCCCGTTATTCAACAAAAGAAAATAACAAAAGAAAATGACCTTTCACTGACTATGTCGGCACATCCGTCAGTCAATCGTCAAACTTTTTCTTTGAAGATCTTCTACTTGGAAACCACTTGGCCAATATCTTTAAAACTTCATTGGATTGTTCCTTGTAAGGTACTCTCTCAGATTTCTTCAAATATAGGTCATCCAATTGAAATTGTGGTTGCCATGGCAACCAATTGGAAGAACTTTAAAAATATTCTTGTCAAAAACTACTGGTCCGAATTAAAAAATAATTTTACCCAAATGTGCAATTGGTGACCCTCTATCATATATTTTAAAATAATTTTCCTATCTTAAAAAACATGGCTGCTAGTGGGTGGGGCAGATTTTCCTTATATGGCTATATAGTGAAAAATCTTCTTGTCTGAAACCGCTGATCAGATTTGTAAGTAATTTCACACAAATGATCCATGGGTGACCCTCTACCAGATTTCTTAAAATAATTTTGATATCTAAAAAATCATGGCCGCCAGTGGGTGGGGCATGTTTTCCTTATGTTACTGTATAGCAAAAACTTTAAAATCTTCTTCTGTGAAACTTCTGGTCCAAATTGAAAATAACTTTACACAAATGATCCATTGATGACTCGCTACCAGATTTTTTAGAATTATTTTGTTACATGTATCGCCAGTGGGTGGGGCAAGTTTTCCTTATATTTCTGTATACAAAATCTTTAAAAATCTTTTTCTCTGAAACTAGTGGCCTGGTTTAAGAATATTTTTACACAAATAATGATTCATGGGTGACCCTTTGCCAGTTTTCTTCAAATTAACTTCCTAGCTGAAACAACATATACTGTGAAAATAATGCCGAACTGAATAGTCTAATGAAAATCATTGCCTCTAAAGGCTATTCACATTACCTAACAGTGGGGGACTTTAATTATAGTGGAATAAACTGGGATAGTTATATGTCTGCAGGTGGAACAGGTGATGTGAGGTTTGAGTTCATAGAAACCGTGAAAGACTGTTTTTGGTTTCAAAAAGTAAAAGAGCCTACTAGAGGAAGAGGAACAGATACCCCATCACTAATAGATTTGGTATTAACAAATGAGGATAATATGATTTCAGAAATTCAGGTGCAATCTCCACTAGGAAAAAGTGACCATTCAGTCTTGGTGTTTGATTTTAGTGCATACACGGAAGAAGAGCAAGAAAAGATAAGATATAAATACGATAAAGGAGACTATGACAAGATGAGGGCCATGTTAAATATAGACTGGCAAACATTGTTAAATAAGACTGACATAGAATCACAGTGGCTGATACTGAAGACAAAGATACAAGAAGCTGTGGATGTGTGTGTTCCTTTAGCGGTGTTGAAAAAAAGTAGTAAATGTAAAAGAAATAAGACATTCTACATAGACAGTAAACTACATACAGCAATGAAAAGTAAAGAGCGACTCTGGCATAAATATAAAAGAACGGGAAGTAATAAAGATAAAGAAGTATACAACAGATCACGCAATAAGGTAAGATATTTGACAAGAAAGGCAGTACAGACACATGATAAGAATATAGTGGAATCAATAAAAGAAAACCCTAAAAAATTCTGGTCCTATGTGAAGTCGAAGACTAAAACTACATCATCGATTCCTGACTTGTATGCAAATGAAGAGAAAGACAGGCTAGCTAATACAGACACTTATAAAGCTGAAGTGCTTGGTGAATTTTTCACATCAGTATTTACAAAGGACAATTTGGATGAATTGCCGGATATTGATAAACTTAAAATTGAAGATGATAGTTATACTGTGAGCATGGACATAACTAGGGCAGATGTAAAGAAGAAATTGGATAATCTAAAGATAGATAAATCACCAGGACCGGATGGCATTAGCCCTAGAGTACTGAAGGAACTCAGCTCTGTATTATGTACACCACTGGCAATAATATTTAGAAAATCTTTAAGTGATGCTCAGATTCCAGAGGAATGGAAGTTTGCAAATATAACTGCATTATTAAAAAAAGGTGATAAAAAAGAGCCAAGTAATTACAGACCAGTAAGTTTAACTTGCATAGTGTGCAAAGTGCTTGAAAGTCTTATCAGAGAGAACATGATTAATCATATGAAAGTGAACAATTTATTCAGTGAGAAACAATTTAGTTTCATCCCCAAAAGATCAACCGTATTGCAACTCCTGACAGTATTAGACAAATGGACTGAGACTATAGACTATGGTGGACATGTGGACGTAGCATATTGTGATTTCATGAAGGCCTTTGATAAAGTCAGTCATAGACTACTGATCCACAAACTCAATATATATGGTTTTTGGAGAACAGTATATTAAATGGATAGAAACCTTCCTTGAAAACAGAAAACAAACTGTAAGAGTTAATGATAAATCATCAAGCCCAAAAGACGTTACAAGTGGAATTTCTCAAGGATCTGTATTAGGACCTCTACTATTTGTTATATTCATTAATGACCTCCCGGACAGCCTTCAGAATAACAGTGATATCTATCTTTATGCAGATGATACAAAAATATTCAGGGAAATAAGAAAAATGGAAGACTGTGAAAAGCTTCAAGAAGATATTCATTGTATGCATGACTGGTCTGTGAAATGGCAATTAAAGTTCCATCCTGACAAGTGTAAAACAATGAGCATTAACAATAAATCAGAGGAAAATACTTACCAATACAGTTTAAAAAGCAACATGCCACCCATGGAAAGATCGAAAGCAGAAAAAGATATAGGAGTAATAATTGATTGTAAATTGGACTTTGAGGAGCATATTTCGGAGAAAATAAACAAGGCAAACTCAATACTAGGACTGATTCGTAGATCATTTGAATATCTGAACAAGGACACTATGGTTATGCTATATAAAACTCTAGTAAGACCGCATATTGAATACGCTAATCAAGTGTGGGCACCATACAAGAAAAAACACCTTGAAATGATTGAAAATGTACAAAGGAGGGCCACAAGATTAATTCCTGGATTTTCTGAAAAACCATATGAAGAGAGATTAAAACTGTTAAAATTACCTAGTCTGGCCTATCGTAGACTCCGTGGTGACATGATAATGTGCTATAAGATACTGACAAATAAATGTGACTACGATCCAAACAACCTATTCACTAGGAGAAATGAGGTGACAAAAGGTAACACCAGAGGTCATGACTATATGCTCATTAAAAAAGAGCTCGACTAAATATCAGAAAACATTCATTCAGCTATAGATGTGTTGATATCTGGAACAGTTTACCTCCAACAGTAGTGAAAGCGCAAACAGTAAGATCATTTGAAAGTAGGCTTGACAAATTTTGGAGTGATCAAGACATTAAATATGACTATAGGGCAACAGTGATTAAGGGTCCCAGTATAAACCAAGAAGATCATAATGAAGAACCAGAGCTGGTGTTACAGGACTGACCTTCGACCAGAATCAACTATGTAACTATGTATGTAACTGGCAAAATCAATAGTGAGCTTTTTTTGGACCGGGTCGTAAAGTGGGCAGTTTTGGACCTGTCAGCCAGTGGGTGGGGTGAATTTATGGATGATGGCTTATAGTGAAAACTTAATCATTATTAGTCCATCACCATGATCGTTACCATAGGTACCAGGTGAGCGTTTAGGGCCGCATGCAGCTCTTGTTATTTATATTCCAGGCCGCCCCTTTGTTCTTGAATTGATCAACCCTTGTAGACGAGATTTTCCACAAGGAGATCTGAATGAAATGCAAAAGGTACTGAGAATAACTCAAATGTACGGAATAGGTAAATGTTACAGGCACATCTATGAGGGAAAGTGTTAAGTGCAATAGTTCTGTAGTTTATTTCTACATTGTGTGGACCATATCAGGGCTCCAGATATAGTGAATCTAACACCACCGTTAGTGTCAGATAAGGATATCCCACCCTAGGTTTGAAGCTATTTTAGAAACACAAGGCTCCGCCGAGTGTTCTTAAATATCTTCATACCGAGGGTGGGATATCCATCTGACACTCAACTGTGGTCTTAGATTTATTTTCTCACCTCGTCAATCCTTAAAACGCGTTAAACTTGCTAAACAGTGGCGAGTTGTATTTTCGCTTTCGCCTCATGAATGGCGGACGGATATCTACGCAGAAAAAAGAAGTACATGTACACTAGTTTCAACAACTTAATATATTAACACATGTGTTATTGTTTAAAACCGTTACCTCATTTAATTTATTAACCTTATAGCCTTTATGAACTGAATATAGATCTACTAACCAGATTCGTTAGCGAGAGTTTGGCTGTAATGTCAGGGAGGATATTTTAATGCGCTAATGCATGCATGACGACGTCATGATGACGTCATGACAACGGCAATAACAAACAATGTTCAGCTTGTCTGTACGACATATAAGGTTATCTCACACACCCTAGATTTCGGGATACCTCTGTCCGAGAGGTGAGAAATAGGAAGTATTTCAAAACAAAAATATTTATGTCTGTATCAAACCTTTTGGATTTAGTGCAGGCTTTAAACAGAAAATGTTGGAAAACTTCGAGTCACTCCTGCAAGAGGTTTTTGGTTCTACTCGGTTGCCGATTTGTGCCTGAAACGGCGTATGAAAGTTATCTGGGGTCTTCCTTTCTGTAATTACATGTAGTTGGACATTGCAATATGACTGCAATTATAATTAAAGTGACCTAAAATCATATCACATTCAAATCCTAAGAAGTCCCGAGTATGAAACACAGAAAACAAGTTTAGTATTATCTAGATGATTGTGAATTTTCCACCTGCTGAACAATTGTTATAATTTACCTATCTTTTGCAGCTTTTGAACTCGGCGACGAAAGACATTCGGTGCAGGGATTTTCAGATAGTCACAAGGTAGATACTTGATACACTTGTAATTTAGATAATATCTATTATCTGATGTAGAATGTTATATTCTTTAACTTAAAAATGTCGTATCTTTGTCTTGTGTCTCAAGCATGTTATATTACTACATGATGTAGAAAAAGGGTGCTACTTATGGGGTAATGGATTAAACACTTGTAACAAGTTATGAGGGAAAAGGAATTATCATGTGCATGATAAAGGTTAAGAAATTGTTAACTCTTCTACCACGCTAGCGGGAAACCATGATAATCTTTGCAAACAGTTTGGTTCCTGATGAGACACCACAGAACGTGACATTTCATCATGATCAAACTGTTTGACACTCTGACCTTGATTTAAAAAGAAAACGGGAAAATTCTACTTTTGGAACAGTAGCAGACGACAAATGTTGCAGACAAAAAAAATACCCAACATGCAAAGAGTTAAAGAATAGAATAAATTTTAAAAATGCACAGCAAAAATGGGGACAATGAGAATGCAGTAGAGAATTGTTGTATTATAGGGAGGATGTTGACAAGTTAAAAGAAGGGGAGATAGACAAGATCAAACAGTACCGAGCTAAGTGCTGGACAACAGAGCCAGTAACAGATGATAAACTCAACAGTCTAGCAGATATGAAGGTACAACATAGTTATAGTTTTGCCAGTCTGTATCTTGTCAGTTTTAACTAGGGATGTTAACGGTTATGGATATTGTAACCGGTTAATCGCAAGCAAAAACCGGTTCCGACCGGTTAACCTGACATAAAATTAACCATTGTATTTCCGAGAAAAACATATGTCTACCACCTACTGTTAGTTCTGAATGTTAATGAAAGCCACCTATTCTCTGAAGAATCCTATTGACAAATGTCGAATAGTCTGATTTCCGACCACACGCCTAGTGAAACTGCGTCCGATCTGGATCCAGGCTGCTTTCAAAATCATTAAAAATCTCCACTTTACATGCGTGTTTGAAATATTCGGCGGTGTTCTATTAGGATTTAGACCCAATTCTAAGCTAAATTCCAAAAAGTATGCTCAAGTTCTGAAGTGCTACATGTTTTCATCTGCAGCTAAATTTGTGTTTGATATAAAGAATATACATGCACTGGTAAGCATCCGATCTGGAGCTTGAGTCATTTATTGTTACTCTCGATTTTAAAGTAAATATGAGGGCGTTAAACCCTTAGTATGGCATTTTGAACTAAATAAAGCCAAACAGAAGCAGTTTAACATACTTGTTAGTAAAAGAAATTTTCAGCAGATGACATTTTTGCCACTCCTACGAAAAGAAGCAGACGACAGTACGGAGCGTAAGTTACGTAACCTGTTTGTGAATGGTACAGTACGAAAATTAATCAACTTAATTGACAATCAAATCGAAAACGCACCGGAATACACTTTTTCACTTTTTTGCAAGTGATTCTGAATAATAAAATACGCCGAGTTAATAGGTTTCACATCTAGATCCAAACCACAGGTACTTTACACATACATCTAGATCTATTACCCCCCCCCCCCCCCCCCCCCCAAAATGTTTTTTATTTTTTTTACTAAATTTCTATTATAGATACAAGGTAAACAGCACAATCCAACAACTAGTCTTAACTATCGGCTTAAACTGACACTAAATTAGACTAGATCGCCGATATTCTCTTGTGGTACCCTCGGGAAATGATTAATTTATCAATATCTACTTTTTATTTCATCAAATTCCGTCAAATAGCGCCACAGTACGTGAATTACAACGAAAATGTGCATCAAAAAGTTTTATGTCGAATTGACTGTCCAGTTTTTATTGGCCAAAATAAGGGGTAATCTAGTCGGTTTGCACATTTAACGGCCTTTACAGCTGGAACTTTCACCTTGATTCATTAGAGCAAACATGTTTATGTCAAAACATGACAATCAGCTATATGTATACATGCAATTTGTCACGAAATTGACAAGTGAAAGACCCATTTTATTAGCTCACCTGAGCCAAAGGCTCAAGGTGAGCTATTGTGACCGCTCACCGCCCGTAGTCCGTCTGTCCGTTCACTTTTACTTCAAACGACATCTCCTCTGAACCTGCGGATTGTAGGGCGGATTCAAACTGCTCATGATGTTCCTTGGATGCTTCTCTACAGAAGTTGTTCAAATGAAAGAGAAAAAGCAAAAACTCTGCTTGAAAAAGCAAAAAAGCAAAAAACTTTAAAAAATCTTCTTGCTAAAAACTACTAGGCCCTAAGCTTTGATATTTTTACAGTAGAATCTCCTGGTCGATCCCTCTATAGTTTGTTAAAATGAAATCCCTAGGGTCACACTTGACGCCACCCTGCGCAGTTTAAGTGCTGCTCTAGGCAGGTTTCACAGTATTTTTGATGAAGCAGAAGCAGAACCTGAGTTACTCTTAATATACTAAGGGCAAATAGCCAATATTTGCAAACATTTTGGATCCAGATCAGATGCAACATAATCATAATGCTACATCTAATCTGGATCCAACCTATTTGCCACTCATTTACCAACTTAACATTTTCTAAATTGTTTTTTTGTACACTTTTCACATACAGTAGGTTTTAAGCAGACATCATTTCAGTCTGGTAAGGGTAAGCCCCAGAGCTCTATAGCCACTGAGGTCAAATATTATGCAATTGGTAGGAGTATCACAGAACTGGTCATGATCAGCTGAACATGTTGTCTGCTAAAGTTTAGATATGGTTCAGTCTGCTTCATACTTAGAGAAACAGGATCTGGAAGTGATCCACTGACAGTTATGTAATTATGTCTTATGCCATATTTATACATATGTTTAATATTGGTTTTGTCAGAGTTATCTGTATGTCTTTTCATTTTTTCTTGTCCAGGATTCAACCCTTTTCTCCCATATACTGACGTTTGTTAACCCATTACCCCATAAATGTGCATTTTTAGGCCTTTGATTTATTCCTCTACTTAAGAAAATAATTCCACTTTAAACAGTCATGAAAATGTAAGATGCGAAAGTAAAGCAAAGTGTGCATTAACCCTTAGCCCGCCAAATAAATTGTCGTCTGCTATATTTCTCGTCTGCTTCAAGTTTCAAAGTGCTTCAAAGTTGCTCAAAATTGCTGAAAATGTTGTCCGAGTGTCAAACAGCTTGGATCCGGATGAGACGCCGAGTTACTCGGCGTCTAATCCGGATCCAAGCTGTTTGCATATAAAGCTATAGTCGTGAGTGGCAGGCTAAGGGTTAAGACACATTCTGCTTTACTTTCAACCTGCTTTATGTGGCCACCTATTTTCAAAACTAGAAACATGCTATGGGGTAATGGGTAAAATGAAATTGCCTATTTGGAAAGAGCCTGATGAGAGGAAGTGCCATTTGCAAAGGCCATAACTCTGACATCATTGTTTTTTGAGTTATTTCCCTTTCTGATATTTTCTTGTCAAGAAGACAACTTCAGTTCTACTGATGCTATTGTAATGAAATTTTATGTATGGAAAGAAACTGATGAGAGAAAATGCCATGCACAAGGGCAGCAATATTTAGTTTTTCCCCTTTGTCATATTTTATTGTCAGGAAAATAATTCCAGTTCTGCTGACGCTAGTGAAATAATTATCATTTATTGGAAATGGAAATAGCTTGATAAGAGGATGTGTCATGGATAAGGGTCATAAGCTTGGCAACAAAATTCCCTTTTGTCATGTTTTCTTGTCTGGAAGATAACTCCATTTATAGTTATATTAAAATGTTGTCTTGCCCAGTCAACTTAGGTACAAACTTCAATGTCCTCAGGTGAGCGAATTTAGGGCCATGGCCCTCTTGTTTTAAATGCCATTTTGAATGCCGGAATGGATCTAATGAATGGAGCGATTTCATTGGCCAAAATTAAGCAGGTAAAGTTTCTTTTAATTTTGCATTCTATGTAAATTATATAAAACAGAATATATTGCATTTCAAGATGATTTGCAACATTTGGTGAAAGTTCCAGTCGCATAGGTCGTTAATTGTGAACA
This sequence comes from Gari tellinella, assembly GCA_922989275.2. Classification (NCBI taxonomy): domain Eukaryota; kingdom Metazoa; phylum Mollusca; class Bivalvia; order Cardiida; family Psammobiidae; genus Gari; species Gari tellinella. The sequence continues at coordinate 34,874,435 of OV277857.1, read as the reverse complement.
TGTAACAGATCATCCCTACATACATGTAGGCCCGTTGCTAAGGAATGAGGACAGTCAAATCGACATAAAACTTTTACTTAAATAGTCAAAAATGGACTAGACTAAGTTTGATATTGGAATTTTCCATTGAAAGTTACAGGGTAAATGAGTTAAAACTAGGGATGTTAACGGTTAACCGGTTAACCTTTAAAAGCGTGGTTAATCGGTTACACTTTTCCTTCAAAAAGTTAACCTGAAAAACAAAAATTTGGAAGTTGGATCATAAAATCTACTGCACGTAATCAGCGGACGACACCTCCTTTGGTCGTTTCAACTGCCTTGACACCTTGTCGAATAACATGCCGCCGGCGTGTACTACCCCGTCTACAGAGGTTGCCAGGTAACCCTAATATAAAACCAGTGGGATGAGACAATTGACAGGTCGCCAATTAACTGACGTTAATGTTGTGATTTTACTAGATTAAGATTAGTGTCCTATTATTAAGAAATGTGTAGAAAACGTTTGAACTCCAATATCATATGGATCATATAAATCCAGCAATGAATAACAGTACTTGACATTTTGGAGAAAGTAGATCTACACATAACTGCTCCGAGCTGAAAATGACATGTTTATCCGTTCAGCAGCTAAGCGGTTCTGATCACGGGTACTTGACACATACATCTAGATCTATTACCACCCCCCACCGCACCCCCACCCCCCAAAAAAAAAAAAATTACTAGACTTCTATTATAGATACTTTTATATTTAGGGTTAATTTTAAAAATATATTGCAATATGATAAACAGGGCAGACCGTAGGAACACTTGTCCTATGCAAACAGTGTAGACTGTGATGATAGGGCTCCTGCAGGAATCTTCTAATCTTGGTCTTCACTGTTTACAAATGATGAATATACTTGTGTTCCATAAAGGTTAAATAGTCAATTTAAATGTCTATGCTTGAGATTTTATTAATAATTGCCCATCATGTTTGGATTACTTTTTCAGGACTTGAAGATCCTTCAGAAGACACCAATCAGAGTGTTACATAGGTATATATTTAGATAAATATTATATTAAGCTTCTTTGCAAAGAAAAAATTAAATGTACTTTAGTGTCATTTTGCCGATAAAAAACAACACTTTGTTTCTTACATGTTTAATTGTTAAAGATTAAACAAATTGATAGAAATTATTATTTTGTTGATCTGCATTCTTAGATATATCGTTATATATAAGACATACTGGAATATGTCATAATTATAAAGTGTATTTTTAAAGTACACTCTATCTTGTAACTTGTTTACAGGTGACTGCTTAACCCTTTCCCCCATAGAAGTGCCTTTTAGCGCATTCAGTTTATTCTTGCGCTGAAAAAAATAGTACCAATTTATACATTCATAAAAATGTATCATAAGGAATATTTTCTTTATTCTAGCAGGTGGTAGCTTAAAGCAGGCTGAAAGTAAAGCAGAATACGCTTCACTTTCAACCTGCTTTAAGTAGTCACCTATTTTAAAAATTAGAAACAGACTATGGGGTAATGGGTTAAAGCAGGTTTAAAGTTATAATAGCAGAATGCACCTTAAATGGCAACTCAAGCTACTGCTACCCTGGTACCATGAGTCCAGGGACCCGTTTTACTAAACTACTTACGCAAAATTTTTGCGTAAATCAAAATCGTTTTACTCTTATTTTTCGATCATAAATGTTTGCAAACAGCAAATAGCCAGATCTGATCTGGCTATTTGCTTTTTGATAATAAAAAATATAAATTAAAATTTAAAATTTAGACTAACGCAAATAATTTGCGTAAGGTGTTTAGTAAAACGGGCCCCAGAAGAGGGGCCAATGTTAACTTCTCCTTACTCAGTGTAGCTGTCTAACATACTGTGTGTTACTACAGTGCTCCCTCCCTACAACTGCCCTCCCTACAACGACTCCCTCCTTACAACGACCCTTGTTGCAGTTCCCTAAACGGGACAATTATGTCTAACGCTTTTACTGCTGCAATATTGTCGTCTGCTGTTTTTCTGAAAGTTACATATTTGACGTTTTCAGAGTAAAACACTAAATTACGAGTAACAAACAGCTTGAATCCAGATCAGACGCCGCGTTGCGCGGCGTCTGATCTGGTTTCAAACTGTTTGCAAATGTAAGCCAAACTCCCTCCCTATAACGACTTCCTCCGAACAACGAACATATTTTTTGTCTTCCATTGGGTGTCGTTGTAGAGAGGGAGCGCTGTAATTAATTGTAAACACTACAGTACAGTAGGCTGCAGTCAGCTCATAGCAGCCGATACATTATAAAACATACACATTATAGCTCACATTAGTTATAAACATGGTCAAGCCAACTTTTAACTCCCTGCAGGATTCCTCGCTGATAAGTTTTCCTTTACTTTGCTGGAAATATAGCAACTTACACATTTCCAGATACACTGTTCCCTTTTTTTGAGCCACATACTACTTAATAAGAATCTTTAGGATCTTTAAAAGCAGATGACTGCTTAAAGTAATTCATGACAAAGGTAATGAAGGAGCTTTCACCATTACATTTGTACTGTATTAAGTTCTCATATGTCTAAAACAACCATAGTAAGGCTTAATCTTAGAGTCGTTTAGCTCACCTGAGCTGGCTCAGGGTGAGCTTTTGCAATACTTGAATGTCCGGTGTCGTCCGTCGTCAACAATTTTAGTGTTTACACTCTAGAGGCCACAATATGTATCCAATCTTTCTCAAACTTGCTCAGATTGTGTATTACCATAAGAGTTCGAGGGAGTGCCATTATGGTTGCCATCGGACCTATAGGTCAAGAGTAATCTACCTTTGAATTGCTGAAAATGCCATATTTAAGGGTGTTTACACTCTAGAGGCCACAATTTTTATCCAATCTATCTCAAACATGCTCAGATTGTATAAGACCATAAGAGTTTAAATGAGTTCGATTTTGGTTGAAATCAGACTAATAGGTGGAGAGTTATCTACCTTTGAATTGCTGAAAATGTCATATTTAAGGGTGTTTACACTCTAGAGGCCACAATTTTTATCCAACCAATCTCAAACTTGCTCAGATTGTATAAGACCATAAGAGTTCAAAGGAGTTACATTTTGGTTGAAATCAGACTAATAGGTCGAGAGTTATCTACCTTTGAATTGCTGAAAATGCCATATTTAAGGATGTTTACACTCCAGAGGTCACAATTTTTATCCAATCTATCTCAAACTTGCTCAGATTGTATATGACTATAAGAGTTCAGATGAGGTTGATTATTGTTGAAATTGAACCAATAGGTTGAGAGTTATCTACCTTTGAATTGCTGAAAATGCCATATTTAAGGGTGTTTACACTCTAGAGGCAACAATTTTTATCCAGTCTTTTTCAAACTTGCTCAGATTGTATATGACCATAAGAGTTCAAATAAGTGTGATTATGGTTGAAATCTGACCAATAGGTCAAGAGTTGTCTGCCCTTGAATTGCTGAAAAATGCCATATCGAACAGCGTTTACACTCTTGCAACTACAATTTTCAATGGATTTTGATTTTACTTGCACACAAAGTATTTACTTATAAGTTCTCAAAGGAGTGCAATTATTGTTGAAATCTAATTATTGTGGCAATAGTAATCTGCCCTTGATATACTTTGAAATGATAGAAAAGGCTTCATTTCAGTATTGTTTAGGCTTTAGTTATCTGCCCTTGATGTACTCTACTATACTAGAATTATGAGGTTGTATTCCAAAATTGTTTACATGCTATACTACTATAAACAGAAAGGTAAAGCTATCAAGCTTCAGTATAACAGGTGAGCGATATCAGGACCTTCAGGCCCTCTTGTTACATTTCATAGGCCCCTTAAATAATCTGATACTTTTATCCTGATAATTGATAACTAATGGCCTGTCTGGTTTGTGTTGCTAGTTCATCATCATCATCATCAACACCATCAGGTCGTCTGCAGACGGACACGTTGCGGCACCTCCAATCTTTCCTTTCTGTCATGCATTGTGCCAGTTCCTCTGGGGTTGCTCCTCCTGCATCCTGCATCAGGACATTTACCATGGTTAAGCTTGGATGTCCTCGTTTCCGTTTCCCATGTTTAGGGGTCCACAGCACCACATTACTAGCTGGCAGCTCCTTGTGTCTGCAGCAGTGGCCGGCTAGCCCCATTCTTCGGCAGGCAATCTTGTCTGTCACTCTAGGAATGTCCTGATAGAGGGCGTCATTCTTGATGTGCTGACCTGGGTTGATGTTCAGACATCGAGGGACTTCTGGAGTTAAGAACTGTCCAGCATTCAGAGCCATATAGAAATACAGACTCGACTGTTGCAAAGAAGAAGCTGAGCATTGTATCGCGAGACAATTGTGAGCTCCAAACTGCTTTCATCTCATTTAGATCTCTCCATGCAAGGGTTTTCCTGCCCTTGATGTCCTTCTCAGAGGTATTTACCTATGAACCCAAATACTTGAAGTCATGAACCTCTTTGAGAGATGAACCTCCAATGGTGGTCAAAAGGGTGTGATCTTGTGCTAGTTCAAGTTGACATACAACACAAGCAAATTGCAAGCTCTATTGTTTTAGACTGAAAAGGAGGGGAAAATGAACTTACGTGTACTTGAGGGAAAACACTTTGTTTGGTGATTTAAAAACACTGTTTTATAACGTGGACATGGTGACAAATATGTTGTGCACAAAGATATATCATATTTATATGACTAAAGAACAAGAAAGTGATATGTTGGATATTCCAGAGATGGGACATTTAAATATTGGGAGAAAAATGTTTGATTTGTTTGATTAAACGTGTGATTGGTTTGAGAGGACGAAAATGATTTTCAATCAAACATTGCCATTGCTGTATCAATTAAATGATACAAAAAGACCAATCCCAAACAATTCCAACATGTAGGATAATGAACGGCAATCTAGTTTTAACACATTCTTTGTGTTTTAACCACGGTTGATTACGATACCGTCTCGTCGATAATGTAATTTGTTCTTTTGTTTCTTTATTGACCAAATGAAAATAAAAAAGCCATCGTTAACGAATCATAAACATGCAGTTGACCAATTGCAATTACAAATCCATCATTAATGAATCGTGAACATGGAAACTCTCTTATCATTGGTTGATCTAGCTCCCAAACACCTGATTGTCTTTTAATGAAAACTATGGAAATACCTGATTGTATATCATTAGTAATAGTGAAATAAGATCAGCTAAATCAGGATATGTCAAGATTTCTAGAAAATACGTCCTCGACTAAGATGAAATTGGAAGATACTGAATCTGACAGTATATCTAAGGTCAAACACTGTATCTGTAGCCCTGTATATATACACGGCAAAAAAGGCAAGGTAAAAAATGGGACAAGTTTGTTTTTAAAAAAAAAATGGGCAAGTAACTTTTTGGCAGGGCAAGTGAGTTCTTTTGACTTACTTTGCCTGTCAGCCAAAAATATTTTCTTGGAGCACTGGACCTGGTATTAATTTAATTATAATATGCAAGAAAATACTAATTGATATTTGGTACTGAAGGGGGCTGTGGAGTAATGCATTGTTTGCAATGGAAACAAAGGCTTTATAATGCAGGAATCTAGACGATGTTGAGTTGACTGTGCATGATTCAACCTTATAGTACCAAGTGCTACTTGCCTAACATCTGCAAACAGTTTGAATCCAGACGCTATGTAAGGGGGTGTATTTTCTGGATCCAAGCTGTTTAACACTAATTTTCATATTTTCTCAAGTTTTAAGAAGATCAAAATTAGATTATTAAATGTTTCGCAATCAATATATATTAAAGGATACGACAATTTAGCATGATAAGGGTTAATACCCAATGTGTTCTAGAACAAGTGAGGACTGTTCAAACATCAAAATTGTGCCTTACATGAGTACTAATTTCTGCTGATGAACACCCAAGAATAAATTCCAAGAAAATGAGTTCTGCATCTTTATACACGTGTCATATGTGATTAAAATGTAATGTATGAACTATTTATCTATGAAACACATAATAGTTCTAGAGATTTTATCACAAATCTGTATTTGATAATTTTATGGATTATTTTACCTGAAAAGGTCAGTCTTATATTATCACCCTTACATAACCATAACCCTCCCTGCAAGCAGCTTCTATAAAACTAAGCATGCCGCTACTGCAGATGTAAACACAGCCACGTGTTACTGTTTACAATAGAGAGGTCATAACCCCATTAGCCACTCCCCGGCAAATTCAAATTTTTGATCTGACATTTGGATTATTTTATTAAAATCACTGTTTTACTTTGGCTAAGGAATAATATATTGGCCTAACCCCTAAAGCACTCTATTAATTACATGCATGCAAAGTTCCATGCCTAATCTGGTAATCACTGATTTTGAAAAAAACTGTCCCTGATGTGAAACATGTATCAAATCAGTAAGATATTCACCAAAGCGCCATCTTCGGGTTTATATAGTCCAGTTGCCCCTTTAAGGCACACTCTGTTTTATTTTCATCCTTCTTTAAGGTATTGTTTACTAGGATATAGAATTTATTTTATGACGCATATTCATGACTGAAAAATATTTTCTTTCTTCATTGGAGAAATAATGCATATTTATTGAGTAATGGGTTTCTGGGAAACTTGACTACATGTATACTGTATTTGTGTACATTATGCAGGCGTCCACTGTCAACAAGAGACAAGCTCATCCACAGCATGTCAGTACAGAGAATAGACCAACATCATTTCACCATTGACATGGCCACACAGGCAGGAACGTATCCTTCATCAACATTTGATGCTTTCACAATGAAATCTGCTGTCAGTGTTAATAGTTAATCCATGTGTCTGCAGCATGTGCATTTACCTCCAAACCTAAGTTTTCCTTTTGACCCTTTACCCCATAGCCTGTTTCTAGTTTCGAAAACAGGTGACTACTTAAAGCAGGTTGAAAGTAAAGCAGAATGTGCCTTAAGCTACCACCTGCTAGAATAAAGAAAATATTCCCTATGAAAACATATTTATATGAAAACATATTTATAACTGTATAAACTGGAACTATTTTCTTCAGCGTAGGAATAAACTGAATGCGCTAAAAGGCGCTTCTATGGGGGGAAAGGGTTAAAAGAGTATAAGTGCTAGACCATCTAAACTTGGAATACATATGTATCCAGTCTAAATGTTCAGACTGAAGTGACAGGTGAAACAGGAAGGCAAGGTTGTGGCTTAAAGCAAGATGAAAATAAGAGAGAAAACTCTTTCAGGAGCATTCTGCTTTAGTTTCATCTTTCTTTAACCCATTACCACATATCTTGGTTTCAGTTTTAAAGATAGGTGACTGTTTAATGCAGATGGAAAATAAAGCAGAGTGTTCATTCAGGAACGTTCTGCTTTTACTTTCAGTCTACTTTAAGCATTCACCTGCCAGGATGCAGAAAAAGTTTCCAATGGGTTTTTATACCCCCACAAACAGAGTTTGAGGGGTATACTGGAATCAGCCTGTCGGTCGGTTGGCCGTCGGTCGGTCGGTCTGTCTGCAAAATCTTGTACTTTCAACTCCTCCTTCAGTTTTAACCCGATTCATTTGATACTTGGCATAAATGTTACTCAGGTATAGTAGATGTGCAAGACACAAATTTTAGGTCTGACTCTCTATGACCTTGACCTTGACCTTTGGCCTTGAAATTTGCAGGTAAAATCTTGTACTTTGAACTCCTCCTTCACTTTCAACCCGATGCACTTGATATTTGGCATAAATGTTACTCAGGAGTAGTAGATGTGCAAGACACAATTTCAGGTCTCTTTGACCTTGTACTTGACCTTTGGCCTTGAAATTGGCAGGCAAAATCTTGTACTTTCAACTCCTCCTTCAGTTTCAACGCGATTCATTTGATACTTGGCATAAATGTTACTCAGGTATAGTAGATGTGCAATACACAAATTTTAGGTCTCTATGACCTTGACCTTTGGCCTTGAAATTGGTCTTGAAATTGGCTGGCAAAATCTTGTACTTTGAACTCCTCCTTCACTTTCAACCCGATTCACTTGATACTTGGCATACATGTTACTCAGGAGTAGTAGATGTGCAAGACACAAATGTAAGATCTCTGTGACCGTGAACTTGACCTTTGGCCTTGAAATTGGTCTTGAAATTGGCAGGCTAAATCTTGTACTTTCAAATTCTCCTTCAGTTTCAATCTGATTCATTTGATACTTGGCATAAATGTTACTAAGGAGTAGTAGATGTGCAAGACACAATTTTCAGGTCTCTGTGACATTGACCTTGACCTTTGTCCTTGAAATTGGTTTTGAAATTGGCAGGCAAAATCTTGTACTTTGAACTCCTCCTTCACTTTCAACCTGATTCACTTGATACTTGGCATAAATGTTACTCAGGCGTAGTACATGTGCAAGACACAAATTTCAGGCCTCTTTGACCTTGACCTTGAAATTGGTCTTTGAAATTGGCAGCCAAAATCTTGTACTTTGAACTCCTCCTTCACTTTCAATCTGATTCAGTTGATACTTGGCATACATGTTACTCAGGAGTAGTAGATGTGCAAGACACACATTTCAAATCTCTGTGACCTTGACCTTTGGCCTTCAAATTGGTCTTAAAATTGGCAGGCAAAATCTTGTACTTTGAACTCCTCCTTCACTTTCAACCTGATTTACTCGATACTTGCCATAAATGTTACTCAGGAGTTGCAGAGTGTCATATACCATTTTTAAGTCAGTTTGACTTTGACTTACACCTTTGACCTTACTGTAAAACCTTATTGAAAACGTTTGCAGAGTGTGACAGAGTGCTGTATAGTGGGGGTATTTGTCGTCTGCTAACTTTCTCAAAGTAACATAATGGACATTTTGACAGTTAAAACTTAATGAGGAGTGACAAACAGCTTGAATCCAGATCAGACGCCGTGTTACGCGGCGTCTGATCTGGATTCAAGCTGTTTGCAAATGAAAAACAATTTCCCTCTCTACAACGACTCCCTCCAAACAACACACACAATCTTTGACTCCCATTGGATGTCGTTGTAGAGAAGGAGCACTGTACTGTGCATGCAAAAAGATAGGTGTCTCATAAGTCAAAACTGACTTTCCCTTTCAATAGGGATGGCACTATAATAAACAGTCTTTTCATTTGCCTTTATATAAAAATTTGCCACTGTAAAATCTGTCATCTGAACTATTCGATTGGCTAGTAAAATACAGACAATTTTCTCCAACAAAATGTAACATCATGTCAGACAGATCCTATTAGAAAATAGTGCAGACCCTTCAGTAGCTGTCTGATATAATTGTTCTACACTGTTTTGGAAGTATCAATATACACTTATAGGTCACAGAATTTTGCTGCTGTATAATGTATTTGTTTCCATTGAATATGACCTTAACCTATAGCCAGATATATCAAAGAGTTTGTACATGGTGACCTAGGAAGAACTCGACCAAACTTGTCAATTTTACTTGAAGTCGACTGTGATATCCTAGAGCTAGACGTCACCGTATGTATTTATTTATTTCTCTTCAGTATACAACATATAGTTTATTACAGTTAAAAAAAGGACAATAAAAAGCTGTACACTGATGTTCTTAAATAGAGTTATAAGAGACTATATTTCATTAACTCATACTTTTCACACTGTAAAAGCAGGGCTGCCATAAGTTGATAATGAAAATCCTAAGATTTCAAGTTTTCAAATGCAATTTTACTAATCGTACCTTTACACCATAGTCTGTTTCTTGTTTTGAAGATACATGACTGCTTAAAACAGGTTGAAAGTAGAGCAGAATGCACTTTAAGGCGCATTCTGCTTTGCTTTCAGCCTGTTTTTAGCTACCATCTGCTAGGATAAAAATCCGAAGACTTAGGAAAAATCCGGAGATATAGCAGCCCTGTAAAATAACTGTCCAAACTCATTAATCCAAACTCGCTTAAACCGAAATTCTGGTTAAACAAAATTTTTCTCCTGGTCCTGATTTTTTCCCTTATTCTATATAAATCAACTCTGATTAATCCGAATTTCGTTTATCTAAATTTCTGTTAATCCAAAGTATAAATCTGGTCTCTTTGATAAGATTTACCTTCAAATTGACTCGCTTTATCCGAACTGCGATTTTCACACCTTGAGTGTCAGACTGCTCATAATTACCCGAGAACATATACTCGCCAAACACTTGCGAAAACTAATTACACTGCCTAAAGACTGTATTATATTGTTTGCAGCATTGGCCAATTAAACACATTTGTATCCACTAGTAATTTGAAAAAAAAAAAAATTGAATTTTTTTTACAAATCATGTCGAAAACCGGCTTCTGTAAATTTGATTCAACATGATTTAAAAAAAAAAAGTTTTTTAAATAAAAAGTTTTTACATAGGCTGGTATTTAATAGCATGCATATATTAAGTATTTATATTAGTGTTTACGGCAACGCAACACAGTGAATACAGTTGAGTTATTTGAATGTGAAGTAAGACAGTCAGTAGAAATAATAGCTTCATAAATGGCTTGCATGTGTATCTCATGGGGCTGCACATTTTGAATGGAGGCATGTCAAGGTCATCCTTGAAGGTCAAATATATAGGTGAATGTCATAACTTCTAAGTCAGTATATATAATTACTTAATAATTGGCATGCACATGCATCTCATGGAGCTGCACAGTTTGAATGGAGACATGTCAAGGTCAAGGTCATCCTTCAATGTCAAGGGCGGAAAGCCGGACATAGCATAGTTTCACAAAAGCATCTTGTTTCTTCTTTGTTTAAGGATGTCTTTTTTTCTCTAAATTCTACGCACCTCCCCCTAACCGAAAACCCTGGATCTTCACCTAGATGTGCAGGCAACATGATGCGTTTGTAAAACAACGGTTTGTCCCCCTTTCCGCCCTTGACCTTGACATGCCTCCTTTCCAAATGTGCAGCTCCATAAGATGCACATGCATGCCAATTATAAAGTAATTTTATCTACTAACTCAAAATTCATCACATTGGCCTATATATTTGACATCGAAGGATGATCTTGACCTTGACATGCCTCCTTTCAAACTGTGCCTCTCCTTGAGATGCAAAGGCATGCCAATTATGAAGTAATTCTATCTACTGACTCAAAAGTTATGACATTCACCTAAATATTTTACTTTCAACGACGACCTTGACCTTGAGATGCCTCCATTCAAAATGTGCAGCCCCATGAGATACAAATACATGCCACTTATGAAGCTTTTATTTCTACTGACTGTCTTACTTCAAATTCAAATAACTCAACTATATTCACTGTGTTGCGGTGCCGGAAACACTTATATAAATAATATATGCATGCTATTAAATACCAGCCTATGTAAAAACTCTTTTTTAAAAAAACTTTTTTTTTTCAAATCATGTTGAATCAAATTTACAGATGCCGGTTTTCGACATGATTTGTAAAAAAATTCAAATTACAGTTAAACCTCTATGTATCGAACTTCGATAAATCGAATACCCGGTTGTGTCGAAGTTTTTTGGAAGTCCCGATCTTTTCCACTATATATTACTTGTAAAAACACATCCATGAATCGAAGTTATGTGTATCGAATTCCCCGTTGTGTCGAAGTTTTTTTCCAGTCCTTTTCATATAAATCCAACATAAAATACCACAAATGTATCGAACATCGATTTATGTTTTTTTTCAAATCATGTCGACTGAAAACATGATTTGAAAAATTGACATGATTTGTTAAAATTTTTCAAATTAGATTTTTTTTCAAATCATGCCGCTTCATACGTTGCTCAAGTTTGTAACCATATTGAGATTGCCATTGACTCTATTTAGACGTACAGCTTTGAACGTTGTGTGTACATGTATATGTAATTGGTTTACAAATGCAAGAAAAGTATTCTCGCCGTTTTTTGAAGTTTCATGTTTTTGTTATTGTCGTAAAACGTGCAGTTTGTTTATGTATGCATGTGTATAATGTCTTGATGAATACACACGCATATGGGTACCTACGTATATATCCGTAAGTAGCAGAGAGTAAACAGAAGTTTGTGTTTAGTTGGTTTCATTAACCCGATGATGGTATTAAACATATTGAAAGCATATTATTTATTATAAAACCTGTCCTAGCGGTCACCTGGTATAAGCGGTCGCCTGGCTTTAACAGCCAGTTCGATCTCCCCCGATTGATATCATTCTATATTGCCCCTTGATTAAGCGGTCACCTGGTCAACGCAGCCAGCAGCCAGTAAAATTCATCCCAAACACTGTTTTCACACAGTATTAAATGGCCAAGTGGCCATCCGCTGAGGTGAGATATACTGGAATACCTTTGTCATTCATCAAATCCACACATCGGTCGGTCAATAACATCAACCGTAGTCAAATCAATTACATGCTCGGCGGTGAGTGTTATTATTAGCAAGTTTGTCTGGGAGATGAGCCATTACGTAATTAACAGTTTCCATACTATCCCACTGTATTTAACGGTCAAGCAACTTGAATACACATGTTATTATGACTCCTGTCGAGCATGTCACTCGAAATTAACACAGCATTTACTGGTATCAAACTCTTTAAATAATCGCCCATAACGTGGCTCGATTCGTTCTTCTGTGTACATCACTAAAATTACATTTAGTGACTAAGGACAAAATCTTGTGTGATTATACAAATAACTACCATCCGCCAATCAAAAATTGTATAATGCCTGGATGCTGAGGTGATTCCCCAGCGTAAAAATAGATATCCTATGTTTATTTCCGCTTCATAAACAACAATCAGAACTGAACAAAGTGGTCGACCAATTTTTTATTTTTTATTTCTTTGTTAACAAGTCTTATGCTGACTGAAAGTACTCATTGTTTGACAAAATGTGTATAGTGTAAATGACTATGAGCTCTGGAAAACTACTTCGTTTGATTTCAAATAAAGAGTAAATGTATATCTTTAGTCACTACATGGATTCTGCCTTCATGACACAGAAAACACATGTGTATAAAAGTAAGTAAATCTAACAAAAGTATTATACCGGTGTAACAGGCCATTTCTTCCCCAGGCCATTTCTTCCCCCCCCCCCCCCCCCCCCCCCCCCCCCCCCCCCGGCCATTTCTTCCCTGGTGGTAGAAACGGCCCAGCCTGTCAGTTTCTTCCCCGGGGGAAAGAATGGGCAGGGTCCATTTCTTCCCCACCCCTATTTTTAGCTCACCTGAGCTAAAGGCTCAAGGTGAGCTATTGGGATGGCCCAGTGTCCGACGTCCGTCGTCGTGCGGTGTGCGTCCTCGTTAACAATTGCTTCAAATGACATCTCCTCCTAAACTGCATGACATATTTCAACCAAACTTTACAGGAATGTTCCTTGGGTCAAGCTCTTTCAAATTTGTTCAAGGAATTAAAAACAATGTAGAACTCTGGTTGCCATGGGAACCAAAGTGAAAAAATAAAGAAATCTTAAAAAATCTTCTTGTCTGAAACTACAAGGGCCAGAGCTTAGATATTTGGTACATTGCATCATCTACAGGTCCTCTATCAAGTTTGTTCAAATTATGCCCCTGGTGTCAAAATTGGCCCTGACCTGGGGGTCACAGTTTTACATTGAGTTATATAGCGAACTTTTCTAACGTCTTCTCCTCTGAAACTACAAGGGCCAGAGCTTAGATATTTGGTCATAGCGTCATCTACAGGTCCTCTATCAAGTATCAAGGTACCCCTAGGGTCAAAATTGACCCCGCCCCGGGGGTCACAGTTTTACATAGAGTTATATAGTGAAATTTTCAAACGTCTTCTCCTCTGAAACTAATATGGCCAGAGCTTTGATATATGGCATGGTGACACTTCAAGATGTCCTTTAGCAATCTATTGCAATCTAGAGGGAATGGTTCTGGTCGGTTGCATATCTAGGTTACAGGAGCTAAAAATAGATTTTTTCAATGAAAACTACAAGGGCCAGAGCTTAGATATTTGACACATAGCATCATCTACAGTTTATCTATCAAGTTTGTTCAAATTATGCCCCTGGGATCAAAATTGGCCCCACCCTGGGGTCAAAGAGTTATATAGTGAAAAGTTCAAACATATTATTTCTTCTCTGACACTAATATGGCGGCTAGAGCTTTGATATTTAGTATGGTGATATTTCTAAATATCCTATACGTATTTGGTTCAAATGGTTCCGGTCTGTTGCATATCTAGGTCACAGGAGCTAAAAATAGATTTTTTTCTAAAAAATTTTTAAAACCTTCTTGTCAAAAACTACAAGGGCTAAAGCTTAGATATTTGGCTCATAGCATCATCTTCAGGTCCTCTATCAAGTTTGTTCAAATTATGCCCCCGGGGGTCAAAATTGGCCCCACTCCGGGGGTCACAGTTTTACATAGAGTTATATAGGGAACTTTTCAAACATCTTTTCCTTGAAAAACCATCAAGTTTGTTCAAATTATGCCCCTGGGGTCAAAAATGACCCTGACCCGGGGGTCACAGTTTTACATAGAGTTATATAGCGAAATTTTCAAATGTTTTCTCCTCTGAATCTAATAGCTTTGATATTTGGCATGGTGACACTTCTAGATGTCCTTTACCTAGTTTGTTCAAATGGTTCCAGTCTTTGCATATGTAGGTCACAGGAGCTAAGAATAGATTTTTTGCAATTGAAGCTTAAAAAAATCTTCTTGTCTAAAACCCAGGTACCCTGATCTTAGATAGTTGGCACATAGCATCATCTACAGTTCCTCTATCAAGATATTTTTCAAATTATGCCCAAAGAGTAAAAAATGACCCTGTCCTGGACATAAATCATTATCTCCATTTTGTCAGCTATTCTCAGGTGAGGGAAATATGCCCCATGGGGCTCTTGTTTCAGTTCTGATTGTTGTCAAAGAAATTAAAGCAGGATGGGAAATTTATGAATTGGAAACAAACATAGGCTATCTATTTTTACGCTGGGGAATCACCTCAGCATCCAGGCATTACGCAAGTTTTGATTGGTGGATGGTAGTTATTTGTATAATCACATGAGATTTTATCCTAAGTCACTAAATCTAATTTAAGTGATGTAAACAGAAGAATGACTTGGGCAAATGCTGTGTTATTTCGAGTGACACATTCCACAGAAATCATAACTTGTATATTCAACTTGCCTGACCGTTCAATACAGTGGGATAGTATGGAAAATGTTTATTACATAATCTCTCATCTCCCAGACAAATTTGTTGACAATAACACTCACCGCCGAGCACGTAATTGATTTGACAAGTTGAGGTTATGGACCGACAGACGTGTGGATTTGTTGAATGACAAAGGTATTCCGGTATATCTCACTTCAACGGACAGCCACTTGGCTGTTTAATACTGTGTGAAAACCGTGTTTGGGATGTATTTTACTGGCTGCTGGCTGTGTTGACCAGGTGACCGCAGGACAGGTTTTACTGTATCTATGGAGTAAAGGGTTAAATAAAACTGATACAATATAGGATGATTTTCACTAGAAGCTATAGAGAAAGGGTTTGATAATCATTCTGTGTGATATTCAGGCTGTGGAGCTTGACTGGCCAAAGAAGATATGTGTACCAGATGAAGTATCATGACAGCTGTGACAGTGATATAATACTGGTCCCAAGCTATGCAAGACAGAGGAACCAGACTACCAGTCTAAGCTGGGAATCAACTCTAAGACAGATTCATGGAGCACCATCATTCCATATAGACATTAGTACATGTGTTAGGGGGCCGCTCAAAAGAAGAGATGGATGTCTTACATACAGATTGTACAAATGTAGTTTATTCTTAGCCTGCTAGTGCTAAAACCATGATATCCAATGCAAACATTTTGGATCCTGATGATATGCCGCGGTATGCAGCGTCTCATCAAGATTAAAATTATTTGACACCCAGACCCTGTTTTAGAAATAAATTTAGAAAAAATTATGTTTAGAACAATAGCAGACAAAAATTGTTGCAGACTAAAAAACTACCCAGAATACTAGGAGTTAATGCAGGAAAACAAATAAAGTAGAAAACACAAAGTAGTTTTTCTGCTTTACTTTTGTCTTGCATTGTGCAGTAAGTTTTCATTAGAGATTCCCTTGCTTTTCCGTTTGATTGCACAAGATACAGAATAATTTAACTCTTTGAGTGCTAAGTCTGCAACAATTATCATCTGCTGCTGTTTTGAAACACTTGTATGATAAAGACATGATACACTCCAACTTTGTGCATTTGTATTTAATTGAAATTATTCTTGAATAAAGATGAACTGAAACTGAAAGAATCTTTTTTTAACTCACAAGGTGAGCTATTTGGATGGCCCTGTGTCTGGCGTTGTGTGTTGTGCGGTGTGAGTTGTTGTTAACAATTGCTTCAAATGACATCTCCTCCTATACCACTTAACAGAATTCAACCAAACTTTACAGAACTGTTCCTTAGGTCAAGCTCTTTCAAATTTGTTCAAAGAATGAAAAACAATGCAGAACTCTGGTTGCCCATATAAGTGAAATTTTCAGACGTCTTCTCCTCTGAAACTAATACGGCCAGAGCTTTGATATTTGGCATGGTGACACTTCCAGATGTCCTATACCAATATTGTGCAAATGGTTATGGTTGGTTACATATCTAGGTCACAGGAGTTAAAAAATAGATTTTTTTCAATGAAAACTTAAAAAATCTTCTGTCTAAAACTACAAGCATAGCCTACAGGTCCTCTATCAAATATTTTCAAATTATCCCCCTTGGGTCAAAAAAATTGTCCCTGCCTTGGGGGTCACAGTTTTAAATAGAGTTATATAGTGAACATTTCTCTGACACTAATATGGCCAGAGATTTGATATTCGGTATGGTCATACTTCTAAATATGCTGTAGGTATTTTGTTCAAATGGTTTTAGTCTGTTGCATATCTAGGTCACAGGAGCTAAAAATAGATTTTTTTCTAAAAAAAATATTAAAAAATCTTCTTGTCAAAAACTACAAGGGCCAGAGCTTAGATATTGGGCACATAGCATCATCTACAGGTCCTCTATCAAGTTTGTTCGAATAATGCTTCTAGGGTCAAAATTGGCCCCACCCCGGGGGTCACAGTTTTACATTGAGTTATAGTGTGAACATTTCAAACGTCTTCTTCTCTGACACTAATATGGCCAGAGCTTTGATATTTGGTATAGTGATACTTCTAAATATGCTGTAGGCATTTTGTTCAAATGGTTTTAGTCTATTGCATATCTAGGTCACAGGAGCTTAAAATAGATTTTTTTCTATAAAAAATTAAAAAAATCTTCTTGTCAAAAACTACAAGAGCCAGAGCTTAGATATTTGGCACAAAGCATCATCTACAATTCCTCTATCAAGTTTGTTCAAATATGCCTCTTAAGTCAAAATTGGCCCTGCCCCGGGGGTCACAGTTTTACATACATTTATTTAGAGAAGCTTTCAAACGTCTTCTTATCTGAAACTAATATGGCCAGAGCTTTGATATTCATCATGGTGTCACTTCTAGATTTTTTTTACCTATTTTTAGCTCACCTGAGCCAAAGGCTCAAGGTGAGCTATTGGGATGGCCCTGTGTCCGTCGTCCGTCTTGGTGTGTCCTCCGTCTTCGTTACAATTGCTTCAAATGACATCTCCTCCTATACCGCTTGAGAGAATTCACCCAAACTTTACAGAAGTGTTACTTGGGTTCAGCTCTTTCAAGTTTGTGCAAATAATTAAAAACAATGTAGAACTCTGGTTGCTATGGCAACCAAAGTGAAAAAATAAGGAAATCTTAAAAAATCTTCTTGTCAAAAACTGCAAGGGCCAGAGTTTAGATATGTTGCACATAACATCATCTACAATTCCTATACCTTACCAGCTAGGGATTCCAAATTTGCTTTGTGAGTACATTTTGGGATGGCGGAGTGTGCATACCACTTTAGGGTCACTGTGACCTTGACCTTTGACCTGGATTTAACATAGAGCTTGTCCCGAGCATATCCCCTACACCTTACCAGCTAGGGATTCCAAATTTGGTGTGTGAGTACATCTTTGGATGGCAGAGTGTTGTGTATCATTTTTAGCTCACCTGAGCTAGCTCAGGGTGAGCTTTTGCAATACTTGAATGCCCGTCGTGCGTCGTCAACAATTTTAGTGTTTACACTCTAGAGGCCACAATATCTGTATACAGATTGTATATTACCATAAGAGTTCGGATGAGTTCGATTTTGGTTGAAATCAGACTAATAGGTCGAGAGTTATCTACCTTTGAATTTGCTGAAAATGTCATATTTAAGGTTGTTAACACTCCAGAGGTCACAATTTTTATCCAACCTATCTCAAACTTGCTCAGATTGTATAAGACCTTAAGAGTTCAGATGAGTCGGTTATGGTTGAAATCTGACCAATAAGATGAGAGTTATCTACCTTTGAATTGCTGAAAATGCCATATTTAAGGGTGTTTACACTCTAGAGGCAACACTTTTTATCCAGTCTTTTTCAAACTGCTCAGATTGTATATGACCATAAGAGTTCATATAAGTGTGATTGTGGTTGAAATCAGACCAATAGGTCAAGAGTTGTCTGCCCTTAAATTGCTTTAAATGCCATATCGAACAGCGTTTACACTCTTGCAACTACAGTTTTCAATGGATTTTGATTTTACTTGCACAAAAAGTATATAACTATAAGATCTCAAAGGAGTGCAATTGTTGT
The DNA here is from genome assembly GCA_922989275.2 of Gari tellinella. Lineage (NCBI taxonomy): Eukaryota > Metazoa > Mollusca > Bivalvia > Cardiida > Psammobiidae > Gari > Gari tellinella. The sequence goes on along the minus strand of OV277857.1, from coordinate 34,855,800 downwards.
TGAAATCTAATCATTGTGGCAATAGTTATCTGCCCTTGATATACGTTGAAATGATAGAAAAGGCTTCATTTCAGTATTGTTTAGTATTATCTGCCCTTGATGTACTCTACTATACTAGAATTATAAGGTTGTATTCCAAAATTGTTTACATGCTTTACTACAAATTTGAATGGATTTAGATTAAAACGAATGAAAAGCTATCAAGCTTCAGTACAACAGGTGAGCGATATCAGGGCCTTCAGGCCCTCTTGTTAGGTCACTGCGACCTTGACCTTTGACCTTGATTTAACATAAACATTAAACCCCACTGTGACTTTGACCTTGATCTTTGACCTCGATTGAACAAAAAACTTGCCCAGAGCATATCTCCTATACATTACCAGCTAGGGATTCCAAATTTTCCTAGTGAGTACATCTTGGGATGTCGGAGTGTCATGTACCACTTTCAGGTCACTGACCTTGACCTTGATTTTACAAAAAGCTAGTCAGGTGCAGATCTCATATACCTTGCCAGCTAGGGATTCCAAATTTGGTGTGCGACTACATATTTGGATGGGGGAGTGTAGCATACCACTTTCAGGTCACTGTGACCTTGACCTCTGACCTCGATTTAACAAAAAGCTTGTCAGGGGCATTTCTCCTATATCTTACCAGCTAGGGATTCCAAATGTGGTGTATTTGTACATTTTTGGATGGCAAAGTGTCGCTTACCACTTTCAGGTTACTGTGACTTTGACCTTGACCTTTGACCTCGATTGAACAAAAACTTGCTCGGAGCATATCTCCTATACATTACCAGCTAGGGATTCCAAATTTTTATGTTTTCATATGCAACATGTACCGAATGTCAGAAAAAAATCTAGCGAAATAAAACGCTGCGAAATGTGATTTTTGGGGTAAAATGGTTGGAATTATTGGTGAAAGCACGAATTTTTGGGATTTCCAAACTGCGATCATAGAAATCAATATTAAAGCTCGAAATCTACAGGCTAGACAAATATTCATGTCAACTGTTGAATGGTACTTGTTAAGATAAATAAAATTTTTAAAAAAAACTGATTTTTGGGGTGAAATTGTCAAAATATTAAACCAAAATCACAAATTTTGAGAATTTCAAAAAGACCCTGACAATGGCTGAGCCTGGCATCAAAAAGCTAAGAAAGGAAATGGTGCACAGAGTTGATATATATGTTATTATTTTCCTAAATTTGTACCAAATAACAGACATAAAGTCTAGGAAAATCAAAAAATGCAAAAGATGTTATTGGGTAAAATGGTTGAAATAATAACTGAAATCGCTAATTTTTAGCTCACCTGAGCTAGCTCAGGGTGAGCTTTTGCAATACTTGAATGTCCGGCATGCGTCGTGCGTCGTCCGCCGTCAACAATTTTAGTGTTTACACTCTAGAGGCCACAATATTTATCCAATCTTTCTCAAACTTGCTCAGATTGTATAAGACCATAAGAGCTCGGATGAGTTCGATTATGGTTGAAATTCGACCAATAGATCAAGAGTAATCTACCTTTGAATTGCTGAAAAAATGCCATATTTAAGGGTGTTTACACTCTAGAGGCCACAATTTTTATCCAATCTATCTCAAACTTGCTCAGATTGTATATGACAGTAAGAGTTCAGATGAGTTCGATTATGGTTGAAATCCGACTAATAGGTCTAGAGTTGTCTACCTTTGAATTGCTGAAAATGTCATATTTAAGGGTGTTTACACTCTAGAGGCCACAATTTTTATCCAATTTATCTCAAACTTGCTCAGATTGTATATGACCATAAGAGTTCAGATGAGTTTGATTATGGTTGAAATCCGACCAATAGGTTGAGAGTAATCTACCTTTGAATTGCTGAAAATGCCATATTTAAGAGTGTTTACACTCTAGAGGCCACACTTTTTAATCAATATATCTCAAACTTGCTCAGATTGATCATTGTATATTATTATAAGACTACAGATGAGTTCGATTTTGGTTGAAATCAGACTAATAGGTCCAGATTTATCTACCTTTGTTTTGCTGAAAATGTCATATTTAATACTGTTTACACTCTAGAGGCCACAATTTTTATCCAGTTTCTTTCAAACTTGCTCAGATTATATATGACCATAAGAGTTCAAATAAGTTTGATTATGGTTGAAATCGAACCAATAGGTCAAGAGTTGTCTGCCATTGAATTGTTGAAAATGCCATATCGAACAGCGTTTACACTCTTGCAACTACAGTTTTCAATGGATTTTGATTTTACTTGTACACAAGTATATACCTATAAGTTCTCAAAGGAGTGTAATTATTGTTGAAATCTAATCATTGTGGCAATAGTTATCTGCCCTTGATATACTTTGAAATGCTAGAAAAGGCTTCATTTCAGTATTGTTTAGGCTCTAGTTATCTGCCCCTGATGTACTCTACTACATTTGTATACATGAATTATGAGGTTGTATTCCAAAATTGTTTACATGCTTTACTACAAATTTGAATGGATTTAGATTAAAAGGGATGAAACAGAAAGGTAAAGCTATGAAGCTTCAGTACAACAGGTGAGCGATATAAGGGCCTTCAGGCCCTCTTGTTTGGATTTCCCTTCTGTGATCAGGATATCGATATAAAAGCTCCAAATCTTTAGGCTAGACAAATATTCCTGTCAACTGTGGAATGGTACTTGTTAAGATAAATAGAATTTTCAAAAAACTGATTTTTAAGATGAAATTGTCAAAATATTAAACCAAAATCTTAAATTTTGAGGATTTCAAAAAACAGACCCGGACATCAAAAAGCTAATAAAGGAAATGGTGCACAGAGTTGATTTATATGTTATTATTTGCTTAAGTATGTACCAAATAACAGACATAAAGTCTAGGAAAATCAAACAATGCAAAATATGTTTTTAAGTGAAATGGTTGAAATAATAACTGAAATCGATATTTTTTTGGAATTCCCTTCTGTGATCGAGGATATCAATATAAAAGCTCCAAATCTACCGGCTGCACAAATATTCATGTCTACCGTGGAATGGCTCTAGTAAAGATAAATACAACTTTTAGAAAAAAATATTTTTTAGGTAAAATCGTAAAATTATTAAACCAAAATTTTGGGAATTTTTGACAGATTTTGACATCGAAATCAAAATAAAGGAAAAGATGCACATAATTGATGTATCAGTAATGATATGTTTCAATATGTACCAAATAACAGACAAATAATGTTGTAAAATCAAAGAACCCGAAATATGATTTTTCGGTAAAATAATTGAAATAAAAACTGAAAAAGCTAATTTTTGGAATTTCCCTTCTGTGACGATGGATATTAATATAAAAGCTCCAAATATCCAGGCTAGACAAATATTCATGTTTACTTTAGAATTGTCCTTTTTAGGAGAAATAAAGGTTTCAAATAACTGTTTTTGGGGTAAACTTGTCAAAATATTAAACTAAAATCACCAATTCTCGTTTGTAAAATAATCTAGGAAAATCCAAAAAGCCAAACATAAAATTTAGGGGTAAACTGATTCAAACAATTAATGTAAATGCAAGGTTTTGGAAATTTCACACTACGGCCTTAGACAGGAATATGGAAGCTACAAATTTACAGGTAAGATACATATTACTGTGCACTGTAGCATTGTACTTATTAGGATGAATTAAGGTTTAAAAATTCTTATTTGGAGGAGGGATGTAAAAAGTTAAATGAAAATCCATAGACTGTGACCTTAGATATGAAACTAAACGTTCAAAGTTTATAACTTAGGCACAAACACCATTTTAATGTAGCTTATTAAAAGTAAAGATAAATCAAAGAGTTTTATATATTATCAATTTAAGTAAAATGGTAAACATTTAAACAAGACACATTTTTTTTTATTTAATATTATATATTGTGAGTTTAAATATGACTAGAAAAGCTCCAAAACCATTTGATAGGCAACAGGCACCATGAAATAAAGCCTAGAACTAGTACCAATAAATTATGATTTCTAAAATTAATAAATGTTGGTGATAAGATATAAGTTAAACGAAAACAGTTTTAAAACAGTTTTCACTGAGAATTTTTACAGTGGCATTGGATTATGACCAGCAAGGTCCTACAGTGTATTTGTTAGGATAATTATGTAAGTTTCAATGAAGTAATATACATCACACCCGTTATCCGGATAACTCTGCCACAGACGGGTTTAATAACAGATGTATACAAGAAAAACCCGATAAGACATGTTTGTATGTTTTCAGTACAGAATTTGAATTTGAAAACTACAATCAACCGATCTAGAGCGTGTGTATGAAGGTAACTATTTGTTTCACATTTTGACGAAATTCCGAAGAATAATATTTCTCATATAGAGTGTTTGACGACATTTAGCCCGAATTCGACGCCAAAACCATTCAAAATATACACTTAACAGGTTAAACTGCCATACATGTGATATAGTTTAGCACTAAAAACATTTATCTACCACATATGTGAAGCATACCAACCAGATGAATGAAATTATGATTAAAGTTTGAGTTTTTTGACGATGGGTAATGTCATAATAGCCACAACTTACCACAGATTCTCAAATAGCGAAGATAATAGTAACACAGGTACAAAGGTATTACGTACCACAGACAAACGATAAATAAATAGCAGCAAAGTTTATGTCTTTTAATGGATTGAGGGTGCAAATGAATGTTTGATAGACTATACAATTATATTTATCGCCCCAATTATTATTTTACTTTTCTTTAAAACCACACAAATGAAAAAGGTTTTCGTTTTAGATCGCTTCACATAACAGTGTTTGTCCCGTCACTAGCTAGATCTCCCTGTAATGGAGTTTTGCAATAAGTCGATTGACTAACTGAGTTGGGTTTAACACCGTTATGAAATTCTCGTAGCTGTCGGAGATGAGTATGTCTAGGAGGACGTGCGTTCTCGTTGACAATGTAAGGTCCCGTATTGCTCCACCATTCATCTGTTTGAGGTGTCACAACCGTGCAAGACAGGAATTCCACGACAGGTCTTTTTCCAAAAATTGGGATGGGACATAGCCTTTCATTTTGGGAAATTCAAGTGCGATTTTCAGCCAAATTTGGAAAGTAAATTGACTTTCGAGACACTTGAAAAACATTACAAGTACAGTAAATAGAAAGTTGCTTTAATTAAATAATAGTAATTTAACATTTAACCATGACTGGTAATTGAATAGGACACTTCTAATGTAGTTTCATCCTCAGAATATGTGCTCTTTTCGTGTGAATCATATAATGCATTGTATTTTTGGGGAAATTCTTTAAGCAAAATTGGGAAAAAAGAGGCTTTTTGCAATTGGGAAGACATCTGTTATAGGCCTCTGTTATAGAAGGTAAAAAGGCCCTGCAGGCTTCACATTCTTGTCACTAAACTGCTTAACATTTCCCTGTAAGTCTTTGACTACTTGTAAGAAACAATTCGGTCTTAGTTTTTCCGGTTCCCCGTACACTTCAATGAGTTCCGGCCAACAACTGTTTAAAAGTTTCTTATCGAATTCGACGTAGAAGACTAAGACTGTCATAGACTGTTCTGTCCAGCAAGAAAACAACAATTCTTTAAAGTCGTAAGCATACATCTTACACAAAACCAGGCTAACATATTAGTATGGACTTGGTAGTAGACTGTTGATGGATATGATTTTGGAGCATTACGCTTATTCTCGTACGCCATAAGAGGTGTTTACTTGCATGTGTCTGTCTGGGTTTACAACCATAACATTTGGATCTCTTCCCTATCTTATCTGAGCACATTTCCCCCTCCTAAAAATAATTGTGACCTCATAGCAAGAATGTTAATACCGTACTTTCCCTGCAAGCGATGCCACTGAATCAAATTTATGAACTGAACAGTAATCCATTCTCCTTTGTTTTTCAGAGCTATATTAACTGTTGGTTTATCCACTTTCTTAAGTACTTGATCGTAGTGTTGCTGCTGTAGCTTACTAAGTCCCCGAGCCTTGTGGCATGTGCTGCAAGTGACTTTTGCGGCGTCTCTTGTAAACAGCATGCGTTGCCTCTTTCCTCTGTTGTGTGTACCCTGGGTTATGGATCTGATAGTTTATATCTGGGTATAAAAAGATTTTGCAAAGTAAATAGAGCATCCCATGTATTGAAACTTACATGTTAAGTAGATAATGTTTAATTTTATTTGGAATATGATTCAAAGATGACAAAAGCATTCATACTTTAAGTGTAAACCCGTGTTCACTGACAGGTTGTGGTAAAAAAGGATAAACAATACGTTTCGATGTCAAAACTAATATCTTGCTAACATTCAAATGATACATAATTTCACATGATGGTACTGCAATATGTTGTCTTTAAATGTCAGTCAGTTTTTTGTCAGTGAATTTCTTAAATATTAAACTCTCAGCTAAAACATGGACCTACCCTGATCAGCGTGGGCATTTGTTTATATCTGTGTTAGTGAAACCGTCTGTGGCAGAGGTATCCGGATAACGGGTGTGTACATGTATAACTTTAAATCGTTCAACAAAAAGACAATATCTTGAGTATAATGTTACAGCAGTGTGACATGAATATAAAACTTAAAAATATAGTTAAGACAAATATATAAATGGAGACTTTTTATAAGTAAGGATAACTACCATTTTGAATTTGTTTTGAAATTCATTGCCAAATTAGAACTTAAAGTTTGAACAGTGGAGCTATAAATTAAGGGTGTAAAAATGTGTATCTATGGGGTAAAGGGGTAAACAGCTAAAGTTGTCTTCAGTGACTAGTCAATAAGGGATTACAGGGCACATACAGTGATAAATACGCTATTCCTAGTTTCCTACCCACTTTACGCGTTTCTTATGCGATTATTATCTGTTTCGTTAAACGTGTTTCCTAGCCATTTCTTTGCGTTTAAAAGAGCCCAAATGAAAGGGTCATCACTTAGCCGACATACCCCTTAGCCGAGACTGCATTGGTATAAACGCGTTAAAATCGTTAGGCGTTACCCATTCGTTAATTGTTCACTAGAATTGCGTTTCTTACGCATCGATTAACGCGTAAATGGGTAGGAATAGCGTATTTACCACTGTAACCCTTTACCCCATAACCTGTTTCTTGTTTTGAAGACAGGAGACCACTTAAACAGGATGAAATTTAAGCAGAATGCACCTTAAGGTGCATTCTGCTATCCCTTCATCCTATAAGCTACCATTTGCTAGGATATAGGAAATTTTTCTTCTGCAACATATTCATGGCTGTGAATAATCAGAAATATAATTCCTAAGTGAAAATCAGAAAGAATGAATTAATAGTGTAAAAGGCATACTTATGGGGAAATGGGACACTAGGTATCTTGGTTATTTAACTCATATACCTCTGAAACTTAATGTATAATATCAGTATTAGGGCTGGAACGAATCAGGTACTTCTCCACTCGGTTTGGTTTCAAGTATTACTCTTTCTGTTTTTAAGTACAGTGCTCCCTGTCTACAACGACACCTGATGGGAGACATAAAGTGTGTGCTTTGTTCGGAAGGAGTCGTTATAGGGAGGGAAATTTGTTTTCATTTGCAAACAACTTGAATCCAGATCAGATGCCACGTAATGCGGCGTCTGATCTGGATTCAAGCTGTTTGTCACTCGTCATTAAGTTTTTCTCTGTCAGTATGTCCAAAATGTAACTTTAAAAAAAATTATTAAGAAGAACGGTAGGATGCGAATAACTACAGGCACCGATATAGTAGACAAAATATTTATTGATCTACCGGTTTCGACCTTATTCAGGTCTTCATCAGGATTTTTAGAAAAAATTAGCAGACAACAACTTTAAGCAGACGATATTACAGTGAAAGAGTTATACATAATTGTGCTATTTAGGGAACTGTGACAAGGGTCGTTGTAAGGAGGGAGTCGTTGTAGGGAGGGAGCACTGTATTTGGTTTGGGTGTAGGATAAATCACAGGGACCTTGAACAAAAAATGCATTCAATTCTATATATAGCAGAAAACCACTTAAAGGTATTTGCCGGGTGGATGGATCCCTTATTTGTTAGGCATGTATTGTTCTTCTCGTTCTTAATTTGTCGCCTGTCTGGCCTATATAATATTGTTTACATCCATTGCATGTTATAACATATAAGACGTTTCTTACATCACAGGACATATTGGCATTTACTTTAAATATCTTACCATTAAAATTGTATGAATCATTAGCTCACCTGGCACGTAGTGTCAAGGTGTGTTATTTTGATTGTCCTGTGTCCGTCGTCCCTCGTCCGTCGTGCGTCGTTCGTCGTCAACAATTTCTTTGAACAACATCTCCTCTGAAACCGCTGGATGGATATTTACCAAACTTGACAGGAATGATCCTTATATGGTCCTCTTTCAAACTTGTTCAAACATTTCCCGTCCGTTACATATCTAGGTCACAGGAGCTAAAAATAGATTATTTCAATGAAAACTTAAAAAATCTTCTTATCTGAAACCTCTGTACCCTGAGCTTAGATATTTGGCACAAAGCATTGTCTTCAGGTCCTCTATCAAGAATGTTCAAATTATGTCCCTGGGATAAAAAATGACCCCGCCCCGGGGGGTCGTAATTTTACATAGAGTTATATAGTGAAATCTTCAAACATCTTTTTCTCTGAAACTGATATGGCCAGAGCTTTGATATTTGGCATGGTGACACTTCTTGAAGCCCTGAACCAATATTGTAAATATGGTTCCGGTCCGCTGCATATATAGGTCACAGGAGCTAAAAATAGATTTTTTTCCAATTAAAACTTAAAAAATCTTCTTGTCCGAAACCACAGTACCCTGAGCTTAGATATTTGGAACAAAGCATTGTCTTCAGGTCCTCTATCAAGACTGTTCAAATTATGTCCCTAGGGTAAAAAATGACCCCGCCCCGAGGGTCTTAATTTTACATAGAGTTATATTGTGAAATCTTCAAACATCCCTTTCTCTAAAACTAATATGGCTAGAGCTTTGATATTTGGCATGGTGACACTTCTAGAAGCCCTGAACCAATATTGTAAATATGGTTCCGGTCCGTTGCGTTTCTAGGTCACAGGAGCTAAAAATAGATTTTTTCCAATTAAAACTTAAAAAATCTTCTTGTCCGAAACCACAGTACCCTGAGCTTTGATATTTGGAACAAAGCATTGTCTTCAGGTCCTCTATCAAGATTGTTCAAATTATGTCCCTGGGGTCAAAAATGACCCTGCCACGGGGGTCATAATTTTACATACAGTTATATAGTGAAATCTTCAAACATGTATTTATCTGGAACTATTATGGCCAGAGCTTTGATATTTGGCATGGTGACACTTCTGGAAGCCCTTAACCAATATTGATTATATGGTTCCGATCCGTTGCATACCTAGGTCACAGAAGCTAAAATAGGTTTCTTCAATGAAAACTAAAAAAAATCTTCTTGTCTGGAACCACAGTACCCTGAGCTAAGATATTTGGCACAAAGCATCATCTTTAGGTCCTCTTTCAATGTTGTTCAAATTATGTCCCTGCTAGGGGTCAAAACTGCCAAGGCCCTAGAAGTTGCAATTTTACATAGTGTTATACAGTGAAATCTTCTTCTCTGAAACTATTATGGCCAGAGCTTTGATATTTAGCATAGTGACACTTTTTGATGTTTTTTTTACCAATATTGCTGAAATGGTTCGGGTCTGTTGCATATCTGGGTCACATTAGCTAAAAATAGATTTTTTTCAATGAAAAGTCTTCCTGTCTGAAACCATCTATGTACAAAATATTTGACAGACTTTAATTGTCAAGTTCATCAGCAAGATTTTTGAAAATTATGTCTGGGGTAAAAAATGATCTCACCCCAGGGGTTATGCGACCCTTGTGTTGATTTTTCCAGGTGAGCGATATTTAGGCCCGCATGGACCTCTTGTTTTCGATGATGTGTTGGCACAAGCTGCAGTTTGGCCTAACACATCGTGTTACTTTGTATGAAGATTTTTTTGTGTCTGTGAATTTGGCCCTTGTTAGAATTCTTTTTAAATTTGGCAGTTGTCTTTTGCTTTTATTGTATAGCAGAATATCTAGGAAAGAGAGTTTATTTTGGTTAATTTCTACTGTAAATCGTATGTCGTTATGTAAACTGTTAAGCATGTAGAAATTCAATGAGACTAGTTTGTGTATCGATCCAAATGATGAAACAATCATCCAGAAATCTTTTCCAATTTTTCTTTATGTAAGTTGCAAATTCATTTCCATGTATAGCTTCTATCTTTCTATATAATATCTCTTCCAGATAACCAAGTACTAAAGTGGCATAGGTAGGTGCAAATTTAGTGCCCATTGCTGTGCCCTTTACCTGTGTGTAGCATTTATTACTGAAGATAAAATTATTGTTTTCTAAAATGGTTTGAATTGGTTTAAGAATAAATTCTTTCGAAAAGCACCTTTGTATTAACTCTGGATGTATGTCTATCCAGAACTGAATTGCTTCAAGTCCTAGAGTGTGCGAAATATTTGTTTAGAGGCTAGTTACATCGAACGACACTGAAAGAGAGCCTTCGGAAATTTTTGACGGAATATGCATTAAGAAATCCAGGTCATCTCTTACATAGCTGTTTACTTTCGGAACAAATGATTTCAGTAGTATGTCATCTAAATTGTTAAGTCTGTGAGTTTCACATGTAGGACCTGCTACAATTGGCCTAAAGGCCAAGTCTTCTGGGTCGATTAGTTCTATGCATTCCGAGTCAGAAGTCTTACATGTTTCCTGAATTAACTTATTTTTATGAATTTTAGGGAGGCCATAGAATTGGCTTGCTTTACATTCAAACTTTAAAAGGTAATCTATTTCTTTGGCTGTTATGTCAACATCTAGTTTTAAAAGGTCTTTAATGTTTTTAAATGTTCGTTTTGAAAACTGATCATCTGTTATCTTGTAAAAAGTTTCATCTGCTAACATTTCCAGAATTATATATATACCGTAAAATGTTCACAATGCTCGGCAAAAAGCGAGCAAAGGCTCGGCACAAGGTAGATAAAGAAATAAAAGATATAAAGAGTGCTTTTAGGGTTAAGTCGTATAAATACGGACAACTTTTACATGCGTGTCATAGCTTCTATACTGTCTTTATGGAGACGACACCAAAATATCAAGCTCTTCCGCTACATGTTATGTGTCATGTTCCTCGGACTTTATCGTTAACACCTTATCTAAAACTACGTCCCAGAAGCTGTGAAAGTGTATAAAACGAGAGTAGTCGAAATCGTTATAATACGGACGGGTGATAAAATACGGACATATGGTGCAAAAATACGGACCCGAGGTGTAATAATACGGACATGCTTATCTTTTTAAAAAATATCAATTGATAAATTAGTATTGTGACTTTTATTTGGTAAAGACAGATATAACAAAAATACAAATTGACTGGTAAAACTCCTCTATTACGACTACTGAATGATATTATTTGGTGACTAAACAGAAAGCTTCTATAGGGGCTGCCAATTAGCTGCCATACAACCAATTAACCTTCATTTCAGTGGTCGTCATGGAGGAATTTTACTGCATATCATAAATAGTAACAGACCCTAATGAGACGCCGCGTAACGCGGTCTACTCTGTTTGCAAATTCTTATCATAAACTATTTAGGTGGCATTATGATTATATATACACGGGCGAATAACTTCACTGCCCTACATAACACAATAGATGGTACACCGCCTGCACGCTGTGGGCGAATTTTGACTTAACCACTACAGTTTGGATCCAGGTGATACACCTGGTAATTCGGCGTCTCATCTGGATCCAAACTGTTTGACACTCTGGTGATGGTTTCTAAAAGAAATGTAGATAAATGAACACTGTTATTTGTCCATGACCATTATTGCAGACGATCATTACACAGCGTACATAATTGTTTAAGTTAAACAAACAAAATGAATAGAAACTGACAACTAAAAAAATATAGAAAGACAGAAAATGTGTTATGCTATTGGTTTTTTTAGAAAGGTAATTCAGTAACGTTCTGTATTCATTTAATTCAGTATTAAAACACTTCCGTGACAAGTTTGAAAGCACTAACATATGAAACGTTTGGATTCAGATCAGTCGTCGAGTTATGCGGCGACTGATCAGGATCCAAACTATCTAACACTTATATAAATGCTTTTAAGCCAAACTGTTGAAAAGTTTAAACTTAAGCAATAACAATCAAACCGAACAGTGTTGCGAGCAGACGTTAAATTATGGTATTGAAAGTATTAATTAGACGTTTATGACGTCATCACTGGGAGCTAACAAGGTATAACGATCAAATATTTTGCTACGACAACATAATGGGTATTATAACAGATTTGTTTTTCTACGAATTCGCAGCAAATCATTTCTCACTATATACAATGACTTCGTAGCAATACAAATATGTAATAATACCCATATGGGTTGTCGTAGATATACATTTTGATGATAATACTAAAATATATTTAGTCGTTATTCTCAAGTATCCCGGACATGATGCCAGGTCAAGATGATCAATGAATCGTCTCCTGAACAGTGAAGACATTATCAACCTAAAATACTAGTTTTTCTCTTTCTTTAACCTTTTTTTCTCTTCTTTTTCCCTCTTTATAGTCTCCGCACGTATCTTTTGGGTGATAATGTCTTCGCTTGTCAAGAGACGATGCTTTGTCACTGCCCTACTGCTGTGAACACTGTTCTGATCTTTTGTAGGTGGCGCTGGGCTTGAAAATAATGCCTCTATATCAGCATCTATGCCAGTGTTATCGTTGTCAATGGGCTCAAACACAATTGGAAACCCCTCCTCGCTGCAGATAGTGTCAACAGTTGCATCCCCAGAAGCTAACAGATTAATAAGTTGATTTGGGTCACTGATGTCCAGTATTGCTGAGGCAGAGGCGGGAGTGGATAATGAATCTGTCACAGATACAACAGGCATGAACGGATCTGTACTAGATACATTCATTTCGGGGATAGGTGTGACAGATTCGATGCTTACATGTTCAATGTTGTTTGGTAATGTCGCGAGGTTAGCGACCGGTCTGTCAGTTGGCTGGCTAGGTCCATATGCCTTATCCGGGATTGCCTTTGGGTTGAAGGGGTATATGCCGCATTTTCTAAACCCACTAACGATATTGACACTCGTAACCCCCTTTTCCCATGCTTTTGAAAACAGCATAGGGAATGTCCATTTGGAAACCTGGTGGACTGGATTTTCCTGTAAAAACTCTGAACAGACCGAGTTGAAGGCCTTGTTTAGAGGGCCGAAGACCGCAGTCTAGTGGCTGGAGCTGGTGGGTCGTGTGGGGCGGAAGGGCCAGTATGTGAACATTCTCTTCCATGGCTTTCATGAGAATTCCCAGAGTTTCGTGTGATGAATGGCCATCCAGGATCAATAACTGTGGTCGTTCCGGACCACAGTTCTCTAAGAAAATATCCTTAAACCAGGTCTCTCCTATCTGATCGTCCATCCATCCATTGGCCTGGTAAGTCCAACGTGCACCGTCTGGGGCGTCCTCGGTCTTGAAACCATGAATGGATCTGGGAGTTTTGCCCTTCACTACAAACATGGGAGGCATAGATCGCCCAGCAGCGTTAACACAAGCCATGATTGTTATGTTTGTAGACTTATTGCTGGTTCTACTCAGACAGGGCGTTCCCTTCTCGGCCACTACTTTTACTGGTGCGTGTTCAAAATTTTTCCCCAATTCATCGCAGTTCCAAATCCGCCAAGGTGTTTCAGTGACTTGAAGACCTTCTATTAAGGTATTCAAGTCACTGAAATACTTGGAAACGACCTCCGGATTCATCATCCTGGCTCTTGTTGTTGTCAGTCTCTCTGGTTTCTTTAAAGCGAGCTCTGGGTGGCGCTTTTTGAATCCCGCCCACCAGTCCTTCCCGGCCATGAATTTTGGATAGGCCCCCTTTCCACTGATATTTTGGCATAAAATGTTAGTTTTCAGAAGGACCTGTTTCCTAGAAAGTCCCATCCCTCGCCTCGCAGACATTTTGACGGCTTCCACAATCTTCTCCTCAACTTCCCTAGGTATATGCGGCGGTCTGCCATGCTGAACTTCCAGTTCATGTTTTCCTGATATGCGATCCCCGATGGTAGATTTGGGGATTGAAAATGTCTCGGACGCCTTCCTGATAGACAGCTTACCCTTCATCACTGCTTCAACCGCCTCTTCAAGTTGAACTTGTGTATAATTCATTGTTTTTCCACGTTTAATATGCTGGTATTTTGGCATCCTGCAAATATGATGATGATGAGGGTAATGATGATGAAAGTGATGATGAGAACAAAGATGATAATGATCTTCATGTATGCCATAAATCTAAACTACATTTGATTAGAAAGGTCGAGAGGAGCATGTTAACCCTTTGAACCCTATTCCCGCATATAGGCGTCTTTTCAAACAGTGTTCATGTAAATAGTACACTTGTCCTGTGCAAACAGTGAAGGCCCATATCAGAGGGGAGCCCTCTGATCAGGGTCTTCACTGTTTGTCAGTAATGCCAAAATTGACAAAACAACTCTTAAAAGTCAGAAATGAACTAGACAAATATCAAAACTGGAATTGTCCATTTAAAGTTTCAGGGAGAAAGAGTTAAACAGTACGAATGTTTATTGTTTGTAGTTTGGACCCAACATATTGCAGAATGGTTTTGGGAAGCGATGCCAATGCAATCAGGGCAGAAATCTCAGGAAACGTCGTTTACTAAAAGCGTTTAGAACAAAATACAATAAAACCTCTCTTTCACTACCACTTTTAAAAGTGTGCTAATTAACATGTGTTTACGATCGACAGGTTCCTGCTTAAATCAAATTAAATCTGTTTTACGTTCACCTTGCTTTAAAGTGTCTTTTATGCAGTCGATTAGTCTCCTTTTTAGTACTCGTAATAGAGAGGTTTTACTGTAGCTTGATGACGTGACCTTGATGACGTGTTAGCGTGTGACCTTATTTACACACACTCTTTGATCCGGGCTATAATATGAATATGCGTTAGGAAATAAATTGAATTTTATCGATGCGTATTGGCGAATGAGTATACATGTATCATGGTGTGTCGTAATGCGCTATGATTATCCACTCGATCAGGCCGAAGAGATATTTGCCAACATGCATCTGTAGAATGCGATATATGTCCATTTTTACACCATTTAAATATATAGAATATGGAACGAATTCTAATTCCATTCAGACATAATTTAATATTGTTTGATTTCATTACATTTGGTTAGCTGTGATTGGCTGTAATTTTTGTTTCATAACTCCATGAAAAAAATAAAATTCAGGCCACGCCTTGTCAGGACTACTTTCCCATAGTCCGACTGCTCGTCACAAGCGTTGCATGAAGCAGGATGCCAAGTGACGTCATTGACGTCGACGTTACTACATAATGTTCAACGTCGCGTTTTGGCTGAAACTATACATGGCGGAAGGACTTCAACCTACGTTTTAAAAGCGTTAAAAAAGAACATTCGCGTCAGATTCTCTATTTAACTACTTTCTTAAATTCAGAAGCATATTAAATTATAAGGAATAATTCGGAACATTTATTGTATTCATGCAGGTATGGAAAAAAACCTGCTCACACTGTATGAAACCGCGAAGCGGTTTCATCACGAACGAATAATTCATTCGTGGTTTCATACAGTGTGACCAGGTTTTTTTTCCACACCTCCATGAATACAATAGATATTCGAATTATTCCTTGATTAAAAGACCAAATAATTAACGTAATTCAATGGATGTCATAGAAGGGAGTTACTGTATATGTAAAGTTAGAAACCATATGATATCTGCTATAGGTTTGTTTTTAGAGTTTATCTAAATATGTAGCATTCAAAGTGTTACCAGACTCTGAAAATAGATCTTTTATCCTGTAATATTCCAATTTGAAATAGAATCTACCAGTTTAAAAGTTTTGGACACACTTTAGTGTAATTATGTTCGGCTAATTGTCAAGTTAGTATAGTTAGACTGATATAATCGGCCTGTCAGCTCATGAATGTCACCTGGACAATCTGTCGATATTTAGGTTTCCAAAAGCATAGTTTCTTTAAGGTCGCGCCGGAAAGATTCTAAACAATCGAAAGTATTAGTCTATACCGGTAAGATCGAACATGGGCTGTAGGCTATATCTAGATCCAGCTTTGGGATAGAGTTTATAAAACGCTGTTAAGTACATGTACGAGCATAAAATCCGGTAAACTACTAGTATATGTTTTGATCACAAAAGTGTCTAATTAGGCCTTTCTGACCGATGCGTCCCCTTAACAGCTTCTATTGCCGACGCATGTCATTTCCCCTCCAAATGTTTGCCACTGAAACATAAATCAACAAAAGAAATAGGTTTACATCATTTATTCAGCTTTATTCTCGTCCATTGAAACACATAAAAACACGAAACAAACTCATTAAAATATTTTGTAGTCATAAGACTGTACTCTTAGCATATCTTGGGCTTTTTGAACGTCCATGGGATCAATTTTGAACCCGATGTTGCAAAACTGCATAGGGCCTTTGTGTTTCATAAATTTTGATGCAGTCATTTTGGGCTTAAGGTAAATTGGACCCTTTGCCAGATTTACAATATCATTCACATTCTTTGCGTCACTTCGCCTCAAGTAGGCAACTTTATTGTCCAGTTGCTGGTCACTGAATACCGCCACTGCATACTTGTCATAAGGATTGTCCTTTTCTACACCGCAGAAGTATATTTCACCGACTTCTAGCTCTCTTCTTCCCCAGTGGTGCATACCAACGGTGTAAACTTGTCTAATTACAACGTTCTTCATCCTGTCAATAAAATAATTACACTTTTAATTGCATGTGAATTAATATGAGGTGACATTATTCTATTAAAAAGAAAATAACAGCAAAATGAATCTCTACCAACTTATCAACTTGAAACGGCTTGAATATGGCAAGCTGTGTAATTCGAAGCTTGGCCCGACCCAATCTGTTTGAAGTTGAATTGATTTATTGAGTTTAACTTTAATGCAAAATGGAGATGTAAGATGCATTTTTCCGAAAACTATTATAATTAGATCTAGTTGTTGCAGAGTAAAAACTAAAAATGACTAAACAACAAAAACCGACCATACCTATTGACCCTTTTTGGCAATCAGTATTGTAAGTACCGCCTCTCGATAGCTAAGTGGGTAGAGCGTCCGCTTTCGATGCAGGGGGGGGGGGGGGATTCGATCCCCAGCCGGGTCATACCAAATACCATTATTAAAACGGTACTATAGTAGCTCCCTTGCCAATCGCTCGGCATTATAAGGGTAGCGTTATAAAGGCCCAGGTCACTAGATCTAGTATGTCTGTTAATGGATACCTTGTTTGTAGAATAAAATATCTACAGAGCATATGTTGATTGTTTACCATATTCGACGTTAGTTAGAGATAACCTTTACCTTTAATCTGACAAATATAGGATCTAAATGTGTAAGATATATTTCAGTAGATCTAGATCTGCAAGCCAATGTACATTTTGTTTCCTTACATAGATCTAGATCTAATGCAATATCACATTAATCTAGATATATTTCTGTTTTTCCCTCACTATATTTTAATAAAGATGTGTTTTGCTTAGTTTCGTGAAAAGCACTCAGCAAAGATCAGATTCACAAACTTGCTAACAGCTGTCCTTGAAACCTAAAACACGCGAACTCCCGACCAGTTCAGTTCGGGTGTGTCCGTATTTTTTCGTAGATATAAAAAGATAGAAATAATACGGACACTTTATATTTTCTTTAATTTTGGGATTTATTACATTTTTTTTCAAAATCATATTTTCACAAATTCATTTATAAATGTATCACAATTCTATTTTTGCTAAGTTTTTTTATGTTGTGTTATGTCAATCACCTTAAATGTGTTACTGAGTCTGGCTCGTGTTAAGATGAACGGCGTTTAAGATCGTGTTATGACAGAAGAGGGAGATAGTGACGTCATAAAATATGTGTTTACGTCATCAGAAGCAGTGTATCGTTAAGAGTGACAGTTAGGCATGCTATTGTTTCCCGCGAAGAATCTGTCAAGCAGGTAAAGGTAAGTCTGGACTTCAATGGGTGGTCTGAGTTAGTGAATTTAATGCACTGTCCGTAGTTATACTACTGTCCGTATTTATACGACTTAACCCTACATGCCAGCGGTTTATTTAAACAAAAAAAATATTGTTCTACTTGTACAAACGTCATTACGTGGTTGATGACGTCATTTTACGTTTTAAACGACGTCGTTACCTTTTTATCTGTGTTTTAATTAATTATATTTAGTTTGGGTTGAAATTTATCAATAAAATAATTTTCGTTTATTAATCTTTCAGCAGTATTATCTGTTTTTAGCTCGCCTGTACGAAGTACATGACGAGCTATTGCAATACCCCTGGTGTAGTCGTCGTCGTCGTCGGCGGCGGCGTCGTCGTGAACGACGTAAACAATTTTAAGAAAATGCCTATAACTTCTATGTCCCTTGAGGTATTGCTTTCATACCTGGTATGTGTGTGTATATGGACAAGACCTTTCCATGCACAGAAAAATTCGGACCCCTGTGACCTTGACCTTGAACTTAGGGCCCGCGTTTAGGTTTCAAAATCTGTGTTTAGGTTTCGAAAAATGCCTTTAACTTCTATGTCCCTTCAGGTATTGCTTTCATACTTAGTATGTGTGTGTATATAGAAAAGACCTTTCCATGTACAGAAAAATTTGGACCCCTGTGACCTTGACCTTGAACTTAGGGCCCGTGTTTAGGTTTCGAAATCTGTGTTTAGGTTTCGAAAAATGCCTTTAACTTCTATGTCCCTTCAGGTATTGCTTTTATACTTTGTATGTGTATGTATATAGACAAGACCTTTCCATGCAGAGAAAAATTTGGACCCCTGTGACCTTGACCTTGAACTTAGGGCCAGCGTTTAGGTTTCGAAATCTGTGTTTAGGTTTCGAAAACTGCCTATAACTTCTATGTCTCTTGAGTTATTGCTTTCATAGTTGGTATGTGTGTGTATATGGACAAGACCTTTCCATGCACAGAAAAATTTGGACCCTTTTGACCTTGACCTTGAACTTAGGGCTCACGTTTAGGTTTCGAAATCTGTGATTAGGTTTCGAAAAATGCCTATAACTTCAATGTCCCTTCAGGTATTGCTTTCATACTTGGTATGTGTGTGTATATGGACAAGATCTTTCCATGCACAGAAAAATTTGGACCCCTGTGACCTTGACCTTTAACTTAGGGCCCGCGTTTAAGTTTCGAAATCTGTGTTTAGGTTTCGAAAAATGCCTTTAACTTCTATGTCCCTTCAGGTATTGCTTTCATACTTGGTTTGTGTGTGTATATAGGCAAGAACTTTCAATGCACAGAAAATTTTGGACCCCTGTGACCTTGACCTTGAACTAAGGGCCTGCGTTTAGGTTTCGAAATCTGTGTTTAGGTTTCGAAAAATGCCAATAACTTCTATGTCTCTTAAGGTATTGCTTTCATAGTTGGTATGTGTGTGTATATGGACAACACCTTTCCATGCACAGAAAAATTTGGACTCTTTTGACCTTGACCTTGAACTTAGAGCTCACGTTTAGGTTTCGAAATCTGTGTTTAGGTTTCGAAAAATGCCTTTAACTTCTATGTCCCTTCAGATATTGCTTTCATACTTGGTATGTGTGTGTATATGGACAAGACCTTTCCATGCACAGAAAAATATGGACCCCTGTGACCTTGACCTTGAACTAAGGGTTCGCGTTTTGGTTTCGAAATCAAAAAATGCCTATAACTTCAATGTCCCTTCAGGTATTGCTTTCATACTTGGTATGTGTGTCTATATGGACAAGACCTTTCTGCGCACAGAAAAATTTGGACCCCTGTGACCTTGACCTTGAACTTAGGGCCCACGTTTAGGTAACGAAATCTGTGTTTAGGTTTCGAAAAATGCCTATAACTTCTATGTCCCTTGAGGTATTGCTTTCATAGTCGGTATATGAGTGTATATGGACAAGACCTTTCCATGCACAGAAAAATTTGGACCCCTGTGACCTTGACCTTGAACTTAGGGTTCGCGTTTAGGTTTCAAAATCTGCGTTTAGGTTTCGAAAAATGCCTATAACTTCAATGTCCCTTCAGGTATTGCTTTCATACTTGGTATGTGTGTGTATATGGACAAGACCTTTACATGCAGAGAAAAATTTGGACCCCCTGTGACCTTGACCTTGAACTTAGATCCAGGGTTTAAGGATTCAAAATCTATATTTAGGTTTCGAAAAACATTTATATTTGCTATGTCCCTTGAGGTGTAACTTCATATATAATTTTCATGTGTATATCGGCAAGACCTTTCCATGCAGGCAAAAAGCTTGACCTCCGTGACCTTGAGTGTGCTTTTAAGTTTCTAAATGTGCCGATGGCGAGCTTTGTTGTCTCTCTGACAACTCTTGTTGATTCATAAAACGGGAACATTTGAAATTTGGGTTGAGTATTTGAGCATTCATCTAAATGTTTACTGATAGCCCGGGGCATAAGGTCGATAATTTGCCAAAATACTTCAAATAATGATGCAAGCAAGGGACTTTCTACAATTAGTGTTTAGACATATCTTATCCTAAAAAACCCGTTAGCCACTTCAATTTCCCTGGCAGATTCAAGATGGCGGCCATTTTCAAAATGGCTGCCATTTCAAGTTTACATAAGTTATGTCGTTATTGCCAGTCTAATGTACATACAAAAACGCACGCAAAACTAACACTTTTGAGATGTAAAATATAAATCATCAATTGTGGATCGCAGAATATTGCTAATTATTCAAGATGGCCGCCAAAAAATCAAAATGGCGGCCATTTTCACTCTTTTTTCGTTGTTATAAGAGCACATGTATTTCTGAAGGATTATTAAAGTACATTTCCACGGATTGTGTGTTCATTGTTCTGTCCTAATACTATGTAAAGCTATTGAAGTATATACATTTGTTTTATGCATGATTTCCGAGACAATTTTAACGTTCAAAATTTCTAATAACACTAAGATTTTTCATTTTGTAACATTGCTTTTTTTTTTTTTTTATCTAAAATAGACTTGTCGGATTTTGGGGAAATAACATTTCTAGAGGCATTTTTGGGAAAAGTTGACAGATCACATTTTTGCCATAATGTAGGCATGCTAAATCCATTTCTATTGTCTTTCACTCTCTCCCACGAGGCTGAAAGCCCAAAAATGATATAAAAAAAAATGGCCACCAAAACACTTCTTTTCGTTATTATTTCCGATCTTTCGGGAATCCAATACTCATAGTATTTACTCCTCCTAAACAACATTGCTGGGTACAACCATACGTTACAGGAACATTATTTGGGCTAATTTCTTTCAAAGGACTGATTCAATAAAGAGCTCTGATTGCCATGGCAACCAATGTGAAAAACTTGTAAAATCTTTAAAATCTTTTCTTGTAAAAACACCAGACACAGAGGTTAGATAATTGATATATTGTATTTACTAGCAGATCTCAATCAAGTTTATTCATATCATATTCTTTCATCTAAATTGTAATAGGGTAACAATACGCTGAAAGCCATATTTTAATATATTGTAATATGCAGAAACTGTATTGCAACATATAGCAATAAACTAGCGTCCTTCAAAATGTGTGTTACTTTGGCATTTTCTTGAAATCTATATGTAAGATTTTTGTCTTAATACATCATTTTAAAGGCCAATTTCGTGCGGGTTTGACAACTTATCATGCAAGTCAATATTCTTATTTTACACGGGTCTAAATTTGGTGAAAATAACACAACACGAATGGCACTATAACCATGCATGTTAAAGAGTTTGTGATGCACTGAAGGGCCAAATATAGTTTTATACTTTAATGTGTCAACATTTATGTTGTTGTGTTGTTATGCGAACGTTTCAAAACAAAGTTATCAAATTTAGTACAGTTTGACGATGAATACTATATTCATATACATTTTATAGTTGATAGATTAACAACTTAGTTATTGAGAAATATAAAGCATTTTAGTTTGTTGTAAAACTGTATCCTGTTTAAGATGAAATTGAAAAATAAATCATTTATTCGTATACAAGTTGATATAATCAATAAACAAATGTAAGATATTTTTTGCATTTTTCATTATACATTTTGATGCATGCTTTAATTTTACATTTTACATTAATTCAATTCAATGTATTAAGTGTTGGTGGCCTAAAACATAGTAAATACCAGCTAGTTCGACATTTAAAAGCGTTATGGCACATTTTCTAAGCTATATGATATAGCAATATGATTGAATTCTCTAGCAAATAAGGCCAGTGCCTATGACTGTCAAACATTGATGCCTATTTTCCACAACAAAGATAACTGTTGTTGTCAATTTATTATGCATCGATGTATCCGCAAGAAATGCGCTTTTCAACGATGTAATACACATGATTATTTTACATGTGTGCAAAAGTAAACTAATTTTGGAATGACCCTCGTAAGTAAAGAGGTCCTGCCTCGGGGTCAATAGCTTGACATAGACTTATCGCATATAGAAAAATATGCTTCACAAAATTCCTAAACCCAAAGCTCAAATATTTGATATAAAAAGCAAAGCATAGTAGACCTCTACACAGTTTGTTAAAAGCATTGTAGTCTGGATGCAGTAAATAACCCCACCAATAGGTCACTAGCTTTACATAGATTTAAAAAGGAAACCTAAAGAAATCTTATCTAAACCTTATAGCCAAAGCTTCAATTTTTAGTGCAGATATTTCGCCTAGAAGACCTCTATCAACTTTATTAAAATCATGACCTATGTTATATTGATGATCGAGTTCAACCTTGTTACTTTCTAAATCAATGACGTATGCGCACTCTTTGCTTGCTCATGGTGACTCGCGCTAGATTCTTCATCGTACTTTGTACATAATCAGCTGACTTCGGGGCCTGCCATAATTCAATGTCTTAGAGCTGAAGGTCCTCTGTGATGCAAAGTGCACCCCATTGCCTTTGATGATTGCATTCGCCTGTTCGTGAGCTTGGTCTATTGCTAGGGTTGAGCATTGTCTCATTAAGGATGTTGTGGTCTTAGTGTTACCAATAATTCCTGCTCCTTATTCTTCTATTTATTTATCAATTCTTGGATTTTAACTGGATCAGTATGGTTGAATCAACACTTAGGTTTCATCACTACAACGTTTCCATTTCAGAAAGTCATGGAACGCTTCTATTGATAGCTGCATGGTGCATTTTATTCACATATATTTGCCCATACAGCACAAGTTAAACATTTCTATAACAAGTCCATCCTTACAACACACACATCCTTACAAAACAAAACATATTTGTCTACGGCTGGGTATTGTTGTAGCGATTCAGCAGTGTAGCTGTCATGTCAACATATTACCAATGAAAAATTAGTTTTTGAAAAAGTGTTCTAACCATAATGCGAAACATCCTATAAGTAAATTTTGTCCAGAATGACGTAGTAGACCTTGTTCTGGTTAGTTAAAATCAGAGCCCTAGTATTAGAATTGGCAACCATTGTTGTAAGGAGGAATCGTTGAAAGGGGGACTATTGTAGGGAGACAATAAAGCTTTAGGGTGTTGACATGAATAATCTTTTAAGTATTCAAATAAAAGTCTATGTAAACCCATAAAACTATAGATACCAAATTCTAAAACTAGCGCTATGAATTTAACAAAGTTGATATATGTCTTCAAGGCGATACTCTACAATATAAAACGAAGTTCTGGACTAAAAGGTTTTTGATAAGATTTTTTTTATATAGTTTCCTATTTAAATCTATGTAAAGCTAGTGACCCATGGGCGGGTTGATTAATTACTCCCGGGATATAATGCTTTTAACTACTGGGTATAGGTCTACTACGTTATACTTTAATCAAATATCTAACTTTGCGCTAATCCTATATACGATACGTCTTTGTAAGGCTGTTAATCCAGGCGCTGGACCAATTTACTTATATTGCAATACAGTTTCTCTGTATTGCAATATATTACAATATGGTTTTCAGCGTATTTTATACCACAATATTCTTGATGAAGGAATATGTTATGAATAAACTTGATTGAGGCCTGCTTGGTATTACTATACATAACATATCTAAGTTCCGGACTTTGTGGATAATATTTTTTTAAATTGTGCAGGCTTTTTTAATGTTGTCGCCATGGCAACCAGAGTGTTTTATTGAATCAATTCGTTTAAAGAGATTTGGCTAAAAAATGTCCATCTTGAGTCTGTAATCAGTCATGTGGTTTAGGAGGAGCACATGTAATATGTGTGTTTGATCCCCGAATGATCGTATATGATAACGAAAATAATTGTTTTGGCGGCCATTTTGTTGTTTTTCATGGGAGAATGTGACAGATAGCAGGAATAGATTCAGCACACCTTAATTGTGGTAAAAAGGAGGTATGTCAACTTTCCTTAAAAAAGCCATTTCCCAAAAGTCCGGCAAAATTATTTTTAGAAATAAATCATAGTTTCAAAATGAGATCATGTGAAGGAATTTCGTTAGTATCTTCGTGTTATAAGGTAGTGTGGACGTGGAAATCGTATTGGAATTAATGCATTAAACAAATGTATAGACTTTAATAACTTTAAATAGTAGTATAAAAACATAAAAGTTTACACATGGCCCGAGGAAAAGTTCTTTAAAAATTCTTCAAAATTACATGTGGTTAAAGTACAGTTGAAAATAGTGAAAATGGCCGCCATTTTGAATTTTTGGCTACCATCTTGAACAAATAGCAATATTTCGTAATCCACAATTGATGATTTTCATTTTACATCTCATACATGTTAGTATTGTGTGACTTTTCGAACTGGCATGGATATAACCATAACGACTTAACTTATACAAAATGGAAATGGCGGCCATTTTCAAAATGGCCGCCATCTTGAATCTGCCAGAGAAATTAAAGTGGCTAACGGCTTTTTTCGGTTGACAATGGTCATGTTAGTAAACCTGCAAAGTGGTTTGCTTGCATCATGAAATGAAGTATTTTTCGACTTATGCCCCGGGCTATGAGTGGTATCTGTCTTGTTGAAGGGTCTCTTATTTGTTGTGCGTGAATTGTTCTGCGGGTTCTTAATTTGTCTCCAGTCTGCCCGATATAATAGTCCTTGCAGCCATTGCAAGTAATGACATATAATACATTTTTAACATCACATGACATTGGTGCACTTACATAGAAAGCCTTATTTGAAAAATTGTAATGATTGCTTTCAATAAGGAACAATTTGGTCTTTTGCATTTAGTAACTTTGTTTTCTGCTATCTCTCTAAATTCAGTTTTCGTAAGGAGTTTTTAGCTCACCTGAGCCAAAGGCTCAAGGTGAGCTATTGGGATGGCCCCGTGTTTCCGGCTTCCGTCGTCGTCCGGCGTCCGTCGTTCGTCGTCGTTAACAATTGCTTCAAATGACATCTCCTTTTATACCGCTTGACAGATTTCAACCAAACTTTACAGAAATGTTCCTTGGATCAAGCTCTTTCAAATTTGTTCAGAGAATTAAAAGCAATGCAGAACTCTGGTTGCCATGGCAACCAAAGTGAAAAAATAAGGAAATCTTTAAAAATCTTCTTGACAAAAACTGCAAGGGCCAGAGCTTAGATATTTGGCACATAGCATCATCCACAGGTCCTCTATCAAGTTTGTTCAAAGTATGCCCCTGGGGTCAAAATTAGCCCCGCCCCGGGGGTCACAGTTTTACATAGAGTTATATAGTGAAATTTTCAAATGTCTTCTCCTCTGAAACTAATGTGGCTAGAGCTTTGATATTCGGCATGGTGACAGTTCTAAATATCTTTTACATATTTTGTTCAAATTGTTCCGGTCTGTTGCATATCTAGGTCACAGGAGCTAAAAATAGATTTTTTCAATGAAAACTTAAAAAATCTTCTCGTCAAAAACCACAAGGGCTAGAGCTTAGATATTTGGCATATAGCATCGCCTACAGGTCCTCTATCAAGTCACTGTGACCTAGATTTCACGGTCCAATGACTTAGAGAATTCTTGGTTACCTTTTCGTTTGCGTCTTGGTTTACCTTTTTGTTAGTGTCAGTTTAAGTCAAAGTTTAAGTCCTACAGCAACCAAATTTGGCATGTACAGTTGTAGTGAGGTCATCATCACATGCCATGGGTAACTAGGTCACTGTGACCTAGATTTCAAGGTCCAATGACTTAGAGAATTCTTGGTTAACCTTTTCGTTTGCGTCTTGGTTTACCTTTTTGTTAGTGTCAGTTTTAGTCGAATTTAAGTCCTACAGCAACTAAATTTGGCATGTACAGTTTTAGTGAGGTCATCATCACATGCCATGGGTAACTATATTATATATATATACAAAGCAAAAGTGCAGACAATCCGGCCATACCGACATTGGCTAAGTGATGACCCCTTTCATCCGACTCTTTTAAACGCGTCTTTGTTTTGATAATTAGTTTTAGCGTTAGTATTATGGGGAACGTCACTAGCAGATTGAAGCTTAAAGCAGATGAATAGCAAAGCCGAATGCGCCTTAATTTGTATTCTGCTTTGCTTTCAATGTGCTTTTAAGCAGGCTGAATGTGGCTTACAGTGGTAAATACGCTATTCCTATCCATTTACCCGTTAAATATATGCATATAATAAGAAACGCGTCGTGAAGGGTTAAGGCCTAACCATTTTAACGTGTTTAAAAAAAACGCGTTCTAAATAAACAATTATACCAATGCAGCCTCTGCTAAGTGATGACCCTTTCATCTGACTCTTTTAAACGCGTCTTTGTTTCGATAATTAGTTTTAGTATTAATTAGTGTTGTTAGTATATGGGGACTTAATCAGTTGGTTTGTTTATATGCAGTCTATAGATTGGCGAATGCCGTCCGTCTGTCCGTCCGTCTGTCTGTCTGTCTGTCTGTCTGTCCGTCCGTCCTCACTTTGGTTGACCTTTTTGTTAGTGTCAGTTTTAGCCAAAGCTTAAGTCCTACAGCAACCAAATTTGGCATGTACAGTTATAGTGAGGTCATCATCACATGCTGTGGGTAACAAGGTCACTGTGACCTAGATTTCACGGTCCAATGACTTAGAGAATTCTTGGTTAACCTTTTCGTTTGCGTCTTGGTTTACCTTTTTGTTAGTGTCAGTTTAAGTCAAAGTTTAAGTCCTACAGCAACCAAATTTGGCATGTACAGTTGTAGTGAGGTCATCATCACATGCCATGGGTAACTAGGTCACTGTGACCTAGATTTCAAGGTCCAATGACTTAGAGAATTCTTGGTTAACCTTTTCGTTTGCGTCTTGGTTTACCTTTTTGTTAGTGTCAGTTTTAGTCGAATTTAAGTCCTACAGCAACTAAATTTGGCATGTACAGTTTTAGTGAGGTCATCATCACATGCCATGGGTAACTATATTATATATATATACAAAGCAAAAGTGCAGACAATCCGGCCATACCGACATTGGCTAAGTGATGACCCCTTTCATCCGACTCTTTTAAACGCGTCTTTGTTTTGATAATTAGTTTTAGCGTTAGTATTATGGGGAACGTCACTAGCAGATTGAAGCTTAAAGCAGATGAATAGCAAAGCCGAATGCGCCTTAATTTGTATTCTGCTTTGCTTTCAATGTGCTTTTAAGCAGGCTGAATGTGGCTTACAGTGGTAAATACGCTATTCCTATCCATTTACCCGTTAAATATATGCATATAATAAGAAACGCGTCGTGAAGGGTTAAGGCCTAACCATTTTAACATGTTTAAAAAAAACGCGTTCTAAATAAACAATTATACCAATGCAGCCTCTGCTAAGTGATGACCCTTTCATCCGACTCTTTTAAACGCGTCTTTGTTTCGATAATTAGTTTTAGTATTAATTAGTGTTGTTAGTATATGGGGACTTAATCAGTTGGTTTGTTTATATGCAGTCTATAGATTGGCGAATGCCGTCCGTCTGTCCGTCCGTCTGTCTGTCTGTCTGTCTGTCTGTCCGTCCGTCCTCACTTTGGTTGACCTTTTTGTTAGTGTCAGTTTTAGCCAAAGCTTAAGTCCTACAGCAACCAAATTTGGCATGTACAGTTATAGTGAGGTCATCATCACATGCTGTGGGTAACAAGGTCACTGTGACCTAGATTTCACGGTCCAATGACTTAGAGAATTCTTGGTTAACCTTTTCGTTTGCGTCTTGGTTTACCTTTTTGTTAGTGTCAGTTTAAGTCAAAGTTTAAGTCCTACAGCAACCAAATTTGGCATGTACAGTTGTAGTGAGGTCATCATCACATGCCATGGGTAACTAGGTCACTGTGACCTAGATTTCAAGGTCCAATGACTTAGAGAATTCTTGGTTAACCTTTTCGTTTGCGTCTTGGTTTACCTTTTTGTTAGTGTCAGTTTTAGCCAAAGCTTAAGTCCTACAGCAACCAAATTTGGCATGTACAGTTATAGTGAGGTCATCATCACATGCTGTGGGTAACAAGGTCACTGTGACCTAGATTTCACGGTCCAATGACTTAGAGAATTCTTGGTTAACCTTTTCGTTTGCGTCTTGGTTTACCTTTTTGTTAGTGTCAGTTTAAGTCAAAGTTTAAGTCCTACAGCAACCAAATTTGGCATGTACAGTTGTAGTGAGGTCATCATCACATGCCATGGGTAACTAGGTCACTGTGACCTAGATTTCAAGGTCCAATGACTTAGAGAATTCTTGGTTAACCTTTTCGTTTGCGTCTTGGTTTACCTTTTTGTTAGTGTCAGTTTTAGCCAAAGCTTAAGTCCTACAGCAACCAAATTTGGCATGTACAGTTATAGTGAGGTCATCATCACATGCTGTGGGTAACAAGGTCACTGTGACCTAGATTTCACGGTCCAATGACTTAGAGAATTCTTGGTTAACCTTTTCGTTTGCGTCTTGGTTTACCTTTTTGTTAGTGTCAGTTTAAGTCAAAGTTTAAGTCCTACAGCAACCAAATTTGGCATGTACAGTTGTAGTGAGGTCATCATCACATGCCATGGGTAACTAGGTCACTGTGACCTAGATTTCAAGGTCCAATGACTTAGAGAATTCTTGGTTAACCTTTTCGTTTGCGTCTTGGTTTACCTTTTTGTTAGTGTCAGTTTTAGTCGAATTTAAGTCCTACAGCAACTAAATTTGGCATGTACAGTTTTAGTGAGGTCATCATCACATGCCATGGGTAACTATATTATATATATATACAAAGCAAAAGTGCAGACAATCCGGCCATACCGACATTGGCTAAGTGATGACCCCTTTCATCCGACTCTTTTAAACGCGTCTTTGTTTTGATAATTAGTTTTAGCGTTAGTATTATGGGGAACGTCACTAGCAGATTGAAGCTTAAAGCAGATGAATAGCAAAGCCGAATGCGCCTTAATTTGTATTCTGCTTTGCTTTCAATGTGCTTTTAAGCAGGCTGAATGTGGCTTACAGTGGTAAATACGCTATTCCTATCCATTTACCCGTTAAATATATGCATATAATAAGAAACGCGTCGTGAAGGGTTAAGGCCTAACCATTTTAACGTGTTTAAAAAAAACGCGTTCTAAATAAACAATTATACCAATGCAGCCTCTGCTTAGTGATGACCCTTTCATCCGACTCTTTTAAACGCGTCTTTGTTTCGATAATTAGTTTTAGTATTAATTAGTGTTGTTAGTATATGGGGACTTAATCAGTTGGTTTGTTTATATGCAGTCTATAGATTGGCGAATGCCGTCCGTCTGTCCGTCCGTCTGTCTGTCTGTCCGTCCGTCCTCACTTTGGTTGACCTTTTTGTTAGTGTCAGTTTTAGCCAAAGCTTAAGTCCTACAGCAACCAAATTTGGCATGTACAGTTATAGTGAGGTCATCATCACATGCTGTGGGTAACAAGGTCACTGTGACCTAGATTTCACGGTCCAATGACTTAGAGAATTCTTGGTTAACCTTTTCGTTTGCGTCTTGGTTTACCTTTTTGTTAGTGTCAGTTTAAGTCAAAGTTTAAGTCCTACAGCAACCAAATTTGGCATGTACAGTTGTAGTGAGGTCATCATCACATGCCATGGGTAACTAGGTCACTGTGACCTAGATTTCAAGGTCCAATGACTTAGAGAATTCTTGGTTAACCTTTTCGTTTGCGTCTTGGTTTACCTTTTTGTTAGTGTCAGTTTTAGCCAAAGCTTAAGTCCTACAGCAACCAAATTTGGCATGTACAGTTATAGTGAGGTCATCATCACATGCTGTGGGTAACAAGGTCACTGTGACCTAGATTTCACGGTCCAATGACTTAGAGAATTCTTGGTTAACCTTTTCGTTTGCGTCTTGGTTTACCTTTTTGTTAGTGTCAGTTTAAGTCAAAGTTTAAGTCCTACAGCAACCAAATTTGGCATGTACAGTTGTAGTGAGGTCATCATCACATGCCATGGGTAACTAGGTCACTGTGACCTAGATTTCAAGGTCCAATGACTTAGAGAATTCTTGGTTAACCTTTTCGTTTGCGTCTTGGTTTACCTTTTTGTTAGTGTCAGTTTTAGTCGAATTTAAGTCCTACAGCAACTAAATTTGGCATGTACAGTTTTAGTGAGGTCATCATCACATGTCATGGGTAACTATATTATATATATATACAAAGCAAAAGTGCAGACAATCCGGCCATACCGACATTGGCTATGTGATGACCCCTTTCATCCGACTCTTTTAAACGCGTCTTTGTTTTGATAATTAGTTTTAGCGTTAGTATTATGGGGAACGTCACTAGCAGATTGAAGCTTAAAGCAGATGAATAGCAAAGCCGAATGCGCCTTAATTTGTATTCTGCTTTGCTTTCAATGTGCTTTTAAGCAGGCTGAATGTGGCTTACAGTGGTAAATACGCTATTCCTATCCATTTACCCGTTAAATATATGCATATAATAAGAAACGCGTCGTGAAGGGTTAAGGCCTAACCATTTTAACGTGTTTAAAAAAAACGCGTTCTAAATAAACAATTATACCAATGCAGCCTCTGCTTAGTGATGACCCTTTCATCCGACTCTTTTAAACGCGTCTTTGTTTCGATAATTAGTTTTAGTATTAATTAGTGTTGTTAGTATATGGGGACTTAATCAGTTGGTTTGTTTATATGCAGTCTATAGATTGGCGAATGCCGTCCGTCTGTCCGTCCGTCTGTCTGTCTGTCCGTCCGTCCTCACTTTGGTTGACCTTTTTGTTAGTGTCAGTTTTAGCCAAAGCTTAAGTCCTACAGCAACCAAATTTGGCATGTACAGTTATAGTGAGGTCATCATCACATGCTGTGGGTAACAAGGTCACTGTGACCTAGATTTCACGGTCCAATGACTTAGAGAATTCTTGGTTAACCTTTTCGTTTGCGTCTTGGTTTACCTTTTTGTTAGTGTCAGTTTAAGTCAAAGTTTAAGTCCTACAGCAACCAAATTTGGCATGTACAGTTGTAGTGAGGTCATCATCACATGCCATGGGTAACTAGGTCACTGTGACCTAGATTTCAAGGTCCAATGACTTAGAGAATTCTTGGTTAACCTTTTCGTTTGCGTCTTGGTTTACCTTTTTGTTAGTGTCAGTTTTAGCCAAAGCTTAAGTCCTACAGCAACCAAATTTGGCATGTACAGTTATAGTGAGGTCATCATCACATGCTGTGGGTAACAAGGTCACTGTGACCTAGATTTCACGGTCCAATGACTTAGAGAATTCTTGGTTAACCTTTTCGTTTGCGTCTTGGTTTACCTTTTTGTTAGTGTCAGTTTAAGTCAAAGTTTAAGTCCTACAGCAACCAAATTTGGCATGTACAGTTGTAGTGAGGTCATCATCACATGCCATGGGTAACTAGGTCACTGTGACCTAGATTTCAAGGTCCAATGACTTAGAGAATTCTTGGTTAACCTTTTCGTTTGCGTCTTGGTTTACCTTTTTGTTAGTGTCAGTTTTAGCCAAAGCTTAAGTCCTACAGCAACCAAATTTGGCATGTACAGTTATAGTGAGGTCATCATCACATGCTGTGGGTAACAAGGTCACTGTGACCTAGATTTCACGGTCCAATGACTTAGAGAATTCTTGGTTAACCTTTTCGTTTGCGTCTTGGTTTACCTTTTTGTTAGTGTCAGTTTA